>CM060905.1:1228212566-1229462566 GCA_030737815.1 Allium fistulosum
CTTCAAAATAATAAAACAAAATTTTTGGAAAATTTTATTTTATTTCTTATTCTAATTAATATGGAATTTATATTAAGTTGTGTTGGAGGAAAATAAATAAATAAAAGATCTCTATGTATTTAAAACATTAAAATGAATTTTTGTTGTCAATAATTCAAAATTTGTAATTATGGTAATGAATTAAGGAATGAATGCTAAATGGAAAGGTGGATGTTTTTACAAGTGTTAATTTGAAATAATAAGGGTCTAGAATTTAAAAGTGGAAAATTTAACTAAATTGGACTTCATTTAAATAGAATGAGAATTTTATAAGCAATGAAACAAATTAGAAAAAATAGGGAAATAGTCAAGTGAAATAAAACGGAATTATAAATTTATGGAGACCATTCACATTTTATAAATTAGATTTGGTGCTAATTTTTGTTTATTGTTCAATAAGTGGAATATAATAGAAATAAAACTTTTATTGTTACAAAATTTGAATTAATAACTTGTGACCATTTATTGCTGTTAAATAAGACAAATAAAATTTCCTTTCTTTGTAAAAGATGATTGGTGAAGGCTTGTGTAAATAAGTAAACTTTGTTTCATTATTAATTGAAGTTAATAAGCTTGAGTCCATTATCTTGTAATTAGAAAAAAAAAGATGTTTATTTCATTACTTAATGAAAATGTTGATTAAGGCCCAAAAACAAGGAAATGGATAAATAATAATTGAGGATGGTGAGAAGTGGCTTGATTAGTGAACTGTACGTTCATTTCTATCTTCCCACTTTAGAAACAAAAGTTCGTAACTCCTCTTTCTCTTCCATTTTCAAAACCCTAAAAGCAAGCTACAAATACCTTAAAATTTAGAGAACCAATTACTGAAACTTGAAGATAATTAACTTCAAGTATTTAATCTCAAACCAAGGTAGATCTTTATAGGAAATTTTTGGTAATTGAATTTGGGTTTTGCTATTGCTTTGCATGAATTATTAGAAGCAGCAGCTGAAAGAAATAGGCAGTAACACCTCTCCAACAAGTTGCTTCGCGTTCGTCAAGCGTTGCCTTTGTGCTCGTCTTTTCGGTAGGTGATCCATCGTGTTCGTCAGGCATAACCACCATGCTCGTCTTTTCGGTAGGCGATCCTTCGTGTTAGCCTTCATGCTCGTCTTTCGGTAGGTGATCCTTCGTGGTTATCAGGCTTAGCCGTCGCGCTCGTCTCTAGTTCGGCACCTTTTTTATTTTTATTTATTTAAATGTTGAGTTTCGATTTATAAAATTTGAGATTCACCATATTTCTATTTTTCCCATGAAGGACATTATTCAGGTTATGATTTGGTGATATTTGAGTTGATGATGCCATTTATTTTACTTATGGCAATTTCTAGATTGTGACTACTCTCTCATGGGTTGCCATTTTATGGTACTTGATTTTGTACAAGTAATGTCTTGATCATGTTGCTTATAGCTCACATATCATACTTTATACCATTTCACTTGCTATTATTAGAACAAGACTGACCCATTTATTATTTTATATAATACTCGAGACAGACCAAGTTGTTTCAGGTACTCCCCGTTGATTTCTAGAGTAGCTAGCTTGAAGACCATCACTTATATATATATATATATATATATATATATATATATATAGACACACACACACACACTTTTATCTATCTATTAGAATTCTATTATTTTGGGTTAGACATTCGTATATTATATGTATTGTGTGGATCTCTTGTGAGCACCCTTTTTGTAGACCACTTCATGCATATGTATACGTTTACATGTTCTCTTTGGCTTTTATATGGCATAAGCATATTCTTCTGTTGCGCTCTGTGATTCTGTGATCTATGATATTTTATATTGTTCTGAATTGTTTTAAGCCACTGCAATATTGTTTTGTGTCTGGATCGCACATGTCGAATCTACTCTATAGAAAAAAATCATCACCTAATTCAACGTGTCGATACTCGCCCTAAGTAATATTTACATATGTTCGCTCCTAACCAGCCTCATTCTCTGCATTAACAGACGGTATTACCTAATAATATCCTTTGTTAGTGTGGGTATAGAGGTGGGGCATTACAAGTTTCATATATCCAATGCATTGAGTGAGTGAATGTGAGGATGAGTGATGGATGCTATGTTTGCTTTGGTTGCATATCACCTTAGGATGTCACACGACGTGGACATCATCAATGTAGATACCTAGACACCCATTAGTACTTTGGTGTATGGTACAATATAATGATTATGATGTAGAATAGCATATATTATGTGTTATGTGCTAACTGTGTGGATGTAGGGACAGGTTACGTATGATTTTTCCATACCATTTGTTCTAGTATATTGACTTTGTAGTATTTCAGATTTTCTACCACTCACACTAGACTGTTTTCTGACTCGTGATTTTATGCTCTCCTCCTATTATTTGGGTACTCTTAATTCTTAAATGAGTAGATTAGGGGTATCAGGTCTGGTGAGTACGGATGTTGGACAGGTGGAGAGCAGGAGGCTACGTTCTTATATGTTACTATTTTTAGCTGTTATTGCTTATTTTCCGCTGTGTAGCACTATGGAGTTTACTAGTGCTTTACTATTTAGAGACGATTATCTATTAGAGTTTCTTATCAGCTGTATAAACTATATCACCTATGTTATATAGCTGTACGAATCTATGTATTCCAATTTCTATGATTCATGCAGTTATTACTATTTCGCCTATTTTATATCTGAGATGTTTGCTATTATCTTTTGTTTTATGCACTGTGAGATATATGATAGGTTATGTGATTGATTTATTTTACCTTACAACCTTGATGGTCATTCTACATCGGTGGGGCACCATTGCAGTGCATTATATAGGTTATAGTGGGTGCCGTTGGTGTAAGGCAGTTATCACATTAGGTATTAGAGCTTAGGTCGTATAATTTAACCTGAGGGATACCATGGTCTAGTATAGGTACATATACGAGAGTGCATACTTATTATACATTTTGGTTTTCAAAACTATATAGTAGTGTATATAGTATGAAGTCGCACTGCACACATGAGTACTACTTAAATAGAATTCCTGACCGACTGTCTTTATTACGAACTGAAGGATGAGTCGTCAAACAAGCAATGCTACTACGAACTCCTTCTTTGGAATCGAAGAAGGAGCTGGCTTAGAAGCTGCAATCCCGACCTATGGATGATGTTCAATACCATGATGCAGAACATGCTGTAGAATGCTCAAGTAGATGCTCTAAATATTGCTATTGATAATGGTGCTCCGATGCGGGCGTTAAGAGCCAATTTCGTTAAACTGAATAAAACTTTGCCAATCTAGGTGGCAAACTGTTCTAAGGAGTAGAGTCGTCGATGGAAGTGCAAGATTGGCTTGATGCCTGCGCTTTGTAGCTAGAGCCCTCTAAAGCCCCATAAAATCTCCACTATAGCACATAACACCCTTCGACCGCTACGCTTTTTCTATATAGCATTATTAAACAGTAGATCCATTTTAAACCCTGCTATTTTTCACTACACCCACTAAATTAAGGCTTTTTAGCACTTGCTTTAGCAACATTAATATAAAAAGGTAGATTTAACTAGTTCTCATTTGAACCAAATTAATAAAGTTATGGTAAAGACCTAATTTTAAGGCATAGTTCTCAATATAAAATAGAAATCCATTGTATTTATCAAATTTGAAGTGCATAAATCATGATATTCTTCGGTTTTGTTATATAAGATTAAACAATATTTCTTTTTCCTATACAAAGAATGTAAGAATGAGAAAAAATTAACCTTAAATATTTGGTTTATATTTAATTAAGCTTTTTGCACCTTCGCTATTTTCTGCTATATTCATGCTTTATCCCCGCTATAACTTTTTGTATCTCCACCACTATGGGGCCACTAAGCGCTTTAATTACGTAGTGTCTGCAAAGGATTTTCAATGAATTAGAGCTGAATGATGCTATGAAAAGGCGATTAGCTTCTCGATGGCTTCAAGGACGAGCCATGAACTGTTGGAAAGGGCTGCTATTCCCGAGGATCAATTTAATTGGGACTAATTCAAAGGCAATCTCAAGGAAAAATTTATACCGACAGCTCAGAAGTCATCTTTGTTCCATAAGTTGTGGATCTAAAGCAAGGGGATATGACTATCTTCGAGTACATTGCTTAGTCCAACTTCTATCAAAATATGGGATTTCCTTCATCAACACTCCATTAATGAAGAACGAGAAGTTCATCACCGGCTTAGACAATACTTAGGGGAGAAACTTGTGGCCCATACTGACGAGACTTTCGATATGATAGTTGAGAAGGCTCTGAGACATGAGAGTCTTTATCCAAAGCCGAAAGCTACTATTCCTAAAGAAAAGCCAAAGCCATATTCAGGTGGGGTAGGCAAGAAGAAATGGAATAATAGTAACAAGAGGAAATAGTTTCATATCAAAGGTGGCTAAAAGAAGAGCAAGCCATGAGAGGGCTGATTGGAACTTCTCTCCATCATTTGTAGCTTAGTGGGTAATTAGTGAGTTAATGGCTAGGTCGAAAGCCCATTTCGTGATTAGCACTTTGAGAGGGCTGATTAGTACTTCTCTCCATCATTCCACACTTTCCAAAATAGAGAGAAAAACCTCCATTAACCACTTCTAAGCCAAGAAGTTACCTTAAACCCCACTTTAGTTATCCAAATCTTATCATTAAAAGGAGATTAGCACTTGGATTGGTGGATTTAATGTTAGAGACATCTTAGGATTACTGTTCATTATTGGATTTGAGTTATTTTGGATCTCTTTTGGATTGCTTGGATTTTAGGTCAGTGGTTAGGACCTCTCACTTACTAATTAATCGTTATACACTTTATTTAAAATTACCTTTAGATCCTAAAACATGTTTTAAACCTTAACTAATCACTATGTTAATCTACAATGATTTTACAATGTTTAGTGAATTTGTGTTCTTATGGATCTCCCTTATTCTCATATTTATTCTCTAGTTCTACCCGTAGATCTAGGCTTTACTTTGATATGTATAGATGTATGATTGTGAGGATATATTGTATATAATGAGTGCTTGAATGTATGATGGTCGTTTGGTTCAAAATGCCGATCAAATGGCTATTTAGAATTAGGAACGAAGTCATGGATCAGTGATGATCCATGAAGGTGACTTGATCGAAATTTGATGTGCATGTGGGGTGACAAGGAAGGCCTCACAAGGCTACGTTCCAAAGTCGTTTGGAGTTTGTTTGCTCGAGTTATGGGGAAAAGAAGATGGATCGGTGGAGCTTGGTTCGGTGGGATTCAAGTCTTGGATCGATGGGAAGCTACTCCGGGTTCTACTTCAAGTTGGATAGAAGGTCGCTTCGGGTTGCTTATAGATTCACTTGGAGTTGCACTTTGAGGACAAAAATTGCAAGTGTGGGTTTGGTTGTGAGAAATGCGGATTACAGATCTTAAGGCTAGTATAAACACTAGAGAGGGGGGGGGGTGAATAGTGTTTTAAGGAATTGCTAATTCCTTTTGAGTTTATATTAATTTGAACACAAATGTATGCAATATTCAGAAACAGATATGATCACAGATTCAAACACATATGCAAATATAAAGTAAAAGCAGTAAAGGAAAGAACACACCGGATTTTATACTGGTTCGGAGTTATCCTACATCCAGTCCCGCACACAAGTTCAGATTTCCTTTCAAAAGCAATCTTTATAATTACAACCCTCGATTTCAAGGCCATGAGGTACACCACTCTAGATTCACAATCCTCTGGGTAGAGATACTTGATTTCCCGGGTAACAAGTTCACCCAATTGATTTCCTAGGCTACAATCACACCTTTTCTCACTTGATTGATTTCCAAGGCTACAATCACACCTTTTCTCACTTATTTGATTACAAAGAAGCCTATAACTCTGAATAGCACCGAGGTCTTGTTGAGATAGTGATAGAGAATCGAACCAGAAATGATCTAGTTAAATTCAATGGTGATTTCGGCAGAGTAATGGTAAGAATATATATAAAGAAATATGGAAGAAGAAGAGGAGTGAAAACCAGAAAAATATGATTGAAAATTCATTGAAAACATCCCCTATTTATTGAAGAACAAAAGCCATGTCCATTCATGAAAGGTTATGACGAATAGACACTTCTTTTGAAATTCAAATTTTTGAAACCAACTGCCACTATGTCGACATGGGTATCTTGGGTATGTTGACATCTCAAAGGAAATTTTGGTGTTTTGTTTTTCTTTGAAAATTACTTCTATCTTATATTAAAACTATTTTAAACTTTATAAATATACTTAACTATAGTTAAAATACATAAGTAAATATAGAGAATAATATATATAAAATTTTACTATAATTTATATTTAAATCTAAGTATAAATATTAGATTTATTATTAAAGATAGTTTAAAACTAAGGATAATTTGATTTTGAAAACAAAGATTATTTTGAGGCTAAAAGTATTTAAAATCAGGATAGATGTTTTTGATTCTTTTTAAAAGGAAGGTTTTGAAATCATTTTGAAAACAAGATAATTTTGTAAAATCATTTGAATAAAAGTTAGCGGATATAAAACAATGTTCCACTAGATTTTTCGTAGGTTCCATCCTACTAAGGGTTCCATCCCTTTAACGGGCTCGAAGTGGATTCCATTCCACAAATAAAATGGATTTTAAGATGTCAGTGCTTTTCTAGGAGTTTTAACAAAATTCATAATTAAATTACTTATTCTTGAAATCTTGAACTCTTGATAATCTTGATATTCTTGATACTCATGAGTCTTCAATCTTGATATCTTGACTCTTTATACTGTACAGTCTTCATTCTTGATACCTGCATGGTTAAATCCTGCATATACATTTATATCTAAACTATAATGTTAGTATTTATATTTTATAATCTTATTATAAGGTTGTTGTCATCAAAACCATCATCTCAAGGACTAACATTGGTATCATTGGGTCGGTATCGATCTAAGTAGATCTTTGGATCGGGTTGCTTCAAGTTTTGTACTTGCTAGCATGGAGTTTACTTGAAGGTTTGGAAACCATCTAAGTGTAGGATTGTTGGTACACATGGATCAGTACCGATTCATGGGGCGACTTGGTTTGGTGAGACGATGGTTTGGGGGAAGGAGTATGGGTTTGGTTCACGGTTGCATGGATCAGTGGCGGATTATGAGTTTGTTTCATGGTTGCATGGATCGATGACGGAGCATGGATCAGTGAGGCTTGGTTTGATAGAGCTCAGATCGGTAACGATGGATCAGGGTAGAGAAAGTGAAGTGCTTTGATTCATATGTATGTTTGCTCCAGGTTATTCACATGTTCACTTCAAGTCTTTCTTCGGGTCTTCATGCATGAGCTTGCTTTGAGTCGCATCTCCATTTCTTTGAGCTAAGGCTCAGGTCGGTATCAAACCATGAGGCTTGATGGTGATTTTCAATGACGATGACACTTGACTTGGTGATGATGGTTCCATGATGGGAAGTGATGGCTTCGACAATGGATGGCTGTGCTTCGAGATGAAGAGTGGAGAGCTATGAGTAGGATGAAAGGAATTGTTGGAGGAAGATTATGAGACAAACGATGATATTCTATGACTAACGATGGTTGTTGAGATAGACTTTTCATTCCCGCTTCTACTTTGATGTTGCGCTCATCTCCACAAGCAGCAAACGAATCTTGGAATCCCAATCATGACGACTTTAGATAGGAGTTGTAAGAATAGTTCGAGGATGTGCTCTACTATGGATGACATGTGCAAAGGGATCGTTGATATTCAGAGCTTTTGGAAATGTATTCGTAAAGCAAGAGTAAGTGAGGATGCTCAATTGGGAGTATGATGTGCCCTGAATCACATAATGTTTCGATCCATTTTACCTTGGGCTGAGTGCGACGGCGGTCTAGTTCCTAGCCTACTCAGTGGCATGGATTTGAGTACCGAGAAACCAAGATGTTGAGTAGTCTTTGACTATGCGACGAGGTCATAAGATTATCATATATCCAATACTCTGAGTGAGTGAATGTGAGGATTGATGATGGATGCTATGCTTGCTTTGGTTGCTCACCTAGGGATGTCAGACGACATAGATATCATTGATGTAGATATCGAGACACCTATTAGTACTTTGATGTATAGTACATCATGATGATTACGATGTAGAGTAGCATACATTATGTGTTATATGCTAACTCTTTGGTTGCAGGGATAGGTCAGGTATGATTTTACCATACCATTTGTCCTAGTATATTGACTTTATAGTATTTGAGATTTTCTACCACTCACACCAGACTACTGTCTGATTCGGGATTTTATGCTTTGCTTCATATTATTCCAGGTACTCTTAAATGAGTAGATTAGGGATATAAGGTATGATAAGCATGTGTAGCTAGATAGGTGGAGAGCGGGAGGCTACATTCTCACGTATTACTAATTTTAGCCATTCTTGCTTATTTTTCACTCTGTAGCACTATAGATATCAAACAACATCCTAGAATAAATGGCCATAAAAAGATATAGTCAAGGCAATAGAAAGAGGAAGAGCAATAAAGAAGATCACATATGCTACACTAATTTTAACAACTCGAAGTTGAAACCAACAAAGAGCAAGCAAAATAGCGACAACTAGAATGAAAAATCAAAGGAGCAAACAAGCAAATGCTTTATGGCTAGACTCAGATCACAATCAATATGCTTAGATTCTTTGTATAAAGGTCTTTTGCTAGCACATGATGAGTTATTAAAATATTATAAAACTTTGAATAAAGTTAATAGAATTGCATTAGCTAAATTAAAAGATTGTGTAAAGATTATGATAGAGAATTGATTAAGCTTTCAGAATATAATGAGAGAAGAAGATATAACAAGAGATTGAATCAATTGAATTTGAATTTGATCATCTTTATTAAAATCAGATACGGCATTAAAACCCTTGTTTCAAAAAGCTTGTACATGTACAACTTAAATAAGAAAAGGAAGATACAAAAGTATGCACAACAAATCAGTTCAAATCCTGAAGTAACCCGCAAGCAAACAAGGCCCAAAGCCCAAACTCTAAGCAAATAATGAAGCAGCTGCACCCACACACTAATCACCATGTACACAGCCTCAATATATCAACCTATATCATTATATTCATTACACTCCTCCTCAAGTTGGGTTATAAATATCTATCAGACCCAACTTGCTCTTCAAATATTTCAATCTATCTCCACTCACAGCCTTAGTTAAGACATCTGCAGGTTGCTCTTGTGTATTGACATAATGTGTAGTTACTTCTCCATTTTGAATTTTGTCTCGAATGAAATGACAATCTATTTCTATATGCTTTGTTCTTTCATGAAAGATAGGGTTAGAAGCAATATGAATTGCTGCCTTATTATCACACCATAATCTGGCTGGTTCCTCAAACTCAAGTTTACACTCCTTTAGTAAGTGTTTGATCCACATAATCTCACATACAGTCTTGGACATAGCCCTGTACTCAGATTCAGCACTAGATCTGGATACAATATGTTGTTTCTTGCTCTTCCAGGACACTAAATTTCCTCCAAGATATACACAAAAACCAGTTGTTGACCTTCTATCATCTCTTGAACCTGCCCAGTCAGCATCTGCAAAGCTCTCAATCTTCATGTGACCATGATTAGTATACATAATTCCTTGTCCAGCTGACCCCTTTAGATATCCAAGTATATGTTCTAATGCTAACCAGTGTTGTTTTGTGGGTGAAGCCATATACTGACTTACCATGCTTACTGCAAAGGATAGATCTGGTCTAGTTATGGTGAGATAATTTAATTTGCCTACTAATCTCCTATATCTTTCTGGATCTTCAAAGGGTTCTCCTTCAGATGTTAAATAGTTGTTGGGGATGATTGGTGAACTTTGAGGTTTAGCTCCTAATTTACCAGTTTCTATTAGTATATCCATCACATACTTCCTTTGATTCAGTAATATTCCTTTGTTGCTTCTTAACACTTCTACTCCCAAGAAATATTTTAGTTCTCCTAAGTCTTTAGTTTGAAGCTTCTGATGAATGAACTGCTTCGATAAGGTAACTCCTTGTTCATCATTGCCAGTTATGATTATATCATCCACATATACAACTAATAAGATGATACCTTGGTCTGAATGTTTGTAGAACACTGAGTGATCACTTTTGCACCTGGTTACACCAAATTCCTCTAAAGTTTGGCTAAATTTTCCAAACCAAGCTCGTGGACTTTGTTTAAGTCCATAGAGAGTTTTCTTTAACTTACACACAAGTCCTTCTTCTCCTTGTGCAATGAAACCAGGTGGCTGAGTCATATAAATCTCCTCCTTAAGGTCACCATGTAGGAATGCATTTTTAATATATAATTGGTGAAGATGCCAGTTGAAGTGTGCTGCTAATGCTATGAATACTCTGATAGAGGTCATTTTGGCTACAGGAGAAAAGGTTTCAGCATAATCCATACCATACACTTGTGCATATCCTTTAGCCACTAGCCTTGCTTTAAATCTGTTGATGGTTCCATTTGGGTTCATCTTCACTGAGTATATCCATCTACAACCAATTGCCCTCTTATTGTCTGGTAATTTCACCAGATCCCATGTATTATTCCTTTCTAAGGCATTCATTTCATCAACCATAGCTTCCCTCCATTCTTGTTTGACTAAAGCCTCAGCTACATTTTAAGGAATTCCAATAGTGTCTAGAGTGGTAGCAAAAGTATAAGATGTGGGTGAAAGGTTATCATATGACATATAGTTGGAGATGGGGTAGGTGCACTTTCTCTTTTCTTTTCTAAGAGCAATGGGAAGATTAAGGCTTGGGTCTTCAGAAATGGGAATTTCACCAGAAGGTGCAGGATCACTATCATTCTCAACTATTGGTTCAGTTTCCGGAGTCTGCATGTTAGACTTAATTACATATTCCTCAATCTCCTCCTGATTTGATGTGTGAATTATTTCCTCACTCTCACCCAGACTAGATGTGTTAACTTTTTGATAGAATGGTCTGTCCTCCATAAAGTTTACATCTATAGATACTATATACTTGCTTAAACTTGGACAATAACATTTATATCCCTTCTGTAGTCTTGAGTAACCAACAAAAATGCACTTGAGAGCTTTGGGATCCAGTTTTCCTATTTGAGGGTTAACATTCCTTACAAAGCATACACACCCAAATATCTTGGGTTTAATTGGATATATATCTTTGTTAGGACATAACACTTGGTAGGGTATACTAAAATTCAGGACTGTTGAAGGCATCCTATTTATAAGAAAACAGGCAGTTAAAACAGCATCCCCCCAGAATGATTTTGGTACATTCATTTGAAACATCAATGCCCTAGCTGTTTCAAGGAGGTGTCTATTTTTCTTTTCTGCTACCCCATTTTGGGCAGCAGTATCTACACATGATGTTTCATGTAGAATCCCATGCTGACTTAGGTATGAGTTGAATGCAAAGGATGTATACTCCTTAGCATTATCACTTCTTAATGTTCTAATGCAAGTATTAAACTGATTTTGAATTTCCTTATGAAAAGTACAAAAAATTGAAAATAATTCTGATCTATCAGTCATCAAAAATACCCAAGTAACCCTTGAATAGTCATCAACAAATGTCACAAACTACTTATAACCAGATTTAGACACAATAGAGGATGGCCCCCAAATATCAGAATGCACTAATTCAAATGGTGCATTAGCACATTTATTTATTCTAGGCTTTAAGCTACTCCTATGTAGTTTAGCATATTGACATGGCTCACAATCGAGATGAGTTAGAGACTTGTACCGAGGATAAAGATGCTTGAGCAAAGTAAGTGAAGGGTGCCCCAATTGCTGATGAAGCTTGATGGCATTCCCTATACTTGAGCATGCTACAGGTGAATTTTCCAAAATGTAAAGTCCCCCTGCTTCATATCCCTTACCAATAATCTGTCTCGTTGTAAGATCCTAAAATATACATTCTTCAGAAGAAAATTCTACTCTACAATTCAAGTCTCTGGTGAGTTTGCTTACAGATAGCAGATTATATGATAAAGTAGGTATAAATAGAGCAGATTTCAATGGGACCATAGTATCTATATTACCAACTCCATGAACATGTGCTTGTGACCCATCTGCTAAAGTGACTGCATGACCTTTTATATGTTCATTAATCCCTGCAAACAGTTTAGAGTTACCTGACATGTGGTCTGTTGCTCCAGAATCAATGATCCACTTTGAAGTTTGTTTATCAGAACTTGCAATAGTAGAGATAGCTGGTTTGTTTTGAGATTCCTGATACTTTGTGTATTTATCAAACTCCTCAGCAGTCATAAGAACAGTTTTGGGTGCATTATTGTTATTAGTAGTTCCTTGATTCTTTTGCTGATTGATGTATTGCAGCTTTCTACACTCACCAATTAGATGTCCTGGTTTCTTGCAGTATGAGCATATTTTATTGCTTGGTCTCCATCCACCTCGTTGTGGTCTCCAGGATGGAGATGATGGGGGTCTCCATGATTCAGGCCTTTGTGATGAACTCCATGGTGGTCTGAAGTCAGATGGAGGTCTCCAAGTGGAAGGTGAAGGATTTGTATTAGAGCTTGAACTTATTAAAGCACTGTTATTCACATTTGTAGTGGGTGGAGTTGTTTCAGTCCTAAGCACTCTGCTGAACACTTCATGAAGGGATGTTATGGTGGATCCAGACAATATTTGAGATTTTACAGATTCAAATTGTGATGGCAACCCGGCAAGGAAGGACATAATGGCCATCTGTTCACGTTGAAGTTGTTGTATCTTCACATCAGGACTCATTGGTAGTAATACATTGAATTCTTCATAAGTCTTTTTAAAATTCATGAAATAACTTGTAAGAGATTGATCCAGCATCTCAGCTCTATAAAATGATTTACACACTTCAAACATACGAGTCAGATTTCCTTTTCTAGAATACAAAAATTCGAGGTATTCGATTAGTTCCTTCAAAACTCACAATGATTAATCAAACAGATCACTTCATCGTCTATTGAATTTCGAATTTGCAAAAACAGTCGAGCATCTTCTCGCAACCAGATCAGATCCTTTTCTTCAGATGTTGTTGGTGGATTTGTTGTTAGGTGATCATCTTTATCAATGCTTCGAAGGTATAATCTGACAGTTTTGCTCCACTCCAGGAAATTAGTATTCGTTAATTTTCGATCTGTGATCTTGGATGTAATTGGTAGAACATCGATCATGGTAGAACTCTTGGTTTCAGACATATTGTGAGGATAAGAACTTTGGTAGATTGAATTTGAGTTTTGAGGTAAGCTGCAGAAACCCTAGATCGAGATCCGATGCTCTGATACCATGTAAAGATTATGATAGAGAATTGATTAAGCTTTCAAAATATAATGAGAGAAGAAGATATAACAAGAGATTGAATCAATTGAATTTGAATTTGATCATCTTTATTAAAATCAGATACGGCATTAAAACCCTTGTTTCAAAAAGCTTGTACATGTACAGCTTAAATAAGAAAAGGAAGATACAAAAATATGCACAACAAATCAGTTCAAATCCTGAAGTAACCCGCAAGCAAACAAGGCCCAAAGCCCAAACTCTAAGCAAATAATGAAGCAGCTGCACCCACACACTAATCACCATGTACACAGCCTCAATATATCAACCTATATCATTATATTCATTACAGATTGTAAGCAAGAAATTTCCACTTTAAAGGAGGAAAATAAATTTTTGGTAAAACAAACTAAATGTTTTGATAATACGGTAGAAGAACTATTAATAACATATTTTGTGATACTTTGCGACAATTATTTTGTTTTAAACATATACATATTTTGATTTCAAATCATTATACAAACTTACAAATTCTCAATATGATTATCTATATTGATTCGAAATGAAATATTTTGATTCATTCTAACATACAAAATTGCAAAAATTTGGTAAAATTTGCAACGGCAGCATATCATGATGACAAATTTTACAGTTCTAGTGTATATTGCTGCCATCAAACTAGCTGACCAAAATAACAGCTTCATGATTTCTTTCACAACTTGAATCAATCAAAATGCATGCTTTTTTCCATCAAATTTAACTGAATCAAAATTGCCTTCAACTTTTTTAACACCATACTCAAGACTCTACATCGGACGAAAAATCTTTAGCCTCTTTCGGTCCAACCATTAGAACTCGAATTTCTTTTCTTATACATCCCAGTATTGTAATAAATCCTAAAAATCAATTTAACATTTATAGTGAATGGGAAATAAATTCTATTTTTATAGACTGTTCGACGCTCTTAACAACCAATATGTTTCATTACATGTGGACACTATATTATATCGATCAATGAGTATAATTGAAACCCAAAGCTTCTCCTGCTTCTACTGCTTGTATAATTGAAATCCAAAGCTTTATTTTCTCCTGCTTGTATAATTAAAACCCAAAGGTTTATTTTCAGTTAAGCTAGAATTCAACAAGTAATTATTAAATGCTCCATTTTGATAAAATGGGATTGGTAAGCCTCCTTCTTATCACTTGGACTGGGCAATTACTTGTATAGAAACTTCTGCAAATTTTATGACTTTCCTTTTTATTCATTTATATCATCTAGTCCGCTTGGGATTCTAATGAAGCTAGAAATTTGTAAATAGCTTGTGAAGTCCAAACGTCCAGATCTATACCATTTATATTGACCATATTTGTACTCTGTTAATCTTTAATTTTATGCAAACAAACCAAGTTTATAAAGATAATACTAACAATAATGACGATGGTCATAATAGTAATAATAACAATAAACAAACCAAGTTTATAAAATTTAACTAAGTTTAATACAGTTCACTAAGTTTAGAATAATAATAATAATAATAACAAATTATAAAGTAATGACCAAGTTAACTAAGTTTTATAAAAATTAACTAAGCTATAAGAATAATAATAATAATATATTAACTTTAAGTTTTATAAAAATTAACTAAGTTAATAATAATAATAATAGATTATATAATAAAACCAAATTAACTAAGTTTTATAAAAATTAACTAAACTTATATAATAATATTATCATTATTAATAAATCATAAAATATTAACCAAGTTAATTAAATTTTATAAAAATTAACTATATATATATATAAACAACAACAATAATAAATTAACTAATTTTATAAAATTTAACTTTGTTTATATAAACTAATAAATTATTAACCAAGTTAACTAAGTTTTAAATTTTAGCTAAATTTAAAAAAATTTAACTAAGATTGATAAAAATTAACTAAATTTTATAACAATAATAATAGTAATAATTCATCTAATGCTTATGATAAATCACTAAATTGATAATATAATAATTTCACTAATGTTTTTGAAAATTAACTAAAATAATAATATTACTAATTATAATAATAATAACCATAATAGCAATATTAACAACTAATAAACTAAGTTTTTAAAAATTAAATAAGTTTTATAAAAATTAACTAAGTTTATAATAATATTGATGATGATGATAACAAGAGCAATAATAATAATACCAATACTAATAAATTACAAAATTCATTAAGTTTCATAAAAGATAACTAAGTTTAGAATAACAACAATAACAATGATAAAGTATGAATCAATTTAATTAAGTTTTATGAAATTTAACTAAATTATATAATATAATAATAATAATAATAATAATAACAATAATAATAATAAAAAAAAACAGAGTAAATTTATAAAAATTAAAAAAGTTTATAGAATTAACTAAGTTTATAATAAAAAAGTTAATAATAACTATGATGTCCCCATGTAAAGCTATAAAAAAACCTTGAGAGTCTGTCATCAGTTTTCTTCATCCATATCATGCAGGTTTTAATCATGGTATTTCTAGGTTTCAATTGTTGTGAAGCTGTTAACTTTGCATCGGGTGATTGGTTTTCCACTTGGTTCAGCGAAAGCTATGCACTTGCAAAAAAATTGTCGCTACTTCCTCATGAATAACTCCTCTTTAAAGAAGCAACAAATCTTCATCAGAAGATGTCAAAATTTGATCCAAAATGAGCATGCACCTTGAATTTAAGAATTGATGACTCCAAAAGTGTATCAAAGATTCATTCATCTAGCTAATGTGGTTTCAACACCATAGCCGATGTTTGCTCGGCAAGTCACGAACATAAATTTGGTCTGTTATTTATTTCATGTTGCATGCAAGTTAGGGAGCGACCAATATGCCTTCACCTTGGTATTAAAGGCCACCTTATATTCTATTTTCTTACATTTTTTATAAACATAAGTGTACCTCATGCACAGTTCTTGTTATTATTTCAGATTATGATACAATGAGCTATAGATGTAGTTCTGCTATATCATCTACTTGAGGATTAACATCTTAGAAATGGAGGCAGTTTCACTTGAATTTGAAAAAGAAGATGTTATACTAGATGAGGTTAAAAAGCAAGCACATGAATTCGACAATGATAGGTATTATTCCTATTGTGATATCAAATTTGAAGCAGCTTCTGAGTTCAAAGAACATGCTCAGAGTGATGCACATCCACTTATAATTGAATTACCTTCATCTTGAAGAGTATCCAAAAGTCATCTAGCCTGTGTAAATGTTGCCTCAGTTTTAATGAGGCAATCACCCTCGGTTTTAACTAGAGGATGTTAGCCTTATTTAACACTAAGCCTCAGTTAATACCAAGGTAAATGTTTGTTCTACAGAAGCAGATAATATAATTGCTAATTGAACTTCGATTTGTAACTTGAAAAGTATACTAGATTTTGTCATTCTATTGTAAAATCACTTGTACATAATATATATTATACCACTTTATTCTAAATATCAATAAAATGCAACTAATATTATATGTTATGTTGATCACATAGGTATTGCAAGTGTTTTGGGTGGATATAAAGAAATTGACAAGTTGAAACACCTACAAGAAGTTGGAAAAAAACCAAATATGCCTTGGCTACTTGGGGAATTGCTCTAGCCAGGTAAATACAATGGGTACTTGTATTTGTATTTCCTTAGTAGAAATTTACTCTTATCATTCAAAAGTACTAGGCATTTTATTAGACAATAGGTATTTGCAATGGAGGTTCACTAATGCGCAGGCAAAAGTAGCATTCAGTTCTCAGACCACTGAAGCTGAGGTTAGTAGATTGAATGTTGATTTTTATTTAAGATCAATATCTTAAGATTGAATTATATTTTTTGTGTTGGATAATATAGAAATCGTTATTTTTTGTCTCGGATGATATTGTGGAGAGGAGGGATGTGTTTATTGAGAAGAGAATCGAGGTTGCTAGGTTGAAAAAGATGCAAAGTTTGTCTTCTGTTCTAGAATCTCAAGTACTTGCTTTTTTATTTATAAGTTAGAGTATATTGTTCACTATAACCCATCTTTTCTTCAACATGGTTAATTCATTTCAACTGGTTTTGATCCCACCATGTTTACTATGACAGTCCAGAGAACATACCACTGTCCTATGAAGGACTTATCTTTTATCATAATATCTTAAAATAAAGAATATTGAACTGCATTTGTATGTTTATTAACTAGTAACGACTAATGAGTTACTGTTAAAATGATTACTTCATACACAACTGGAGTTTTCGAATTCATACATGAGATATCACATTTGACGCGTTCATAGTTCATACAATGTTGATAGGTATATGCTTATAATGTAAATGAAACTGTAAAATGAACTGTAAAATGAACTATTGTTCTTTTCAACTAGTATTTTTTTCTTTTTTCTTTTTATGTGAGATACTTGGTTGAGCATCTGCATCAATGATCAATGAAATGATTGAAATTTTGGACTGCTCAAGAATTTGAACCAATAACAATGATACTTGAAATAGTACTCAGATTTATCCTATTGACACTAATCTTAAAATTTGACAGAACATTGCAGATGCCACTTTTGAATGATTACTCAAATTCGGAAGAAGATTACTCTACTTTCATCTTAACCTATTTTTATGTACTAGGAATGGCTCGACTGGCTGAAGATTTAGTAAGAAAAGAGTAGTTTATTTGGTAAGAAAGGCTTTGAGCAGTTCAAGTTCTTAGTGATGCATTTGGTACTTGTAGACGTTAACTTTGAACTATGTTGTCTTTTGTTATCATGAATATGTATTGAATTTGGTAACTCATGTATTGAACTTATTTTTTGTTAGTTGATACTTTATTTTGTTATCATGAATATACATTACATTTGCTGATTATTATATTTCTTTCGTTCATACATTGTTCAAATTGCTATCTATTTAATAGATTCATTTGATTGTTATTATTAAAATGTAATAGTAGGGTGCATCAAATATATAGTAAAATAAAGCATAGCTCCTAAAAAGCGTTATAACTATATGTCATAAGTGCTATGAAAAGATAATGCAATGTATGAGGTTACTGTCAAAGGATAGCAGCAAATAGGCGTTATTGTATCTACACATTTTATAGCCGTATATCTATGCTGGAAATGGATGTAGAATATACTATAAACATGTTGATATATAGCGCGAAATAAGTGATATAGAATAACTATTTTATAGCGGCTATACTATGCTATGAAATCATGCTATTTTATAGCGGTTTTTTGTGTGTTATAAATGTGCAATTCTTTTTCATAACATGTCGATATACAGCGTTTATCAAACCGCTATAGTTGTATTTAATAGCAGCTATATGCCGCTATAGCAATACTGTTTTTCTTGCAGTGGATCCTCCTCTGCTTAGAAGCAATCTTTTCGATCATTACTAGTCAAACTTCTAAACATGACAACATAGCAGTTTCGATACTTGAACTACTCTTAGATATCCACTGTACTCTGCATGTAGTCAATGCTTCCAAATCTTTCCACTCAGCTATCATCACTAACACTGCATTGATGTCTTCTGCTAAGTGCATCTGCAACTTTGTTGCCTTTTCCCGGTGTATATTCAATACCAAAGTCATAAGCGGCTAAAAACTCTAACCACCTCTATTGTCTCATATTCAACTCCTTCTGAGAGAATAAATACTTCAGAAACTTATAATCCGTAAATAACTCGAATCTCGACACTACAAGAAATTATGCATTTAGTTGCACTTATTAGCAACGTTTATAATTAAGTGCAACTATTAGTATATAAGTGGCCGCTGTGAAAATTTTCCCCTTCCCGCTAATTAAAACATGGTTATGTTTTTAAGTTTTCACGTTTCCTCCCATTTTTCATTTTCCCTCTTTATTCAGAAAATATTCACCAAGTCCTAAATTATCGTCCTCTTCATCAACGCTTCATTTTCCCTTCGTCATCATCGCGCTACTCCTCTCCTCTCCACATAGTCAATCGATTCCTCTTTCTATCTACTGCCATTTGATTGAGATTGTACACAAATCTTAAATCGGTATGGATTTTATACTTTATTTTATGATTATATATTGGTTTATGTGTTTTAATATTGATTATATAAATCTAATTGCAAAAACACCAATTTGATTGAGATTCACGATTTTGCCATCCATCCCTCCTGTTGTTAAAACATTGTCGTTCCATGGCAGTACACTTACATGGGATCGGTGTGCTCCTTTTAGCGTTTGCAAAAGGTGGCTGTAGGCAGCATCCCACATCTAAATGTCCGAATTGTTTAAACCGAGCTCATGCCTCGGTGGATCTTTTATTTTTAATTTTTTTTTGATTATACAGGTGTTAATGCAAACTATATTAAGATAATCGCTACTTTGTTTACCCGGAATTAGAATTTCATTTAGATCCAAATGTTATGTATCAATCTTTATGCATTAATTTTGATTTTAAAGTATATAGTCCATTGATGCAATTTATTATTACTGGTACAGTAGAGTTAAAGATGAAATGAATCAAAGGTTGGTATATTTTTTGATGGATAGATTAATGAATGTATATGTTTTAGATGAATGACTTATTTTCTCTGTTTAGGAATGTGTTAGCTACATTATAATGCATATAAGGTGTTTGATAAATGGAGATAAGTTTTAAATATTTGACTACAGAATAAGATGTTTGATAAACGGAGATAAGTTTCCTAATGCTTACTAATCTAGCCCCTCTAAAACTGAAGGATTTCATCCTTTTATCAAATTAAAATATATAGATGACTTGGAAAGAATCAGATAAACCAAGCCCTGCACTAGTATGAACATGGCAAACTTCATTGCAAAATAACCACCTTCTAAAGAAAAGAAGCTTTCAACAGACATCATATTTTTATTTTTATTTATTCAAAAGTAGTGTTATATGCGAATATGTCATTTGTTCCTATTCCTTATATATATGTTAAGTTTTGATATAGTTAAATATAGTTTGAAATAGTTGGTTCATTAGGTACCGCAACATCTCATAATTACGTATGGTGACTAACTATACTTCATTTTGATTTCTGAGTATGCAATGGCATGCTTTTCAATATTAGCAAGTGGTTCTGATTATAATCTATTGAATTTTACATGATGATTTAAATTTTGTTTGCAACTTTTTGGAGGAGTATAAATGATAGAGCAAGCGGTTTCCCATATAGAACGCCCACATGTTTTATATTTTCATAGCTGTATTCTTAATATTTAAAACTTGTCCTTTCTTAATGTAGGTCCGAAATCAAGATGTGATATTTGGATTAGCAGGTGTTAGCAGAGAAGGGAGGGATGTTGCCTGGACATGGTTAAAAGCATGTTATATTTGTATTACGCATCAAGCCTGATATAACTAAAAGTTAACACCGTACATGCTAGGCTTCTTAGTTACTATATATTTTCATTGCATTCATTCTCTTCAGTTAGGGAAATTTGTATGCTTTTCTCTATACAAGTCACAACGCTTCTACTTTTGTTGTAACTCAGTAGCATATGCATTCATTAACTTATTCAATTGGTTGCAGCTCTCCATATAATTGTTTACCAAATCTTGACCATAAGGAACGTTCACTAATTTATCATATAATGAGTTATTATTCTCTCTGAAAATGTCACATTGATCTTTGAAATTGGAATTCATTTTATTCCATGCTTTTAAGATCTGTTTATCAATTTATATTTCTTAAGCAACTTATACAGATCATTCCTACCAAATTCTAGCTTAAGACGATTCAAAAATAATGTCATCATAACCTTCTTGTTGAGACCATGCATTATTATATTTAAAATGCATTTTCTTTTGAGTATGGTAGGATGGCATAAGGATAAGTGAAGTAGACAATGGTCACCTTGATGAATGATTTAATGCATATGATTTATAGTGAGTAAATCTATCTAGAAAAATGGAATTGAGAAATATTCTGTCAATTCCATTGTGAACTGACAGATTCTTCCCTCTTTCCTTGTAAAAAAATCACCACACCTAAGCTTCTATGATCGTAGATTGTTGAAAGCATCTGGAGAAGTCGTCACCTAACTTAAAATTAACTTCATCCCCACCAATTCTGTCAAAAATGTGGATTATGCCGTTGAAATCATCAGCAACTATCCAGGGAAAGGTTATTTGTTTTGATTTGAACTGTAAATATTCCCATAATTTTCTCATTACTTTTCAATAGACAAGAAACTTACTTATCATCTATTTCAAATAGAGCAGCAGTCTAGAAGTTGGTGACCCACATGACTATTATTCTTCCTTTTGATGACTGTAAATTATTGTTAATATGAAATATACCCAAATAATTTCTGTATTTATGAAATATCCCTTCGACTTCTCCAATCACTTAATTTGTCAAGGTTACCACTTCTTAGTTTGCAGGTTAACAAGTGATCGGGAACTGTCTGGTTGTATGCTCATGATTCCTTATTAATACTCATTGTTCTTTTTTGTTATATTACAGGCAAATATTCTTTGTCCTTAGTAGATCCAGGCAGTTCCTTATATATGTATGAGTGTTTAAATTCCTGTTGGCCTTTGATTTTGTTTTGCCTGCAATTTTGAGTTGTAGATTTTGCTGCAAAGAAAATCAAATCACTGTTGTAAGTTGACTTATTTTTTCTAACTATTATTTTTGGCATTGATGTTAACAATATTGCTTTGCTTTCCATTATTGTAGCTGAAGTTTGCATTTTTTGTTAATGTGATGGTAGCAGTGAATAATGAATAAAGAAATTTCTATATAATAAGTTTCTCTCTCCCTGTATGATATCCTCTCTAGTGATCCATCTCTAGTAGTGAATAATGAATAATGAAAACTGATTTGCTATTTTTTAATTTTAAATCATCTATGGATTCTTTTGTAAAAGTGAACTTGTAGCGCCATATTCAATCGATGTAGCTAAGTATCCAAAAACGTATATATAAAAACTATAAGCCTTTGCTACTTGGGATTTGTTTCTAATTAAGTGAAATTGGCTCGTATATTTTCATGTCAAGGAATCACACTATTATAGGCTTACTGGACATCGTAGCAACAACAAGATGTATTTATATTCTGTCGGTCATAATTGTTCCAACTTTATGATAGATTATTGTGCGATAATTGTAAAATTGTCTCAACTTTTCATAGTCAACCAATCAAATTAGTAATTATTCTTTAAAAGGGTAAAGTTAAAATGATGATAAACAAAGCGTAACTTTTGTTTATTGTCATTATTTGATATATATTCCAAAACTAGGAATAAAATTGGATAATGTGTGCCTTTTTTCAAAGAGTAATTTATTCACATGCCAGGTTGTTGAACATGGCCTTTCGGCTTTGGCTACTATTGTACAAATATGGGAAGGTTGTCTTCAAGATATTGACTTGCAGGAAGCCTCTGACCATTTTTTGAGCTGTGCTTCCTCTTTTAGAATATTTTCAAGTTTACTGCAACATGCTTGGCTGATGCAATGTGAACTGATGGTATATTTTTGTTCTGAAAATTGTATAATGTACTCAATGCTCATGCATGTTAATTTTTCTAACTATTTAGGAATAATATATTTCTTTTTTTTACCGGTTGAAATCAGGAAGCAAATACTTCCAGTTTGCCCCCAGCTTCTTCATGTTTAGATGACCTTTCTCGGTTGCTTGGATTTGTCATGCGATCAGTTAGATCTGTAGACGACGTTGTAGAATTGAAATTGAGAGAACTGTTAGTTGTTTGGGATCACATGATTGCAGATTGGCATGACTGGGAAGAGACAGAGGATCTGGCGATTTTTGATTCTATCCATGAAGCTGTCAATCTGCATAAAGATCACGATTACACAAATTTCTTCATGGAAAAATCACTATCTCAGAATTCCATCATTGAAGGCATTTCAGCTTTTGTTAGTTCAGGTATTCATGCTTATCCTTCTGCTACTAGGAGGGCATGTTCTTGTGTGCATGAATTATTACATGCATCAAAATTTTCAGCTGATACGCTAGCTATTAAGCAGTCAATTGTTGTGTCATTTACAATTGCTGCATTTTCTCGCTTGAAAGGTATTCAAATGGTGCACAGCAAGTCTAGTGGGATACATAAACCTTTGCTGTTGGCTATCTCATCTTGTTATATTTCTTGTTCTTAGGTTATCGAGCAAGTTTTGGACAAGGAAGAAGATAAAGGTTTCATGACTTGGGCTTGTGGTTTGGCTGAATTTTCAATTTGCGATTCTGAACCTTGTCTCTCGTTGAAGTCTGAAATCAAATTAGCTGGTAAGTTTGTCTTATGCCTTAAATAAAATAAAGCATAACAAGTATAGGACTAAATTATGAAATAAGCTTCTCAACAAAAAAGATGCTGGACAAAACATCTAAATTAATCAAAACAATGCTGCCTAAAATATGGATGCACATAATTTATTGCCTATCAAACAGTTTACATCCGTATAACTGTTGTAGCCCAGTTTACGAGGATGGTAAAGATTTTCTTTTTGATAACCTTGTAATGTTATGTAGCAATTGCATTAGCAAAGCTGGTTGAGCTACTGCTAAGATCCCAAGTAGATAAAGACTATTTGCATAGACGATGCTCTCTCTACTCAAGGCAACTATTAATTTGAAAAAATTTCAAGAGGAAGAAAATAATGAAGCTTCAAATGAAGATGATAATGAAGAAGATGGTGACGATGGAGAAGATGAAGATGATGAAGAGTCTGACTATGATGAGGTAAGCAAGTCTTTGTATTTTCATTGACATAAAAATCCCTTTAACAGCTTTTAATGCCTTACTCTCAATCAATGTTGCGTTTGTTATGATTTTTAAAATTTTTCTACATCTATAAAAAAGGATTAATTATCATAAATACTAGGATTCAGACTATGTGGACCTTGAAGAAACCGAAGAAGAGTTCTTAGAAAGATATGCAAAAGCTGCAGCTGAAGTGGAAGGTGATCTTGTTGAAGAAGGAGATTCAGAAAATGAAACACACACACACACACACACACACATATATATATATATATATATTGTTGATTATTAAACTCGTTTGCAGGTAATTAGCTATTTCGAAGCGAAGACTGTCGACAACAAAGAACTATTGGTAATCAAGCAACGAACATGAATTTAATTATTATATATGTTGTCGTATTTTGTTAGTACCATTTGTGGAAACTTGTCTGTGAATTCTTGTAGTATGTGACTTATTTTGTTGAAAAACTACTATCGAATTGATTATGGATATTATATTTGATTGTGAGATTAGCATGTTTTTGCAATTATTTGAATATGATGATCATATGATTAATTGTTTGTATATGCTAATTATGTGATTTAATTGTTTGTTTGAATATATAAAAATTATGCGATTGATCGTTCGTTTTAATATGAATAGTATATAAGCGATTGCTGGAAATGGTATAAACCATCAACCGTAAATAGTAGCATTTAAAATATGCTACCAAACAACCAATAACTTTTAGTAGCATTTCAGAAATGCTACAGAAACAAATGTAAACTAATATAAAAATTATACAGTTGCATTTTAAAAACGCTACTGAAAAAAAAAGCATATAAACAAAAAATGCGACCAAAAAATGAAGACTTATGGTAGTGTTTTTTTAACCCTACAGAAAAAACCTATAGCTGCATTTAAAAGTGACTTTTGGTAGCGTTTTTTAAATCCTACAGAAAATACCTATAGTTTCATTTAAAAGTGACTTTTGGTAGCGTTTACTACAACGCAACAAAAAGTTTTAGACTTTTAGTTGCATGTCATATAGTAGCGTTCTCTAAAACGCTACCATAAGTTATGGTAGCGTTTTTTCAACGCTACCAAAAGTCTTTTCTGGTGTAGTGCTCTCTCCCAAAAGGTAATGTCTCCACACCTTCAATGCAAAAATCACTACAGCTAATTCCAAATCATGAGTCGGATATCTAACCTCATGCGATCTGATCTGTTGAGAAGCCTAGGCAACCACTTTACCTCTTTGCATCAACACAACTCCTAATCCTACTCCACATGCATCTGTACATACTACTAAGTCTTGATTCCCTTCTGGAACAACTAATACAGGTGCATTCGTCAATAAGTGTTGCAGCTTCTGGAATGCATCCTCACACTTATCTATCCAGACGAACTTCACATCCTTCCGAGTTAGCTTAGTCATCGGTGCTGCTATCCGTGAAAAATCCTTAATAAATCTCCGATAGTAACCAGCTAATCCCAGAAAACTTCTTATCTCAGTCACCATTTCTGGTCTCTTCCAACTCTTCATTGCCTCGATCTTAGGTGGATCCACTGACAACCCTTTCTCTAAAACTACATGACCAAGAAACTTCACTTCCTTCTTCCAGAAATGACACTTCAAAAACTTTGCATTTAGCTGATGCTGCCTCAGTGTCTCAAGCACCACTCTATGATGAACTTCACGCTCTCTTTCATCCTTAGAGTATATCAGAATATCATCTATGAAAACCAACATGAACTTATCCAAGTACTCTCGGAAAAATCGGTTCATCAAATCCACAATGCATGTCGGCGCATTAGTCAGTCCGAATGGCATTACTAACCATTCGCACAATCCATATCTGGTCTTAAACGTCGTCCAAGGAATACTATCCTTTGCCACTCTAAGCTAATAGAAACCTGTTTCTAAATCCAACTGAGAAAATACCTAGGCACCATTCAACTGATCGCACAAATCATCAATCTAGGCAACGGATATCGATTCTTTATCGTCTTCACATTCAACTTACGATAATTGATGCATAACCTTAACAATCAGTTTGGCTTCTTAGCAAACACTGCGGCTGCTCCCCAAGGCGCACTGCTTGGTCTAATAAAATTCTTGCTTCCAAATCCACCAACTACACCTTTAACTCCCTCATCTCGGTAGGTGTCATTCTGCTTGGCGGTCTACTCACTGGTTTTTCTCCCGGTACCAAATCTATCCAAAAATCAATAGCTAGTTTCAGCGATAGTCCCACTACGGGTTCAAAGACATCTGCGAATTATCTAACAACGAAAACTCGACTCAACTCGTCTTCTACTTCCACAACACCCAACAAAGCATTCACCTCAGAGCTAGGATTTTCTATGGAATATGCAATCCAATTTACAATCAGGGTGTCTAAGCGATATTTTCCTATCATGGCAAAATATCCTAGCATCGTGCTTACTTAACCAATCCATACCCAAAATAATTCCAAACCCTACGAAATCAAACACATGCAAACTACAAACAAAGGTACGACCTAACAAATCAAAATCTAGGTGGTCACACTTCATCCCAAGTGTCGCATACTCTCCTATCGGATTTGCAACCCTTAAGGAAGTAAATAGGTATGAGGGTTCTAGGTTAAGCTTATCTACCAAACAACGAGATATAAAAGAATGTGATGCACCAGTATCAAAGAGAACTCTAACTGATACACCATAAATCAAAAGCGTACATCCCAACACTGCTTTTCCTTTCTCCTGCACTCTAAGTCTCCAGGTAGCTGGTTCCAATGCAAATACTTTTCTTTTCCATCCTTGACTGGCTCTTTGCACTGGTTCTTATAGTGCCCAATCTGATCACAGTTGAAACACTTTACTCCTTTCATCTCAGTAGCTTTCTTTCCCTTTCCTGTTTGGCACTCATGGGCATAGTATCCCTTCTTGTCATACTTGTAATAGACCACTTCTGCCTTCTCTTTCTTAGTAGCTCCACCCTTCTGAGCTCCTTTCTTGTGGAAGAACTTTCTTTTCTAACTCTGCCATCCTTGAGCTTCCTTGGCTTTATTCTTTTCCAGAAAAGCAAGCATCTTCTCATTCCTCAAAGCCATCTCTACAACCACATCACATGGATCCCTAATGTGTGGTGACATAGCTTTAGCAAGATCAGGCTTCAACCCCGAATGAACTTTTCATTCCTCTTAACCATAGTATCCACAGTAGAAGAGCCATATCTTGCTAGCTCCTCAAACCTCATAGCATACTAAAAAACAGTCATTCCTCTCTGCTCCAACTCAGCAAACTTCCTGAGCAAGGTCAACTTAGCTATCTCCGACATAAACCTTTCTCCAAACCTTCTCTTGAATTCATCCGATGTCATGGCTTCTTCATTAACTCCAGTTGTAATGCTGTTCCACCAATACAGCACTGCTCCTTGCAACTGTCTCAATGCAAGTCATCTTTTCTGCTCATCGTTGAGCCCTAGATCAGCGAAAATCCTTTCGCAATGAAGCAACCGGTTTTCTACTTCAATTGCGTCCTTAGTTCCCATGAACAGCTTTCCTCCTAACCGGGCATAATCTCTACTCTGAATAGCATAGTTAATCACCACTGAAGCTTCCTGATTTCTTCCTACAACATTTCCTCCAACAACTCCAGCATCAATTCCTGTTTGCATCATGTTTGCGAAGAACTGATATATTGCTCCCATACCCACTTGCGGGACTCCAGCACCCACATTTTCAGCTTGTGCCTAACCTAGGTTTCTCCTAGTATTTGGCCTGGCATTTCCATTTGTTGTGGTGCTTCACCCACCAATGTTAACTCTTCTAGCATCCATATCTACATTCGAGCCTTCATGAGATACAGAAGAATAACCTAATAAAGATAGGAGACTAGAGATATATCATATACTTATATATAGCAAATACAAGTACGTTACTATAACATTATCCCGTACCCCAATATTTTCTCTAATTCCTAAGGATTATGTTTTCAAAAATCAGTTTAAGTTCAAGTTTTTCATAAACCGGTGCTCTGATACCAAGTTGTAACATCCCCTATCTGGAGGCCCGAAGCTAAGCGCTATAGATGCTGTAGTTATCCATAGTATTAACTTCCGGTGACCAAATAATGTTAATGGTATCCATAATATCAGAAGCACATGAATATGAAACAAAATCATAGATTTTAAAATCAACTTTTCTATCATAAAACATGTTTCATATCCAGATTACATAATCCCAATCATTTCCCAGGCTCAAATAAAATATAATTATTATATAAATACGCTAAGAGAGGCATATGAAGGTGCCCCCTTGGTTGACCAGAGTACTAAATAGTCATAATAGACTTAATATAACACAGCGAAAACAAAACAAAACAACTCCTAGATATAGCTAACTTCAGCCTCTTGCTCGTCTTCGGAAGCTTTATTCGTTCACCCACTAAAACCTATAAATCCTTAGCCCTCAGCCTACTCAAATCAATTTTGAGCACCCAAGAGTTTAAGGAGAAAAACATAAACTTTGAGTAAGACATAAAGCCTGGTGTGAATAATAATATACATCTCGGTTATTTGATATTAAGTGAGACCACGCCGCTTAGCAGAACGGGTTTCCACTCACTAATATCTCTTTTAAAACATATATTTTTGTAAATCATAATCCTGCAACCAAGCTGGTTAATCAAACTATTATTAATAATAGCAATATCTTATATGCTCAAAACAGGTAATAAATGGACCAGCTGTCCAAAACAAATGTAGTTTTGTTTGGTTAACTACTAACCTTTGGCTGACTTGGGCCTACTAGACAAAATAATAAATATGATCTAACATCTGTTAAATAATTCTGAATGGTCTGTCTCTAACTTACATCTCCAAGGGTCACCTGATCCTAATGGTTTTGTGGGCTCACCAATAACCTGTCTTCTTTTATCTACGTATTCCTTTCTATGTGTAACCATCATTTAAGTCTACCTATGACTAAGCCCTACACACTGGAATTTTAGACTAAAATTAGCTAGGGGAAATAGCTAATGTATAGGGTGCGACCCTACACCAGTCCCATTTGGTCTTCTAATATCTGAGTCATTTTTCTTAGGGCTAACTACCCTTTAATTTTCCTTGAAAACCTTTTCAAAATAATTTAAACCTTTAAATCATGCTTATACAAGGAAAATATACTCTTTGCTTTACTCAAAGCTATTTGCCATGTTATATATACTTTACTCAAAATAATGTTGATGAAATATATTAAGGATTACCGATCCCTCCAAAATAAGTTAAAGCCCTTTTTAACTTGAAAACACTTAAACTATATTGCCAAGGTAAATCATTTGAACCTTTGTTTAAAACCTTTAGACAACCTTTTCGAAATTATTGAAAGTACCCCTTTCGTAACCATTGAAAGTACCCCTTTCAAAACCATTGAAAGTACCCCTTTCGATATAAGTAAACTACTTTACTTTCTAACCTTAGGCCAAAAAGGTCAAAACATACCTTTCAAAACCATTTACAATAATCCTTTCGAAAACATTCTAAACCTCTCTTTCGAATACTTTAAAACCTTAGACGTCCTCTTTTCAAAACATAAAACTTGCCTTTCGAAAGTAGTTGGAAACCTTCCATTTAAAATACTTTAAGTATCTTTCGAAACCATTAGGGAGTCACCCCTTCAAAACTTTTCTACTGGGAAACCTCCCCTTCGAAACCTATATTAGTTACCTTTCGAAAGCATTAAGGTATACTACTTAAAACAAACTTTCCAAAAGAATTGGGTTCAAATAAAAACTTATGGAACATAGTTTTGAAACCATTAAAACCATTTAAGTCGAAACCTATGGGTTTATCTTTCAATGGAACTAAGGGTCTTAAAACAACCAAGTAGGAAGCACTCTTTCGAAAGAATTTTTCCCTAAGTAAAGAAGTAGATGGTTTCGACACCATCCCTTTCGAAAGCATTGGATAGTGGCTTCTTTAATAAAATCGAAAGCATCCCTTCGAAACCATGTTTAAAGGCAACGGCCTCAATTGGGTTTAAAGGTAGAATTGCGGCAATAAGGGTTTCAACACTATCGAAAGCCATTTAAAAACCAAAGGCGGAAACCTAAGTCGAAATCTATCTTTAAACCAATTAACCAAGTCGAAAGTCATCTCGTTCGAAAGCAAGCAAGCGTGTTTTCTTTTAAAAGCTAAAACTTAGTTTCGACCCCTTTGGAACCCCCTGCTTCGACCCTATACCTTCATCCTATTTCCAATTCACTACATACCAAGTCTTTGATACCCTATGTATTGGTTTCAAACTAGATGGAGGTGGAGGAACGTGGTCGAAAGGTAGCTGTCGAAGATGGCGAAATAACATATACATACAAAAACTGTTTTCTTGCTTAATAAAGTAATATCTTTCCAACTAACTTGCTTATTTGTCATAATATATTTGGTTGCCAATTTCTTTTCCAAAATATTTTCTAAAAGTTTTGCCGAATTCATAATTTGTTTATTTAAAACATTTACAAAATGCCCTTTCTTCTATTTTAAACATATAAAACATTTAACTCTCATACCTTAAATAATTTTATATACTTAACAAAAAACTTAGGAAAATTCTCCAAAAATTCCAATAAATCACTTTTAATATGTTTTTCTAACATATTTAAATTTCAGACCCAAAGCCGTTATAATTTGGTCGTAAATAATTTTAAACCCAAAATAGCATTTTCTTCACTAGAAATTTCATATTAAATACACAATAATTCAGAAAATTATAAAACTTGAAACCCATCTCCAACATAATATTTCTGATCTCAGATTAAAATCGCAAGTCTTTTGGATGTCATTTAATAGGTTTTCTAAATCAATACTTATCATAAAATCCATATAAATGGCCTAAATCATCAACAAATACATACATACATACATACATACATACATACATACATACATATATATATCCATTAATCATTCAAAACATGATAAAACATTTTCAAATAAATTTTGAATCTCATTCTAGTAACTGAAAAACAAAAAACATGAGATGTAACCTATTATTCACTTTTGCTTTGATGTTAAGGAGTTGAGATTTGATCTTGGATTTAAGTTGATTAGCTTCTTCCTCTTGATTTAGCTTATCTTCCCATTTTCTTCTTTAATGGTGGCCGGCCTCTAGGTTTTGTTTTTGGTTGTGAAAATGAATGTGTGTAAGGGTTTAGGGTATAAGGTTATTACTTATTCCTATATTGCCCTTGTCTACTGCCTTAACTTAATTCATTTTAATTCTCTTAGTTGATTAGTTCAAATAGGAACGGCTACCCTTCTATTAATCACAAATCTCAATCCCCTACCCATTTAATCTTTACATTATTCTATTTAATTTAGCTAACTATATCTCCTGAATAATGTTATCTAAAATTTGGGGTGTTACAGTTTTGATGATGATTTCTAGATATGGATTATTCACCCATTTATAATTGATTTCGTGATTTTTTGATTTGATTTACCTCGATGTGGGTAATGACATCTTTATGTATGATTTGTGATATATGAAATTATATGTTACATTGGGATTATCTACTGTTAGCCATAAAATCCACTATAGAACAAAGACATGAAGGAAGATAAGAAAAGCGCCAACATCTACTAAAGCGGGTTTTGACCAAGATCATGAATGAAGGTTTCGAAGGCATTGGAAAGGCTTTCGAAAGAGTCGCAAGCAGCAGGCACCCTAGCAGGTGGTAAAACATGAGAAAAGGAGAAACAAAGCCACCTTTCTGCCTCTCTAAGACTTTTCGACATCGGTGGCCCAGCAAAGACTACTATGGAACCTCCTTTCGAAGGAATGAATATTAATCTCCCATAAATGCACCGGACCTTTTTGAACTAAGGGTTTCGCCCTCAAAACAACACTTTCGGAAGCATACACAAGCCTTTCGAACCGGTCGAACCAATGACATTAGGGGAAAGTTCCATATCAATGCATATATATACATTCAAAAGCTACTCAACGTCATCGAAACCATCGGCACATCAACATCTTCGAAGCCCCTATAGGCAACCTATCGACAGAGTCGGAGGCCCCTATCTAACTTCCAATGATAACAAAGCAACATGGTGGAAAAAGCACATTTGGAGAACTTTCGACAATGTTGAAAGGTGTTCTAGAGGAAGCAGTAAGAAAAGATATTCATAACTTAACAACGACGAAAGGTTGGCAAAGGATCCTTTTGACTTAGTCGAAAGGGCTTGAGAAAGACCAAGGAAGCGCAAGAGTAAATCAAAGAACTCAGAGGAGAGGCCTTTCGACAGTGTTGAAGGAAGACATAACCTTTTGACCAGGTCGAAAGGCGAAAGGTGGCATATAAGAAGGGGACCTTTCAATTGAGTCGAAGGCACATGCGCGAAGGGGGGCCAACCTGCACCTATAAATAAGACCCAAGGGGTCCGATTTTAGGGACCGAATTTTGGAATCCCAAATTCATTTCTTCCTACTCCAATTTCTTTGTTTCAATTAAATCTTCAAGAAATCTAAATCAAATTGGGATAAAGCTCTATTAATTGTAAATTATCTTGGATTATTAAAAAAAGGAAGATGGCTGGTTCATTAAGGACTTTGATGAGGAGGAAGATCATCTTGATCATTAGCTCGTCTAATGATCCATTGCACATGATTCTAACACATTCTCTTAATTTCTTTTTCTTTATGCAATGCATAGGATTGACTTGGATATATGCAGTCAAAACACATCATCATCAAAACCAATAGGATGATGATGGGGTTTTGACATTGATGAATTTATGAAACTGGAAATATCCAAGTCGATCTTATGCAGGAAAAACAAAGTGATGCTTAGGTAGTTATGAGTTGAACTTGTTTCGAAAGAGTGGAACCCCACTTGACTCAGTCCAAAGGGGGGTTTCGAAGGGGAACAGTTTATAATTGGCTAACAATTGTATAGAGAGGAACTCATTCGAAATGGGTTTATCCCCTGCTCCATCTGCCGCCCTTTCGAAGAGGTTCCATAACAAAAGTAACGAAACCATGGAGTTGAAAGCAGCTGTGTCATACTATTAAAATATACATCCCTTTCGACATGATCGAAAGGGTCGGACAAGCGTTTCGACATGATCGAAAGGAATGAAAAGCTAAGATGATTAGTTACTTTCGACACACTCAAAAGAATGGTTTCATGCAAGATGCAACTTCTTTAGCCTGCATTCTTAAACTAACTTCTTAAAGCCTTTCGACTAAGCCATCCTAGTCGAAAGGTAAAGCTAACACCTTGAACCCTTTCGATTAAGCTAACCATGTCAAAAGATAGAACAATCTCCTTAAACCCTTTTGACTAGATCAACCTGGTCGAAAGGTAGGTTTAAAAAGGAGAGATCTTTCTAACAGCTTGGTTACCTTTCACATAGCATTGAGGATGTTGACAAGTTTTCTTGTTGACATTTTTGGCGCTAGAAGGAGGGCTCGAACCTCCGACCTTGTCACTCTATTATAAAATAATTTTGGTTCATTTAATTTGTGTAGGAAAATGAGATCTAAACGATTAAGCGGAATTGAGGAAGGAGTTGTCCACACCACCACTCTTGAGGAGAACATAATTCCATCCTTTAATTTGGATGGGGCTGTTCAAGGACAGCCTTCGTCACCAGCACAACAAGATGATAACGCTACAAAGATTAAACACTTGGAGCAGCAGCTACAGGAGATGCAAGAGCTACTTAAAATGGCACTATCTCAAAAATCTTCAAAGACACCCAAACCAACTCAAGAGGAAGAGGTGGTTTCCCCCAGGAGAAATTTAAAAGCCAACTCTGCTGAATACAAAAGTAAAATAGACTTAACATCCTCCAAGAAGAAGGATCATCTTTAGTCAAAAGCTAACCATCAAGGAAGAGTTCTCGACAAGTTGCTTGAACAATCAGGAAGCTCAACATCAAAGGAGTATTGCCCGGACCAGAAAAATTGCTGTAATGTTGAGGCTTGTCTAAAAGAAGCAACTGAAAAGGCAATAAAGGATGCTATGAATTCGAAAGGGAAGAGAACAATGGATGAAAATGTTAATAACAATGAAAGAGTGCCACCCTTCACTGATGAGATCATGGCTACAGTCATTCCGCCATATGTAAAGATCCCATTAATGAGATATCATGGGATTATAGACCCGGTCGATTATCTAATGGTTTTTGATAGCCAAATGGATCTGTACAATGCATCTGGAGCTGTCAGATGCCGATTGTTCCCGGTCACTCTCCAGGGAGCTACAGCAAAATGGTACAAACAATACCGGGAGAAAACCATATACTCATGGAAGTAGTTCTCTTATGAATTTTTCGCCCAATTCTGAATTTGCAATGATCCTACGATCGACTATACAATCTTAGCCAATATAAAACAAAGATAGGGAGAATCCTTGGGTGATTATCTGAGGAGATTCAATGCTGAAGCTCTAAAAGCCAAAGACATGAATGATCGAGACAAGCTTATTGTAGTTCATTCCGGCTTGATAGAAAACACTCCCTTTTGGAAGCAGCTCTTTGTCAATGGCTGTAAAGATTTACAAGACTTCCATTTCCAAGCTGACAAGTTCATCCGGATGGATGAGCTTTACTATGCTAAAAAGAAAACTATCCACAAGAAAGAAGGGGGAAAATTTGGCCAAGATCGATGACACAAAAGGACAAGATGGGAAGAGCTAATCACTGACGCAGTCGCTTTAAACAAGCCACTGTCTTACGTCTATGTCGTAGCTAAGTAAAGTGCCAACTTTCTATCCTCCTTTAAAGCCAAGAACTACCTTGAACAAAGAAAGGGATTACTATGCTTATCGAAGGCCAATGATCACAAGGCCGATGAGTGCAGTGTCATAGCTGGCATTATCCAGAAACTGATTCGTGAGGGTCATTTGAAGGAGTTCATTCAAGACCAACAAAACCCCAGCCGACAGAGAATGGTCTACAGAAACACCCTAGCAATGTTGTAAATGTGTTGGAAGATGAAGACCCCCTAAGCTTGAGCCCACCGATAAACAAAATTGATGTAATTCACGGCGGACCGCATCCAGTGAGAAACAGCAAGGGGCCCGCAACAGGTATATTAAGGAAGTTAAAGAAGGCATTCACTTTGTCCAAGAGGAACCCCCAATGAAGAATCCACGTCTCAACATTCGGATGTCGAACCTTGTTGTCACTCCTCAAGAGCTAAGAATGGGGGTTCACCATCCTCATAATGATCCTTTAATGATTACTGCACAAATTGGATTATCTATTGTCTTTAAAATTCTGGTTGACACAGGCAGTGCAGTCAACGTAATCTTTAAGCACGCCTTCGATAAGATGAACATTCTTGAAGAAAAACTGGAGTCAAGATGGAACCCATATTTGGATTCAACAACAAAGGATCAACTACGGTTGGACAGATAAAGCTGCTCGTGCAAATGGGGGTGCCGCCAACCTGCATAACCTTTGAAACTATCTTTGTGATAATCAACCAACCCTCATACTACAATGCCTTCTTTGGCAGGTTAGCTCTTGAAGAAATAGATGCCTTCGTCTCCCTGAAATATCTCATGGTACAATTCTTGACAAAAAGAGTATGGGGGACTGTCTGAGGGGAGCAGTTTAGCTCCCAAGAAATGTATTTTGTTACTCTAGATCAGTATAAACGGGAGTATTCTGCTTACTTTGATTCTTTTACTATTTTACAGCCTTTGGATGATGGATTCTCACATCCAACATTCGAAGCGAAGATTAAAATTAATAAATCTAACAAACGTATGTATCAAAGGTACATTCCTTCTAGAGGCAAGAGAAAGAGAATTGATGCAAACTTAGCGGAAGAAAGCCCAATAGTCACAGAATTCGATTGCCGAGGGGAAACAAAAAGGATAAAACCCATAGAGGATCTTAAGGAAGCATACATAGATTCAGATGATACTACCAAAGTGGTTAAAGTGGGAAAAGATCTTAATGGTGACTTGAAGTAGGATTTGATACAATTTCTCAAAGTCAACAAAGACGTATTTGCTTAATCACATTCCGATATGGTGGGAATTGATCCAACGGTCTTGTGTCATGCTCTCAACATTAATCCAGAAGCAACCCCCATAAGGCAAAGAAAGAGACAGGTGGACAAGGTACGATCAAATGCTTTGAAGAAGAGGTTAACGGACTCCTTGAAAATGGATTTATTCGGGAAATATACTACCCAAAGTGGTTAGCTAATCCAGTTCTGGTAAAGAAATCAAATGGGAAATGGAGGACTTGCATTGAGTACATGGATTTGAACAAAGCATGTCCGAAAGATTGTTTCCCGTTGCCGCAAATAGACCAGTTAGTAGATGCAACAAGCGGGCACAAGTTGTTGTCTCTCATGGATGCCTATTCAGGGTACAATCAAATACCAATATTCAAACCAGATGAGGAGCACACTAGCTTCATAACTGGCTAAGGGATTTATTGTTACAAGGCAATGCCATTTGCGTAAAAAAAATGCAGGGGCAATATATCAAAGATTGGTCAACCGAATGTTTAAGTAGCAAATTGGCTGGAACATGAAAGTTTATGTGGACGATATGCTGGTAAAGTCTGGCGAACCCGAAAGTCATCTTAAAGATTTAGAAGAGATGTTCAGGGTACTGCGGAAATATCAAATGAAGCTGAACCCGCAAAAATGTTCTTTTAGAGTCCATTCTGGAAAGTTTTTAGGCTACCTTGTAAGTACCCAAGGGCTCGAAGCTAGTCCAGATCAAATTCAAGCCATTAGGGACATGGACGAACCTAAAACCAGCAAGGAAGTGATGAGTTTGAATGGAAAGGTGGCTGCCCTAAGTAGATTTATCTCTAAAGCCACCGATAAGTATATACCCTTCTTTGATGTGATCAGGAAGAAGAAGAACTTTGAATGGGGGGAAGATTGCAGGAAAGCTTTTCAGGAACTAAAAAGCCACATAGAAAAGCCACCGATACTTTCTGGCCCTGAGGATGGGGAAACCTTATACCTATATATGGCAGTCTCAGAGCTCGCAGTTAGTTCAGTGTTGATTAGAGAAGGTAATGGGGCACAACTTCCAGTATATTATGTGAGCAGACGGTTGAAGGATGCAGAAGTCCGATACCCAGTGATTGAAAAGTTAGCCTATTACTTGATTCTCACAGCGCAAAAGCTTAGAGCATATTTTCAAGCACACCCGATCAGGGTATTGACCAATTTTCCCCATAAGCAATTCTTTAATAAACCAGAAACTTCAGGAAGTTTAGTAAAATGGGGAATCGAGCTCAGCCAATATGACATAGAGTTTCAGCCATGAGTTGTAATCAAGGGGCAAGCATTAGCAGACTTCATTAATGAGTGCACTAACTTTATCAAGGAACAATCAGAAAAGAGGAAACACCAGAGGCCTATGTGGGAACTATTTGTTGATGGCACATCAAGCGAACAAAGGGCTGGTGCAGGATATGTAATCATCACACCGGATGGACACCATTTACATTATGCCATGAAATTGGAATTCCCGGCAACTAACAATGTGGCAGAATATGAATCAATGGTAGTGGGATTAACCATGGCATTAGAACTCAAATTCCACGAATATAGGTCTTTAGTGATTCTCAACTAATGGTGAACCAAGTAAAATAGATATATCAAACAAAAGACCCCAAACTATCTTTATATGTGAAGAAGGTACTAAGAATGCTTGCTTTGTTTGAAAACTTTTCAATACACCGTCCCAAGAGCGGAAAATTCACAAGCAGACTCCCTAGCAAAACTATCAATCTCAAAGGAAGCCCCGGAAACATGTATTGTTCCAGTCGGATATAAGGAAATTCCAAGTATTGGAGAGGAGGCATCCGAACAAGGAAAGGAATTATTAGTCTTGACAAGGTCTCATGCAAAATCACAAGGGGAAGAGAGAAGAGAAATTAATATAGAAATATCAGATAAAAGGGTTGACCAACTGAGACCAAGTAACATATATGATGACACCTGGATGTCACCCATTGTTGAATACCTAGTTAAAGGAACCCTCCTATCTGACAAAGGTGAAGCAAGGAAAATTAGGAGACAAGTTCCAACCTTCGTAATAATGGATGGAATCCTCCATAAAAAGGAATACGCTCTTCCCTATCTAAGATGTATGAGCAGGAATGATGGAGTGAACGAAATGGTTGAAGCACATGAGGGGTTTTGCGGAGATCATTCAAATGGAACAAAATTGGCAAAGAAAATAATGAGGCAAGGATTTTATTGGCCACGTATGGTAGGCCAAGCCATCGAGTATGTGAGAAGATGTGAAAAATGTCAGAAATACTCAAAGATTGCTAAATTGCCCCCATGTCAATTGACACCAATTGCAAGTCCATGGCCCTTTTAGGTATGGGGAATAGACTTAATCGGCCCATTGCTAATTTCAAAAGGAGGAGCAAAGTACATCATAGTTGCCATAGACTATTTCACCAAATGGGTTGAAGCAGAACCGCTTCCAAAGATTACTTCTGGTAAGGTACTCAGATTCGTTATCAAGAATATCATAACCAGGTTTGAAATTCCCTAGAAGATAATTTCTGACAATGTGACACAATTTGAGAGTGAAGAATTCTCTATCTTTTGCCACAAAAATGGAATCATTAAAAGTTTTTCATCCATCGCACATCCAAAAGTGAATGGGGCAGTGAAGCTGCAAACAAAACCATAAAGAAAGGCGGCTAAACAAGGCGAAATGAAATTGGGTAGAAGAACTGCTGCTTGTGTTATGGGCTTATCGAACATCCACCAAAACGGCGACGAGGCATGCTCCATACTCTTTGACATATGGGTGTGAGGCGATGCTACAATCAAGATTGAGATACCCTCACACCGAAGAATCGCCTACACATTCGTTAAGATCAAGAGCTAAAAAGAGAATCCTTAGATTTAATACATGAATTGAGAGATGAAGCAGCGGTAAGAACTGCTGAGAATCATAGAAGAATCTCAAATTACTACAACTCAAAAGTGAGAACTCAGTCATTTCACGAAGGAGATTTGGTACTCCGAAGAGTGATGGAAAATACCAAAAACCCCGCAAATAGAACCTTAGGACCAAATTGGGAAGGACCATTAATCATTTGCAATGTAATCCCCCCGAAATCTTACAAATTATGCCGACCGAATAGTAATATGGTTCCAAGAACATGGAATGCCAAACATTTGAGGCCAAATTTTCCAAAGATGAATGAATAAAGCATCTCTTTCTTCAAAAGGAAAATCTACATGGTTGGGAGTGAAATGCTCCTTATATTTGGATACTACCTAAGATGGTAGAAAGCCTCTGTCTGCACCAAGTTAGCCAGGGCAGAGCACCTCCTAGAGGAAGGGCGGGTTACGGGTAAGCCTTTAGCCACGCCATAAGATGGCCAAGTTAAAGGACCGGACAATCCCTTGGTCACGCCTCTGGTCAGGTCAAGGCACCTCCTGGAGGGAGGACGGAGTAAGCCTTTATCCGTGCCATAAGATGGCCATGGTAAAACATCGAACAAGCCCTTATCTGTGCCATGCTATGGCCAGGGTAAGATAGCTCCTGGAGGGAGGACGGAGTAAGCCTTTATCCACGCCATAAGATGGCCAGGGTAAAGCACCGAACAAGGCCCTGTCCGCGCCGCATAAAGGCCGGGGCAGGGCGCCTCCTGTAGGGAGGTCGGGTAAGTCCTTGGTTCCAGCCTCTAAGATGAGCTAACCAAGAGCACCAAACAACAATAGACTACGATGTCCATGCCCAAGAAGAGGCCCATCAAATAATGGACTAAGATGTCTAAGCCCAAGAAGAGGCTCATTAAACAATGTATTAAGGTGTCCAAGCCTAAGAGAAGGCTCATCCAACAATGGACTAAGATGTCCAAGCCCGAGAAGAGGCTCTTCCAATCATGGACTAAGATGTCCAAACCCGAGAAGTGGTATATCTCCAATGGACTGAGACGTCCAAGCCCAAGAGGCAATTGATCAAATTACAACTACATACATACTAGACCTGAAAGGTTCATACATGTCAAGAAAGACGGAATCTAAAGAGTAAAGCCAAACTCCAGCCATTAAATACTCAAACCTGGGTTTCGGGATCTTCACTTCAGCATTTCATTCATTAAATACCCGAATCTGGGTTTCGGGTTCTTCATTTCAAGATTCATACATTAAATACTCGAATCTGGATTTTGGGTTCTTCATCTCTAGATATTATTTATTAAATATCCGAATCTGGGTTTCGGGACTTGCATTTCTAAACATCATCTATTAATACCCGAATCTAGGTTTTGGGTTTTTATTAATCACTTACAATCTTTATACCCGAATCTGGGTTTCCGGATTATTGTTTGATTTCGCCTTAATGCCCTAATCTAGGCTTGTGGTTTCTACTATAAAGACAATTGCCATGGACTTTTGGTTGTCCAACGTATGCCCTAATCTGGGCCGAGGATTTCTATTATGACAACAATTACTATGGATTTATGCCTACCCAACATATGCCCTGATCTGGGTCGGGGATTCCTTTTACAATGATAATTGCTAATAATCTCTAATTATCCGGCATATGCCCTGATCTGGGCTCGAGATCTTGACATAAAGACAATTGTTACTAAAAACCCGAATCTGGGTTTAGAAATGTCACTCAGATGACTATTTTTGGATATTGCTATCTGGATTCTGGAAATCTCATTATTAACTTCTAAACTTCGCAAGTTCATACCCTAATTTGGGTTAAATTTCATTGCTTCCTAATCATAATCAAATCCCAAACCTGGGGTATAAAGTAGTAGAGTTGAGACTGCTATAGATAATCAGAAATTTCAAGCTGGTCTTTTTAATACTTAAATTAGAGTTAGTATTAAAACTCTAAATGACGTTTACCAACATTTGAATGAAGACTTCAGGATCTTCAAATCTCTGGGAAAATTTTCAAATACATATTAGAGTGGATGGGATACAAAGGCTTATTTTCTGATAATAACTTATACCCTCTATTCGCAGCTATAGACTATTTCCCATAAGAAGTCTGTAGACTATATTTATTATATGCATTAACGACTATTGATCACAGGCCTCATATCTTTTGAATCAGGATTATGACCAACTAACTATCTAAATATGCTGATTTATCATGAAGCATGCATATAAATATGATAATAAGCTAGCAATAGAGAACATCACTTACTTTGAATTTTGCAGGAAAAATAAAGTTATAAAGAGCGAGAAAGTTCTGAAATTTTTGTCCTAAAGAACAAAAGCTTCTTTCATATAGGGGGAGCAAAATGTTAGCCATAAAATCCACTCAGAAAACAAAGGCATGAAAGAAGATAAGAAAAGCACTAACATCTACTAAAGTGGATTTTGACAAAGATCATAAATGAAGATTTCGAAGGCATTGGGAAGGCTTTCGAAAGAGTCGCAAGCAGTAAGCACCCTCGCAGGTGGTAAAACATGAAAAAAGGAGAAACAAAGCAACCTTTCTACCTCTCTAAGACCTTTTGACATAGGTAGGCCAGCAAAGACTACTTCAGAACCTCCTTCCGAAGGGAATGATTGTTAATCTCCTATAAATGCACCAGACCTTTTTGAACTAAGTGTTTCGCCCTCATAACAACCCTTTCGGAAGCATACACAAGCCTTTCAAACTAGTCAAAGCCAATGACATTAGGAGAAGGTTCTGCATCAATGCACAAATATACATTCGAAAGCTACTCAACATCATCGAAACCATCGGCACATCAACATCGTCGAAGCCCCTATAGGCAACCTATCGACATAGTCGGAGGCCCCTATCTAATTTCCAATGACAACAAAGCAACATGAAGGAAAAAGCATATTTGGAGACCTTTCGACAACGTCGAAAGGTGTTCTAGAGGAAGCAGTAAGAAAAGATACTCATAACTTAACAACGGCGAAAGGTTGGCAAAGGATCCTTTCGACTTAGTCGAAAGGGCTTGAGAAAGACCAAGGAAGCGCAAAGGTAAATCAAAGAACTCAGAGGAGATGCCTTTCGACATTGTTGAAGGAAGACATGGCCTTTAAACCAGGTCGAAAGGCAAAAGGCGGCATCTTAGATTCGATTGAGTCAAAGACACATGCGCGAAAGGAGGCCGACCTGCATCTATAAATAAGACCCAAGGGGTTGGTTTTGGGGACCAAATTTTGGAATCCCAAATTCATTTCTTTCTACTCTAATTTCTTTGCTGCAATTAAATCTTGAAGAAACCTAAATCAAATTGGGATAAAGCTCTATTAATTGTAAATTATCTTGGATTATTAATAGAAGCAAGATGGCTGGTTCATTAAGGACTTTGATGAGGAGGAAGATCATCTTGATCATTAGCTAGTCTAATGATCCATTGCACATGATTCTAACCTATTTTCTTAATTTCGTTTTGTCTATGCAATGCATGGGATCGACTTGGATATATGCAGTTAAAACACATCATCATCGAAACCAATAGGATGATGATGGGGTTTCGACATTGGTGAATTGATGAAACTGGAAATATCTAGGTCGATCTTGTACAGGAAAAACAAAGTGATGCTTAGGCAGTTATGAGTTGGACTTGTTTCGAAAGAGTGGAACCCCACTCGACTCAGTCGGAAGGGGGGGTTTCGAAGGGGACCAGTTTATAATTGGCTAACAATTGTATAGAGAGGAACTCATTCGAAAGGGGTTTATCCCTAGCTCCATCTGCAACCCTTTCGAAGGCGTTCCACAACAAAAGTAACGAAACCATGGAGTCGAAAGCAGCTGCATCATACTATTAAAATATACATCCCTTTCAACATGATCGAAAGGGTCGGACAAGCCTTTTGACATGATCGAAAGGAATGAAAAGCTAAGATGATTAGTTACTTTTGACATACTCAAAAGAATGGTTTCGTGCAGGATGCAACTTCTTTAGCCTGCATTCCTAAACTAACTTCTTAAAACCATTCGACTAAGCCATCCTGGTTGAAAGGTAAAGTTAACACTTTGAACCCTTTCGATTAAGCCAACCATGCCGAAAGATAGAGCAATCTCCTTAAACCCTTTCGACTAGATCAACCTGGTCGAAAGGTAGGTTTAAAAAGAAAAGACCTTTCTAACAGCTTTGTTACCTTTCACATAGCATTGAGGATGTCGACAAGTTTTCTTGTTAACATCTACGATGTTACGAGCATATACTGTATACATTATCATGTAATTATTAATATTATAGGTATTATCATATTATTATACTCTGTAATTATTACATTATATACATATATATTAATCTTTGATTTAGACATAGTCTGACCCGTGTGTTATTATAATACTCGGGTCAGTCCAGGACATTTTCGGTATAGGGACAAGATGACCGACTTGGGAATGCTTGGGCATAGATGGAGGATATGATATTATGATATATTATAACAGCGTTTTTCTAACTCTGTGTTTTCTCTATTATTAATTATATATTGTTCTGTCCTAGAGGTACATGTGTTATTACTTTGTGTTAAGACCATGCATGAATATGGTAAGTAATATTGTTATTTGAGGTACATACTGGTGTTGGTCCAGGGGAATATTCAAGCGTGTGTCCCATATCGCCTTATTCTCCGTATTACTCGATAGTATTAATTAGTAATGCTCTTGAGTAGTATGGGTATAAAGGCAGGGGCATTACATATGGACCATGAGATGGTTTAGCTTGTCCTAAATGGATAATATCTATGAGATAGGTTTTTGAAAGAACGTCGAATCCAATTGTGCATGAGATGTCGCCGGCCTGAGAGGTCATAGAGTGAGTTATTATACGTCCAAGAGACCTTGAGAAAGTCATGATGAAGGTGGACCTTGAGAAAGTAATAACAATGTGAGACTCCAGAAAGGATCATGATGGTGTGGGACTCCAGAACTGATCGTAGCGAAGTGAGACTTCATGAATACCTTGAGAAAGTCATGATGAAGGAAGAACTTTGAAAAAGTTATAATAGAGGGAGGCTGGAGAAAGCATCGTGGTATAGTGGGACTTCAGTAAAGATCTTAGAGAAGTGAGACTTGAAGGATGGTTATAGTGGAGTGACACTCCGACAATAATCATGGTGACGTAAGGCCATAGGAATGGTTGTGACGATATGTGATAAGGAAAGACCTTGGAAATAGACACGGTAATGCAAAACCTCGAGGACGGTTGTCGTTGCTTGTTTACCTTATGCTTGTTATTATTGTTATGATTTGTGTGATTGTTGGATGTCTTATGACGTTGGAATTCTGGAGATAGGTACCCCAACACCCATAATACTTAGTGCACCCATATGCCGTGGATAGTAATATAGCATATATTGTGTTATGTGCTAACTCTTTGTATCACTACGCCATAGATGGCCTACTGCAACGAAATTACATGGTGTTGCTAGCTATAATGTAACGATAGGTATGCTGATTTTTGTCTATTACAACACTCGCTTCAAGGTGTTAGCATAGGTATCAACAAGATGTTGCAGTAGCTATAGATGTATTCAAATTAAAAAATTAATAAAATTAGCAATCCGCGTGAATACGATCCAACGGTCTACATTTAATCTGGTTGTTAAAATGGATCACCACTGCAATTTGCCCCAAAATTTCGTTTTACCACCTAAACTAGTTTAGAGTAGATCCCCTTTTCTCGTATGTGATAATGGCTGCTCCTATCTTGTTCCTCTTTTGCTCTGAAATTAGGGCTTTGGCCTCGTGTTCGCTCCTATGAGATTAGCTAGGGCTTCGGCCTTGTCTTCGCTCCTGTGAGATTAGCTAGGGCTTCGGCCTTGTGCGATTAGGGCTTCGGCTAATATCGAAGGACCCGATTGATTGTCGATCGATTACAATTGCTGTTCTTCTGATTTGCTTTGGCAATCGATCGTCTCCTTGCTTCGAATACAGCTCCTTCGATTTTGCTTGAGTTCAACTGTGTATTCGGGTATGTAATTTGTTGCTTTTACTTTACTGTATTGCTTGCTTGAACTCGATACTATCTGCCGATGATGTTAATGTGTTTATATAGGGTTCGAACCCTTAGATTTGCTTCGACAACTTGATTTGAATTGGTTGAACTTGCTACTGTTCGTGGTTGACTTTGGCTATGTCTATTCATCCTGTAGCTTGAACTTGTAATATATCTTCTGGTTGACATCCTGTAGCTTGAACTTGTAATATATTTCACTTGAGTTTTTGTAGTCAAGTTGCTTCACCATACTGTTTCCATTGGTGCCACACACACACTTGTGTACCTTTCTCTTTGTGCTTCACTTGTTCACTGAAACTGTTGTATCACTTATGTTTTCCATTATCATGTGTATATATATATGCATTCATGTATGTATATATGTGTTTGTTGTTGCACTTGAACATGTATATATGTTGCACTGGGTTTGTTTTTTATTTGATGTTGAGGCCTTCTCTTGTATTTAGTTGCCTTCGAGTCATATAAGTTTCTTTCCCTTGTGCCAGTCTTGCTTTGTTTTGGTCTTGGCCATTCACTTGTTAAGGCTGCTTGTTTCATTGATGCATGTTTTTGTATTCACCACTTTGCATTGGTCATTGTATATCTATGCACTGGTCCTTTGAGCCTGTTTGCACTGCCTATATATATACATGCTGTTTCACACATGTATATATGTATGGTTGCTTTCATATGGTAGCTGGACTTGCTCGAGTTCATATTTCTTATATTATCTAACTTCGGTCATTTTTGAAATTGCTGCAGCTCATTCACTTGACACTTCTGTTGGTCTGTATTTTTGAATATGGTTGGAGTTTTGGTTTAATTGTGAGTTTGAGTTCTTTTGTTGAGCTCTGTCCACTGTTGTTTTATGTCTGGCATACAAGTCTGGTATAGTTTGCTCTGACCAATTCATTGAGCATGCTGTTTATTTCTGTAGCATGCTTCTGTTTCATTTTTGTTCTTGTGCATTGTCAACTGCTTGGACCAAATTGTCACCCAAATAACTGAGGCAAATAATATTTTCAAAATTACATTTTATTTTATACTGCAAAAATATTTCCTTTTCAATTTTACTGCGTCAGTGTGTATTTTTGCAGATTGCTCAGATGTTGGATTCAATCTGAAATGGAGTTGAAGACAGGTTTCAAAGAAGGCTCGATCTTCCGAAATCGGATGAATCGGGCGGTGCCCGCCGGGACTGCGGTGCCCCGGACCCCCGCCGGCGCTGTGCCCGGACCCGCTTCTCGCCTCGCCTTCGGCTCGGCACTCGGCTCATCATATATTTGTCAGTGTCGGTGTCTGTATAAATTGAAACTGCATATGTAATGAGTGAACTGAGTAATGTAGTGAGGAATATCTGTATATGTGAATATCAGTGTTATTTATCATTGAATTGTAAAATAGTGGAGTCAGGAATTTGTACTATTTTAAATGTTGAAATAAAATATTTATTTAAATAAATTACTGTTTGAATATCAAATTCTGTGCAATAGCATTTTATTAAATAAATATTTATTTCTATTAAAAAATCAAATATGCTCTACATTGTGGGCCCCACAAATTCAGAAAATTAATATCTATAGCAACATTTTGGAATGTTGGTACAAACATCTATGGATGTTGCTATAGACCCAAATAGGGTTCTATTGCAACAATATTTCTTATGTTGCCTTAGATAGTCAAAATGTTGCCTTTGAGGTCTGCGGCAACGCGGCAAAATGCATCACCGAGAAAGTGTTGCCTTTGCCCTTTTTTAGCCTTCAGCAACATTTTTTGGCACATCCTGCATCACTTCTTTGGTGTTGCAGTATGCAATCTATGGCGTAGTGTATGTAGGGACAAGTCATGTATGATTTTCCATACCCTATGTTCTCAACCTTGTCAGTTTTCATAGTATACTGAAATTGTTTATCACTCACACCAAATTGTTGTCTAGCTTAAGGTTTTATGCTTTACTTCTTATTATATCAGGTGCTCTTAAATGAGTAGACAATATAACATGTTTGAGTTTAGCGCATGGAGCTGTTCAGAGGAAGAGCAAGACGTTGGCGCTATTATAATTATTATTAGAGTTTGTTGCTTATTTCATTGTGCCGCAGTATAGAGATTTAGCAGTGTTTTTTCTTAGTTAGAGATGGATTTCCCTTAAGTTTATTTTGATGATGTATAAACTTTATTCCACTTTTTTTATATGGCTACTATGGACCTTGCGCTCTGGTATTTCTTTGGGTTCATTTAGTTATACTTAAACGTCTCATATGTTTGTACCAAAAATGGGCACAACACTCTTCGGAAGTTTTTGAAGAGATAAAAGTGAAGAATGAAAATTGAAAATGAGAATTATCTAACAAAAACTCCAAATAATAGAAAGTAAATTGCACAGAAGACAACAATTTAGAGTGGTTCGGCGTTTCGCCTACGTCCACTATGAAGTTTGATGATTTTATTACTCGATACTTGAAGATTACAATTTCTTATAGCTTAGCACAATAGATTTTATGATTATAATCTGAATCTAAGGCAGCAATGGTGATCTGGAGTAAATCTGGCAGAATCTGGGCGCTCTTTAGCTCTCAAAATTGTCCGACCCCTTTTCTGAATGACCAGGGGCTCTATTTATAGGTGTAGGAGGCTGATATTTCGCCTAAATTTCGGGAGACCACTTCTGGAACGTGAGGAGCCCACATGCCCGGCCTTAGGAAAGTTGGGCCCACTTCGGGATCGATTCGAAATCCATTCGAATCGATCAAAGATTCATCCAATCAAGCTGAAATTTGGTGTGGGCATTCTTCAACATGTTCGTAAGCTTCTGTGAAAATTTCATATTATTTGGATTTGTAGATCGTGAGATATCGTCGATTCGAAATAGTGTTTTCTGAACTGCTTGCCTCGTTCGAATCGATTCGTTCGAATCGATTGCTTCGAATCGATGGCGGAGCGTGCTTCTGTGATGACGTGGAGCGCGAACTTCGCATCGATCCGCTTTTTTCGCCAGTTTGATCGAGTCGTCCCGGAGACTTCGCCGCTTTGACTCGATGGATTCGAAGGCTTCGACCACACCTGGATTCGAACAAGCTCTCGTTTGTATCGATCCTGACTCGTTCCAGTGGATCAATATGAAATGACCATACTGGATGGATTCGAAGTGAGATGCTCTAGTGGATACGAACGTATCATCGTCTATGGGGTCAATGCATAGCTTTGTTCGTATCGATCTCGATGGTCGCCAGTTGATCGATACGAATAGGGGGTTGCAGAATGGATTCGAAGAGGGATACCTCTATGGATTCGAAGTACTTCCAAGCTTGATGGATACGAAGGCTGGGCCGATCTGATGGATACGAAAACGAGCCAGTTCCTTCCAATTTGAATCTATCATAACCCAAGCATACGAACTCGGATCAATTTGAAATTTGGAACGTTGGCTTTACTGGCTTTGCTTGTCATGTCTTATTAATCGTGGCTCGATCCGGACTCAAACAAAATTCATCGATATCTCTGACAAGCGATACTTTGTTTTCAATCAGTTCCTTGATATCTCGGCCTTGCCAAAAGGCGGGATAACATTTGCCCCACAAAGTACGTCTTGTGTGAACATGATGTGCTTTGAAAAGCTGCAGTCTTTCATGCTGAAAACTATAATCTCTGATTATTCCTTTAGATTCATGGATTGTTAGTTGTTAGGATGGTGTAATGTGTGCTGCCGTAACCGATTTGTTGTAATCTTCTTTTAAATAAATGTTCAATCAGTTTGCCTTGCTTTGATAGACACGAAAATCTTTGATGGATACGAAATTCTAATTCGTATCGATCACTTCTTGTCGCTGTGGGTCAAGCATTAATGGACTCGAATCGATGGGTGGTTTCAACCTGGTGGGCGCAAGCGTCTGCTTCGTCTCGGTCAAATGTTCAGGTCGATGGATTTGAATAGGGCACTTCGAATCGATGCAGTCGAACGATCCCTGGATCCCTTTAACATTGTACTTCGTATCGTTTTGATGGAGTCGAAGAGATGGATTCGAAACGTGACAATGTGCAGATGCTCACTTTCATTTGAATCGATTACGGTGCTTAAGTCTATGGATTCGAACTTGAGGTTTCGAATCGTTTAATGGTTTCACCGGTGGCTACCGGTTTCGTCTACCGTGATACGAATCACTGCTTAACCCTTATAAATACTGAGACCCCATTCACTTTTCACTTTTTACTTTTGCCTTCGTTTCCTTGTGCGCTTCGAATCGATTCAAGATTTCAAAAACAAAGACAAACGACTTCTCTTCCTTCGAGTCGAATCGATATCGAACCTTAACCAAATAACATATTCGGGTAGTAGATTCTTTCATGGGTTCGAAATTTCAAGATGCAGACCTTTACATCAGTCTTATTCGTGTCGATCTTGGAAGGAGTAGAAGTCGAGGTCGAAACCAAGAATGGCTTGTTGTAGAAAAAGTATGATTGAATCTTTCGTGTTGATATGGAGTTATGGAGATCGAGTCGATCTGGAAAATGAGGGTTTGTCCTCATCATTCGCATCGATCAACATGTTTACAATAGAGATTTGTGGGCTGGACTGGTCGTAGGAGTTGGGTCGTCGTATCGATCTCCTATGATCGATACGGTGGATCTGTCCCTTGCGATCGATTCGAATCGTTCTGCCCATGTGATCGATACGAATGTCGGGCTTCTTACCTGTTTGCAAACTCTTGTTGCCGGAGATCGATTCGAGAACCCTGTTGATGATGGATGCGAACCTTAGGTCACCGATCGATACGAAGGATCCGGTCATCATCGATACGAACCAGGTTGATTCGAACAAGATCGATTCAAAGTGTTGTCTCTTTGATCGATTCGAAGACTTCTACTCTGGCTTTGATCGCTTCCAACAAGCTTCTGTGGATACGAAATTTCACTTATTTAATGGCATGATTCCGACGAGCTTCATCCCTGCATTTGTGGCCTGAACTTTTATACTGCATACTTGACTGCCCTTCGAAGCTCGTCGATGGAACTGTACTTTGAAAAATAAAACATGAACTAATCGCCATGAATTTTGGACAATATGGTCTGTGACGGTCAGCGATGACGGTCATTTTAAACAAACTGCGTAATTTTCTAAGTTTTCATCTTGTCTTTGGTTTTGTTGAATTCACTAAGTATTATCTGCACTACACTTCACATCACTTTCACACACCTCACACTGGGAAATGAACGGGTTTTCCATTTGCTTAACGTTACTTTCTGATGAGTTAGTCAATGATGGAATCTTCGAGCTCTCAGCAGCAAGAGATTTAGAGTTCTCCCCCTCCGGTCCTCGAAATTCCAGACATCCCGGCGAAGATAGTAGATCCAACTCCAGACGAGCTGCAAGATGCTATATTTATTGAGGACCCTATAGACTCTGTTCAATCCAATATTTCTGAAAACTTGTTAGGCAGGATATGCACAAGACACAACATTTCTTCGGACAATGTGCTGTTGCCGGGATCTAGTGACAGACCTCACTGTCCGCTCGAAGGGTATACTGCCTTTGATCGCCATGCTTGTGCGGCTGGAACACTCCCTCCATTTAATTAATATATCAGGGAAATGTTATCATTTCTTGGAATTGCTCCCTCTTAATTACACCCCAACGGGCATGCGCTACTGAACAGTGCGTTCATCGTATTTATGGACCATCTCTTCCGTCCACCAAGGCCAACGGAAATCAAATATCTATTTAATTTCAAGAGTAGAGGTGATAGTCCATCCTTTACGTTTTTGGAGGCAGTCAGGAACTGCCAGGTTATAACCGGTGCTTGGACCAGACTTAGCTATTTCAAGAACGAATGGTTTTATATCAGGTGTCCTCCAGGTTTTGCCAGGCGGTGGCTGTCTAGGCGTAAGTGTTGTAACCTGTCGACGATTTCCTTGACTAATGGTTTTTTAGCACTGGTATTGATATCCTACTTTTCTTACAGCCATTATCTCCAGACCTGACGGCGGGTATTACAAGGGCATGGTTCGGAGCCTTCAAGAGGTCCCGAACGATTTGAGGCACATCGACTTGGTGTTGACCGACTCTAACTTAAGAGCTCTTGGCTTGATTGAAATAAATCAAAGCATAGTAACCGAAGGGATGCTAAGGCCTGTTCCAAAGAAGAAGAAGAAAACAGCGAAGAAAACGCTCGGAGTCGTGATAACCGAAGTGAGCGACGAAGAACGGACCCACACAGACGTCGAGTCGATGGCTGATTTTTCGGGCAACTTTGAAGAATTGGGAGAGAGACGGAAAAGCAAGGCTGTCATTTCCAAAAAACTCAAATCTAAGGGGTGGAAGTCTGTAGATGTGTCTCCTCCCACTTCCGGAGTCATAATTTCCGAGGCCGCCCCTTCTCAATATTCCCATCCCGGATTATATATCGATTCATCACGATCCCGGGTTGGAAGAATTCCGAGATGTTTTAAATATGAGCGAGCCCTTTCATTTTAGTGTGGTCAACACTTCCGGTTGGTCAGGGGGTTTACACATTTACACACACTTCCACAGTACTACACGATTTCCGCATATTGGACATTATTTTTATAGGGTGCTTAACGATAGTTTCTTCTTATCGCAGGTGAAATGTCAGGTCGTGGATCCACACTGGATAGACTCCGCAATGTTCGCTGATCTTTCTCATATTATGAGTCCCGTTGGAGGGAATCAGATAGGGATCACGGGCGAGGCTATACCGACCAGGAGCGTTATGATAGAGATCGAGATTATTGGCGTGGCCATTCCGGTCAAGAGTGTACTGATAGAGACAGAGGCCATCAATATCGATCATGGTCTCGTTCTCCTCCGCCTCCTAGGGCCCCTATAGATCCCCCCGAGTCTTCACAGCAACAACAGCCTTCTCAATCCTCAAGGCCCGAGACTCAACGGGAAAGAGTTGAACCGCAGACAGCCGCCATTGTTGAACAGGCTCCGGCAGAATTGACGAGTGAAGGAGCCATCAAGCTTGCTCAAATGAAAAAGGATTTTCCGAAAATTTGTCTGGATGCATACGTCTTCCCTCCCCATCTCAAGAGGATTCCTTTGGATGCCGAGAATATTGCGCATGATTATATTCGTGATATTTACGCTCAATACAAAGAGTGGTACAAGGCAGCTGTGAAAGCTTCAAAAGTAGCTTTTAATCCGGCAAAAATTATTGAGAAACGTGATGCTGACCTTGCTCAGAAAGATCGCATCATCCAGGTTCTTCAATCAGAGACCGAGTCGTCCCGAAGTTTGGAAATTCAGGTGCTCAAAAAGGCTGAAGAGGTCGTGGCGAAGATGGCAAGGGTGCAACAGGCACATTGTGCCTTAGTAGAAGGGATGGGCCATCGCTATACCACCGTCCTAGCTAAACGGGACACCGCCGTTAAAGAGCTGAATGAGCTTAAAGCCAAATTCGCTGAAATGGTGAAAGAAAAAAAATGATGCAAACACCGCTGCTCAAGATGCATGCGATCAAGCTGTATCACTTCGAGCTGAACTTAATGTGGCGGTGGCAAAGGTTAAGACGGTGGAGGCAGAAGTTGAGGAAAAAATTAAGGCGGAGCGGTCCCGGATTGAGGCTGATTTTGACGATCTCCTGGTCACATATAACGCCAACGTGTTGGAACACAGAAATTTATCTTGGCTTGGGGATTACTCTATGCTCTTGTACAACGCCTGGACTAGGCTGATGGAGGAAAAGAAAGCAGCGCGTCCGGATGAAACACTGGATGATTTCGAACTTGAGACGCGCTTGCTCACTGAGGAGGAGGGGAAGGTTCTCCACGAGGCAATGATTTCCATGGAAAAAGAGAGGCTTGGTGCTAGGCAGATGGAGACCGGTGAGGGCTCGAGGGTTGAACATCACGGAACAAGTGCTGAAGTTATAATTCCGACATTGCCCGAAGCCACCGCTGCAGTTGATCTCCATCCAGTCCCTGCTTATAATCCGGATCAGCCGCAGTTGTCTCCCATCGGAGCATCTGCCTCTGTACCTGCCCACACTCCGGGTCATGCTAAGGAAGGTATTTGAACATCTCCCGCATATACTTAGAGTGGTGAATCTGAGGCAATATATTTAGCTAACAATCTTCGCTTTCTTATATTCAGTGACCGAGACTGTTATCTCTGCGCCTCCTGCATCTCAAGTCCTTTATCGAACGCAAGAGGCCATTGTTACCGAGGCGATCATGACAGCTACCGTGGTCGGCGAAGGGGGAGAATCGAGCATGTTATCTTTCGATGCACAGATGATTGAGGAACTTCTTAGTCAACCCAGCGACCTATTCACAGATCCATCTTTCGCCATGAGCGGGGTTATTCCAACTATTAGCTCCTTCATGCCAGCCACCAGTACTTCCAGCGCGGCCCAAGTACCTCTTGATGATGAGATTATTGCCGAGATCAATGCTGAGATGGCGGATGTGACAGCAGGTAGTATTTCGGGAGGTGGCATGGCACCGTTTGGCCCAGCTCCATTAATGATGATATCGCCAGGTGGCACTGTGGTAATCGCAAGCGCTCCTGCTCCACTTCCTGTTATAGCTCCCATGCCTCCAATTCCATCCTCCAAGAGAATTTCTGTCGCCTCAAGCTCCGAGGAGGATGTTGACATTATGCCGCAATCGGAGGACAAAACGGAGAAGAGTAAAAGATTGCGGAGGAAGTCGGGTAGCAGATCTAGCAGGACTACCCCAAAAAAGAAACCGAGGAAGAAGAAAGATTGAGCGCTTCTTCAGTTTGTTCTGTCATATTCGGGGGTAGTATTTTGTTTTGTCTTTTTGGTTTTCTGTAGCCGTGTATAGATGCGGGCTCGGCCCCTGCTAGTAGGAATTTTTTGAATTAGCTTGTAATTGGATTCCTTTTATTGATAATTGAAATGAAAACATATTCTCTTTTGTCTTCCATTCAAAATTTGCTTTGGTTCTGCCCCCAGTTTTGGGGATAAGCCATAATAGGCGTTGTGCGAAATTATCCACGGTTTAGTGTTGACATCCATACTTCGGGGATTTTATAAAGTTTATACTCCGTCTCGCACTCTGGGAGGACAGAGTTGACGTATGTTTATACTCCGTCTCGCACTCTGGGAGGACGGAGTTGAGTAAAGTTTATACTCCGTCTCGCACTCTGGGAATACGGAGTTGATGAATGTTTATACCCCGTCTCGCACTCTGGGAGTACGGAGTGGTTTAATGTTTATACTCCATCTCGCACTATGGGAATACAGAGTTATTTAATGTTTATACTCCGTCTCGCACTATGGGAATACGGAGTTATTTAAAGTTTATACTCCGTCTCGCACTCTGGGAATACGAAGTTGAGTAAAGTTTATACTCCGTCTCGTACTCTGGGAATACAGAGTTGATGTATGTTTATACTCCGTCTCGCACTTTGGGAGTACGGAGTTGATTAATGTTTACACTTTGTCTCACACTCTGGGAGCACGGAGTGGTTGTACTTTTATACTCCGTCTCGCACTTCGGGAGTACAGAGTTGAGTGAGGGATTGTCGTGTGTCACCCTGTTTTTAGCCTTGATGTGATGGCTTGCCCCCGAGCTCGGGTTTCACTTAGCGAGTAGCCGGTCGTATCACAGCCACTCCCTACTTGAATAAATTCCACTGCATGATGGACAGCTCTCCGTGCATCATGATGTTGTACATTGTATTCAATGAATCACAGCTCTGGCTCGAAGAAATGGCATTTTATTGCTGAAATAAGAAAATATGGCAAAGTCAGTTGCCTTATTACAAGTTCTAATTTCTAAATGCAAAAGAAAAATCGCAAAAAATGGAAAGATGTAATGAAACAAATAAAGCCTGTCATGTGTAATAGCGACGGAGACTCTCGCTGTTCCAGGCCCTTGGCAAGTCAAGACCGTCAACTATCGATAGTTTGAATGTGTCATCTCCGAGTCTTTGTGTAATCACGTATGGTCCTTCCCAGTTTGGTTTCATGTGTGAAGGGACCAGATAGTTTCTCTTGAGGACGAGATCGCCGAGTTCAAAGGTTCGAGGTCGAACTTTGGCATTGTATAATCAGGCGACTCGACTTCGATGTGCGGCAACTCTCAAATCAGCCTCTTCCCGCTTTTCATCCAGTAGATCCAAAGATTCAGCAAGCAATATAGCGTTTGTTTTCGGATCATAATAAGTCACGCGATGGGAAAACACTTCCATTTCGACTGGAATTACGGCTTCAGAGCCATAAGATGGGGAAAACGGGGTGTGTCCGGTCGTAGTCTTGTGAGTCGTTCAATAAGCCCATAGAGCCATAAGCAGTTCGTCTACCTATTTTCCCCCGGCCTTTTCCAGTCGTTTCTTTAGAATGGACTTTATGACTTTATTAACAGCTTCAACCTGACCGTTTGCCTGAGGGTGTGCAACTGCCGAGAATTTCTTATGGATATGAAACCGTTGACAGAAATTCTTGAATTCCGTACTGCTGAATTGGGCTCCATTATCGGTAAGGCTATTAATTTTGTACGAGTGTCCAATGTCCGTTCATGTCCGTAACCGAAATACGTCCGTCCGAGTCCGTTCGATTTTCATTTAGGACACGAGCTAGAACAACAAAATTTGTACGAACAAAAATATTGTCTGGTCCGAGTTCGTTCGAATTCGTCCGAATTTCTTATAATTCAGTATATCTGATGGAAATTCTATTAAACAACATAAAATTTGATGTAAATAGCAATGTCCGTCCGTGTCCGTTCGAGTCCGTGTCCGAAAAATGTATGTACGAGTCCGTCCGATTTCATTTAGGACACGAGCTAGGACAACAAAATTTGTACGAACATAAATCTCGTCCGGTCCGTGTCCGGTCCGATTTTATTTAGGACAGAAACTGAACACACCTCCGTCCGGTCCGGTCCGACCGATTTACACCCCTAATTATCGGTGATGATGCTATTCGGGAGTCCAAATCGACAAATGATGTTGCGAACTACGAAATTGATCACTTTCTTTGTCGTAATGGTTGCAAGGGGTTCCGCTTCAGCCCACTTGGTGAAGTAATCAACCGCAACGATGGCATATCTTGCCCCACCTTTAGCCAGTGGTAGCGTGCCGATGATATTGATGCCCCATGTCGCAAATGGCCAGGGACTGACCATTTGGGTTATCTCAGTTGGTGGGGCTCTTGGAATTCGGGCGTGTTTCTGGCACCTATCGCATTTTCTGGCATAGTTCACTGCATCTCGGTTCACAGTCAGCCAGTAGTATCCGTATCAGAGTATCTTCTTAGTGAGAGCTTGCCCACCGATGTGATCGCCACATTCTCCTTCGTGTACGTCATGTAACACTCATTTGATTTCATCGTGCGCGATACATCGGAGGAGAGGAACAGAATATCCTCTTCTATACATGACACCGTTCTGAATGACGAAACGTGAAGCTTTTCATAGAATTTGTCTTTTCTCGTTTCTATGTTTAGGCAACGTCCCATACTCGATGTAATTTCGGTACGGAGTCATCCATGATTCTCTACTGGGAGCGGTTTCAAACAAAAAACGTCTCTATTTGATCGATGCTTGGGGAGGACAAAGTTTCGACGAGGACAAGTCCCATTTGCTGTGCTTCACCTGTGCTGGCTAACTTTGCCAATGAATCGGCTTTTTGGTTGCGTTCTCGAGGTATAAAATAAATGGCATAATAATCAAACTGATCCAGTACTTCTTGAACTCGAGCTAAGTAAGCAGCCAGCCTTCGATCTCTCACTTGATACTCTCCCCGTACTTGAAACACAACTAACTGTGAATCACAATAAATTTCCACAACGATAATTCTCAAATCTTTGGCAAATTTTAGTCCATCTAAGAGGGCTTCATATTCAGCTTCATTATTGGTTGCATGAAAACCGAACTTCAAAGCATAACATATAGATCGTCCTTTGGGAGTTTCAAGTACAACACCAGCGCCCGAACACCGGTCGTTTGATGCACCATCGGTATACAACTTCCAGACGTATTCGGGGGATTCACTGGTTTCGGGCAAGTCCTCTGGAATGGTAAATTCAGCTATGAAATCGGCTAGGATTTGTCCTTGAATGGCTCGTCTTGGAGTGTAAGTAATATCAAACTGGCTCAGTTCGATGTTCCACTTGAGTAACCTACCAGACGTCTCAGGCCGCGTAAGGACCTGTCGTAACGGCTGGTCGGTGTAAATAATAATAGGATGTGCCTGGAAATATGGTCGGAGTTTTCTTGATGCAATAAAAAGGCAATAAGCCAACTTCTCTGGTTTCGGATAATTTCTCTCAGCTCCAGTCAATCATTTGCTGACGTAGTAGACTGGTTTCTGCACTCGGTCTTCTTCCCTAACTAAAGCAGCGCTGATTGCATGCTCTCATACTGCCAGATAAAGGTACAATTGCTCGTGGTCAACTGGTTTTGATAAGATCAGTGGTGTGGAAAGATGTTGAACCAGCGATCGGAATGCGTCTTCACACTTTATGGTCCATTCAAAGTTTCGCTTTCCTTTCCGGATCAGATCGAAGAAAGGAATGCATTTATCGGTGGATTTTGAAATGAACCTGCTCAATGCTGCTACCTTCCCGTTGAGACTCTGGACTTGTTTTATGGTTCTTAGAGTTTGTAAGTTCCTTATCGCCCAGATCTTTTCGGGATTTGCTTCTATCCCTCGAGCGTTAACGATGAACCCGAGGAACTTTCCAGATGCGACACCGAAATGACACTTTAATGGATTGAGCTTCATTTCATATTCTTGAAGGATGCAGAACATCGAATCTAAATCTCTGACGTGATCTGTGGAGAATCGAGACTTTACTAGCATGTCATCCACATAAACCTCCATGGTCTTCCCGATTTGGTCGGCGAACATCAGGTTGACTAAGCATTGGTATGTTGCTCCGGCATTTTTTAAACCAAAAGGCATGACTCTGTAGCAGTAGAGTCCCAGATCGGTCACGAAACTGGTATGTTCTTGATCAGGCAAATGCATAGGTATTTGATTGTAGCCAGAATAAGCATCCATGAAAGATAATAATTCATGCCCAACCGTTGAATCTACGAGCTGGTCAATTCGGGGAAGTGGAAAACTATCCTTTGGACAAGCCTTGTTTAAGTCAGAGTAGTCGATGCAAGTTCTCTATTTCCCGTTCGGTTTTCAAACCAACACGGGATTTGACACCCATTCTGGATACAAAGCATCTCGGATGAACCCATTTGATTGTAACTTATCAACCTCCTCTTTAAGGGCGGCAGATCTCTCTGGATCCATACCACGTCTTTTCTGCTTGACCGGGACATACCGCGGGTCAATATTCAGGGAGTGACTTGCGATGTCCGGTGAGATCCCGCACATATCAGAGTGTGTCCAGGAAAAAACGTTGAGATTCGCTCGGAGAAATTCAACCAATTCCTGTTGTGTCTGCTTGCCCAGTTGAGATCCAACTTTTAGCATCCTCGAATCATCACCTTCGCTGATTGGGACGTCCACAGTCAGTTCGGCTGGGGAAGCTTGATTCTCTTTAGATTCGTCTTTATCTTTGTTGTCTCTAAGGTCAAGGTCTTTATGGAATTGGTTGTGGTGCCCGGGCCGAGGCCCAGGCACTAATTGTCAATCATCAGCAAAACGGACGTAGAGAGATTCCTCCACGCCCTTTCCTTTTTTCCTTTCGCTATACTCCTCGTAGTTCAGCAACATAGCAGGCCCTCCCCGTGGCCTGATCTCCTTGAATGACTCCGACCCCGTGATCGGTGGGGAACTTCAGAGTCAAGCACCATGGGGCAATGGCTTCCCGGAATTCAGCGAGGGCCGGTCGGCCCAAAAACGCATTATACGGGGAATCAATGTCCAAAACGATAAATTGCAACATCCGGACTCTCCGACGTTCTCCAACCCCCAACTCCACTGGTAGTTCCGTCACTCTAGTGGGTATTGTAGCACTTCCATTCAAGCCGTGGACTCGAGATTGACAATGTTTTAAGTCCTTCGCTTCCATTTTCATTAAATCATAGGCCCGTTTAAGTAAGATGTTTACGGAGCTCCCACTGTCAACCAGGATCCTCTTCATCCAAGCAGGACCTACCTGGGCAGATATGACCAGTGGGTCGATTGTGGGGGCTTTGACCTTATCAGCGTCTCGGCTTCTAAATATGATATCATCAGACATTGTCTTTTATTGCTTGGCCGGAGCCCCATCTTCACAATTACTGCAGCATTCGAAGTCCGCATGCCTGATAGAGCTAGCATACGACTCCATTTCCCTCCAGCTTCTGTCTGCTGGGTGGGGACCACCACTTATTGTGTTTATAACTAGCCTTCCGCCCATACGAGCAGGTTCTTCTTGTCTTTCTTGGTTCTGCACACGATTTTGATTTGAAGGGCCCGCACCACCAGACTGCGGCGCTCGCACAAACTGGTCTAACTTTCTCTCCCTGATCAACTTCTCGATGAGGTCCTGTAAATGTCGACACTCATTGGTATTGTGGCCGTAACTCTCATGGAATCTACAAAAATTCCATGTTTGAACCTGTCTCTCCGATGAGGGCTTCAGAGCAGGCTTCTTATATTGCACAGTGTTGCAAGTTTGTAGGTACACGTTTTCCAATGATGTATTCAACGGCGTGTAATTATCAAACATTGGAGCCCTATGTCGTGGGCCTCGGTTCTGATCTCTTTTCTTATCTTGACCATTGTTCCCTCTTGGCTGGGTTTGTTTGTTCTGTATATTCAACTGAACTTTTCCGGAACTCTCACCGGATTGCTTAACTGCTACGTTACTTTGTATTCCTTCAGTTCTGGGCCTCGCATCGTCCTGCTTCCTAGACTGTTTCGCGTCCTCTTGCCGTAAGAATTGAGCGGCTTTGGAGTAGAAATGGTCCAACGATGCGGGTGGTTTCCCAGCTAACCAATTTCCAAACTTAGAATCGGGATCGATTCCTTTGGTTAATGCCATCAAGATTGAGTTATCGTTGGGATTACTAATCTCTACACATGCCGCGTGGAATCTTTCTAAATAATGCCTGAGTGTCTCTTCCTTAGCTTGGGTGACGCTAGATACGGTGTTAACGTCTTTAGGTCTAGCGACATGCATACGGAATTGTTCGACAAATTTCTTAGCCAGTTGATCGAACGAAGAGATAGATCTAGGTGGCAACCTTGTAAACCACATTGTTGCGATTCCGCCCAAAGAGATGGGGAAACTTCGGCATTTCACTGCATCATCAGCCCTTGCAGCGCTCATTGACCACTCATATTTCAAAATATGTTGATTGGGGTCACTACTTCCTTTGTACATTGGGAGAGTTGGCATTCTGAATCGCCGAGGGGGATCAGCGTATAATATCTCGTCTGTGAAAGGAGTATGACTACGGGAGATTCCCCAATCGTCATTGGTAAGCCCTTGACTTTCGCGAATCATATGACGTATCATGGTTGAAATATCGGGCATAGCCACATTCTGTGCATGCTGAGCTAAGGTGTGGTCGGGTTCCACAGTGCGAGTTTGGATCGGACGCTGTCGACGGCCCATGTCTCGCCTCCTTGGCTCGGCATCTTCCGGGACGTATGGTTCAGGAGTACGCCCACGTTGCTGATTATTCGGATCTGACAGATTCCGGGTATCAACCCTTGTTTCTACCGCGGCGGTTGTAGTGCGATTGTCTGTGGTATACTGTAGAACAGCACCTCCTCGTGATGAGGGCCTGGTCTGGAAGCTGGTTGACAGCCCAACCCTCAATTGTCCTACGGTCAAGGCAGGTTGATATCCGGTAGCTTGTGTGTGACTCGCGTCCAATCGGGGACGTGTAGATCTGCTGTGATAGTCAGATGAAGCAGAGCTTTCAGTGGACGAGTGGGAAGCATCATCTCTCCTGGTCCTCCTGCGCCTTCGGCGATTTAATTGGTTGGTCAATTCTACGTTAGCGCGCAACTGTTCAGTTAACTGTTGCCGACTTTGAGTCAGTTCTTGGAGCAACACTTGGAACTCTTGTCTGGTGACTGGTCCTGACGGATCTGAGTGAGCAGTGTTGTCTTGATTGGATTGTGGCTGCTGTGTAGGATTCTGTCTATCCCGACCTTCTTGATCAGCAGTCGTAGAAGCAGTTCTCGTGCTAACCATCTTGAGTGGTGGAGTCCTTGCCTAGACTTTACGCAAATCTGAATAGGATGGAAGGATTCCGAATTAGAGATCTGGATCTTCCTCTTGGATTTATGCAATCCGGTGTCGATGGGAGATCCAAGGAGCAGGAGAAAAAACTGGTTTTTCTCAGTGAAAGCACCAAAGTGTTTGTACCAAAAATGGGCACAACACTCTTCGGAAGTTTTTGAAGAGATAAAAGTGAAGAATGAAAATTGAAAATGAGAATTATCTAACAAAAACTCCAAATAACAGAAAGTAAATTGCACAGAAGACAACAATTTAGAGTGGTTCGGCATTTTGCCTACGTCCACTATGAAGTTTGATGATTTTATTGCTCGATACTTGAAGATTACAATTTCTTATAGCTTAGTACAACAGATTTTATGATTATAATCTGAATCTAAGGCAGCAATGGTGATCTGGAGTAAATCTGGCAGAATCTGGGCGCTCTTTAGCTCTCAAAATTGTCCGACCCCTTTTTTGAATGACCAGGGGCTCTATTTATAGGTGTAGGAGGCTGATATTTCGCTTAAATTTTGGGAGACCACTTCTGGCACGTGAGTGGGCCCACATGACCGGGCTCAGGAAAGTTGGGCCCACTTCGGGATCGATTCGAAATCCATTCGAATCGATCAAAGAATCATCCAATCAAGCTGAAATTTGGTGTGGGCATTCTTCAACATGTTCGTAAGCTTCTGTGAAAATTTCATATTATTTGGATTTGTAGATCGTGAGATATCATCGATTCGAAATAGTGTTTTCTGAACTGCTTGCCTCGTTCGAATCGATTCGTTCGAATCGATTGCTTCGAATCGATGGCGGAGCGTGCTTCTGTGATGACATGGAGCGCGAACTTCACATCGATCCTCTTTTTTTGCCAGTTTGATCGAGTCGTCCTGGAGACTTCGCCGCTTTGACTCGATGGATTCGAAGGCTTCGACCACACCTGGATTCAAACAAGCTCTCGTTTGTATCGATCCTGTCTCGTTCCAGTGGATCGATACGAAATGACTATACTGGATGGATTCAAAGTGAGATGCTCTAGTGGATACGAACGTATCATCGTCTATGGGGTCAATGCATAGCTTTGTTCGTATCGATCTCGATGGTCTCCAGTTGATCGATACGAATAAGGGGTTGCAGAATGGATTCGAAGAGGAATACCTCTATGGATTCGAAGTACTTCCAAGCTTGATGGATACGAAGGCTGGGCCGATCTGATGGATACGAAAACGAGCCAGTTCCTTCCAATTTGAATCGATCATAACCCAAGCATACGAACTCGGATCGACTTGAAATTTGGAACGTTGGCTTTCCTGGCTTTGCTTGTCATGTCTTATTAATCGTGGCTCGATCCGGACTTGGACAAAATTCATCGATATCTCTGACTAGCGATACTTCGTTTTCAACCAGTTCCTTGATATCTCGGCCTTGCCAAAAGGCGGGATAACATCGTCTGTATTATATCCATGTTGATTTTATATTTATTCGATGCGTTGTAAGGTATACACATGTTAGGTTTAGGATTTAGTTATTTAACCCTTGACAATCACCCTAGATTGGCCAGGTACCGTAGTAGTGCATTTTTCAGGTATACTATGTGCTGGGGTGTAGGGTGGTCGTCACAATTCCTATTTACAGATAGCTGAGAATGAATAATCAAACTGGAAATAGTGTTGTTGAGGCAGTTGGAGTTATAGGCGTGAACATTCCTATTTGGTTCCGCTGGTATCTTTAGGCAAGGGACCAGACTGAACTTAACCCCAATGGAGATCCTGTAGTGCAAGCACAAGTACTAGCCCTAGCTCAACTACCTACTTTGGACTTTCCCAAGCTATGTAAAAATTTCTAGAGTTTGAGTGGAAAGAATTATCATTGGACTAAATTATTTGTGAAGACGTGGGCATGGCTGAGGAATTGTGATAGGATATTTGCTATGATGGGTGTGGAAGATGTAGTAAAGAGATAGTTAGCTTCGTCGCATATGCAAGGAGAGGCCTTAAATTAGTGGGAGAACGTTATTACTAAGACTAGTATTACTTGGATCGAATTTAAGTGGCACTTTGAGACAAAGTTCGTTTTTGAGGCCAAATGGGGAGTAGAGCAAGAGAAGTTCATTTATTTGGAGCAAGGTGACCGCTACGTCAATGAGAATGTGAACGAGTTCAATCAACTAGTGAAGTATGGCTTAAATCGTATCAATACACCAATGAAATTGCAATTAAGTTTGAAAGGGGTTGATCTGACTTTGAGAAATATTGTCTTGAGTCATGTACCAACTTGAGCTACTTTTGAGAGCTTGGCCGAGATGGTGTTGCTGAATTCTATTGGGAAAGAGGAACCTAAGAAAGTAGGAGTTCAGCAAAATTAGCACAAGGATAATATGAGAGATCAAGGAAAGATATAGAAGTAGGAGATGCAATTTTAGGGGACATATGGCTAGGAATCGCAAGACGAATTTGGCATAGATCAAATGCCACAACTACAACCAGCTTGGTCACATGAAGATGGAGTGTCTGAACTTGTCTAAGACCTCTACCCAGGTAGTTTTGGCATATGAACTAGATGTTATTTCCAGCTCAACCATAGTTCCAGTTGTGGAGAAAGGAAGAAAGTTATCATCATAGTTGTGCTAACCCTTTCTGGTTTATCTATTCGCAGTTTATTTGATACCAGAGTATCACACTCATTTATTTTGAGTAGGTTAGTAGATGAATTGCACTTAGAGACTAGTATGGTTACAGACCCTATAGTAGTATCAAACCCTGTTAGAGGATCGATCCGTTTGTCTATGATGTGTAAGGGTTTGACGTTGTATATTTTGGATGTCGATTTTGATTGCGATGCTTTTATATTGGGAATTTCTAGGTTTGGTTTGATTTTGGAAATTGAATTGATGACTATGAATAGAGCAATATTGGATTGTGATAAGAAAGTGGATCGTTTGAGTACCTGCAGGGGACACAACCTATAGTTTTACCATGATCCAAAGAGTTTAGCTATGTTGGGTTACCTATATTCTCTTGGCCCATCACATGATGAGTAGCTTCAATGCCTATAGTTCGAGATTACCGAGATATCTTTTTCGAAGTTTTCGGTCTTTCTACCCATAGAGAGATCGAATTTCGAGTTTATTTTAAGGAGAATACTAAACTTGTTGCCTTACCCCTTATGCATATGGCTCCTGAAGAAAATGTGAGCTAAATATGCAGTAAATGAATTATTGGAGAAGGGCTTTACTCGAAGAAGTATTTAGGAGTAGGAAGCACCAATTGTCTTTTCTATTAAAGCAGATGGCCTTTTAAGGCTTTACATCGAGGTTCATGAGTTGAAGAAGTTGAAAAAGAAGAATAACTATCCATTACCACATATAGACAATCTCTTTGATCAGTTAGTTGGAGCAAAAGTATTCTCTCAGCTTGACTTGGCTACCGGGTTCGATCAGTTGCGTGTTGCTGACGATGGTATTTAGAAAACTTTTTTCCGTACACTCGATGGACTTTATGAGTGGTTAGTCATGCCAATTGGACCAACCAATGCACCAGCATATTTTGTCGACCTTATGAGTCCAGTCCATAGAGACTTGCTGAATAAGTTCATGTTAGTATTCATTGATGATATAGTAGTACTTGTCTATTCAAAATGCGAGGAAGAGCATGAATTTCATTTAGGAGAAGTGCTCAATACCCTCCGTGGGCATAAGTTAAAGGCAAAATTGTCCAAATTTCACTTTTAGCGCAAGAAGGTTTGCTTTCTAGGCATATTGTATCTGAGCATGGACTAGTGGTCGATCCTAGTAAAGTTGTTGCAGTATAGGATTGACACGTACTAAAGAATGCCATGAAGGTGAGAAATTTTATTAGTTTTACTAGTTATCATAGGAAGTTCATTAAGTACTTCGCTATGATTTCCACATCGCCGACACGCCTTACCAAGAAGAATTTAGTTTTCTTATGGAACACAAAATGCAAGGATGCTTTCATTAAGCAGAAGGAGTTATTGACTAGTTCACTTGTTTTAATACTCCCTGAGGGTTCAAAGGCATTCACAGTATATACAGATGCTTGTGGAAGAGGATTGGGCTCTGTGTTGATGTAGGAGGGTAGAGTTATCTACTATACTAGTCTACAATTGAAAGTACATGAGAGAAACTATCCAACCCATGATCTTGAGTTGGAAGCCATTGTCTTTGCCCTCAAATCATGGAGGCATATCTGTTGTGGGAGGGGTTTGAGCTATTCACGGATCATATGTCTCTAAAGTATTTATTTTTCCAAAAGAATTTGAATTTGAGGAAACAGAGGTGGATGGAGTTCTTGGTTTCATATGTTTAGTATCTCAGACACTCTAGGAAAGGGAAATGTTGTAGCCGATGCCTTGAGTAGAAAGCACACGATGTTGAGTCCTATGCTCTTGGAATGGAAATACTTGGAGTTCATTTCTACATTTGATTCCAGACCTTCTTTAGACATACAACAGGGTTGTTGGTAGCTTTGGACGTTCAGCCTTTACTTATGGACCGTACATGTTCAAGTCAGAAGTAAGACAAGGAGTTATTGGATATTTTTGAGAAGCTGAACAGATGAAAGCATTCTAGTAATTTGGATCACTATTCCATTGATTCAAAAGGATAGCTGCGGAGAGATGGTAGGTTGTGCATTCCTTGTATTATGGAGTCGATTGACACGGTACTAGCCGAGTCCTATATTTTTAGGATGACTATTCATCCCGATGATGATAAAATGTATCATGATATGAAGAGTCATTTATTGGTCTAGTCTGAAGAGGCATGTAGTAGAGTATGTTTCCAAATATATGACTTTCCAAAAGGTAAAGGCAAAGTAGAAGAAGTTTGGTGGATTATTACAGCCGTTGGATATTCCATAGTGGAAGTGAAAGTATCTCTATGGACATTATTAATAGGCTACCTAGGAGTAGAAGGGGGAATGAGAGTATTTGGATCATATTCAATCGACTGACCAAATGCGCTCATTTTATTCCAGTAAGGAGTACAAGGACAGTTGCATCTTTGGCGACCGTATACGTAAGAGAGATAGTTCAGTTGCATGGAGTTCCTTCTAGCATTGTCGGTGATCGAGGTCTGCATTTTACTACTGAGTTTTGGAGTAGTCCTCAGAAGGCCTTAGGCATTGAATTAAAATTGAGTACTTTTTATCATCTACAAACAGATGGACGGACTGAGTGGGTGAATTGAATATTAGAGGAGTTGCTTTAGATGTGTATTTTGGATTTGGGAGGTTCTTGGAAGGATCACTTACTATTAGTAGTTTTTCCTTATAAGAATAGTTATCAAGAAAGTATTAAAATGACACCGTTTGAGGCGTTGTATGAAAGGCCTTGTAGATCACCATCTCGTTGGTGGGATTCCACAGATAGAATCATCTTGGACCAAAGATGATAAGGGAGACTTCAGAGACAGTAAAATTGATCCATATGAAGATGAAGACAACACATGATAGGCATAAATCATATGCTGATAGAACATGCATAGAATTGAGTTCGCGGTGGATGACATGGTTTTTGTAAAGATCTCACCATATAGACACGTTATGAGGTTTGGTAATTCAGAAAAGTTAGCACTAAGGTTTGTAGGCCTTTATCAATCATGAAGAGAGTAATAAAGTCAGATTATAGAGTGGAGCTTCCTGAAAAGTTTGAGGGAGTTCACAATGTCTTTCACGTGTTACATTTGCGAAAGTGTGTGCATGATTCAACTGCTGTGGTCGAGTAATGTCAGTTGGAATAAGTTGAAGTAGAGAGAGTGTCACCTGTTTGCCATACAACGCCTGTATAATTTAGCATGGGACAAGGCGACTTCACAATAAAGTAATTAAACTGGTTAGTTCCGATGGGGAGATGACCCAGCGGAGAATACGCAGGAGCCCAAAGATAAGATCCGAGCTACCCATGCAGAACTCTTTACTGGTACATTTCCATTTTAGTTAATATAATTATAATGTACACTTAGTATTTAGCTTAGCATATTCCATATGTAGGAATGTTTGGATCTTAGGCATGGTTGTGAACGTGTCATTATGACATGTTATGGACGATGGTTGCTAATGGGTGAATTTTATTGGTTAGTATTACACATATGGGCCGATATATTTAGGTGAACTTACAATACACACCACCTTACTCATTTATTTTATCATTTATATGCATAATGGTTGTTGCATATGTGTTGAATAGTTACGCGTCTATGTAGAATTGCAAGTATATAGGGTATTGCATACATTTTGGATATATGGCCTAAGCATTTGCATTTCATGAGGTCAACTAGTTCAGGAGATTGCCTAATTCTGCATTAGCTATTTGTTCATTTGTATTCCATAGCTATATGTACGTGATACACTAGAAAATTTAAACTAAGGACAATGGCTACAAGTGGTTAATGGTTGAGTAGATGGTTGTAGATATTGGTTTTCTTATAGATGAATTTCATTTTTTCATCCTTGGAGATTTCGGAAATGAAATCCTTTTAAGAGGGGAGAATATGACACCCTGAAAATTTTAAATAATAAATTTAAATATTAATAAGGGTAAATATGTAATTTTACATAAAAGGACAAAATAGTAAATTTTCACAAACATTGGAATTAGGACATGGGACCTATTTGATCGTGTCTGAAACGTCCTTTACATTTAAGAAACATATATAATTTGTTAAATTTGATTAAATGGGTCAAAAATAACGGAAAATATAACCGGTGCCATTTCCATAAATGTGGATTTCGGGCCCACTCATCAAACCTTAGATTTTAATTATAAATTAACACCTAACACTTATTTCTTCTCACTCAAAACCCTAGTCGCCACTCTATACGTACATTTCTTCTTTCTCTTCCTTAGAAACTTCTCAACAACATACAATACCTCTTTTCTCTTCAAACAAATTCCCAAACAAAAAAAATTAAACAAAGAAAAAATCAAATTAGAAGAAAGAAAAGGGAGGAGGTACAAATTAATAACTAGGAGGAGAAAACCATTTAAGGCATAGAATTTCTATAAACAAGGTGAGTGGGTTTATCTACAAAATGCGATTGATGGAGATAAGTGAATGATTTTCAATTATATGCCTTCTAAGTCATAAAATATAATATTTATTCTTGAATCGTTGATTCTGTTTTAAAATCACTTGGTAAATGATAAATAACCAAATGAAATTAGCTTTGATCTTATAGATCTAATTTTTTTAGCAAAGCTAGCAGGATTTATACTGGTCCTTCCAATTTTATTAATAAAAACAAACACACAATACAAGAGTAACTAACAAGCTAGCCACTACAAAAGGGAACAAAGAAAGAAGATACAAAAGAACAAACACATACACACACACATCAGAAAATCAGAAGCTTAAAAGACTGACTCCAACCGTTTATAAGAGAAGCATTAAAATTAAAGTTGGAGCTTTTAAAAGCCCTAGATATGGCCTTATTTAATGCAACTATCATGGTTGTCGCACTACTTTCTTTCCCTTCAAAACACCTAGCATTCATTTCCTTCCAAATCTGAGTGATGAATACTTTTAGCAAAGTTAACAAAGCAAGCCCATGTTCATTTTTCCATCTAGTAGACTTGAAGATAATGTCCCATTCCACTTTACTATCGCCATGAGGAGAGTGCACGTTGCATTTCAGAAGAATTTATCTCCAAAGTTTGAAGGTGAAAGAATAATTAAAAAATAAATGCAGCGTATCCTCATCACCTATCCTACAAAAGAAGCATATGCGGGGATCATCAAGGCCATATTTATGTAAATTTTTCAAAGCATGAAGGCCATTGCGAATAATTTTCCAAAGCAGAAAATTTTGTTTTTGAGTATTACTCTAGTTCCAAATTCTTATGTGCCAAGGTAAGTAACTTCACAAGCTAGGGTTCATTAGCATTTTGTAAACTAACTTTATGGTGTGGAATTTTTCCTTAGAGGACCAAACATATCTATCATCCGAGAAGGTGTGATGAACTTGACCGATCTCTCTCCAAAGAAGTCTAACCTTGGCATTGCTGCAGTAAGGGAGAATATGCCTGCCTTCATGAATATAATCAGCAGCTTTGGCCAGAGCAGGAATACCTATTTGCTGCATTTTAGAAAAAGGAGAGCATATTGTAGAGGAAAACACCTTGCATTGACCAAGGATCAGTCTATAACTTAACTTTAGTTTTATCTACTACTTTGCATTTGATGTTGGGAAGAATAATATCTCTGAATTTCAAAGTTCCCCTCTATATCCAACCACACAGAGGAGAATTCTGCATTGTCCAGAAACTTTTGTTGCCAATGTGGTGAATTGTTGCCCGTTTGAACCATACGTTGTCTATTTTGTTAATGAGACTGTCAAGGTGCTTGGGGAATGCCTCCCTATTCCATAATCCAATGTTAGGAATGCCAAGGCCACCCAACCTAAGAGAGGTTTTGATTTTTATGTAAGCTACATGCATTAGCCTTTTAGAATACATGTCTTCATGCCATAGAAAATGTTCGAGTTGAATTTGATAAATAGGAATTAATTTGATTCGAAACTACCTTTAATCACATAGATCTGACTTATATGATGAAATTGAAATAATGGATAGGGATAAATGAATATATATGTTGAATTTTATTTTGATTCGATTCGATTTACTGTAAAATATACGTGATAATCGATATAAATATGTATATAACCCTTCGAAATACGTGTAAAAAAATTGATGGAGAACTGCCTATAAACATTGTGAAAAATCACTTGGGATCGCATCAAAAACACTATGAAAATATACCCCTAAATCTATGATTAAAACCATGAAGAAAATAGATAAAATAAAAATAAGGCATGTTTATTAAAATTTTGGAAACAGTGAACCAGACATTTGAAGATGCCAATCAGACGTTTGAATGCATTTTTCAAACGTCTAGCACTATTTTTTAGGCATCTATTTTCAAATTTATACAACCCGAGAGCGAATAAAGTAATTTAGTTCGATTCAAACGTTTGAATTCTTTTCCAGAAATCTCGAATCAAAAACATACGTTTAAGGAATAAATTTAGACATTTGAACACCTCATGCTTTTTAAAAAAAGTAGCCAGACATCTGAAATATATATCAGATTTTTGAAATATACCGGTCTGCCCAGTTTGAACCTGGATCTGGTACAGGCCAAGCAGGAAGGATCAGGAAACCATGTTCCCAATTCTTTGTTCAACAATAGAGTGGAGTCATGTAATAAGCTGAAAATGTGATCACCTCGGTGAGGTCCTAGGCATGCGCTTCTTGAAGTTGGTGGACGTGGCGTTTAGCATGGCGAGGGGTTAAATCGTAGTTAGAAACTCCTATCATTCGTAGTTGGTCCTAACCATCAATGGGTGGGAGCTGGAATGAGGAATGGTGGAGAAATCCATCATAGTAAGAAGTGTTAATCCAACAGGGAGTTGGAATCGTTAATCCGTCCAAAATGCTACTTCTGTAATGATAGAGAGCTTAGGATATGTATACTAGCAAAGGAAACAAGACTGGGATTGTTAACCTAAAGGAATGGAATCGGGAATGTTAACCCAAAGGAATAGAATTGAGAATGTCAACCCAAAAAGAAAATTTAGAATTGTTAACATGAATATATATATAAGCTATATTTAAATCAATATAAACTAAACAACTATAACTGAGAATGTTAACTCAATAGATAACTGTATAATAGAAATGTCTTTCTATGGAATATTCGGTTTTTATGTTCCATATGTAAGTGGAATCTTCATAATAAAAATGGAGTATTGTCACCATATCATGAAAATAGTTGGTCACTTATGTATATAGAACACATACACTAAAGAACACCTTTAGGCATAGGCTATAACTGAGCTTTAAATACTTATTCATACCATACCACTAGCGATATAATTCACTCACCAGACTATGTCTGACCCCCTCCATTTCCCCCTCTTCATCTCTATTACAGGAGGATAGACCAATGGGTGATTGAGCTAGAGTCCGGTAGGTAGAGGAGAATGCGTAGCACTCCAGAGTTATAACCATTTATTGTTATTCTCTATGTATTTCATCTCATATTATGTTGTTCTTATTATCGGACTTTATGTATTGTTGTCTAGACACATTGTGTTATGGACTACGTTTATTTTGAAACTGCTATATGGTTTGTCATGCTCTATATCTATATTTTATTCCTTCCGCTGTGAGAACTAAAAATTAACGCAGCAGCGGATAACAAAAATGATGAATCGGTGAAAGTAGCGATTGTGGAATTGAAGATACCGAATGGCCCAAATCCGTTGATCCAAAGATACTGGATTTTAGCTATCTCAAACACGTTGATCGCACACGATACCGTGTTTAAAGATCTACGATTCTTCGTACGTTGATCTAGCACACTAGATACCGTGAATCGGCTTCAACGATCGTTGATTCAAGCGCACTTGAATACCGAAGGTGGAGATAGGAGATTACACTCAACTACCGATTTAATGAAAGCACAAAGCTAACAAACAAAAGTTTTATTCAAAATCAACCAACCATTACAAATGACACTACCATCCCTATTTATAGGGTTACAAACATACACGGCTCAAAACTTGACAACACTTAGGTCGTGAACGACCTAACATAGACTAACGAATTACGACCTAAAACAATGCGACCTAAAAACAAACAAGTTTACAACACACGCTTATATCACAAAACATCCGACCTAAAACAGGCCTGCGACCTACGAATAAACATAGGTCGTTAACGACCTAAAACATTACAACACAACAAGTACAACATCACACAAGGTCGAGCGACCTAAAAATACACAGCAGCGATCCATCTTGAGCGACCTAAAATAGAGCGACCTAACTTCAGATGGCTTTAGTGATCTTCCAGCATACACATCAGCGACCTAACTTGGGTCGTAACCCGCTTCTGCGACCTAACATAGGTCGTATCACTTCTCCGCGACTTATCATAGGTCGTAACCCTTCTTCGCGACCTAGCATAGGTCGCAATTCATTCTCGCGACCTAACTTAGGTCGTAACTCGTTAGGTCGTTTGAGTAACTCGGAGCGACCTATAGGAATTAGTAACTCGCTAGGTCATTTGATCGCCTTCTTCTTTAACTCGTTAGCTCGTTCCAGTATGATCTCTTCCTCGTTAGGTCGCACACGACCTAACGGCTTCTTAGGTCGCTCGCGACCTAAGACTTGGTCATTTTGGGCTGCATCATCCTCCCCTGGTTGGCAAAAATTCGTCCTCGAATTTGCACCTTCCTCTTCCACAACAAGCTCATCTCCATGATACGGAATCAGGTATTTGACGTTGAAAACGTCTGCAGTGTGAATATGATCCGGCAACTTCAACTGATATGCATTATCATTTATCTTCTTCAAAATTTCCACTGGACCAATTTTACGAGCTTTCAACTTATTGTACGTTCCCACTGGAAAGCGATCTTTTGTCAACACGACGTAAACCAAATCACCTTCTCTGAAATTTACACTCCTTCGCCTTTTATCTGCCAGTTGTTTATACTTCTCATTTGATGCAAGCAATCGTTCATGAACAGTTCGGTGGCACTCCTACAATTCAGTCACAAAATCACCAGCTCGCTTAACAACTCCCTTCTGATATGGTACTTTCGCCAAATCCAACGGTCCCTTTGGCAAGCTTGAATATACAACCTGAAATGGACTGTAACCACTGCTTCGGTTAACAGCATGATTATGAGCAAATTCCGCCTGACACAACTTCATATCCCAACTCTTCAAATTATCCTGCACAGACATCGTAACAAATTTCCCAACGATCTGTTCACCACTTTCGTTTGCCCATCTATCTGCGGATGATAGGCGCTACTAAAATTCAGCTTCGTTCCAACCGTCTTCCACAAACTTAACCAAAAATGGCTTAGAAATCTAGTATCCCGGTCAGAAACAATAGATTCAGGTAGCCCATGTAATCGATACACCTCTTTAAAGAATAATTGAGCAACACGGACGGCATCCGCTGTCTTCTTACATGCTATGAAATGTGCCATTTTCGAAAACCTGTCCACTACAACATATATTGAATCATTCCCCTCTGAGTCCTCGGTAACCCCAAAACAAAATCCATACCGAGATCAACCCATGGTCTAGTCGGCACGGGTAACGGCATATACAATCCCGCATTCGTCGTTGTCCCTTTGGAAATTTGGCAAATATGACATCTCTCCACAAACCTTTCAACTTCCCGTTTCAACGAAGGCCAATAATAAGATTGAGAAATCAATTGCAAAGTACGATCTCGGCCCACATGACCTTCCTCATGCAACTCCTTTACAATCTTCATACGTAAGCTGCACTCTGGTATGCACAATCGATTCCCTTTAAAAAGAAAACCATCCACCATTACAAACTCATCCGTCTTCCCCTCCTTGACTTCATCTGCATACTTCGCAAAGTAAGGATATCAACAAATAATTCTGGCAATACATCAAACCCCGTCACTTCAACCTTCATTGTAGTCAGCAAATGATTCCTTCGACTCAATGCATCTGCCACTCTATTCGTAATTCCCGATTTATGCTTCACCACAAATGTAAATTGTTGTAAGTACGCAATCCATGAAGCATGCCTTGCCGCAATCTTGTCCTGTCCCTGCATATGCTTAACGCCTCATGATCAGTATATAAAACAAATTCTTTATGAAACAAATAATGCCTCCAATGTTTCACAGCTTGCACAATAGCATAAAATTCCACATCGTAAGTATTATATCTCATCTTTGCTCCTGATAACTTCTCACTGAAATATGCAATAGGACGTCCTTTCTGACTCAACACCCCTCCAATTCCAACCTTCGATGCATCAGTATGTAATTCAAACAACAGCTGAAAATCCGGCAACACTAGAATCGGTGCTGTCGTCGAAAGTCCTTTGATTCTCTCAAAAGCAAATCCTGCTTCCTCCGACCATGAAAATTGCTTCCCTTTCATACAATCAGTAACTGGAGCCATCACGCTACTGAAGTGTGGAATAAATCTTCAGTAGAATGATGCTAAACCATGAAAGCTTCTAACTTCTGTTATTGTCCTGGGTTGTGGCCAATTTCTGATTGCTTCAACTTTATTCTGATCCACCTGTATACCTCCATCCGAAATAACATATCCCAAAAATAAAACACTATGCGTCATGAACACGCATTTCTTCGTTGCAGCATAAAATTGTTCCTGTCGCAGTATCCTCAATACTTCTCTCAGATGTTGCAAGTGTTCTTCTGCGCTTCTACTATATATCAGTATATCATCAAAATACACCACCACGAATTTCCCGATAAATGGTCTAAAGATCTGATTCATCACCCGCATGAATGTACTAGGTGCATTCGAAAGACCAAACGACATGACCAGCCATTCATTTAATCCTTCTCTTGTCTTGAATGCTGTCTTCCATTCGTCCCCTGGTCTAATTCGAATTTGATGATAACCACTCTTCAAATCAATTTTCGAAAAGATAGTAGCCCCGCTCAACTGATCCAACAAATCATCAAGTCTCGGCATCGGAAATCTGTATCTCACTGTAATCTTATTCAGTGCTCGACTATCAGTGCACATCCTCCACGTTCCATCCTTCTTTGGTACTAACAAAGCTGGCACCGCACAAGGACTTAAACTTTTCTGCACACGCCCCTGCTCAAGCAACTCTTCCACTTGCCTTCTCAACTCCTCGTGTTCCTTTGTACTCATTCTGTAATGTGGTCTATGAGGTAACACAGTTCCTGGAACAAGATCAATTTGATGTTGAATGTCTCTCAATGGCGGTAACTCCGTTGGTAGCTCCTCAGGAAATACATTGTCAAACTCTCCCAGTACTGGCTTTACTTCTTCAGGAATCTCAACCACTTCATTACTCTCACGTCCAATCAACAAAAACACTTCAAACTCCTCTTCTACTTCCTTAACAAACTCCTTCAAAGATAGCAAAGTTTTAAGTTCTTCAATCTCCTCCGACTTGCTTTCTTCGTGTTGTCGTTTCTTAGGAATTAAAGTGATTTTAGTACCCTCAAACATGAAACTGTAACTGTTAGTACGACCATCATGTTGCACAGCCCTATCATATTGCCACGGTCTCCCCAGCAACAGATGACATACATCCATGTCCACGATGTCACACCAAATTTCATCTTTGTATTTCTTCCCAATTGAAAAATTAACACAAGCTCTTCGTCCAACTTTCACCTCCCCACCTTTCCTCAACCAAGCTAACTTGTACGGTTTCGGATGCTTCTCTGTCTTCAATGATAACTTCTTCACAGCTTCTGTAGAGATAATATTGTCGCAACTTTCTGCATCAATAACAAACTTGCAAACCCTTCCCAAGATAGTACATGTTGATTGAAAGATGTTACTCCTCAACCAGCTAGTTTCCTCCTCCTGTTTTGGTGTTAAACACGACGTCTTCATCATCAATGAATACCCTTCATCTCCCGACACATTTTCTTCCTCCTCATCATGTAGTGAATTAGAACTTTCAGTTTCTGCATCCTCATCTTCTACTTCAGCAATCATAGTTCTCTTCTTCGGTTTCGGACATTCGTTGCTCTTGTGTCCCACTTCCTGGCAATTATAGCATTTGAAATTGGTGTTGACTTTTGGTTTAGCCACTTCATGAACAACCGGCTTACTCGATGCTTTAGGAACATTAGAACTACTATCCGCTCCTTTGTTTTGCCCTGTAAAACTTGAAAACACACCTCCCCCATGTCTTCCTTGTTTCTCCGAAGCCAACGCCTTTTGATGTGCTTCTGCCACAGATCTAGGGTCGAACATGTTCACCATATCCTGGATCTGTGTTCTAAGTCCACCCACAAACCTAGCGGTTAATTTTTCTTCTGTCTCCATAATGTCATTTCGAGTGATCAACTGGTAGAACTCATCTGCATAATCAGTAACAGTCTTCGTCCCTTGCCTTAGGTTTTGTAATCTCTGATACATTAGTGATTGGTAATTGTAGGGTAAGAAAGTAGCCTTCATCAATTTCTTCATCTTTTCCCAAGCAACAATCCTTGACTTCCCCATCCGCTCTCTAGTAAGTTTGGTTTGCTGCCACCATGCCATAGCTCTCCCCCTCAACCTAGTAGCAACCAACTTCACTTTACGATCCTCCGGAACCTTTTTGAAGTCAAATATTTCCTCAACATAAGCTAACCAATCAAGAAATTCCTCGGCTTGCATACCTCCCTTAAATTCTGGTATTTCAGTTTTCATCCCAGACTCCCACTTGTGATCATACTCCGACTGATTTCTTCCTTGACCTTGTCCTCGTCCATGAACACTACCACCATCAAACTCCTCTTCAAAATCTGATGTATATCGATGTCGATCCTGACCACCAACATCTCTACTACCTTCATTTCTTCCACCAACATCCCTTCGATCTACATTCCTCCGATCACGATCGTTCACATTCCGATCACGACTTCGATCATCAACATTTCTATAACAATCTCGACTCACACTTCTATGATCATTATCAACACTTCTCTCTCGATTGGAATGTGGTGAAACTCTACTTCCCCCATGGTTAGATTCAGGTGAAACCCTTCTCTGATTTTGATTCATCTCCAACATCATCTTCTCTAATCAACCAATCCCTTCATTAAGCTTCTCACTAAAGTTTTCATTAATTCTTTGCTCCATCTCATCGGCTTCTTCTCTTCTATACAAAGCTTCAACATTCTGATGGCGATTAGCTCTTCTTGGCGGCATGATTGAATACTTCACAAACTCAACACGCAAACTTCAGAAAATTTAATTTATCTCGGGCAATACTTAGCTCGCTCGGCTCGAACGACCTAACTTGGCTCGCGTTGCTCAATAGCTCATCTCCCTTCGATAGCTCGCACACACAATTCAAAATACTTTTGGTGCGCAAACAACTTCCCGCGCAAAATTCAAACACTTCTCAAACCTTTGATCCAAAAGGATATGGATCGGAAACTCCAACCTTTTTGCAACTTCGCGATGAACACTATGAACACCAAGCTTCTCCAAATGATGCAAATTTCGATCTCCAACACTTCGACTTCAAACTCTTCAAATAAAATTGGCTCCAAGACTCGGCTTAGCTATGATTGGCTAAGTCTAGCTCTGATACCAAATGACGCAGCAGCAGATAACAAAAATGATGAATCGGTGAAAGTAGCGATTGTGGAATAGAAGATACCGAATGGCCCAAATCCGTTGATCCAAAGATACCGGATTTTAGCTATCTCAAACATGTTGATCGCGCACGATACCGTGTTTAAAGATCTACGATTCTTCGTACGTTGATCTAGCGCACTAAATACCGTGAATCGGCTTCAGCGATCGTTGATTCAAGCGCACTTGAATACCGAAGGTGGAGATAGGAGATTACACTCAACTACCGATTTAATGAAAGCACAAAGCTAACAAACAAAAGTTTTATTCAAAATCAACCAACCATTACAAATGACACTACCATCCCTATTTATAGGGTTACAAACATACACGGCTCAAAACTTGACAACACTTAGGTCGTGAATGACCTAACATAGACCAACGACTTACGACCTAAAACAATGCGACCTAAAAACAAACAAGTTTACAACACACGCTTACATCACAAAACATCCGACCTAAAACAAGCCTGCGACCTACGACCTAACATAGGTCATTAACGACCTAAAACATTACAACACAGCAAGTACAACATCACACAAGGTCGAGCGACCTAAAAATACACAGCAGCGATCCATCTTGAGCGACCTAAAATAGAGCGACCTAACTTCAGATGGCTTTAGTGATCTTGCAGCATACACATCAGCGACCTAACTTGGGTCGTAACCCGCTTCCGCGACCTAACATAGGTCGTATCACTTCTACGCGACTTATCATAGGTCGTAACCCTTCTTCGCGACCTAGCATAGGTCGCAATTCATTCTCGCGACCTAACTTAGGTCGTAACTCGTTAGGTCGTTTGAGTAACTCAGAGCGACCTATAGGAATTAGTAACTCGCTAGGTCGTTTGATCGCCTTCTTCTTTAACTCGTTAGCTCGTTCCAGTATGATCTCTTCCTCGTTAGGTCGCACACGACCTAACGGCTTCTTAGGTCGCTCGTGACCTAAGACTTGGTCATTTTGGTCATTTTGGGCTTCTTAGGTCGTTTATGTATTGTTGTCTAGATACATTGTGTTATGGACTACGTTTATTTTGAAACTGCTATATGGTTTGTCATGCTCTATATCTATATTTTATTCCTTTCGCTGTGAGAACTAAAAATGTAGAATATCTTAAATACATATATATCTCTCTATATTGTAATGTTTTTAAAACCCAACAGCTTGTACTTCTTAGCACGATGTGAATTCAAACGCCACTTTGGGCCTTGGACCAGAGTGTTCGGGGGTGCGGGTTGTTACGTGATATAAAATGGGACACGATGCCATTTCGGGAATAAATGGTATTTTGAGAGGTTAAATACAAATGAATTTAATTTGAATAAAACTTATGAAGCAAACAAGACAATGGTCCACTAGGAGCTAGAATCCATCATAGTGGATAGATTCGATGTCGCATCCTGAATTGTGATGATCTAGTCCCTCGTCACTTATTGTCCTAACGATCTATTGCACATAGACAACACGATGACAAGCGCGGTGCAAAAAGAAAACGAGAAAGAGTTAAGAGTAATCCCATTGATGGTTGCATGGTGGAACGAAGTTGAAGATGACAACACAACGTGGTGAGCGCCAATGATGAACTAGGGAAGATAGTGCAACTAATAGATCATGGGGGCACTCACAACGTTTGATTGGTAGGTATATAGATGAAAAAGCCATGATATCGGTTCGAAGTCGAGTCTAGTATGAGTGAATAATGAATAAGATTTACTAGTGACTACAGATCTCGTATATGAATAACTTGAGTAGTGAAAAGTTTATTGAATAACGATTGCAACTTATAAATGTGAATATGGTGTGATATCGCGATTGATTAGAGTTGCAGCTGTGAGTCCCTTTAAATAGTGTTGTGGCATGTGTGTTTTCATTGATATGATTTGGTTTGATGGAATGTGGGCGGGTTTAGATTATAGAGTGTATGTCACTTTTATTTCTTTATGTATCACATATATATAATCCGACATCACATGATTTTATATTTTTATTGTATTTTTATACTCACATTGAGTTTCTAGTCTGACTTGAGGTTTTGTTTTGTGACATCTCATCGGGTCAGATTGATGATTATTCTAGCCCACTTTGTTGTTGCTACTTTAGAGCATATAGTGGACAAGATTACCCACAGTGTATATTTTGTCACTCTTACATTTATCTTAGAGCATCTGAACCGCACTGTAGAGCTTAACTTACGTTATTTGATCAAGGTCATACGAAATAGGAATATCATCGAATTGTCTCTAGAGTCGATAGATCTAAAGTAGTCCACCCTGTGTCATTGTATATAAATACGTATGACTTAGTAACTTGGCATTGTTTTGGAGCAAAAATTTTGATTGTATAGTTCTGTTGATGTATATATTATGAATATGGGTTGAGATGCCTACGTATATTAAAGTTGATATATATTTCCAATTCTGAAGTGAGACCTTTACACTACAACAAAAATACCCTATTACAACGCCCTTTTTACAATGGGCATTAGCTGCCCGTTGTAATAGAAGGCTATTACAACGGTCCATTCAGGTCCGTTGTAATAGATACCCTATACAACACCCTTTTTACAACGGATGATAATAGCCCATTGTAATAGAAGGCTATTACAACGGTCCATTCAGACCCGTTGTAATAGATGCCCTATACAATGCCCTTTTTACAACGGGCGATGATAGCCCGTTGTAATAGAATGCTATTACAATGGTCCTTTCAAGCCCGTTGTAATACATATCAAATTTACAACGTTCACAAAATGCCCGTTGCAATAGACGACAATTTTACAACGGTCACAAAATATTTAATGTTAAATAATTGCTATTACTATTAATATTTAATAATTAGTAATTAACTATTAGTAATAAATATAAATATTTAATAATTACTATTGGTATTTAATAGTTAATTTAATAATTAATAATTAATAATATTACATAATTAATTATAAAATTAATATTTCATGTTTAAAAATTGATAATTAATAAAAATATTTAATAATTAGGAAGTAATATTTATTATTTAGTATTAAAATTTTAATAATTGTATCTAATATTTAAAGAAAATTGAAATTTATAAAAAATTAGAAAATATTTATAGAACTTATAGATAAAATTTTAAAATTTTCTGTAAAAGTTTAAAAATATTCATAATATTTGAAGACAAAGTTTATTGCAAAATGTATTGCAACTTTGTATTGCAACAAAGTATACAATTTTCTTTTAGTCTCCAAACCAAATTTTTTGGCTCCAACTATGAAATTTTGGCTCTAAACAAATTTTATTTTCATCCCTCCCAAATTTTAACTGATGTTCTTTTTATTTATTTATTACCGATCCTTTCCTCCTCCCAAACCCTAATTCCCAAATCCCTAAAACTCCTAAGCTGGGCCTCCTAATCTCTCCCTCCTCCCTCTCTCTCCTCCACCAGATCTACTCCAAAACCCTAGTCGCCTCCCTCTTCCTTCCCTTCGTTCCTCTTTCCTCCCATTCCCCCATCAACATCTAGCACATCACCCAATCGGAAACACTACTCGCCGGCTTCAACTGCCCGGTTCCATCCTGCCAATCCAAAGCGGTTCGCAGACGATGTTTTAGGTGAACTACCAGGAATGTGAGCACCCTCATCAAGCACACCTTCAGATTCTTGTATGCTTTCATCCTTATTCTTATGGGGGAGTGTCTGAACATGAGGAGAGGGCGAGGAAACATTGACAGCAATTGATTGCAATTCTTTGTTGCTTTAACTGGTTTGCATATGCAAACTATCTAATGCATTATCACCTAGTTTGGGAGAGTTATCTGGCCATGTATTGAAAGATATTTTCATTGAATATATTAATCTGGACTGAACAGTCTTAGAGTGAATATTGTTATTTTTTCCCTTTGTTTCTAACTAATTTCTGATATTTTATCGAATATGTCGTGTTATTGTCATGCTGAAATTGAACATTATTAGGCGGCCATTCTTTTAACGGTTCCAAAAGATTATCTTATCGTGTCTGAATAATTGTTGGTTCTCTTTCATCCACTTGCATATCATTGTTATTAATTTGACCATCTACCCGTTGCTTGGGAACCCTTGATTTCTGAATGCCACATTTCTTCTTTGTGTGTCCAAAACCCGAGCAATTACTACATGTAATAGGATGCCATTCATACACAACGTTTTGCCATAAAATATTATCGTTAATATCTAAAATTGACCATATACTTTGGTGGTTGGGCAAATTTATTTTTGGGTTTTGCCATATGATATTATTGTTAATATCTAAAATTGACCATATAATATTATCTTCACTGATGTTTGAGTGCTCATACTAGCTCAGATACTCCCACAAATATATGTAAAGTGACTGCTAACATTATTAAATTATTTGCGATGCTGTGCATGGCAAAAAAAATGGTATTAAATGGATAACATATGTATTCTATAGCGTGCACAATTAAAACAAGTATGACTAATAAGTAAGTGCATTTCTTTCAGGAAAAACAAATTGAAGTCCAACATATAGATTCAGAGATTTCTAATAAGAAGGATGTCAATCCATTAGAAATAGGTGGACCATAGGTTGAAACTGAAGTTGCAACAGTTACCATGCCAGTTTCTAAAGCTGAAGCGGTGACAACTACTATATCAATTCATGAAGCTGCACCTGAAACCGTGACAACTACTTTACCAGATCCTGGAACTACATCTATAGTAGTAACAAAAACTGTGACACTTCATAAAGCTGATTCTACTCCTAAAGTTTCTTTGCCAGACAAACAAATTGAAAACAATGACAAAAAGAAAAAGAATACACCTACATTTGTGGTTCAAGACAATGGCTCCAAGAAGTCTTATGCATCAATTATGAAAGTTGTGGGAATCCCAACTGAGAAAATTACCGCTCCCTCTGATAATTTGAAAGCGAAGACGGTCGTTTTTAGTAGCTCTGTGAATTCTGCATTTGATTCAAAGGCATCAGGATTGAAGGAGTTTAATGATAACTCTCTAGATGTGGAGGGATACTTTGTTCATATTCGAAATTTGCCTTTTGATACAACCGCTGAAGAAGTTGAGGAAGTGTTTGGGAAATTTGGACCTATTAGGCCTGGTTGTGTTCATGTCAGACATAAGTTTGATAATTTTTGTTTCGGCTTCGTCGAATTCGAGTCTCCCTCTTCCATGCAAGCAGCAATAGAGGCATCACCCATTATATTTGGTCACCATAAAGTTTATGTTGATGAGAAGAGGACAACTAATCGAGTTGTTAATGGAGTTGTGATCAATGGTGATAACCGTAGAGGCCGGGGCCAGCCAACGAGGGGTAACTACCACAATGATAACTTTAGGAGAAACGGTAATTTCCAAGGGCAGAATGGGTATTTCACAAGTCGTGGCAGAGGCCATGGTGGCCCACAAGGTTACTACAGAGATGTTCACTACCAGCAACAGCGCCCATTTCAGAATGGTGGTGGTAGGAAAGTGCTTGCTGTTAACTAATTGGAGGTGCATATAGTTCTCGTTTGTTGTGGCTGTTTTGGTGAAATAGAAGAAATATAGGGGGTTTATTTAGGTATAGCGGTATAGGATTTACGGGCATTGACCTTTTCTTTTCCTTTTTTGGGATTTTTTAATTTTAGACTAGTGACGGTTTTTTGGTTTTCAAGATTCAAATGAAACTTGAAAATTATGAAGGTGAAATGAAATTGCTGTTATTCTAGTTTTTAAAAAAAAGTAAGTGCATTTCTATGATATATAAAAGAACATCACAATGATTTATTAGACTAACTTATCTTTAATCACTATTATCTTTAATTACTATGAAATTATCTAAGATATAATTGAGAATCGGCAGCAAGGATCAAATGGATTACATGTCACGGTCTTAATGTTAATAAGGTACCTAACTAAGCATAAATTAAACAATAATAATGCCACTGTCCTGATTAATTCATCATTATTGTATTACTGCATACAGATAAGATATTTAGCCCTACCAAGTCGATTGACATAATCTGCAGGCTCATATTATCTGCAAGTGACATTGCCAAATTAAGATAAATAATTAAACGGGGTAGCCGTGTAGATATGTTAGTGTCATAACAGCGCATGCTTTCTTTTAATTATACAGGGCCAACATATGTTCATCCTTAGATAATCCATCCATGCAAACTGAAACTCATCTAAGCATGCTTGTGCTGTGTTTTTATGAATATCCCGTTAAAGTTACTGTAAGTAATCCAATTAATTCTCTTCATGTCTATGTTAACATTATAAAATTTTACCCCCAGTAATATGTAAACATAATTATCTTGGTGGATTTGCAGTTTGTTTGGATGGAAGCCCGCCTGTTTATCATTTTTCTCCTGGATCTGGTTCGGGTATAAATAACTGGTTGGTTCATATGGAGGTAAGCAATTCACACAGACAAGCGCACACACACTAATATATGAATGTATATGTATAAATTTGACTGCAAAATTTACTTCCTGGATAATGATTTATTTATTTTTTACCAGGGAGGTGGCTGGTGTCGCAATAATAACTGGTTGGTTTTTATGAGGTAAGCAATTCACACATACAAACTAGAACTTTCATTTACATCTTTAATAATCACTCCATCGTGTTCTAGGATTTCATGTGCAGCTTCCTGTTTGAGGCCAATGCATCTGACCAGCTTGCATCGGTCAGGCTTATTCGTTTCTAATATCTGATAGCATGGGGGATGACACATAGCTCTTCTCAAAGGATAGATATTGCAAACTAGTAAACCATTGCTAAAGTACGTATTTCAAAGTACCTTTTTCTCAAATCTGCTACTATCAAAGAACTGAAACTCCAAACATTTTTACACGTAGAATATAACATTTACAGGGAAAGAGGAATAACGTAAATTAATAAATTGTGGAATGTAACGTTTAAATTTATTCACGCCAGAAGAAAGAGTGAACTTACAGAATTGCATATAAAAATAGAATTTGAAAAATCCAATCTAACATAAAATTTACAATTGCTAAATGCACTCAGCTCATATCAGAACTGTAGCTCTGCATCGCAATATTCTAAAATGGAATAATGTAATGCTATAGACCCAAACTCGACCCCTTTTCTGAATACTTTACATTGAAGACAAATGGTTTTTCAAAAGCTTTTACAGCTGTTGTACACCCAGTTGTGTTTACTATAACCCAAGTCCAATGCATATCCAGGAAATGATTCACTCCTTCAGGAAATGATCACTGCCAAATGATAACAATAAGAATAGCATCTCATTTAAAATATACAATCAAATGCACATTAGGTTTATAACCTACATCTTAAAAAGAATATACTTTTAGATAATTTTGTGCATGTTCTCCAACTGTAAGTAGAGTTTAATAACAAATCCATAGCTTAACTCATGTGTTCAATTCACTACAAATCAAAGGTCTATGCTTTTACATATACTACGCATGTAACTATGGTACCTACTTCGGCTTCAGGAAAAGAAAATAAACATAATGATGTCATCAATTTGTAGGCAATCAAAAGGATTATGCAATGGGATTTTACTATGTTGTTGTGCAGGTCCCTTCCCATTTTTCATAGATGGTCTTTGTTGAGGAGTAGGTGCGTCTATATAAACATTTGTCCCTGATCTATTGCGTGAATTCACCCTGTTTTTATCTTTTCAATTGTAGTCTGATTTTCTTTTCCTTTTGTATTTTTAGTTGCCATAGTAGTCTATCAAAGTTGCCAAATTTAGAGATGCAGACTATCAAAGAGGCCATTGGATCAACCGTCGCGTGGCATAAAGACTTCATCTCTGTGGTATAGTATGATTGTACTTAGAACATGATATTTGTAGCGGACTGTTATGTGTTAATGCTTTATGTATTTGGCATGTAAACTTATCTAACTTTTTGGAGTGTTAGAATTCTATGACTCTAGCTTTTAGTCTTTTCGTATGTGATTTTAATTATTTTACAACAATATTTAGTATTAGTATGGATGTATTGCATGGATGTTGCTGTCATTTTTTTTTAAATTTGCATTTATTTTGCAATGGGCAATGTGCGTTGTTATATGAGCATCTTACAACGGTCACTGCACGTTGGTATATAAGATTTTTACAACGGTCACTGCACGTTGTTATGTAAGATTTTTACAACGCGCTTTGCCCGTTGTAAAATGCGGTGGATCTATTACAACGAGGCCTATTACAACGGGTACATGCCTGTTGCGAAAACCATATTACAACGGGCATTGCCCGTTGTAAAAAGAATGTTTTGTTGTAGTGTTACTTGTCATTTTATTTATGGTCTGTTAAGTGAATTACTAAAATCTCATTTTCACTCCTTACGAACCATTTGATCCGAGCTATCGGACGGTAAACTCCCTTTGATAATTTGGTCACTGGTGTCGGGGAATCACATATATTTAATCGGGTGAATTCCTTAAAGTGCACCTACTATGTACATAAGAAAGCGAGATATGTCAGTGAGACCTTTTGCATCGAGTGGCGAGAGTTGAATATGACGACTATAAGAAACGAGTGTTAACTCCCAACTGAATGGAGTCTATGTCTTCTCATAGCTAGATTTGGCCTTTTGATTTACATCTTCTTAGAATGTGATGAAGCAAACTTATCATTGATTGCTTTTTAAACGTGTTATGACTTTTTCTATTATTTAATAATGTCGTTCGGGTTGACTAATGCAACAAGATATTTCAGTGAACTAATGAACCAAAAGTGATCTACTCGAATTATGATGGGGGTCATTAAGTGCATTTGAGAACTGTTCTAGAGAAGCTTCGTAACCATCGGTTAAAAAAAAAATGTTCAATAAGTATAACTTTTGGTAGAAAGAATTTTAATTTATTGCATGTACCTTTGTTTTAAGTTGAAGCTAAGCCGATGGATATCTAGTGTTAGCGTTAATTTGCTTTGATAGACGCTTGGCTCTTGGTACCAGTTTTATCATGACAGAACCCAACCACGGTGCGAGCGTGAATAACCTTGGACTGTGTACCACTTTGGTCCAAAACTCAACTAGACATTAGCTTTGCACGAATTGAAGGTCGGGCCTTCGAACCAGTGTCCAACTGTCCATTTTACCTGGTTGAACCGTGATATTTTTTTTCATTTTTCTTTGCTTTCTCATGGCGGTATGAACTCCTCTAAGACCACTGCAAGCTTCGTCAAGTTCACCGTCACTAGGCTTCTACCGTAGTGTTGGTACAGTTGTGTAATTACAACAGTGTATAACTACTCCAACTGTACACTGCATGCAGCAATACAGAACTTCGGTTGCAGACATTGAAAACTTCTATGACTCGCTTATCCAGCATTATTCGTTCAGTATTTTTACGTATAGTTTTATTTAAATGTGTAAATTTGAGAAAAAATTGCATGATTTTGACGGTTTGACCGATTAAACTATCAAAACATTAAAACTTGAGTCGTCGCGGTTCGACTCACGATCCAGTCACGATAACCCTGGTTGGTACAGAAGTTGTCTTGTATCTGCTGCTGCCTGGCTGGTGATTGATGCTTGTTTACTTCACTGACGCTGGTGAGAATTTCCCAAATCGCGGATCATCATTATTCAGTTAGAGTTATTGTCTTTGTGTTTTCTTTCTTCTGTCAAGTTGGAGGGGTAATCGCCGATCTTCCAAATTAAACTACGTTGTTTATCTTTGTGATAAAACTAGTGATTTAAGCAAGCTAGAATGAAACCAACGTGGCTTCAAAGGTGATTCAGGCGTTCAAACGTAGACCTTTGTTAAACATGCACCCTACACGAATACTATGTGCTTGTTAGATCACTGTTTTCCGAGCAACGCTATACATACTGCAATCATACCGACCAATCATTTTCAACCCAATAAAAAATAGAAACATAGCCTGAAAGACTAACGTGCAACATAAGTCTTGCAGCAAAAACCCAACATCACAAGCAAACTCTTTCCAAACAAACCACAACCTACACACATGAAAGAAAAAACTAGCAATGGCCACAGAAGGACTGAACTAATAATAGAAAGCGAAAATGAGAGCTCACAATTTGAAAAAAATAAAAAATTATTGTCTTTAAATTCCCATTTTAAAAAACAACAAAAATACATACACATGCACACCTGACCTTCTCAAACTCACTCTTGTTTGTTCTTCAGCTCTTTTGCTGCTTTCTGCAGGTTCATTTCATGTCTTTTCACGCATTCAATTTTTCACATGTTAATGATATAATATAGCTCTTGAATCCATGCTATAACTTTCCAGTCTTTTTCTCCATTTTCTCGCAATAGCAACATTTGGCTTCTATTTTATTCTCGTTACATATATTTTGCTGCCCACCCTCCATTTTTCTCTCCTCCATTTAATTTCAGTTATTCTTTCATATTCATTCATGGCTTTATTGCATTATATCTTCTCCATACTTCTCATAATATCAAGCTCCACCGCTCAAGGTACAAAAATATTAAAAAAACTATAATTAATCTTCATTTTATTTTTTATGAATACTCTATAAAAAAAACTCTTTGCAGGTAGAACGATATTGTCACACCATGAAAAACTCTCCCAAGTAAGACTTTATTTTTATTTTTATTCTGTTTCTTTTCTATTTCAAACCCGTTATCAATTTTAAATGCTATGAATGCAGAAAGAAAAGCAGGACACAACTGCTATAATAAGCAGTTTGATAATAGGTTCAAGACCACCAAAATGCGAAAAGCGATGTGCTTCGTGTGAGCATTGTGAAGCAGTTCAGGTTCCGATAGGTTCGAAAAAAGTAGCAGGCTTTCATTTTTTGCATAGAAGTGCTTCTGTTAACTGGAGAGATGAAGATATTTCTAACTATAAACCCATGAATTGGAAGTGTAAGTGTGGAAGTAGGATACTCAATCCATGAAGATTAACTGTGTGAGTGTGTACTTAGATTAATTTTCTTTTTTGCTTTTAGTAGTGTTTTGAATTATGAGTGGGAGCAAATAATGGAAGTTGTCCCCATTCAATTCCCTCCATTATGTAAATTATATCAGCCATAAGAGGTTCTATTTGAAATACATTCTGTTTGACCTACATTTTTTTTTTACTAATGTTCTATAAATGATTCGCAAAACTCTTCCTTGTTAATATGTTTTTGGTAGATAATATTTTATTTGTCGTAACTGTTATATTTAATTTTCAACAAATAAGGACAATAATCTACATTATAGTAATAGCAAAAAAACTAATATAGTTTACAAGTTGATGCATAAACATGATATAAAAGTTGAGCTCTAATAATGTATTGTGATTTTTACTCATTTAACATCAAATGTCAAGCTCATTTAGGTTGGTTGTGCATATTTGTCATCTTCCCATGATAGGTCTTGTCAAAACAAAACCATGTATCAAAAACAATAATGCGGTATTATTTGTACACCGTATTTTTGCAAATGACAAACCAAATATGTTGCCAAATATGGAATAAAATCTTAAAAAAAGTATGTATGATTGAATAAGTAAATCTTGTATCCATTATCAGTCTTCATTTCATTTGCACTGCATCTGATTGAAATGACAGATGATACGCTACTAGCTCCTAGCTAGGTCTTGTCATATTTTTTCTTGGGTGTATTAAACAAACGATCTGCCCTTTGCCTCTTTTTTTCACCCTTTTTCATGTACATAATTTGCTTTCTTACTAAGATTTAGACATATGATTATGGTGTCATTCTTGATCAATTTTAAGCTTCACTACTTAGAGTTGATCTTAAAATCATATTCTCTGATGATTCAAGCTTAAAATGCATTGATGGGGCTTATAAATCATTGAATTTTTCTCATCATTGATCCAACAATACAAGGTAAAAACAGTTTGCTAAATTTTTCAACAATATATATGGACATCATGACACAAAGTAGAAAGTGCAACTGTGCAGCTTCAAAATATAGGAGTCATAAAAGTTGCATTGACAAGAAATGAGGAGGATATTGAACAGGTCAGAGACAAAGACCCGTAACCTATGGTGACCACAACATCATTTTTAATCTTTTCTCAAAAATGACTACACACAGTATACACAGTAAAATTATATCATATCACCATCCCAGTTATTCACATTTATGTCGTATATTGTTAGTTTTATGCCATATGCAAATTGCATCCACGTAAAGCTGCACGATGTGCTAGTGGATGGCAAAAATGATCCAAAATTTGACTACTGGATAAGTGGAAAGTGGTTACATCATTGAATTTGTTAGAAATAATGTTATAGTTGGCTGGCTTTGCAAAGGAGAAGGAGTGGATGCGATGGATTGAAAAAGTAGTTCCACAGTGGAATTGGAAAAGTAGTTGTGTTGCATGTCATGTTGATTTTATTATAAAACATGTTGTCCACACAATGTATATGTTCAATCGAACGATGGAAGGATGTTCAACAGGGACGACAACACATGAGGCTTAGTACAATATCTTGCACTATCTAGAGCAATGCACAAGGTTTGCCAATATATGCATTATCGTTAGATTTCGATGATAAAATATTGCATATTTAAATTTTGGAGAGTGATTGCATTTTTTATAAATTTGTACAGCATTGTTAAGTGAGTGTGGAATTGTGACTGAAACGTATTGCATTTTTTATTATAAATTTGTAGATTTTGAAGAGTTATTAATTGCATCTTTTATTATATTAAAAAAGACAAAAAATTATCCATATGAGATGGATTTATTTTGGGAGATGTAAATGATCACAAATTTTTTAAAGAAGACATTTTCTCAAGACTATTATAAATAGATATGTGCATGTTTAATTAGATGTATATAGGAAAAAAGTTATTTTTCTGGAGTTTTGAAAATTGAGATATTTTATCAAAATTTTAGGATTTTTTCTTATAATCTTTGAAGAAATTAATAAAAGAATTGTTTGAAGGAATTTCTTTAAATATTGTTTTTCTTCACTTCTTATCTCTTCTAAAATCTAATGGTGTAGGAATCCCGAGAAAATCCTTAACAGTTGGTATCAGAGTCTACTACACAAATTTTCTAAAGAGGGTTTGATTATGGAGAAGATAAGTGTTGAACATTGAGCTATTGTAAAATATCAACTTTTAAAAAAACTCGCAACGGTCTAAAAAACTCGATAATGGCTTCCTAATTCCGCCTTCTCCCTCCTCTCGTACTTTTTCTTTAGGTTATTCCTTCTTCGCCTCTTCAGTTCTGTTTGTTGGTGACTGTAAGTGGTGCATTCTCTCTGATTTTAGCATCTCGTTGGTTGCTGTTCTTTTTCAGCTGTTTCTATGGAATTGGGGGTTTTCTCCTTTAAAGGAGAATTCGTGAGGCTTTGCCCTCCGTTCGCCGCCATCGCAGAGGCCTTGCTTTCTGTTGTGTCTCCTCCTTTGTCTGTTTGCTTTTTGAATGATTGTTCGGTCGAGATTGAAGTGTACTCGATTGGGGCTTTCTCCGATTTGGCTAGATTTAAGTTTCTGTTGGTTGAGGGTTTGTTTATGGAACTTACCCCGTGCTTTAAGGGGTTGAATCGCTGTTTGCTTGGTTCGTCGTCAGAGGCAGATCGGGATTTCACCACCCGATTCGTGCCAAGTTTGGAGTTTGGGGCTTCGGTGGGTTCATTGCCTTTGGGTTCGACTGAGATTTCCTTTGGCTCATTCAGTGCTGTTTCTGGCAGTGGTCTTTCGGTCGACTCTTGCGTCGTTGGTTTCAAGGAGAGGAAGAGGGGAGAGTTCACCACTCCTTTCTCGCCTCGTATTTCGGTGTTGGGTTGTTCTTCACCTACTGATGCTTTTGCTGGTGATCTCTGCTTTGGCTCGTATGAGGGTGGTGAGGTAGATAAAGAGTTCATCACTTTATCTCCTTGCCCCTGTTCAATGCCTTCTGCTTTTTCGGCATTGCCTGGTCTCTCCTCTGAGTTGGTGGGGATCGTTCCTGGGTTGGATGAGGTTGGTGGTGGGACTTTGGGTCCTACCATGGATGTGGTTCTGTCTGGGGCTGCGGCACTATATGCTCCTATTTTCCAGGCTGCTGAGGCTTTGTGTTGGAAGGTTTGCTTTTCTCGCTCTCTTTCGTTTTTTGTTGTTTTTGTCGATTTGCACTGTCCGTTTAAGTTGATGGCTGTGGATATTGGTTGTGTCTTGGTGAGCCTTGACACGCTTTGGTGTGTGCTCACTGTTTGTTCCTCTTCGTCTGTTTGCTTGTCTGGTCCCTGTGGGTATGATTCTTTTGTTGCGTCTGCCTGTTTGTTGGGTTGCCTGCGGAAGTGCTTTTGGCTTCTGTCAGCTATGCTGTCCATTTGTTTCGGCTTCGGTTGTATCTTAACAACCGAGTCAGATTGGTCTGGTTCGTGTGGGCCTTTGTTTCGGGTTTTGGTGCTGTGTCTTTTTGAGGGCTGGTCTGTGCCTTCAGTGATCTGGTCCTCTCATTGGGTTCCGTTGTCGGCAGTTTTTACTTGGCGCCATAGGAAGGTACGGTTTGCCTGGAGCGACTGGTTTGGGCGGTATTCCATCTCTGTGCGTATAGTGATCACCAGTGATCACTATACGGACAGCCTGGATTGTTGCCAGCTTTTATTGCTTTGTTTTACTGTGCCTTCTGTATGGTCCGCCCAGCGAATCTTACCGACATTTCGGGACTGTACTACCAGTGACAGTCTCGCATCGGTAAGATTCCAACAGCAATTGGGGTAGCCTATGGTTTGCTTCCTTACACCTGACCGGTCCCTGTCGTGTTCGTCCAGCTTCGTCCTCCCGTTCGATTCTCCTTCTTTTTCAGCCTTTCAGTCGGAAGCAGCTGGGGCCTCAGGCGTCGATGGCTCTTCTCCTACCTTTCCAGACTCCATCCTCGCTACTTCCTGTACCGCCCTTGATAGGTTCAGGTGGCAGTCTGGTGTTCGCCCTCCTCGTCTTCCCTCTTGTTTGCTTTTTTATTCTTTTATTGCTGATCCTTCAGTTCTCTTGAGCATGCCGTCCTGTTCTTCGGCATGCTCTCTCCCCTCTTCGTCTTGTTCTCTGTCCATTACCATCCCGTTGATGAGTAAGGAAGAGATTGCGCTTCTTAACGAGCGCCTTGATTGTTTGTCCAGGAACTCGGCTCCTGAGGTTGCTGAGGCGTCCCAGCTGGTTTTTCAGGGCTCTGTTTGTGAGGAGTTGTCGGTGATTTCTTCTCAGTCCCATCATTCTCCTGCCCGATCGTCTCGGCGACGATCGCGTAGGGTCCATTCTACTCCTCGCACCATCCGTACACGCTCTATAGCGGCGTCCGAGCAGATTGATAGATCTACTCGATACTCTCTGTACCTTGCCTGAGCATGCTTGGTCATCTCGGTTGTTGTGGTCTGTCCACCTCTTTTGTTGTTTTTCTCGCCTGTCTCTTTGGCTCCGTCTGGTTTCAGTCATGTCGAACTTTTTGTTTTGGAATGTCCGCGGTATAGGTAACGATGCGTCTTTGGCTAGACTTAAACGCATTGTCCGGAAACACTCGATAGGCTTGGTTGCTCTTCTGGAACCATTCATACTTCCGGAAGGCATTACCAGCACCGTGTTATCCCTTGGTTTTGGTGGTGGCTTTGCCAATGTCTCTGGTAAGATTTGGATCTTATGGTCCAAATCCTTTTCGGCTCGTTCTGTTTTTGACTCTGCTCAGCTTCTTTCAGTAGTCTGCTCTTCTCCCTCCTTTGGATCTCCTTTTCTCTTCTCGGCTGTTTATGCTATTTGTGACCGTACGGAGAGGTTATCTCTATGGTCAGACATTATTGGTCTTGGTTCTTTGGGTATTTCTAACTCTTTGGTGGGTGGCGATTTTAACATCGTCGCCTGCCAGGCTGAGAAACGAGGGGGAGCTGCCATCAACCGTCTTGCAATGGCGGACTTCAACTCCTTCATTGTCAGCTCTGGTCTCTCCGAGCTCCCTTTTGTGGGCTCTGCGTTCACCTGGTCTAACAATCAGGTGGGCCCTAGTCGCATCCTCTCCAGGCTCGATCGGGTTTTCGAATCAGAGGATTGGTTCGGTTTACCTTTTTCCTTCTCCGTAGCTCATCTACATCGGTCCCTCTCAGACCATTCCCCGCTGGTTGTTCGTTGCTCTCCCTTCTCCCTGTCTGGGCCCTCTTCTTTCCGCTTCCAGAGCATGTGGAGATCGCACCACACTTTTCACCAAGTTGTGGATGATTCTTGGTCCGTTCCCATTATTGGCTCTCCCTGTTCGGTTTTCAGTCGCAAACTGAAGCGTCTCAAATGCTGTCTTAAGGTTTGGAACGCTGAGGTCTTCAAGAACGTCTTCGATCGTGTCCGGGTGGCCGAAGAATCGCTTATCGTAGCCGAATCTTTGTTTGATGAGGTCCCGTCCGCGTCCAATAAGGAGGCGTGGGCCTTGGCTCATTCCACCTACTCTGCGGAGCTTCGTATTGAGAATGAATTCCTTCGTCAAAAGGCAAGGGTAAAGTGGGTGGTTGACGGCGATGCGAACTCCAAATTCTTCCATTCTTTCATTCGAAAGAAGAACAACATTCTCACTATTCGTGAGATTCTGCGGCCTGATCATTCTTTGGCATCCTCGCCCGAGGAAGTGAAAGATACCCTTTTGGCCCATTTTCAATCCTTTATGGGCTTTTCGTCCGAGGTGGCAACCGATTCTGCTTTGCTTGCCTTTATTCCCAGGTTGGTTCTCCCGCCAGAGAGAGACCTTCTAGCGGTCCTCCCTTCCCCTGAGGAAATCCGTGCCTCTGTTTTCGCCCTGAGTAAGGATAGTGCGAGCGGCCCGGATGGTTTCAACGGTACCTTTTACCGTTGTTCGTGGCCTATTATTCAGGCGGATTTTTGTCTTGCTGTCCAGTCTTTTTTTTCCGGAAGTTGCCTCCCCTCTGGTTGGACCTCCACCAACCTTTTTCTTATCCCAAAGTGCGACAACCCTCGGTCCTGTGGGGATTTTCGTCCTATTAGCCTATGCAACTTCTCGAATAAGGTTATTTCCAAGATCCTTGCTAGTCGTCTGGCCCCTTTTCTTGAGCGTATTATCTCTTCGTCTCAAGCGGGGTTCGTTAAAGGGCGCTTAATTTCTGACAACGTCCTGTTGGCCCAGGAATTGATCTCCCAGCTTGATAGGAAAGTTAGGGGTTCAAATGTTGTCTTCAAATTGGATATGGCTAAGGCTTACGATCGTATGTCCTGGTTTTTCGTCATCAAAGTTTTAAGATCGTTCGGTTTTCCGGAAACCATCATCGACCTAGTTTGGAGACTTATTTCCAACTGCTGGTTCTCTGTGCTTATTAATGGTTCTGCTAACGGTTTTTTCAAAGCTGGGAGGGGTTTGCGCCAAGGAGACCCGCTTTCGCCCACTCTTTTTGTGATCGCGGCTGAAGTTTTCATCCGCGGTCTTCATACCCTTACGGTTTTTGGTCAAATTCAGCGATTTGGAATCCCTAGGGGTTGTCCTCTTATTTCTTCTCTTTCATTCGCTGACGACATTGTTATCTTCTCAAACGGGGGTCGTTCCTCCGTTCGTCGTCTTCTTTGTTTCATCCACCGATACGAACGGTCCTCTGGTCAGCTTGTTAACCCTTCCAAAAGTTGTTTCGTTCGTGCTAAGGACTGTTCTTCGTCTCGATCCTCTTGGATTGAGACCTTCTCGGGCTTCAAGGAAGCTTCTTTGCCGTTACCATACCTAAGTATCGCTCTATACCGTGGTAGGAAGCTTAACTCCTTGTTCGACTGCTTAACTGACAAGGTGAGGGGCCGGATTTGTCGCTGGAATGCGGCTCTTCTTTCCCAGGCCGGTAGACTGGTTCTTATTAAGTCTGTGCTGGATTCTATGGGCACTCATGTCTTTGCGGCAATGACCCCTACATCTTCCTTCTTCTGCTCGTATCGGTCTTTGGTCTCGTCCTTTTTCTGGGGCACAAAGGACGATCGCCGTCGCCACCACTGGGTTTCGTGGGACACTATTTGTCGTCCCAAGAACGAGGGCGGTTTGGGGCTTAGGCATCCTAAGGATATTTGTGCTGCTTTTGCTTGTAAACTGTGGTACAGATTTGGTGCTAATGACTCCTTATGGGCTAACTTCCTTCATGCTAAGTACCATAGGCTGGCTGGTTCCAACTTTTTGGGAACTCCGTCTTATGCAAGTGAGACTTGGAAGCACATGCAGTCTGTGAAGACCTTCGCTGATTCTCATGGAGGTCGGGCGGGCTGGGATGGCGCTCCATTCTCCATCCTGAAAGCTTGGTCCTCGGTTAGAATTTCTTGTCCTACTCGTCCATTATTTTCCTTCATATGGGATTCTCGCTCTTCTCCTAAGGTTTCACTTCTGATGTGGCGTATCCTTCATGACGGACTGCCATTGGATGAGAATCTCAAAAGGGTAGGCATTCCTTTAGTCTCCCGTTGCAAATGCTGCTGCATCGGGAATTCTGAATCCTTGAACCATTTATTCTTCGCCAGTTCTACTGCCACTGCATGCTGGAATTACTTTGGTAACCTTTTGTCTGTCCGCGGGGTTGCCAGATCTGCTAATGATCTGTCGGCTACCTGGTGGGCACGGAAATCTGGGAAATCTCTTCGTTCGATTATTCATCGTCTGGTTCCTTGTCTTATCTGCTGGCACATTTGGTGTGCACGGAATAAGGCAATCTTCGATGACTCTCCTATGGTCCCCTCATCCATTATTCATCAAGTTAGGAATGATGTATTCCTAGCATTCCGTGGTCGACCGTTTAGGGGCAACTTGAGCTCCAATGCTCATCGTTTTGTCCGCCTTCTTTCCATTTCTTGTGCGCCGAGTTCCGCCAGACTTGGCGTCGGCTAGGTCCTCCTGGCGGATTGCTGGCGTTCATCCAGCAATCTGGTTCCCCCTCCCCCCTATTATTTTTGGTTTGATGTTTTTGCTAGTGTTTCAGGTTTAGGTTTTGTGGTGGTTCGTCTTCCTTGATGGATCGGTTGTGTCATCGCCGCTGCCTTTGGTTGTTGTTTCTATCCCCTATGATTTCCTCAGTCGGGTAGAGCTTGTCTTCGGCTGTCTGTTTGTTGGTGTTTAGATCTGGGTTGGTTTCGGGCTTTCTATTTCTGGTGGCGGTTGGTTTATTTCGGTGGTCTGGCCTACACCTTCATCGGGTGTAGCGGGATAGTCGGTTCAGTGGGTTGATGCTCCTCTTTGCTTAGGAGGGATTTTTTGTATTCTTTCGGCAGTGGATTCTGGTGCTTTCTATTCCTTTAGTACTCTTGTTAGGCTTGTTTCTGTACTGTTATTCTCGAAGGCATTTTTAAAATGTCTATTATATTGCTGTAAGCTCCCGGAGAAAGGCATTTTTTCTCCATCCTGTTATATATATATTCTTCCTTTGAAAAAAAAAAGATAAGTGTTGAAAAATTAATTGAACAAATTTGAGAATATGGAAGGTGAAGATGGATGATTTTCTATATCCCAATGATCTTCACCAACCATTAAAGAACAAGCGGGAGAAACCTAGTAATATATTTGAAGCAAAATAGGAGACTCTGGATAGGAAGACTGTCGCGGCTCTTCGGTATATTTTTTTGGTGAATACGGCGTTTCATATTGTTGCTAATGAAACATCCATTTATTCAATTTGGAAGAAACTAAAAGTAATTTATGCAAAGAACTCCGCAATAAATAAGCTCTTTTAATGAGAATGTTGATGAATTTAAAACTTAATTATTGTGGGTTAATTGGAGAGCATCTTAACGATTTTCAGGCAATTGTGAACCAATTGGCTCTCATGAATTACAAAGTGGATCATGAGACACAAGCCTTGATGTTAATGAGTTCATTATTAAAGAGTTGAAAAACGCTTGTAGTTGCATTGAACAACCCAAATTCGGATGGAGTTATTTTAACGAGATCGGTGATTAGTAGTCTGCTTAGTGAGAAAATACGAATGATGAACCTAATGGAAGGGGAGGAAAAGGAAAGTGAAAAACTAATTGAAGAGATCAATCTTGCTAGGAGGGTAATATGGAAAGACGATCAAATAGATCGAACATGGAAATGGATTTCATCAGCTATTACTGTGAAAAACCCGGTCATCGACTAAGATTTTGCAAAAAAAATTAGAAGGACAAAGAAATGATGAAAGAATTAGAAGACAAAGACAAGCTTGATGAAGATAGAGATGATGAGTGAATTTTGGCATTAGTAATGGCATTCTCTATGTTGAGGAAGAAAAGAAGATGAGTGAGTGCTTGGGTCGGATGCATGTTTTCATATATATCGCCAAAAGGAAGCATTCATTGATTATAAGGAGCGAGAGAGTAAGGTGGAATCCGGTAGTGGTGGAGATAGTGGGGTTAAGGGTATAGGTTTGGTTAGGCTGAAGATGTATGATGGAAGAGAGGCGAAACTCGTGGAAGTTAGCGTGTCCCAGCAATTTATAAGAATCTTTTTTCAATAGGACCAGTGGAAGAAAAAGACTACAACTTTTCAACTCGAGGTGGAGTTATAAGGGGTTGAAAGGATAATAGGAGGTGATGTGCGCAAAAAAGGGAAGCAACAATGTATACAAATTGCTTGGAAAAATGGTATAGAATGAAGGGACTTCCCAAAGTGGTGTTGGGCGGCAAATTTGTTTGAATTAAGGTGGAGACAGCAATGGGAAGCTGCAAAGACCGCTGAAGGCCTTTGTGGCTTTACAAGCATTTCTACTTCATCGATGATGTGTATGTTCGATTGGGGGCATGCATACTTAGGTGGTTTGAAGGTTGGTTAAGTGTCATTTTTTTGGATGAGGACATCTGTTTCCATTGTGGCATTGCATATTGTTTGGAGTATGAGGATGTAGGCGGAGTTGGTAGATTTGTATGGAAATATCGTATCAATGTGGAAATTGTTAGATTTCGACGATATAATATTCCATATTTCAGTAGATTTTGGAGATATTTAAGTGAATGTGGAATTGTGACTCAAATATATTGTTTTTTTATAAATTTTGTAGATTTTGAAAAGTGATTAATTGTCTCTTTTATTTCATTAAAGAAGGCAAAGAATAATCTACATTATAATGAATTATTTTGGAATATGAAAGTAATCAATTGCTTTTTATAGAAGGCATTTTATCAAGACAATTGTAAATAGACATGTACATGGTTCATTAGATGTGTGTGGAAAAAATGCTATTTTTTGGGTTTTGGAGATTGAGATATCCTCTCAAATTTTTAGGCTTTTTTCCTTGTAATCTTTGACGAAATTAATAAAAGGTTTGTTTGGAGGAATTTTTTTGTTTATTTTTTTTCTTCACTTCTTGTCTCTTCTAAATTCTAATTGTGTGGGGATTCTGGGAAAATCCTTAACAAAATCTAATATTAAGGTGAGTCTTTATAACGAGGAGTTGCACGATTCGACGAATGAGTTGATTAACGTTAGTGAACAAATTTTATGTTGAGAGAGCTCCAAGTAAGAACGTAAAGAGTAATATTGGGTGTTCCAATTTGGAAAGCTCCATGATTGACGATGCAGTAAATTGAAAGACACAAAGTATCATTATTATAAGAAAATAGATAGAAGAATAAGTGTTTAGAAAAGAAGAATAAGGAGGAGGTAGTTGAGAATTCATCGATGACGATGAAGGATCGTATTAGTGATGATGTATTGATATCGGTACCATCAGAAGTTCCAAATGATGGAGGCGAGTCATATCATGTAGAATATGAGTTATTTATCAACTTATGTTGATAAGAAGGGAAATACATATAAGGAATGATGCTACAAATAAATCATTGGTTATTGACTCATTGTGGATTTGTATGTTTGGCGAAGTGATCCACGCTCGAATTAGTGTGTGTAATGTCTTTGTAAATCTCATACTGCATTAATGTGGAAGGTGATGATTTAAGAATTTCTAGGAATCACATATGTTAATAAAAGGCGATGACCAATAATTTATATCTACTTAAAGAACTAATAATCGTTGGTGAACTTTGTATTGGTATTAATATTTTGTGTGATTCAGATGCACCATATTGTGCAAGTAAGGTTATTCCATGTTTTAAAGAAAGCTTTTGAAGTTGAGAAATCAATGTGAGAGTAACGTTATCCAAAATATAAGGAAATATGCAGGTAAATGCAGATAGGTTTTCCGACAAAGTGATAACTAGCTCATTATCTAAAATTTTTGATAGACTATAAACATACATACATACATACATACATACATACACACACACACACACCCACACCCACAACCCACACACAGCGTACGCGCGTGCGCGCACACACATATATAATATTGAATAATTTTATAATTTATACATGAAATAACTCTTTTCTTACAACCAAAATAGTTTAGAACATATAAAATATAAGATGAATAAATTAATATCAAGACAAGAACATGCCATGTGTAATATGTTGACTCCATCCTGGTCGTTTTCATAAGGTATTACAATATCCCATATTTATCTTAACATATTTCAAGGTTTACTAACAATTTTACCGTAACATAGATCTACATAAAATTTCCATGTTATCTATCACATTACAGTTTCAAAAATGACTACCAACCTATAAGTAATAGTTTTACTAAGATAACCAATAACCTATTCCTTATTAGTTTCAAGGATCACTATAATTTATTAATTTTTTAGGCCAGCTAATTGACACCTATAATGAATCACTCTTCTTTTTCAATGCAAAACTAAAGATCGTCCTATCCAATAAAGTACTTCAAATTTCCATTAATTCTTAACAACAAGCATACCCACTCAAATCTAAGTTGTACTGTCGCTCATTAAAACACTAATTTTTTCGTGCCACATTTTGTCAACCTTCACGACTTATAGGTAGAAAATCGAGACACATGCAACTAATCTATGCAAATCTAAACCTATAGTTGACTGTGTTATCTAAAAAATTGGTGGAACACCCTCAAATGACTAATTTTGAAGGGATAACAATTCTAGAATGTAGAATTGTATCTAATAATAGTAAATCAAATATAAAATGTGAAATAAAGAAGAATAATCAAAAAAGAAAGTGACAACAATTTTATAGTGGTTCGGTTATGTCTACGTTCATTTTGAATGTATTTTATTACATATTTCACTCTAAATCTGTAGGAATTTACAAGAACGATTTGAAATTCACTCTCAAGCTGGTAGTGGCAGAGTTTCCCTTAGATGTGAATAAGAAAAGTTCTAAAATCCAAAGTCCTCTTTCTATTGAAATTGACTCTTTATTTACAGCTAATATAGGCTGTAATTGGGCTTCTGAGTCGTCGGATTGCGAAAGAACTTGTTCAATACTTAGATTCATGAGAAAATCTAGCTTAAACCTAAAATAATTACAGATTAGTATAGATCAATGAATATCACTATTTTATTATGTTTTCTTCTGTTTTCCTTGATTTTAGTTGCTTCTTTCCTCAAGTCAATCTTGTTTGATGCTTCCAAGTTTGTTCCTTCATATATTTATTGAAATGTTGGGTTTATGGAGGGATTCTATATATCGATACCAATCCATAAGATTAGCCAAATTACTCTACTTTCCTTCTTGTGTTGATATGTTTATGATCCATTGAGAATTGGAGGAGAAATTCCACTTTCCTTTGTTTGCTCTTTGTACTCGATCGTCTTTGAGTTTAACATTCATTCCTTCATCACTTTATAGTCTAATTCCATTGAAATGTCGCTTATTAAAAATACCAAATAACACTCCAACCCCCTACAGTCCCTTCAATTTCCAATCCAAGGTTGGATTTCATTACCTTGATGCATCATTCCCCTATCTCGTTGCGGTCGTCACAAATCCACCACCACTAAATAGTTTCCTTCCCTTGCTATCGGGTGTCCATTATTAATCCATGGCATAACTTAGGTGATGTAGAGAATAGCCGGGTTGACTTTGGATGGTGGTGGAATTGATTTGGCATGGGAAAAAATTTTAGTGTTGGTTTGAGTTGAATTCAAGCCGAATTAGCAATGCTAGTGGCGTTTTCATGAATTCCACATCACTGATATAAATATTTTTTTCTAATTGAACCGTTGACTTATCTTGGAATACATACTGCATCAATGTTCATTTTCGTTGGTTGAAGAGTCTCCGTTATTCAAAAATAGCACCTTCTCTTTAGGAAATACAGATTGAGAGTCAGAGTTCTCATTTATGTTAGATCCATTTAGGACTGTTAACGTAATTACTATGTTAACATTTTCAATGCAATGCACAGTTCCATCACGTGCTGGACGTCATTTCCCAAAACGAGTGGGAATTCATACTACGTAGCGTGCTTCCGCATGTTGTGCACAAGACATGATACACATACAACGTAGACACATATTGCCCCAAGTCAATGTACAAAATCCAATGATTCAACACACATTAACATTTGGTAGATGTTATACATCAAATGTCCCAGAGCTTGATACATACACATAAGTATTAAATAAGTAGAACTTATATGACCATGCATATAATCTAATATTTCTAATTAACTTATAGCAACAAGACGTTCTTTCCGGCTTTCCTCGACTGAAGCCGCCTCTACTTCTTCATCACCCACTATAGCTTCTGATTCCACATTAGCTTCCACTTCATTTACGGTTGTTGCATCATCTCACATCCATTAAGTGCCAACCTTATTCCATATGATGATTATCAAGGAACGATACAATTAAGTCCCCCCACCACACTTTTGACAGGGTCGTCGTGTTAGATAATCTCCCAATTCTCCACCATATGCCTTACTGCTACAAACCTTCACATTATTTAGGAGAGGCATGGGATTTGTAACAACCAGCCTTTTCAATCCTTAGAAGTCAACCGTAATACATCCACTGTATTCACGTGCCGAACATCTAAATGTTGAAAAGACATATTGTTGGTGTGAAAGAAATAAAAGATAGAACAGAATCTCACAATGTGACGAGTAATATATAATATACAATAGGTCTTCACAAAAAGAAAAGAACTTTAATATACATACTATCATCGGGGCAAAATTAACCTATCATTAGCCTGGGCAGTTATAACAAAATGTCCTTACAATTTCTGATAAATACAAACAAGAACAAACAGCGGAAGATAAAATACAAGAATACGTCTTGGAGGATTCAGCTTGTCTTCTGAAGCTCCAAAGTGTCCAGCTAAATTTGGAAAATATGCTCAGGCTGACCCAAGCATTATAAGAAAATAATGCCCGGATTAGTCTGGTAAACCAGCGCGAGAAACACAATCAAATGGATTTTTAATATTTTAAAAACCTATCAAAATAAAGGTATCTTATATGATCACGCCGTATATAAACACGGATGGGTTTTTACCTTATGATAACAAAACCATTTTATAGGAAATCTTGTGATATTATAATTATGTCTAGGGTTTAAAATAAATATATAACACAGCTAAAATGCTTGCATCTCACATTCCAATAGCTGGGCCACATTAAATCTGTAAAGGCACGTATTGGAGATTGGATTCCTTCAATGACAAAGCTACTGGGTACCGCCTACCACAGTAAAGCTATAGACAATGTACCCAGGGCCTCAAATGGACCTCCGCCAACACAGAGCCGACCTACCTCTTTAAAATGACAAAGCGAATTACATCATCCCTCAGGCATCAGGCTGCAAACATTGCCCCACAGTCGCCCCCGTGCGCACACCAAATCTGCATATATCAAATCTAGATTAAGGAATGATGCTCCTAATGGTAGCTCGCCACATAGCTCTGTTGCATATCCCTTGTTTTAGTCATTCTGGTTTTTGAGGTCACAATTACCTTTTTCCTCTCTTAGCAAATCCCACTTGGACAGCTAACATTGCCCTCCAAGAAACAATGCAATACCAGCATTCATCCATACAAGTTGTTCAGGATATGAACAAACCAAAGATACTACTTCTACTACATCCATTTTGGAACCACCCTCGAGATTAGTAGCAAGTAGCCCTTGAAGTTCAAAGAACTCCATCTTCGATTCCATTATCTCGAACCAATCTCGAACCTCTTCCAAAGCGTAGAACACGCATATGGTTTAGGAGTGGTTATGGTTTCGAGTCATCTCATATAAGTACACTCCATCGCTTACCGGTCGCTCCAAAACCCTTCGATAATTCTAGTAAACTCAACTCCATTTTTTGGAAACAATCAAACAATATATAAGAGAAGAGACCACCTCCTAACTGTTTAAGCAGGTGGCTTCCTTATCATTTGTCCTAGGAGAACAAAATGAGATTTATACGTACAACGTAGCATCATCGAAGATAACTCTGTTATATAACCCCCGTGTTTCTCCTAGATATTTCCACAGTTATATTTTGTCCAAGATTTGATGGTCGGTTGTTATTTTTTTCAAGGCAAGACGGTTTTATAATGGACCGTCCAATCTTTATTATAACAGAAAAGGAGAAAATAAAGACAAAACATCAAAAAGAAAGAAAGAAAACACCAAAATCCTAAAAAACCCAAACATAGCTCATAGTAAAAAATAATTTAATACATCAATGAAGTATTAAAGTGATTTTAAACCTAAGCGCGCCTAACTATTTATGATTCTCTGAAATAACGTTAAAGAAGAAAGACAAGCGCCAGAAAAAATCCTAGCATTCCTTTCTTCCCATACCACCGATACCACTTTTTTCAGCAATTTGAGAGTAGAGACAGATGAAGCAAGTTTTCTACCCGGTGGCCTTATATATCCGAACCCATTCAATGCTAAGATCTCTGGCTGGAGTTGGAAGATTATAATAATTGAGAAGCCTTCTCAATAAAGAGTGAACATATGGACAATGAAAGTAAATATGACCAGTGTTTTCAGAAGCCTTAGAACACAAATGACAAGAAGAGGAAGATATGATGTTTTTGCGTAAGAGATTGTCTTGAATGCGCACAGCGTTGTTGATGATCTTCCACATCAATAAATTGTGTTCAGGTTTAGAGCCTGATTTCCATATCCTTGTGTGCCATGGAAAAATATAAAGCCACATGCTCTTCAATAAGCCATTGTAGACTGAAGGAATAATGTGCCTGTTGTTGTTTTTCCACTATGTTAGAACTGTAGTAAACGGAGAGAAAATTTGATGAATGGACTGCCTAATGGTCCTTACAACAGAAGAACCAACATTAGGAAGGATGATTGAGTTGTCATGTAGATAATCATTAGCAATTTCTTTTTTAGGGATACCAATGCTTGATCGATTGTTGTAGTCTATCAATGAAGAGAGAATTATTCTAGTATTACTCCATGGAGAATGCCAGAATGAATTCTGGAGATTGCATCTAACCATAGGCATAAATTTGCTTCTTAAACTTAAAATGCTTTTCCAAAAGAAACCGCTGTCCAGAGGAGTTTCCATGGTCCAAAAATTATTATGTTTCAAGTTGAAATGCCCGTTCCATAATGCCCAAAAGCTACTACTATTATTTAGGATCTGATTAACATAGTGAGAAGCTGCAGCTGTAATGACCCGCTATTTCGAACCATTCAAATCGACAATCATCTACACATGTCAGACTTGAATTGCTCAAAATAACAAATTGTTAATTTATATTTGGCAAAACTTAGCATATATAGTAAATAAAATCAATCATAGAATTATAGACACAGAGTTATACAACAATAAGCAGCGGTACAGATAAATAGTAGTTCATGAAGCTACTATATAAACATCAAAGTCTGAACAAATAAAACAGAAAATCTCAAATACAAAGTAGTCTCAAATACAAAAGCAACAGATAAGTCTGAACATAAACAACTGGAAATAACTGTGATAGCTGCAAAGCTGAATAGATAAGAGACAGATCTTCAAGCAAAGCTCCAAACTCCAACGGTGAGTCAAATGTTGTGACCCTCAGTCTGACCCGAGCATAAAGCAAAACACAAAACACTCGAGTAAGGATTAACATTCTTATACCAGTAAATCAACTCAAGAGAAATGTCAAGTGAAGTGAAAATAACTTAAAGGATGTTTGGGATTCACATGCTCTAAGGATCCGTTAAACTATCTACATACATAGTACAATATGCTACTTATATAATGTCTATAGTAAAGTAAACTATTAAAATTGCGTTAAGGCATTACCCATATCCCCCTTAACACATTTTATATAAATGTCATAGTCTATACAGTACTTTAAACTCCACCAAACCGGTAGGTTATTAGGGAGCACTCCATAGGTATGACACAAACCAAACTCATAGAAGGCACGATAAGGCATGTGACAAGGCATGTGAGGCAATGCCAGGGTAGGATTCTACCGTTTGCACTCCCGGACTGGTGGTAACGCATAGCAGCTACTACCTCCCACCTCGAGACACACTCCAAAATCAAAGGTGCACCCAATCAAATCACAAAGTAATGGAATGGTATCAAAGAAGCATGCTCGATTGGAAGTGCGACCTCACTTGGCCTGGTATAGATCCATTTTAGCTACATCAAGCTGACTCGTGGGAGTCAAGGCTGCGTTAATACCTCATATAGAATTATTCGCCAAACCATCCTACTTCGTTCTGGAATCTCCAACACGTACACAGTTGTTAAAGTGGTTTTCGGTATCGGCAGAGAGTGACAATATCCGATCCCAGTCTCTTTAACAACCAAATGCTTATTTGACACCGTGGTCATTTATATTTCAAACAATTCATTTCGTACCAAAATATCATATTCATTCAAAATCATATCACTTTGGAAATCATATTCACTTTCAAAATCACATCATTTTCGAAATCAAATTCACTTCTAAAATCACAACCACAAAATAATTTAAACCATCATATCAAAATATTTGCATTTGAAACCATTAAATTTAAATCATAACAGTTCCAACTTAAACAGTTTAAATATTGAAATAGTTTATATATCGAAATAGTTATAAATTAAAAATAGTTTATATTTAAAATAGATTATAGATTAAAATAGTTTATTTATTAAAAATAGTTTATATATTAAAATATATTTGAAATTGTTTATAAATTTAAAATAATATATATTAAAATAGTATATATATTTAAAAGAGTTTATATTGAAAATAGTTTCAAATTAGAATTATTTTCTTCCAATTTCACAAATCCATTCAAATCAACTTTAGTTCAAAAATTCAATTTAAATCAATCTTAGTTAAACAATTTCAATTAAAAGGTCAATTCAAATTCTCATTAAAACCATTTAATTTATATCGATTTCAAATCCAGGTTTGAATTACAAATTTAAAACACTTCCAATTCAATAGGTTTCCAGGTTTAAATATTCAAAATTTACAATAACTCCATTTACTAAATTTCATTTATATTTCAAAAATTCAACTTTAATTTTATTCAAATTTGAAAATATTCACTTAATCATTTTTAATAACATTTAAATAAAATCTCATATTACAAATTTAAATCAAAATTAAATATTCAATTTCAATTTATTTTAAATTTGAAAATATTCATTTAATCACTTTTAATCAAAATCAAGCATCAAGTTACTAAACATATTTTAAAATTTAAAATCAATAAGTTCCAAATCAATCCTTTATTTAAATTCAATTATTAACCAAATTAAATTTCAAGTCAACTTAAATCTATCTTTCCAACCTCTATTTATTAAAGTTATTACAAAATCTATTTAAAAGTATTAATATAAATTTTAAATAAATATCTTAACATATTATATATATATATTTAGATAAACTAAATTCTTAATAAATTTTATTATATTAATTATTATTAAATTAAATCTATTATTATTAAATCTATTTTAAATCTTATTTTATATATTTAAAAAAAATTAAAGTTACAACTAAAATTTTATAATTTAGAGTTTAAAACTTAACTTACAATTTTAAAATTTCCCAAAACATATAACTTTAAAAATCTAAATATTACACATATATTAAAATTAAAATCTTTATATTATATTTAAAAATCAATATTTATTAAAACCCATATATTTCCTTTCAAACTTTGAAAATCATTTTTTTCAAAAATAGACCAACGGTGTCCGTATATAATTTTCTATCCTATGGTCAAGTGATACAGATATTTATCATTTCAATCCGCAATTATTTAAATTTACGGGTATATATCATTTCAACCCGCAATCCCAAAATTGAAAATCAATAAAATCGCTTGAGTTTATCATTTCAACCTATAACGATTTTCCCTAATCTATAAGATCGTTTGGGGTATGTATCATTTCAACCCATACGGAATTTCTAATTATCAGGGAACTTGCAGAGTGAGAACAATAAAATAATAGCATAAATTGACATGGCATATAAATGTCAATATGATCATAATTAACAATTTTAAATATAATATATATACTAACAGATTATTGGTGTCAATATTGTCAGTTAACATAGGTGAACAAATGCAAATAATAACATATCATATTTAACAATTTAATCACTAATCAATTCAAATTTAACAACATATTTCAATCGTCATTTCATGTGAATTAAATTTACTAAATATAAGAATGTCAATCGTGAGTGATCGCTCACCTTTCGAGGCTAGAAAACAGGACAAACACATGAATAAGCGACAAATCAAAACAACTAACTGCTGCAATCGATTCTCGACAGTGGCGAAACCAAAAGTAAGCTCAATGAACTGGATTCGATCGAAATCAAAGTTATATGTTCCTTTTTTCTTTCTTCTCTTAAAATTAATATTCAACTTTAAAACACATTTCTAAAATAAAATATTTATATATTATAATTTAAAATCAATATTTAATTTAAAATACATATGTAAAATAAAAAGCTTCGTATTATATTTCAAAACTCGATATCTAATAAAAGATATATTTAAAATCAAAATATCAATATATTATACTCTAAAAACAATATTCAAAAGTCAATATATATATATATATTCCTTTATACATAGCAAAAGAAGGCCGCATACTTAAAAAAAAAACAAATATACATACAGACTATATATATATACACAAACAAATATATATATATGCAGGCTACTCAACAAACCTTTATGCAAACACTATATATATGCAAACAAAAAATATATATATGCAGGCTAATATATGCAGACACTATATAATATACAACTAAATAATATATATATATATATGTATGTATGTATATATATATGTAGGCTAATATATGCAGACACTATATATATACTACTAAATATATACATGTAGATTATAAACAAATATATGTATGCTACTCTAACACACATATGCAGATTATATATATATAAACAAATATATGCAGATAAATATATATGCAACAAATATATATATATATATAAGCTACCCAAAATCATATATGCTGATAAATATACATGTAGGTAGTCAAGGAGGAGTTGCAGCGGGGGTGGAGGATCTCAAGCGGAGGTAGTGAGGGCTGTCACATGGAATGGCGGAGAGGCTAGAGTTGGTCGGACATGTGAAGCTCGGGTGGGCTGTGTGGTGGTGGTGAGCGGCTACTCGTGTGAGGGGATGGTAGATGGAAAAGGTGGAGGGTGGTGATGACGAGGCTGTGGTTGGTGTGCTAGGTCTGGTTGTTGGTCAGTCGAAGGGAGGTGGCTGAGTTTGATGGAGAGGTTGCGAAAGAAGGAAGTGATGGAGGAACGAGGCTGTCAGGGGGTTAAGTCGGAGGCTAGCTGGTGGGTAGGTGGCACTGTGTTTGGCTGGAGTAGGGGAGGATGCGGGGTGGTCTGGAAAGTGGAGCAGCGGATTTGGGTGAGGTTGATGGGCGGAGGGGCATGAGCAAAGTCTGGGCTGGGGAAAATGGTTGCGTGCGTGGGAAGGATTATTCGGCGATGGTGGAAGGTGAGAGGGTTATCGAGATAAGTAGGTTAAGGCGGAGGTCTCGGCATTATTGGTAGATGGACGTGAGCAGGTTGCAGATTATAAAAATGAAAACTTTTATACTTTTTTTAACAAGAATCGAAAGAAGAAGAACAAAGAAGAGGGGAGAATGAACAGTTTCACAAGCCTATGTGCAGACCTAAATATATACGAACTATATAATATTATATTACTTTTTTCCTCAAAAGAATGAACGGACCAAAAATAATATATTGCAACCCGGGAATAGAGAAAGCCAAGTGACAATTGATGGGAATATTAATAGCTAACGGTTATTAACTTTACCTGTTAGACAAATGAAAGGACACAGAAAGTCCAAAAGACTCAAATGCGGAACTGATATGACTAATCGTCTCGCAGATTTCGCCACGTACCAGATGTCGAAATGCACAAATGAATATACTGCGGAGATCAGTATGACGAGACGAATAGAATGGTACACAGATATGAGTGATAGGACCAAGCGATCAAAACTCGATTTTTAGCTTCCGAAAATGCTACTAAAACGCCGAAAACAAGATAAACGGAGCTAGAGCAGTCCAAATTTGGCGAAAGGAAATACAACGTCTCACTCAGAAAATGATTTACAATTTTATTATATAAAACTATTCAAGTTTCGAAAATATTTTATTTTTCAACAAATTAACAGATTTAAATTTTAAAATTTGAAATTTCACAAATAAACTAACTTTCATATTTGCAGATGAAAATCTTATACTTGCTATATTTAAATAGACGTATCACAAATATCAAATTTTCATTGCAAAATTTTATTATTTAATTTCATGAAATTTTTAGTTAATTATGTTAAATAAATCGTTAAAATTCTCGGGTCGTTACACTCTCCCCCACTCAAAACTTTTCGTCCTCGAAAAGAAATGAGATAGGAGAATAGAAACAATAGAAAGGAAAGATAGATTTGAAATACATAATACCAGATATAACAATTAATTCCAAACCATATAAATTCCATTTTTGGACATCTTATTACTTACATTTTATATTATATATTATTCAATTACATATTCTCGTTACATTCAAACTTTTTCCTAGGTAAGTTTTTATTAATATTTCTGAGTGTAATAGGGCACAACACAAATTTTCCTTTTATTTACAACATTTCTATTAAGCAAAATTTAGTTCGAACATTTTATTACTTAATTTTTCTCTTGTATAACCTTCAGTTACATATTCACATTATATTTTTAACTTTTGAATATTTTAGGTAAATTATATATGTTTTGGAATGCAGTTGAGTATTATACAAATAAATTTTATCCTAGTTCAACTATTTCAAGTTGTTTCAATTCCATTTCTCATTTTAGACACTCCAATTATTCAAAACTTTGCTTTATTTAAATAATTGAAAACCATCACTAAACATAGAATTTAAGAGTTAAATTTCTGGTTTCACTTCAAACCATTTGGAATAAATATATACATATATATATTTTATACATCAAATCATACTCAAGAAATTCAAATCGAATTCATTTTCCAAAACAAAAGTGTAGCAAATTTACTGAGTGATCACCCCACTTTGCGACTCAAAAATGAATGTCGATGATGCTACAGTCATCACCGAAATTAATTTCCAGTGAAAAAAGAGAAGAGTATTGACTTACTTCTTTAAAATTCTTTGGAAACAATTTCTATTCGAAAATACTTTCAAATAATATATATTTTTTCAAAGCTTTGAAAACCAAATTTTTGAAAAGCACTAGAAATTAAAGTCTCAAATCCTTAATTTAAATTCATTTTATTTGCAATTCAGAGTTATAAACCATGCTTTTAAAATTTCAACTTCTTATAACATACAACAATAGTTAATGGTTTAGGGATGTTGATTGTGACAACCCGGATTTTCGGACCAGTTAAAATTGCCAAAAATCCGTCCGTTCTAAAACTACTAATGGAAACTACCAACTTAATACACAATATTTGATGAATATTCAACACTATTAAATGTATAGGATAAAATTTCAATTATACAACTTATCAGAATAATTAAGTTATTTATTAATCCTACAAAGTGTGCTTTAATACATACCAATACAATGACTATAAATTTACCACTGCACAACTCTGATGAGAGAGACAACACCATCCTTACCTGAGAACTCAATAAACAATGTAAATGCGGAATAAAATAGTAAGCAGGAAAGATACAATAACATAAGATAAACAACAACCAATAACATATAAACATGAAAGGGTTATATCATTTTAGAGGCTGCATCACTACCACTTATGACTGCCTACGTACCCTATCTAATTGGGTACCCAATTAGATACAGGATCAAGCCAACGTAGTTCTCCTACCGCAAATAGGACTCATGGAGCCTACGATGCAACAAACAATATGCAATTCCCAAAACTACCCACTTAGGCTTAATCTTAAATTTTAGATGTTCAAATCTAATTACCTTTACGGAAATTATATCTTTGGACTTTATTCTCGAATTCTTATTTCAAAACTTTTGAAATATATATATCTTTTATATTCAAATTTTACTTTACTTCGGGATCTTAAATCAAATCACTTTTGAAAAGTTTATTTGGAAATCCCAAATACTGTAATAAAAACATATCAAACCATATGCAACTAGATCTGGAGGTTTCTCCCAATAACAAGGCAACTGGTTCCCAGCCTTCATACAATCGATAAATAAGTACATCCCTCTATTCCAAGAGCGAACTATACCAAAAACATATCCTCACCTTTTAGTTATGGGTTACCTGAATCATTGGTAACATAACAAATCATTTTATATCCCGAAGCGATAAATCATTTCATACTAATATTCACAAGTACTTTCAAATCTATAATAATTTTCATTTCCAAATCTGTTCAAAAATCATCTTAAAACCATCGGGTTTAGTCCTCGAAATTCTTTTCATTTTATAAAACATTTTCATAAAACCATTCTTATATAAATCACTTTTATATAATATAACTTCAAAATATTCATTACCAAACATTTCTATTTCTTTTAAAGGGAAAACATTTCATTACATTTCCATTGGAAAACCAATTTTCAAAACAATTCATTAATTGAAGTGCACCAAATATTATCGATAAACACCTTATAGTCAAATCGTGAAATAAATCAAAAGGTGTTAGCCTACAATTATTTTCTACCCAGCTCATGCATATGGATAATTAATTGCTCATAAACTGGTCGAGCAAAGTCAAAAATCAATAAATAATAATCAATGCTCATAAACTGGTCGACCGAAATCCAAACAACCAAACAATCAATTAACAAAATAAACACAACAATAAATAATAAATCAACACTTCATTCTATCAAATATTTATAACACTTTATTTTAACTTGGGTTAAAATGGTTTGATATTTATTTTGGAGCATCCGGGCTTTCCTTTCGATCTGTTCCACCCCTCGCCTAAGAAAAGAAAACATAGGCCAAGTAAGTTCAGGGCACTGGTTACTCCATCCTTAACCTTAGTTAAACACCTTGTTTTATCTTCCCAGATCTCACAAGTGGGACAAATATACTAGTCGTTTCTGCATACTCAGTTTGTTAATACATTCAATATTCTTTACATTTTGTTTAAGTGCTATAAACAATTTCTTTTAACCATTTATTCAAACTCTTATTAAAACTTCCAAATCATCTTTAAATTACTTAATTATTCCTTTAGAATCATTCACAAAAGGTTTAGGAAAGAATTGTTAAGTTTAAAACTACATTCCAAAAGGTTATAGAATTCGCAGCATAAAAGTGCTGCGGAAAGTGCTATATAAGCTTATTTGATTTAAACAAATTTTTAATATTTAAAAATTCATATTTTCCATTTCAAATCTCTTTTAAACCATTTTAATAGATTTATCAAATTTATTTCATATTTTTAATCATTTAAAAATATCATTTATAAAGAAATCCTTTTTTGGATTCCAAACTGCAAAACCGCGATGTTTTAAAAAAATTGTTTTGGACATATTTCAAAATCTACTTGATGAAATCTTGATTTTCTTTCTTCGTTGGAAAACTATTATCATTGTGGACCAAAGAATTTTTATTTCAAAAAAATTCGACTTATAAATCATTCTCTACGTTAATTTGAAGTTACGGGTCGAAATTTACGAACTACCGCTATGCGACGAGCTCGGTTTTGACCAATTTTGTGAATTGCTTCGAAACTTGTCCGAAACACTTTAAATTTGTTTTAAACCATATTTAAACTATTTTAACTTATTTAAAACCATTAACAGGCTAAATAACTTCCATACACATATTTGTATGGATTTAATTCTCATTTAATTAACTATGGTTAATTACTAATCATTTCTCTTATCATTTATCAAACCAAGTTATCATCCATATCACAAACATATAATCAACCATAATAAATACCAAGTTATCATCCAATAAATCATCCAACATATACTAAACTTTTCATGTAATTAACTTGAAATATTTTTAGAAATTAGTAACTTTAAAATGTGAGTACTCACCTTTAACCAAACCGATTAACTTTCTACCAACATTCTTACTAACAACACTTCACTAACTACTTCAACTAATCAACTTGTACTCCATTTCTTTTGCTTTATGCTATCAACCTCTTCTTCCAAACTCCCGAAAATCTGGCAGAGCTTCCGCAGCACCTTGTATTTGCTTCAAGCTCCTTGGAATGAAATCGGCGGCACTTCCTTCTCTTTTTCTTGCTCCGGAGCTTCACAAAATTGCTCCTCCTTCTTGATAGTTCGGCCTCACCCTATTCCATCCCTTCCTCATCATTTATTCACTTCTTAGATGCTAAACCATGTTTTAATTGTATTCTAAGGTCTTTGGCAAAGTTTGGTGGTGTTTTGACTTTGTTTGATATGGTTTTGAAAAAGTTAGTAAGGAAGTGGAAGAGAAGAAACCATTAAAGAAGCTTTTAGAAAGCTTGAGAAAGGAAGAAGAAGAAAATGTAGAAATGTGTAAAACAAAGTGGAAGAATGGTGGTCTTATTTATAGAAAAGTTTTGGATTAAAATAATATTTTGTAAAAAGACCAAAATACCCTTACTTACTTATAAAGTAATCTTATTTTTTTCAACACTTAACATCACATTTCAAATCATTACTTTATGTCATTTTCACTTAGATATTAAGTAAAAAAAGTAATAATTATGTTTCTTTGATTTGATGTTTTACTTTTTGACTTTTGTACTTTTTTTTGTCTTTTTATGCTTACTTTTTGTTAATTATATTCTAGAATTTTCTAAGTATGTTTAGTAAAAGTAAACTTGATTAGTGAATTAATTAATACTTATACTATTTGAATATATGTTCCTATATAATAAAATAAAGGTGCGACGATGTTGCGACAACTTTTAATCGAAAAAACATTGATTTTCGACAAAATGTTTTCCGGTCACATTTTGACGTTTTTGTTAAACTATTTATTCATGTAAACCAAACTTTAAAATAAATTTCTTATTATCTTTAAATAATTAAAACAAGCATATTTTACTTATAAAATAATATAAAACAATATCCAAATCTTCTTATAAAACTACGACATCGATTTATCGATATGCGACGAAATTTGTCAGTTTTGTAAAACAAGTTTTATATATTTATCAAACCATTATAAATTAAATTACTATTATTATCAAATGAGTTTGATATCGGTTATATATATATATTTAAAAGGAATTGTTTATCCTTTAAACAAATTTCACGAATATTTATCCTACTTTATCGGAATCCGACTTTTGTCAATTTTACAATGGAAATCCAAAATCTTTATTCAATATCAAAAACAAGTTTACCATTCTTTTTTATTATATAAAACATGATTGTTTAAGTTTGAAAATTCTACATTTGAATATTTAAAATAATTAAATATCCAATTTTCAAAGTGTTAAAATTATGGGTCGTTGCATTGATAAAATAATAAATGATAATCTAGTATTATCATTTCTAACAACCAATTCATTTAACTATCCAATTTCAGAAAATTATGCTTTTTACATATAAATATGATCATTCATAAAATTATATCATTTCCAATTTCAAAAACAATATTGTGCCAGTTTTCTCTGTTCAAGTGTTTTGGAATTCCTATCGATAGCGTTGGCCAGACGAATCGATCGAAATGCAAAATTCAAACTTAACAACTCAAACAACATAATATAAAACATTTTATATCAATTGCAAATATGCTCTCATAGGATGATTCAAGAATGGATCTTAGAATAAGGATAGAGATTCAAATTTAGAGGGACCCTAATCAATGAGATTTCTAGCTAGATAGGCTCAAAATGAAGATAAGATAATTAAATTACAAAAGAGGAAAGATGGAAAGACATATTAATCGCGGCGACCTTAACCGGGCCAACCGAGACTTAGATGACGAGAATATCATCAACAAAAATCAGGACAAACTTGTTGACGCAGCAGCGGATAACAAAAATTATGATGCGGTGAAAGTAGGAATCGATGGATTGAAGAATACCAAATGGCCAAAATTCGTTGATCCGAAGATACCGAATTCTAGCTATCTTCGTCACATTGATCGCGCACGATGCCGTGAAAGAAGATCTACAATTCTTCAAGCGTTGATCAAGCGCACTTGATACCGCGAATTGGCTTCAACGATCATTGATTCGAGCGCACTCGAATAACCAAAAGTGGAGATAGGAGATCACACTCAACTACCAATTTAATGAAAGCACAAAGCTAACAAACAAAGTTTATTTCAAAATCAACTAAACTATTACAAATGAAACCACCCGCCTATTTATAGGCTTACAACTCAACACTTACAACACAACACTTACAACACAACACTTAGGTCGTTGCCGACCTAACAAACACAATACGCGACCTACACATATACAACACAACTCAAACCAACACGACTCAACTTAGGTCGCGACGCGACTTACGACCTAAACGCAATCAGTACAAAACCAGTTAAAACAATACAACATGATTTACGACCTATCTTTATGCGACCTAACTTGAAACGACATAAGCGACCTATCCACAAGCTTCAGTAGCGACTCTAGACTTCAAGGCGGCTTGAAATTCATCTGCTTCATTCTGGGTTGTTGGTTAGGTCATTCACGACCTACTCTCGAGCGACCTAAGGCCTCGCGACCTAAGGACACACTTTCTTCATGCGACCTAACTAGGTCGTAGGTCGTTGAAGTTTGGTCGGAGCGACCTAACGACTCATTTCTACTGCATAGCCTTGGTACCTCGCTAGGTCGTTCCATATAGGTCGTTCGCGACCTAAAATGCTGCAACTTACTGAACAATGCACTAAGTATCTGTTGCATCCCATCCTCCTTCTCGTTAGGTCGCTCGCGACCTAAGACTACGTTAGTTTGTACTTGCAAGTGGCCTTCACTAGGTCGGAAGTCCTTACCTTGTGGCTCGTTAGGTCGTGAACGACTCAAGAATTGGGTAGGTCGCTCGCGACCTATCACTTCACCATTCTGGGCTGCATCATCCTCCCCCGGTTGGAAGATATTCGTCCTCGAATTTAACAGCTCTTCGTCTTTGATACTCTGATCCTCGTTAAATGGAACCAAGTGTTTGATATTGTCAATATTAGCCATAGAACGATGATCCGGCAAGCTCATCTTACACTCATTCTCACAAATTGTCTTCATAATTTCCAAACGACTCATTCCTCCGGCATCTAGTTTATTGTACGTACCAACAAGAAATCGTTCAACCATCAAGTAGATAGATTCGTTGTCACTTTGTGTCTTCATCAAATCCAATACAGAGTCCATATTTACGTTCCCTCATGATCTAGTATGTATAGGTAATGACATACATAATCATGACTTCGTCGCGGTCTCTTTTGAAATTTGATAACTCTGACTCTTCTGAACAAGCCTTTCAACCCCTTTCCTTTTTGGCGGCCCAAAACAAAACATTGTCACCATCTGCATGGTATGGTCACTGTCCATGTGTCTTTCTACACACACGTCTTTGATAACTTTTATTTGCCAACTGCGATCAGAAGTATACAACTGCCTTCCTTTGAATAGTAACTCACCAGCCAATCTTCTCAACTCTACCTGCTCTGTCGGACCCATATGATTACGTGGCATATACGGTACAATAGCACTCGACACTGGATTAACATGATGTACGTTTCCCTTTGGCAATAATTCCTTGGACAACTCTGCAGGAATTACATCTTCACATTCATTCAACATTGACTTAACCTCTTCGATAATATCAACACTTTCCTGGTTTCATTTTCATTCAACAGGAATATTTCTGCGCTATCCTCCACTTTTTTAACAAGCTCTCTTGTAGATTGTAGACTAGTCGAATCCACCTCCATCATCAACAAATTACCCTCTTCATTTCCTGACTTACTTTCTTCACCCTCATCCAACTTTGCTGATTGTGAATTTTCAATCTTATGTTCATCAGATTTCGTTGGTCGAACATCAACATCTTTATCTCCGTCAAACTTTGGTGATTGAAAACAATCGACTTCATCTTCCACATCAACAAATTCCTTTAAAGACAACAAAGTCTTTAGCTCCTCGATTTCCTCCAATTTGTTTTCACTCTGTTGACGCCTTTTAGGAACCAAAATGATTCATGTATCCTCGAACATAAAACTGTAACTGTTTGCGCGTCCATCGTGTTGCACAGCTTTGTCGTATTGCCATGGCCTTCCCAACAACAGATGGCATACATCCATGTCAACCACATCACACCAAATTTCGTCTTTGTATTTCTTCCCAATGGAAAAATTAACACAAGCTCTTCGATTAACCTTCACTTCCCCTCCTTTCGTCAACCAAGCTAATTTATAGCGATTTGGATGTTTCTCTGTTTTCAATGACAACTTCTTTACAGCTTCTGAAGAAATGATATTATCACAGCTTCCTGCATCAATCACAAATTTACAAACCTTCCCTAGAATAGTGCATGTTGACTGGAAAATATTGCTCCTCAACCAACTAGAATCATCTTCTTGCTTTGGTGTTAAACAAGATCTCCTCAACAACAAACTACAACCCTCATCTCCAGACAATAATTCTTCTTCTTCAACTGGTATAGAATTGACACACTCTACCTCTGCATTTTCATTCTCAATCTCTGCAGTCATTGCTTGCTTCTTGGGCTTTGTACATTCATTGCTTTTATGGCCCAACTATTGACAATTAAAACATTTAAAATGACTATTGACCTTTGCTTTGTTGACTTCATTCACAATTGACTTACTGACGACTTTAGAAACATCCGCACTGTTACTAACATCCTTGTTCTGATTGTTGGAATTTGTAAACACTCCACCACCTCTCCTTCCTTGTTTCTCCCAAGCAAGTGCTTTCTGATGTGCTTCGGCGACAGATCTTGGATCAAACATGTTCACCATGTCTTGAATTTGCATTCACAACCCGCCAACATACCTAGCTGTTAGCTGTTCCTCTGTTTCCATAATTTCAATCCTCGTAATCAATTGGTAAAAATCATCTGCATACTCATTCACTGATCTTGCCCCTTGTCTTAGGTTCTGCAAACGTTGATACATAAGAGATTGATAATTGTGCGGCAGGAAAGTAGCTTTCATTAACTTCTTCATCTTATCCCAGGTAACAATCTTTGACTTTCCCATTCTTTTCCGAGTAAGTTTAGTCTGCTGCCACCACGCCATAGCTCTCCCTCTTAATCTCGTAGCAACCAACTTCACTCTTCGATCCGCGGGAACTTCTTTGAAGTCAAAAATTTCCTCAACATTTGAAACCCAATCCAAAAATTCCTCCGTTACCATTCCTCCCTTGAATTCTGGAATTTCAGTTTTCATCCCCGACTCCCATCGGCGATCATCTTCTACAACCCGATATGCATTTCGCACTTGGTCTCGATCTCGAGAATGAACACTACATCTACCACCATCTTCATCAAAAACAGATGTACTTCGATAACGATCTCGACCACCCTCGTTTCTATGATCTCGCATATCTCTTCTACTTTGTCTGTCATCATCACAGTATGGTTCATGTTCAAACTCGCGTGGAGTTCTTCTCTCTTCATCTCTATACTCGTGATGTTCTCTCCTCAATGACACTGAAGATTCTCTCCTTCCTTGATAAGATTGTGGTGATACCCTCCTCGCTTCCGTAACCGATGGCGATACTCTGTTTCCTCCATGGTTCGAGATTGGTGATCTCCTCCTTTGTCCTTGGTTCATGTCCATCATCAATTTCTCTAACCTCCCAATACCTTCATCCAACTTCTCATTGAATTTGTTGCTAATTCTTTGTTCCATCTGTTCGGCATCCTCTCGCTTATACAAATCTTCAACATTTTGATGACGATTAGCTCTTCTCGGCGGCATGATTTGAAACTTCACAAACACTTCAATTCTCGGCTTGGACTTTCAAGATGATACCAAATGATGCACGGCCTTCAACTTCAAACTCTCGGCTCTAACAATTCAAATAAAATTGGCTCCAAGACTCGGCTTAGCTATGATTGGCTAAGTCTAGCTCCGATACCAAATAACGCAGCAGCGGATAACAAAAATGATGATGCAGTGAAAGTAGGAATCGACGGATTGAAGAATACCAAATGGCCGAAATTCGTTGATCTGAAGAAACCGAATTCTAGCTATCTTCGTCACGTTGATCGCGCACGATGCCGTGAAAGAAGATCTACAATTCTTCAAGCGTTGATCAAGCGCACTTGATACCGCGAATTGGCTTCAATGATTGTTGATTCGAGCGCACTCGAATAACCTAAAGTGGAGATAGGAGATCACACTCAACTACCAATTTAATGAAAGCACAAAGCTAACAAACAAAGTTTATTTCAAAATCAACTAAACTATTACAAATGAAACCACCCGCCTATTTATAGGCTTACAACACAACACTTAGGTCGTTGCCGACCTAACAAACACAATATGCGACCTACACATATACAACACAACTCAAACCAACACGACTCAACTTAGGTCGCGACATGACTTACGACCTAAACGTAATCAGTACAAAACAAGTTAAAACAATACAACATGATTTACGACCTATCTTTATGCGACCTAACTTGAAACGGCATAAGCGACCTATCTACAAGCTTCAGTAGCGACTCAAGACTTCAAGGCGGCTTGAAATTCATCTGCTTCATTCTGGGTTGTTGGTTAGGTCGTTCGCGACCTACTCTCGAGCGACCTAAGGCCTCGTGACCTAAGGACACACTTTCTTCATGCGACCTAACTAGGTCTTAGGTTGTTGAAGTTTGGTCGGAGCGACCTAACGACTCGTTTCTACTGCATAGCCTTGGTACCTCGCTAGGTCGTTCCATATAGGTCGTTCGCGACCTAAAATGCTGCGACTTACTGAACAATGCACTAAGTATCTGTCGCACCCTATCCTCCTTCTCGTTAGGTCGCTCGCGACCTAAGACTACGTTAGTTTGTACTTGCAAGCGGCCTTCACTAGGTCGGAACTCCTTACCTTGTGGCTCGTTAGGTCGTGAACGACTCAAGAATTGGGTAGGTCGCTCGTGACCTATCACTTCACCATTCTGGGCTGCATCACTTGTTGAGAACATCGTGGAAAACGCAATTCATGAGATCAACGAAGAAGGCAGGAGCATTTGTTAATCCAAAAGGCATGACTACCATTCGTAGAAACCATTCGTCTTGGAGGAAGGACAACATGTCGAGTTCTAGGAATAAGATCGATGCGGAAATTCAATTTCCGCTTGAGAGGCAGAGAAGTGACTTCACCAAATACATCAGGATAATCCCTGACTATCGGGGTGGAGTCAAGATCACTAGGCTGAGAATCAAGCGAAAGGATAAAACTGCCTGTATAATCCTGAGGCAATCGACACTCAATCACAAGAAAATGGCCTTAGTCGTATACTAGAGAAACGATTCGGGTTTTGCAAGAAATAATAGCATCAAAACCGAGGACATAGAAATCTCCGGCGAATTGACGCCTGTCGTAAAGGAGTTTCACCCCTTTACAAAGGTTGGCGGGACCACCGATGGGATTAGTCATGCTTAAGGGTGAAGTTGCCAATTGAGGTTGCAAGATATACACAAATTTATTTCAAAGATCAACAGAAATAGAGTTATGGGATGCTCCAGTATCAAAAGAACACGGACAGGAAAGACAAGAATAGATTTTCAGAACAAAGGGGAAAGTTCCAAAATTCAAAAGAAAATCCTAATCAAAGAGGATCCTAATGAAGAATTTCAAGCTCGAACGAAGATGATTCTGTAATTAATTTTACTCATTCTAGGGTATTACTACCCTATCTCTAATGAGTTTTTACTCCATAAGCTAAGTTTTGCCTAAACCTAGGCTCCGATACCAACTGTAACGACTCGCTATTTTGAACCATTCAAATCGACAATCATCTACACATGTCAGACTTGAATTGCTCAAAACAACAGATAGTTAATTTATATTTTGCAAAACTTTGCATATACAGCAAATAAAATCAATCATACAATTACAAACACAGAGTTCTACAACAATAAGCAGCGATACAGATAAATAGTAGTTCATGAAGCTACTATATAAACATCAGAGTCTGAACAAATACAACAGAAAATCTCAAATACAAAGTAGTCTCAAATACAAAAGCAACAGACAAGTCTGAACATAAACAACTAGAAATAACTGAGATAGCTGCAAAGCTGAATAGACAAGAGATAGATCTTCAAGCAAAGCTCCAAAATCCAACGGTGAGTCAAATGTTGTGTCCCTTAGTCTGACCCGAGCATAAAGCAAAACACAACACACTCGAGTCAGGATTAACATTCTTATACCAGTAAATCAACTCAAGTGAAATGTCAAGTGAAATGCAAATAACTTAAAGGATGTTTGGGATTCCCATCCTCTAAGGGTCCGTTAAACTATCTACATACATAGTACAATACGCTACATATATAATGTCTATAGTAAAGTAAACTATTAAACTAGCATTACGGCATACCCATATCCCCCTTAACACATTTTATATAAATTTCGTAGTCTATACAGTACTGTAAACTCCACCAAACAGGTGGGCTATTAGGAAGCACTCCATAGGTACGACACAAACAAAACTCGTAGAAGGCACGATAAGGCATGTGGCAAGGCACGCAAGGCAATGCTAGGGTAGGATTCTACCGTTTGCACTCCCGGACTGGTGGTAAAGCATAGCAGCTACTACCTCCCACCTCGAGACACACTCCCAAATAAAAGGTGCACCCGATCAAATCACAAAGTAATGGAATGGTATCGAAGAAGCATGCTCGATCGAAGGTGCGACCTCACTTGGCCCGGTATAGCTCCATTATAGCCACATCAAGCCGACTCATGGGAGTCAAGGCTGCGTTAATACCTCATATAGAATCCTTCACCAGACCATCCTACTTCGTTCTGGAGTCTCCACCACGTACACAGTTGTTAAAGTGGTTTTCGGTATTGGCAAAGAGTATGATAATATCTGATCCCGGTCTCTTTAACAACCAAACGCTTATTTCACACCGTGGTCATTTATATTTCAACAATTCATACTGCATACCAAAATATCATATTCATTCAAAATCATATCACTTTCGAAATCATATTCACTTTCAAAATCACATCATTTTCGAAATCAAATTCACTTCTAAAATCACAACCACAAAATAATTTAAACCATAATATCAAAATATTTGCATTTAAAACCATTAAATCTAAATCACAAAACTTCCAACTTAAACAGTATAAATATTGAAATAGTTTATATATTGAAATAGTTATAAATTAAAAATAGTTTATACTTAAAATAGGTTATAGATTAAAATAGTTTATTTATTAAAAATAGTTTATATATTAAAATATATTTGAAATTGTTTATAAATGTAAAATAATATATATTAAAATAGTATATATATTTAAAAGAGTTTATATCGAAAATAGTATCAAATTAGAATTGTTTTCTTCCAATTTCACGAATCCATTCAAATCAACTTTAGTTCAAAAATTCAATTTAAATCAATCTTAGTTCAATAATTTCAATTAAAACGTTCAATTCAAATTCTCATTAAAACCATTTAATGTATATCGATTTCAAATCTAGGTTTGAATTACAAATTTAAAACACTTCCAATTCAATAGGTTTCCAGGTTTAAATATTCAAAATTTACAATAACTCCATTTGATAAATTTCATTTATATTTCAAAAATTCAACTTTAATTTAATTTTGAAAATATTCACTTAATCATTTTTTATAACATTTAAATAAAATCTCATATTACAAATTGAAATCAAAATTAAATATTCAATTTCAATTTATTTAAAATTTGAAAATATTCATTTAATCACCTTTAATCAAAATCAAGTATCAAGTTATAAAACATATCTTAAAATTTAAAATCAATAAGTTCAAAATCAATCCTTTATTTAAATTCAATTATTAACCAAATTAAATTTCAAGTCAACTTAACTTTATCTTTCCAATCCCTATTCATTAAAGTTATTACAAAATCTATTTAAAAATATTAATATAAATTTTAAATAAATATCTTTACATATTATATATATAGATAAATTAAATTCTTAATAAATTTTATTATATTAATTATTATTAAATTAAATCTATTATTATTAAATCTATTTTAAATCTTATTTTATATATTTAAAAATAAAATAAAGTTATAAGTAAAATTTTATAATTTACATTTTAAAACTTAACTTCTAATTTTAAAATTTCCCAATACATATAATTTTAAAAATCTAAATATTACACATATATTAAAATTAAAATCTTTATATTATATTTAAATATCAATATTTATTAAAACCCATATATTTCCTTTCAAACTTTGGAAATCATTTTTTTTCAAAAATAGACCAACGGTGCCCGTATATAATTTTCTGTCATATGGTCAAGTGATACTGATATTTATCATTTCAATCCGCAATTATTTAAATTTACGGGTATATATGATTTCAACCCGCAATCCCAAAATTCAAAATCAATAAAATCGCTTGGGTTTATCATTTTCACCCATAACGATTTTCCCTAATCTATAAGATCGTTCGGGTATGTATCATTTCAACCCATAGGGAATTTCTAACTATTAGGGAACTTGCAAAGTGAGAACAATAAAATAATAGCATAAAATAACATGGCATATCAATGGAAATATGATTATAATTAACAATTTTTAATATAATACATATACTAACAGATTATTGGTGTCAATATTGTCAATTAACATAGATGAACAAATGCAAATAATAACATATCATATTTAACAATTTAATCACTAATCAATTCAAATATAACAATATATTTCAATCGTCATTTCATATGAATTAAATTTACTAAATATAAGAATGTCAATCGTGAGTGATCGCTCACCTTTCGAGGCTAGAAAACAGGACAAGCACAGGGATAAGCGACAAATCAAAGCTACTAAATGTTGCGATCGATTCTGGACAGTGGCGAAATCTAAAGTAAAGCACAATGAACTGGATTCGATGGAAGTCAAAGATATATGTCCCTTTTTTATTTTTTCTCTTAAAATCAATATTCAAATTTAAAACACATTTTTAAAATAAAACCTTTATATATTATAATTTAAAATCAATATTTAATTTAAAATACATATTTAAAATAAAAATCTTCATATTATATTTTAAAAATCGAGATTTAATAAAACACATATTTGAAATCAAAATATCAATATATTATACTCTAAAAACAATATTCAAAAGTCAATATATATATGTATATATATTTCCTTTATACATAGCAAAAGATGGTTGTAGGCTTCACAAAAAAAACAAAAATATGTGCAGACTGTAGGATCGATTTCACCCTAGAGAGGGGGTGAATAGGGTGGTACTAATAATTATAAAAATTAATGTGGAAATATATAAAATAATTGCAGCACAGATAATAGCAGAATAATAAAAGCAGAAATAGAACAACACAAATTTACCCAGCTTCAGCAAAACCCTGCCTACATGCTGCCCCCACGATTTCTACTAGAAATTAAGTAGTCAGACGCATACACACGTAAACTTGCAACACCCGCTATAGACTAATCTAACTCTACGCTCAAAACCCTGCCACAACTCAGCCACTGAGTTGCGAATTCTCGAACTACACCAACGTAGTTCGTCCCCTAGCCACACGACTAGAATTTTACAAAAGTTTAAAAGAAAAATGCAAATTAAAAACAAATTACAAAACCCTGTATATAAATTTAAGCTCAAATAATAATTATAAAGGAACCGGCCCAATATATAACAAATGTCTCCCTTTTCTTTATTTTGGCCCGTATCCTTTCCTTTGTGAAAATGATGTCTGCTTCTTTTCTTTGCTCGAGAACGTTCGTTCCTCTTTCTTTTTGAAAAGCTAGGGCTTTTGTAAATTGGAAGACGCTGACTTCAGTTGATCGATCGAATAGATGTTTTCACGTTTCTTGCTTCGTCGATCGATCGTTTCTTTGATGTGCACACGGCTGCTTCAATTTTGGCGAGTTCGATTTGAATAAATCTGATATGTGATTTCCTTTTTACTCTCGTTGATATGCTTTGAACTCGATACATTTTAATGCCGATGATGTTAATGTTATTTATAGGGTTTAATTCCCTAAATTATCGTTCGATTGAAATTGTCTGATATTTTAGCTCGGCCGTTCGATTTTGCTTGAATACATATGATTTGTTTAGACTGGTTCAATTCGTATATTTCTTTGCTTGATTCTCATGGCTTGTTTGGTTTTTGATTTTTTGTTCATATGGGTTATCATCTGGCTTTGATTCTTACTTGTTAGAACTTTGCCTTGGTCACCACGGCTTTGATTCTTTGGCATTTTGAACTTATTTTGACTGTTGTTTCATTCACTTTTAAATCATGACATTGTTACAATTTTTGTGTTGCTCTCTGACTTCTTCGGCTTGATCAATTTGTGAAATAAAAACTGCTGCTTTTCTTTGAACAGTGACTGGCAACTGTGCTTACTATAACCATGTATATACATACATATATATATGTGTACGATTGTTGTGTAACACCCCTTCAAAATGGGAATAGTAGTCCCACATCGCGGTAAAACACTGTGAAGTGGGTGCTTATTGTAACAACCCGCATATCTATCGATTTTATATTTAAATATTTTATTTAAATATTTTATCGTTAGTCGGATGTTAGTCCGAAAAGCTACTTTTTGCATACGGTCAAATTAGGACTCGAGACCACTTCCATTGAGTTCAAAATGACGTTTGCGATCTTTTTAAGTGTAAACTTCGATATGTTTGGAGATAGTGAACTTTTCGGCACTTTTTTCCCGCCTTTGACTTTGGTTTGGACTGCACCCCTTTAGTTCAGCCCAACCCTCTTTCTCATTTGTTCAAACACTTTAAGCTTTGTCAAAAATGGTGGTGGGAAAGAGAAATTAAAACTCCCAACTCAAATTCTATTGCAAATCCGAGATTCAACATCAAATTCAAGTAGAAGATTGTGGATTCAAGCTTTGGATTGCTTCTCCTTGCTTTCAATCTTCATCTTCATCAATTTCGTGGAAAAGGTGAGATTTTTGATCTCACATCTTGCCTATGATTGTCATTGGACTGTTGGGAATGATTCCCTATCACTCTAGCATCAACATTTGCATTTGGTTTGGATTGGATTGGCGAAAAACTCCAAAATTTAGTGATTTTGGTGAAAAACTGCTACTAGGTCGTTCTGGCCATTTTTAGCTCGTTCGGAGTTAGGTCGCTCGTCCATAGGTCGTAGGTCGTATTCGCCCTTAAGTCATAGGTCGTTGCCGACCTATAATCTCCAGGCAAAATGTTAAGTCGTTCACGAGTTAAAGGCTTAAGTCGTTTGCAGTTTGCTCGCTCGCCCTGGCTTAAGTCGTAGGTCGTCCCCGACCTAACTTCACTAGGTCGTTCCAACTTTAGCTCGTAGCTCGTATTTGAGCTTAAGTCGTTAAGTCGTTCGTTCCACTAAGTCGTTCAAGGCTTAGGTCGTTAAGTCGTTCGTTCCACTAAGTCGTTCAAGGCTTAGGTCGTTAAGTCGTTCGTTCCACTAAGTCGTTCAGGGCTTAGGTCGTTAAGACATTCGTTTGCTAAGTCGTAGGTCGCTCGACTTTGTTAGGTCGTAGGTCGCTCGACTCTGTTAAGCCGTAGGTCGTTGGACCTTAAGTCGCTCGCCTCCCTTAACTCCACTTGGGTCGTATGACCTTATCCCTTAGGTCGCTCGATCCCACTAAGTCTTAGGTCGCGAACCATGATAGGTCGCGCACATCCTTAGGTCGCGCACATCTTTAGGTCGTAGGACCTTTTAACTGTTAGGTCGTAAGACTTTTTCCCTTAGGTCGCAAGACCTTAGGTCGCAAGACCTTAGGTCGCACCTTGTTAGGTCGCGAACCCAGTTAGGTCGTTCGCCTATCTTAGGTCGCGAACCCAGTTAGGTCGCGCATTCTCTCTAGGTCGTTCGATTCCTTTACCCTCTTAGGTCGTGAACCCTATAGGTCGCGCACCCTGTTCCTTCGTTAAGTCGCTCTGTCTTCCACCACTAAGTCGTAGGTCGTCTCTGACCTTATCCTTAGTCTTGTTAGGTCGCGTGAACTCTTAGGTCGTATGACCTACTTTTCCTTAGGTCGTTGGACCAGCTTGCCTTCACTAGGTCGAACCCCGTATTACTCTGCGTAGGCAATCTTATCTGAAAAGCATTCATCAGAACTTCCACTTTGATGCATTTTGAGCTGATTTCCTTGGATTTTATTCACGTCTCCGAATGTGAATTTTTGTGATAGATTGTTCCAACAATCGTTTTATGACTTGTCACTTTAAAGATATGAAGGTTTTAATACTAGTAGTAAATATCAAAACTATTTCATCAAATCGATTTCAACACTATTTTTAATATCAAAAGTTCATTTTCTCAAACCGATTTCCAATCTACTAATATATATAAGCCTTTACTTCACTCGAATGAGAAATCGACTTAAACGACTTAGTAAAACGAGTGGTATAAAACGCTTGCGTTCACTTCGTCGGTTAGCTCTTGGACTTGTTCGATTGAACCCTTTTGTGACAATTTCCTAGTGAAGATCTACAGTTTGTTCGTAAATATTTAAGTTAAGCAAGTGGTTATGGGACATGAAGCTAAACTCATATATTTACTAGCTTAGTGTGATTGACACTTCCTTATGATCATGACGATCATTCTTGTGATTTAGACTAGCGATTGAGCGATGTCTCTTCGTCCGTGTGTTCGGACTTGCCTTCGGGCCATCCGTGTGTTCGGAAAAAAATTAAATGGATAGCTTCCATGAGATAGCTTCTCGTCCGTGTGTTCGGACTTCCCCCTTTTAGTGATTTCTGGATTTCGTGTGTTGATTTCTGGGATTTGTTCTGGATTTCGTGTGTTGATTTCTAGATTTAGTGCTTCACCAACTTTTGTGGTTTTCACTGATATGATATCAGTTTTTTGTGTATTGGTGAATTTGTGTGTCATTACCTTTTTATGTGTTTGGATCTTTGAGAAGATTCTTGTGACATTGATTAATCCCTTGTTGATTATCATTTACATACTTATAGTAGTATGCCATCATGGTTATTATATGTTTATGCCATACCCCTTATCCTATATCATGTCATCTGATATTTATAGTTAGACTGATCCGTTTATTATTTTCTTATAAATAATACTCGGGTCAAACCGAGATGTTACAGGTGCTTCTGCTTGACTTCTCTTCTGGATTACTCTGACTTTTGGCTAACTACTTAGATTAGTAGTTTTTGGTTGTACACATTTGAGATATAGACTCTATGTTGTGTATCTATTCTTTTGTATAGCACGTGATGCTATTCTTTTGTATTATAGTGGATCTTTCCGACCACTACTCTGATGTACACTTTCATGTGATATATGTTTATTCATATCTTCTTCCGCCTTTGTGATATGGATGTCTGTGACTGATTTATGTTATGATTATTTCTATGTTTGTTTCCGAAGATTATATATAGCCACCGTGTGATAGCTTTGTGTTTGTATCGGTATGTCGGATTTCCTTCTTAATGGATATGCATTCTACTCTATCTGACGTATCGGTGCTCGCACAAAGAAGTTACATGGATGGTCGCTCCTCCACAGCCTTATTCTCCGCGCTAATTAACAGCACTACATCGTAGTGTTCTTGGTTAGCGTGGGTATAGAGGTGGGGCGTCACACTTATATACCAAAGCCTTCACCTCATAATAACGTCGAGGCCTTTTGAGGAACAAAACCCCACACCTTGGCTTGGCCCATGAGGCGAAGGTGACTAAGTTGGGGACAATATCTGCGTTAAGTGAGGTGAGGGCTGTTACAATGGTATCAGAGCCATACCCAGCGGAATTGTGGTATGTACGTATTACAGCCACGACACCTGGGTGGTGCTGTGTTCATGAGCCAACGAGGACGTTTGGCTCTAAAGAAGGGGAGTTTGTAACACCTCTTCAAAATGGGAATAGTAGTCCCACATCGTGGTAAAACACTATGAGTGGGTGCTTATATACCAAAGCCTTCACCTCATAACAACGTCGAGGCCTTTTGAGAAACAAAACCCCACACCTTGGCTTGGTCCATGAGGCGGAGGTGACTAAATTGGGGACAATATCTGCGTTAAGTGAGGTGAGGCCTGTTATAGTTGCCTATCCACTTGGTTTCATGTGAGCTTGTTGCTGTGATGTTTTGTTGAGTCTGGTTGTGTTGACACACTTGCGTACATGTTCATGTGTGGTCTGCTTGGATTTGTAGCCTTGCTTGCATATTGAACTGCTTCCATTATATCTCATATTGCCACTGCATTTGTTGTTTACTGCTTCACTGCATCCTATATTGTCACTGGTGATTCTTTGGCATCAATGTTGCATTTTATTCCTAAATGCTTGCATACTCCAGTGTGCATTGTATAGTGCTTTATTCTGGTCAGTTGAGGTTGCCGAGTTACTTCGAGTTAAACTTGAGTCTGTCCTTATTTAAGTCTGATTGCATTATTTGCTTCGACTGGTTTAGTCTTGGTTGCAATCCTCTGAGTTGCTGTCTTGATAGTTCTGGTTCATCTTGGTTTATGCATTTGTTGAATCTTCATTGATCTTCATATGTATTCATGTACATTTGGAGTTTTGGAAGTATTTTCTGCTGGCTTCATTTCCAGTTGCAATTTGTTGAGCACCATGTATATACATACATACATATATATATATATGTGTGTGTATGTGTTGTGCATTTTCATTTGTCTACCTAGCTTGGACATTCATGTTATGGTAATTATGTTACTTTGAAACTGTCCATCTCATTGGACTTGTATTCTTGAATCTAGTATGGTTGCAGTTTTGGGTTTCCTCTGAAGCTTTGTATTCATGTTAATTCATTTGTGTTATCCTTGCTGAAATGCACTGAATCATTGCACTGATATACGTGTATATATGCTACTGTTTTGGTCTCTGTTTCAATTTGGTCTGGTTCACTTTGAACTTCTGATCTGGGTTGATCTTGATTTTGGAACTTCTCTGCACTTTGGTTGATGGTCTCCATACATATATACATACATATATGTATGTATATATATGTGTTTGACTTGATTGCACTTGTATTCAATGTGCTACTTGCTGTATGAACCTGAACTGATGTTGCCATTACACCTTCTTGCTTTGTTGTATCTGTGATGGTCTCTTTGAAGTCTTTGTACATCTGAGCTGTTGTGTGTTTCTGTTCTAGTTGTGATGGTTTGTTGGTTCATGTGTACACTTTGACTGTTGAGGATGTGTTGCTTGATTGCTTTGATCGAGCATTTTCACTTGTACTTGACAATTTTATGATGTTTTTGTGTTGCACCTGAGTTGAATCCAGCCTCGGCTCGGGTTTGACCTTGTGCTCACATGTCCCTGCAATTTTATCAAGTGTATATCGGTGTGCACAGCCTTGTGGCATGTACAGTGATACACCGTGCATGTCACAAGTTGTTCGTGTAGATGAATTCAAAAATAAATAATGACGAACAACCCAAATAACTGAGGCAAATAATATTTTCAAAAACACACATTTTATTTTACACTGCAAAAATATTTCTTTTTCAATTTTACTGCGTCAGTGTTTATTTTGCAGATAATTCAGATGCTGGATTTGGACTGGAGCAAAGTCGAAAATAAAATACGAGTGAATGAGTGAGATGTAGTGAGGTGAACAATGTAAAGTGAAATTTCAGATGTAATCGAAATTGTATTGTAATTGAAAAATGTATATATGTAGTGAGAGCTCAAATTTGTACTATTCAAAATTGTAATAAAATATTTGTTTGAATAAAATATCTGTTTGAATTTAAATTCTATGTTATTTATTTTATTCGGCAAATATTAATTATGTGAAAATAAAATAGAACAATAACAAATACATTTAAATGAATATATATATATATATATATATGTTATTATCATCAAACAAAAATCATATACTAGCATATTCAACACAGACTATATATATACAAACAAATATATATATATATATATATGCATGCTACTTAACAAACCTATATGCACACACTATATATATGCAAATATATATATATATATGTAGGCTAATATATGTAGACACTATATAATATACAACTAAATATATATATGCGGGCATATATATGCAGACACTATATATACAACTAAATATATACATGTAGATTATAAACAAATATATGTATGCTACTCTAACACACATATGCAGATTATATATATAAACAAATATATGCAGATAAATATATATGAAGCAAATATATATATATATATATATATATATATATAAGCTACCCAAAATCATATATGCAGACAAATATACATGTAGGCTGTCAGGGAGGAGTTGCAGCATGGGCGGAGGATTTCAGGCGGAGAAAGTGAGGGTTTTCACATGGAATGGCGAAGAGGATAGAGTTGGTTAGACATGTGAAGCTCGAGTGGGCTGTGTGGTGGTGGTGAGCGGCTGCTCGTGTGAGGGGATGGCAAATGGAAAAGGTGGAGGGTGGTGATGGACGAGGCTGTGGTTGTTGTGCTAGGTTTGGTGGTCGGTCGGTCGAAGGGAGGTGGCCGAGTTTGATGGAGAGGTGGAGGAAGAGGGAAGTGATGGAGGAACGAGGTTGTCAGGGGTTAAGTCGGAGGCTAGCTGGTGGGTAGGTGGCACTGTGTTCAGCTGGAGTAGGGGAGGATGCGGGGCGGTCTGGACGGTGGAGCAGCGGGTTTGGGTGAGGTTGATGGGCGGAGGAGCATGAGCAAAGTCTGGGTTGGGGGAAATGGTTGCGTGCGTGGGAAGGGTTATTCGACGATGGTGGAAGGTGAGAGGGTTGCCGAGATAAGCAGGTTAAGGCGGAGGTCTCGGCATTATTGGTAGATGGACGTGAGCAGGTTGCAGATTATAAAAATGTAAACTTTTATATTATTAATATTTTTTAACCAGAATCGAAAGAAGAAGAATAAAGAAGAGGGGATAATGAACAGTTTCACAAGCCTATGTGCAGACTTAAATATATACGAATTATATAATATTATATTTCTTTTTTACTCAAAAGAATGAACGGACCAAAAATAATATATTGCAACCCGGGAATAGAGATAGCCAAGTGACAATTGATGGGAATATTAATAGCTAGCAGCTATTAACTTTACCTATTGGACAAATGAAAGGACACAAAAAATCCAAAAGACTCAAATGCGGAACTGATACGGCTAATCGTTTCGCAGATTTCACCACGTACCGGACGTCGAAACGCACAAATGAATATATTACGGAGATCAGCATGATGAGATGAACAGAATGGCACACAGATATGAGTGATACGAACAAGCTATCAAATATCGATTTTTCGCTATCGAAAATGTTGCTAAAATGCCAAAAACAAGATAAATGAAGCTAGAGCAATCCAAATTTGGCAAAACGAAATACGATGTCTCACTCAGAAAATGGTTTACAATTTTATTATATAAAAATATTCAGGTTTCAAAAATTATTTTATTTTTCAACAAATTAACTGTTTTAAAATTTGAAATTTCACAAATAAACTAACTTTTATATTTGTAGATGAAAATCTGACACTTACTACGTTTAAATAGACGTATCGAAAATATCAAATTTTCATTACAAAATTTTATTATTTAATTTTATGAATTTTTTTAGTTAATTACGTTAATTAAATCCTTAAAATTCTCGGGTCGTTACAGCAGCTTGATTCCACAACTTAATATTAAGAATGCCAAGACCACCATTCAAGCACGGAATTTGAGTTTTTTTGAAAGCTATAGGAATCAACTTTTTAGAGTATACATCCCCATGCCATAAATAATGGTTAAAAACTCTATTCAACATAAGTATAAGCTTCTTAGGGATGATGAAAATTCGGAAATAATAAGAGCACATAGCAGTAGCAATACTTTTGATTATCACTAATCTGGCTGCCTGAGATAATTTATTACCTGGCATTGAATTTAACCTAGCTGTTATCCTTTCAAATAATGGCAAACATTGTGCAGTAGAAACTCTTGCTTTACACATAGTGGATCCAAGGTACATGGCTTTAGGGTCTAAAGGTTGGAGACCAGATAAAGAAAGAATGGATGATGTCTCATGATGAGATAAGCCAGTAGTTCCAATTTGAGATTTAAGCCTATTAATACTCAAACCAGTCATGGTTTAATAACTCCAAGGCTTTGAAAGTGTTGGTTATGGAGATAATAGTCGGTTTGGTGAAAAGTAGCAAGTCATCCGCAAACATTAATGTTGATATATTATGTTCCTTACACTTTGGATGTCTCTCAATTAACTTGTTAAAAACATGCTGTTTGATAAGTAAAGTTAAGACTTCCATAACTGATATGAATAAGGAGGAAGAAAGAGGGTCTCCTTGTCGAATACCATTGGTAGAATGGAAATAACCAAAACATTCTTCATTCAAGGATAGGGATATTTTTATAGTAGAAATGCAAGTATGAAGCCAGGCCAGGAATGGAAGAGGAAAGTTTATTTTTGACAAGATGGAAATAATGGCATTCCAGTCGACAGTGTCATATGCTTTCTGAATATCAAGCTTAAGAACACATTTAGGAGAAATATGCTTCTTATTATAACCTCTGATAAGTTCTTGATATAACAATATGTTTTCAATTATGGTTCTTTTAGGCAAAAAACAGTTTGATTATTAGAGATAATGTCATTCAAACACTGCTTCATTCTAATATTCAAGATTCTAGCAATACATTTATAAGATACATTACAACATGCTATAGGTCTGAATTGTGTGACGTCCTAAGGAAGATCAATTTTCCAAATTAAGGCAAGCTTTGTATGATTAATACCATTGAGCATAACATTAGACTTGAAAAATGCATAACTGCCTTGAAAAAATCATGTTTAACAATGTTCCAAGTAAATTGGTAGAAGTGAGCAGTGAAACCATCAAGACCAGGAGAGCTGGATGGTTTCATATCTAAAATAGCTTCAGAAATTTCTTCCTCGGTGACTTGTTTGATGAGAGAACATGCTTGGACATCCGTTATAGCATTCAATTATAGGTGATGTAAGGAGTTAAGATCAGGGAGGCATGGATTATTGGCAATGAGATTAGTATAATAAGATAAAAAAGCTTTATGTATACCTGCTTTGTTTGTAGCTAGAATTCCATGATGATCCGTAATTGTGTGGATAATGGAAATATCTTTTTTGAGTTTGACAGTATTATGAAAATACTTTGAATTCCTGTCACCTTTTTCCAACAAAAGATCTCTGCTCTTTTGTTTATGTAATTCAAGAGTTCCAATTTGATTGTAGAGGACAGTTGAGTGATTAATTCATGTTCCATTTTAGAAATGACTAGGTTAGAAGGATCAGCTTGCATCAGATTTTGTACATTTCGTAGTTCCTCTCTAATGTTATTTGAAAGAAGGTTTCCTTTGCCAAATTTGTCTTTAGACCATTCCTTTAGCTTTATTTTTGTGAGCTTCATTTTTCTTTAAAATACAAACATAGGATTTCCATAGATCGGGGAGCTCCAAACCTGTTAAACAGTAGAAAAAAATCAAGTTCTTTAGTCCATGTATTAAAAAAATTAAAACAAGAGGGAACTTTTATTTCTGCCTTACTCCAAGTCAAAATAATTGGACAATGATCTAAAAGAGAGGGAGTTTGAAAGTGGGAAACAAGCTGAGGCCAAGTTGAAAAAGCTGAAGAATTGAAATAAGACTTATCCAATTTGCAAAAGATCCTATTTCCTGATCTACTGCGATTATTCCATTTAAAATACGACCTAATTTTTGGGATTTGGAGGAGATTAGACTGATTGATGGATAAGTTAATAGGAGAAATGTCAACTAACGTTAAAGGGTTTCCACCACAATTTTCAGCTGAGTGTTTGTACCAAAATTGGGCACAACACTCTTCGGAAGTCTTTAAAGAGATAAAGTGAAGAAATTAAATGGAAAAAGAGGAATTATCTAACAAAAACTCCAAATCTCAGAGATGAAAATAATTAAAATGCAAGGAGACACAAGAATTTAGAGTGGTTCGGCGTATTTCCTACGTCCACTATGAAGTAGTTTGCTTTATTGATCTTTCTTTGATGTTTACAATTGATTTCAGCAAATTACAGCGAATAACAATGATTCGCAGCAGTGAAATTCGTTGGTAGCCGCAGCAATGGAGTTCAGATCTGGATCTGGCGGAGTTTGGGCGTTGGAGATCTCAAAGAGGAAGAAGAACCTTTTCTGTATGCCCTGGGGCTCTATTTATAGGTGTATGAGGCTGGTATTTCGCTCAGATCTCGGGAGACCCTCTCTGGCACGTGACCAGGCCCGCGCGCCCAAGCCCGTGAAGTTTTGGTCCGATCCGTGATCGATACGAACGGATTTCGTATCGATCAAGATTTCATCCAATGAAGTCGAAATTTGGCATGGACATTCTTCAGCATGCACCTAGTCTTCTGTGAAAATTTCATAGCATTTGGACTTGTAGATTAGGAGATATGATCGATACGAATTGGGATTCTCGGTTGGCTGTTTCGTTCGACTCGCTCTTGTTTCGACTCGCTCTTTGTTCGACTCGGTTCTGTTCGACTCGGTGACGTGGCGTTTATTCGTATCGACTGCTGTGCCTTGCTTCGCATTGATGGACACGAAGTGGAGCGAGTCGAACAGTGGTTCTCTGATGGACGCGAAGTGGAGCGAGTCGAAGTCTTGCATATTATTAAATTCTTCGAGGCATAGCCAAGGAAGAAGATCAGTTTGAAGAGATGGGAGAGAGTTGAAAAAAAATTATCTTGCATTCTTGGAGTCTACATATATGAATGTGATGTTGAAGGAGAGATTAAAGGGTAAGAAGGTAGAAGTACAGTGAATAAACTGCCTATGCGTTGTGTAGTTAGAGATATGAAACACATTAGGGTTCCAAAGAATTAGGAGACGACTATATGAAGCTAAATCCAAATTATGAATATAGGACCATGAAGGTGCAATACTAGCAGCAACTTTAGCAGTGAGCTCCTCATTCAATTTAGTTTCACATATAGCTATAAATTGCAAGTGATTTGACTAGATAAGATGTTTAATTCCTTGTATTTTAATATCATCATGAGCAACCCTGATATTCCAAAAAACCAGTGCTTTCCATCATAATGAATTTTGGATTTTTTTGGCAGACTGCCTGGTTAACCTTTTGTTGGATTTGGGAGGGTTAGTAAAGGACATACTAGAGAGAATTTGAGCATCAGAGAATTCATTTCCCTCGTCCAGATCAATGGAACAAGATTGAATGTCTTTGCTTTTATTTATTCCATTTGCCTTTCTTTTTTGTTGAAGATCCTTTGAGGGAAGAGGTGGGTTTTGATGAAGGAGTTGTATGATTTTCAGATTTGCCAGGAGGAAAAAGAATGATAGAATAAGGTGGTTTAAGTTTTGCATAAGGACTTTCAGAACATGCATGATTATTGTGCATGTCTGGACCATGCACCAAGGATGTGGAATGAATATGAGAGGAAGAACTGGGAGAAAGAATCGGAAAGACTGAATGTTTGAAGGGAAGAGATTCAGATTCAATGGTTAGGTCATCAATGATAGGAAGATATGAAACATGGGAAGAGTTAGTTTGAATAGGAGAATTGATTGAGACATGTGAATTGATGTTTGATTGAGGTGGGGAGGAGTTAAGCAAACTGTTTTCAAAAGTGAGGGTGGCATCACTAGTTATAACATGGTCAGTGCACTCACCCTTTTCCAAGTTTTGCAATAGAGAAAAAGGGTTGTTTGTAAGATCAATCAAATTGTCAGTTTGCTTTGCATTACTTTCAACAGATTGTTTATTGTTATCATTTTCCATATGACTATTTGGTATGTCATTTCCTTTATTGTCATAGTTTTGCTCTTCTATATTTGAGTTTTCACTAGTGTCGTTATCTTTTTTACTTTTCTTTTGCCAAACTTGCTCACTAATCTTTGCTTTATGTTGTTTCTCAAACCTTTTTGCATCATTTTTATGCATTGGTATGGGGATTTGATTTTTGAGTGGTTCATCTTTCTAGAATTGCTCATTTCCAGTTTCACTGTTGTGCATGTCACAATAGGATGTAGCATGACCAAAAGATTAACATAGTTTGACGCCCCATCTCTATACTCACACTAGCCAAGGACACTACGGGGTAATGCCGTCGACTAGCACGAAGAATAAGGCTGTTAAGGAGCGACCATATGTGTAATTGCTTTGTGCGAGTACCGATATGTCAGATAATATGACTTGCATTTCATTTCAAGAGGAAATCCGACATATCAAGTACAAACTCAAAGCTACTACATAGTGGCTATGTGGGCTTCGAAAACAAATATAAAAATAAGCATAACACAAATCAGTCACAGATATTCATATCACAAAGGCGGAAACAGATATGAATATAACACATAAAAGTGTACATCAAAATAGTGGTCATACAAGATCCACTACATCACAAAAGAATAGGTACAAGTGCTAAGCAAAAGAATATGTATACATCAAGGAGTCTCTATCTCAAATGTATAAAAGCAAAAACTACTAAGCTAAAGTAGTTAGCCAAAAGTCAGAAGCTAGCCTCTGCTAAGAAGTCAAGTGGAAGCACATGTAACACCTCGGTCTGACCCGTGTATTATTTAGGACGAAAAATAATAAACGGATCAGTCTAGCTATAAATATCATATGAGATGAGAAAGGATAAGAGATACCACAAAAATGTATGATAACAATAATGCCATACTATGACAAGTATACATTCGATAACATTAAAAATCATACAATATCTCAAATCTCGTCAAATATCCAAAAAGAATATCAGATTCTTTAGCTTACTCACCAAACCCCAAATATTGACAAAACATATCAATGTCAATCGAAAAAATCGGTGAAACACAAATTCCATAAATCAACAATTAGAAGCATGAAAACTCACCAACACATGTATCACAAATGGGACGCTATCCCATGGTCGCTAACCATAGAGCCGGTGCAACGACGTAGTATAATAACGATACGCCCGAGGAACCTGAAACTCAAATAATTCGGAACAACGACATAGTACAATAACGGTACGCCCGATGAACCGAACTCCATAAATCCCATAGGTCGCTAGCCTATAAAAAATGAGACGAAGCTCAAAAGAACGGGGTACAGCCCCCCCACGCGGACAAGGAGACATCGCATATCGCTAGTCTAAACCATAAAATGATCATCATTGATCAATAAGAAGCGTAAATTACACTAAGCTAGTAAATAAATGAGTTTAGCCTTATGTCCCATAACCACTAGCTTAACTTAAATATTTACGAACAGATTGTAGATTTCCACTCAAAAATTGTCATAAGATTTCAATCGAACAAGTCCAAAAATTAATCGATGAAGTAAACGCAAGCGTTTCATACCACTTATTTTACTAAGTCATTTAATTAGATTTCTCATACGAATGAGGTAAAGGTTTGTATATACTAATAGATCGGAAAACGGTTTTAAAAACGAGTTTTGTATCTAATTAGTGTTGAAATCGTTTTTCGTGAAAGAGTTTGAAAATTTACTACAAGTATAGAAACCTTTGTATTTTTAAAGTGACAAGTCACATAAAACGTTTGTAAAAACAATCGATCACCCGGAAATTCACATTTGACGACGTGAATTAAAACCAAAATATCGATATCAAATCCATCAAATGGATATTCCCAAAAATCCAGAAAATAAGTCATCAAAGTCGATAATAAATGACAACAACCAACCGGATCGACGAAAATCAATAAAAATGGAAATTTGCATAAAAACTGGCAAATTGCCAGACTTTAACAGCGCCAGACGTCTGAGCTAAAGGTCTGGAATTTTTCCAGACCACTCAGATGTCTGAGCTTACGGTCTTGAACGTTTATCCCATTGCCTCAAACGTCTAAGTGTTTTACTAGACGTTTGAGCTGAAGCTCAGGGCAAAATTTGCCTAGGCCATTGATGGCCAAATCAATTCCAAAGCAATAGAATGAGCGACGATGGCTTGGGACTTATGCCAAGAGACAACCCAGCCCTATAGACTCATCAATACACTCCAAACAACAACTCCAAACATCCATTGTAGGATTTCCATAGATTTTGACTTCAAAAACCAAAAATTGGAAAATTCATCAATCCAATTCAATTCAAAAGCAAATGAACATGAAATAGATGTTAGGAATTCATACCTAACAACTATCAAAGGTATAGACATAGATGTGAGTTCAAGAACTCACCTTTAATCCCAAAAACAACGAATGAGAAGCTTTTAAAACAAGGCAAGATCAATCTCTCCTCCACTTAACTTCAAGAACCCTCAATCTATGATCAAATGCAAATATTACCTAAGTTAGGTTATATGATTTTCTGGAAATTGGAGAGAGATTGAGGTGGAGAAGAAGAAGAGGATACTTACCTAAGCTTCTCTTTGATTTTTGGAGCTTGAATCTTGAATTTCCTAGTAATCTAGGGTTTAGGAATTTAATTTCCTCTTCTTTCCCCCATTTTCCTTTAGCTTGAGAGTGTTAGGAAAATAGAATGAATGAATGAATGAAGAGGGGGTGGAGTGTTAGGGTATTTTGTTGGGTTAGTGGGCTGAAACCCCAAACCCAAAGCCCGATAGAAAAACAACAATATTCTACTCAACTCCAAACATATCGATGTTTATACTCATAAAGGTCGCAAATGCCATTTTGGACTCAATGGAAGTGTCTCGAGTCCGGATTCGACCGTTTACAAAAGGTCACGTTTTGGACTTTTAAATTCAACTAACGATGCTATATTTAAATAAATCATTTAAATATATTATCGTAAAAATTTGCGGGTTGTTACAGACTCCCCTCCTTAAAGAAATTGCGTCCTCGCGATACTTAAGATGAAATAAAAAGTAACAACCATACTAAGGCATAACAACACAAAAGAAGAAATTTTGAAATGAGAAGTTCACCTTAAGGAGCAAGAGAGAGTAAGTCCAGATGTGTTCGCTCGATGAATTCTTTGGATTCCCAAGAGCAATCCTTAGGATTTGAGGACCATTGAACTTTCACAAGCGGAGCATCTTTATTTCGAAGGCGTTTAACCTCCGTAGCAATGATACGAATAGGATGCTGCTCATAAGTCAAATTAGGCGAAAATTTAATTTCTTTAATAACACCAGGCTCAAGAATAGAATCGAAATCTCTAAGGCATTTCCGTAATTGAGAGACGTGGAATACGTCATGAATAGCAGAAAATTGAGCCGGTAATAAAAGACGATAAGCCACGGAACCAATGCGTTTAGTGATGGGAAATGGACCAATATATCGAGGTGCTAATTATCCTGATCGACTGAAACGCACAACACCCTTCATATGTGAAACACAAATGAACACCAAATCTCCCACAGAAAATTCTAAATTCCTTCTTCGGTTATCGGCATAGGATTTTTGTCTACTTTGAGCTTCTTTCATCCTATGACGAATAAGGTCAATCTTTTCTATGGAATCACGAACAAAATCTGGAACTAAAACCTGCTTCTCACCGGCTTCAAGCCAACACGAAGGAGATCAGCATGGCCTTCCGTAGAGTGCCTCGAAAGGTGCCATACCAATACTAGATTGGAAGCTATTATTATAAGAAAACTCAACAAGAGAAATATGATCTTCACAACTTCCACCAAAATCAAGAACACATGCACGAAGGAGATCTTCAAGAGTTTGATTCACACGCTCTGTTTGTCCATCAGACCGAGGATGATAAGCGGTGCTAAAATTAAGCTTCGTTCCCAAAGCTTTTTGAAGACCCTTCCAAAATCCACTAGTAAACAATGGATCACGATCGCTAACAATAGAAGTTGGAACTCCATTCAATTTAACAATTTATTTAACATAGAGTTTGGCCAAAAGAGGTACGGTCCGATTGGACCGAACGGGAATAAAATGGGCGAATTTTGTAAGTCTATCCACAATCACCCATAGATTGTCATGACCCGAATGAGAACGGGGAAGACCATCAATAAAGTCCATGGAAATTTGATCCCACTTCACAACTGGAATGTCCAAAGGTTGCAATAACCCACCGGGCCTTTGATGCTCGATCTTAACGAGTTGGCAAGTCATGCAACGCTTAATAAAGTTAAAAATATCGGATTTCATTCCATCCCAATAATAAAGTCGCTTCATGTCCGCGTACATTTTACTACTACCGGGATGAATGGTAAATTTAGAACGATGAGAATCTTCTAAAATGTCCTTACGAAGATCACTAATATTTGGCACAATAAGTCTACAAATTTTCGAATACCTGCACGAGCATCGATTTCAAAGTCTTTCAGACCATCAATATTATTTTTGTCCCTACAACTTTGGCTAAAATGAGCCAATATGGGATCATGCTTTTGAGCTTCAAGGATACGGTCTAAAAGAGAAGGATGAGCCTCAAGGCTACATAAAACAAGAGATGAACATGAATTGGATTCACGATCTCGAATCTCACAAGTGGACAAAGTCTCGAGATCATTCCATTCGGATATCATCATCGAAACAACTGCTTGTTGCTTACGACTAAAGGCATCGGCAACACGATTTCCCTTTCCAGGAGTATAAAGAATATCAAGATCATAAGATGCAAGGAATTCGAGCCAATGTTGTTGATGCAAATTATTTTCCTTTTGAGAAAATAAATACTTCAAAGATTTATGATCGGTGTAGAGAACAAATTTCTCTCCCAAAAGATAGTGATGTCAAATTCTAAGGACAAAAACAAAAGCCGTGAGCTCTAAATCATGAGTGGCATATCTAGTCTCGGCAGGCTTTAATTGCCTAGAAGCATAAGCAATAACACGTTCCCTTTGCATGAGAACGGCTCCCAAACCAACATGACTAGCATCGGTATAAACAATAAAGTCTTGGTTCCCTTCGGAAATCACAAGAATAGAAGCATCAGAAAGGAGTTCTTTTAATTTCTGAAAAGCAGCTTCATATTTGTTTATCAAAATGTACTTAACTCCCTTCTTTGTCAAACTAGTAAGAGGTACAGAAATTTTAGAAAAATCTTTTATGAATCGATGTTAATAGCCCGCCAATCCAAGAAAACTACGAATTCCGTCACACTCTACGGTCTCTTCCAATTTTGAATCGCTTCAATCTTTGAAGGATCCACGGAAATTACGGATTCGGAAATAATATGTCCTAAAAATTTCACACGAGATTGCCAAAAGTGGCACTTAGAAAATTTTGCTTTCAATTGATTGCTCCTAAGAGTTTCCAACACAATTCGAAGATGTTTTTCATGCTCTTCCTCGGTTTTAGAATAAACAAGAATATCATCTATAAGGATGAGAACAAACCGATCGAGGAAGTCTTTGAAAACTCGATTCATAAGGTCAACAAAATAAGCTGGAGCATTCGTTAAACCAAATGGCATAACAAGCCATTCATAAGATCCATAACGAGTACGGAATGATGTCAAAGGAGTAGGTTGACCTATGGTATAACCAGAGAATGTGGAAGGGAGGATCGAAGAGGAGGGGACGACTGGAAGGGTAGAAGGGTTAGGAGGACGGGGAGGAGGAGGGGGAGAGATGATGTGACTGGCTTGAGTTGATTGAGGGATGATAGAAGAAGCAGAGGGAATGGACAAGATTGATGGTATGGGTGGGACAGAGGAGGACATGGCAGAAGAAAGAAGTCAAAATGCAAAAATGCAAGATTGTTGGTCGGTTATTTAATTATCAAACAACCAAACATAAATTTAATTCCATATGGGATCCACTAAGTCGCTATTAATTAATCTTTTATCTTCTATAAATTATTTGATTTAAAATACCTTTACAAAAGTTATTTTCACAAACCCCTTATACAGCTTTCAATACTTGGAAAAACGTCCATATACTTATCTCACCAGTATAAGTATATTAACACAACATTATACTTTCAATACTTAGAAAAGATATCCACATACTTATCTCAATGGTATAAGTATATTAACAAAACTTAAGGAAGATTTTCTCTTTTCCAAATTAATATTTAAATGGGCCAAAAAAAATATAATTTAAAATATCACTTACTCTAAACCCAAACAACTTTCCTTCGGTGTTAAGTATTGAAAGAATGCCTCCATACCACCATAATTAAGAAGGATTATTTATTAAAGTCAAATCTCATTCTTTATAAAATTCCCTTTTTATACGCCCATTTCATATTGAAAAACCCTTTTATAAATCTCCAATTTAATTTATAATACTTTGTTTCTAAATCTCTAAAATTTATTTATAAAATTCCATTCTATTTATAAAACTCTTCATTTTAAAATCCTTTGTAAAACTGCTTTATAAAAATCCTTTATAAAACCCTTTTATAAATCCAAAACTCATTTTTATAGATCATATATATTTAACACAAATCTTCATTATTATTAAACTGTCACATATAAATCCATTCTTTTAGTTATAAATTTCTCTTTTATTTATTCAATACCATTTATAAATCTCTCTTACAAAGTATCATTTATAAATCCCCTTTACAAAATATCATTTTATTGAGTAAAACTCCTTTTATAACTCTATTTATTATTTATAAACACGTTTAATAAATCACCTTATTAACTTAGAAACAATTAAATAATTAACTTTAAACATCATTAGTTACATTAACTAATTAACTTAAATGCCATTATATAAATAATTAATTAACTTAAACATCATTAATAAAATATTTATTTAACTTAAAAGCATTATTAATAAAATAATTAATTAACTTTAAAAACATTGGTAATAAAATAATTAATTAACTTTAAAACATTATTAATAAAATAGTTAAACACTTTACTTTGAATTGTTATAAAATCGAACTTAATTTAAAATCCTTAACCTTTCAAATCCGAAAAAAGGCTTAGCGACCATTATGGTACTTAAACAAGCTACCATTTATTTTAACTTTTCAAGTCATATCACTGGTATTTACATAAGCAGACATATATATAAATGAAATCAACAATTAGCAACCACTAGCTAATCCATCACTTATCCAATATTAATTAATCCTCATATTAATTAACTGGCATACGAATAAATGTCCAAATTAATATAATAGCAAAATGGGGATTTACTATGTTACAGAGATGTCGTCAATAATCTATTCAGTTAATTATAGCAGAATGAGGACTTGTTTTGCTAAACAAATATCTAAAATAATCTAAGTAAATTAATTTAACAAAATGGTGTTTTATTTGGCCAAATAGACATCGCCAATGAAGTATAATTAATTTAACCACGTTATTATTTAAAATAACGTAATTAAAATTCAACCACTATTATTGTATCATAAAATCATATTTCATCCAAACTACCATCAAGTTATACCATAGTGTTCTAGATGTCAATACGAATCTAATGTAAAAATCTATGGGTCAAACGGATTTAAAACGAATGAGTTATAGCTTTTCAAAAATTAACACTTAGTTAATAAAGTTTAAATAGTTTTTTTTCTTTTAAAATAGTTTCCCACCCAAAAGCAAATGGGCCCAATCCCAAACTCTCCATCTATTAGCACCAAAATTGGTCACTAACACCCAAAGAGAGTTTTGTGTAGAGAGATTAATGAAAATAGAAACTTGAAATAGAGGAAAATATGCAAAATTAACTGCAGAAACTAGAACACCAGATTTATAGTGGTTCGGCATAACTGCCTACGTCCACTTTGAGTTTAATCTTTATTACTTTTTCAATAATGGAATACAGATACAATCTGTATACCAACAACTTGAATACAAGTTCTCCTTGAAAAAGAATGAGTCTTGAAAATGGCAGAGTCTCCCTAGTGTTCTCGAAAAAAAGGTCCCTTTCACTGTGCCCCTGCCCTTCTATTTATAGGCGAAGATAGGCTGGACTTCCTTCACGGGCCAAGCAACAAGGTATCTCGGCCCATAGTAGATGACTCCTGCGTACCGAGCCAGGCCTGTCGAACGAGTCATGCCGAGCGACGAATGCCGGTTGAGAATTGTCTGGTCGATCACCGAGTGACCCGAAGTAAACCATCAAGAGAAACGAAGCAAGTAGTAAGTTGACACATAGGGGAGTCATGCCGACCGCTCTTGTTGAGTTGTGGGCTTGTCGAGAGAAGTATGCCGAGAGCCCTTGTTGAGTTGTGGGCTTGCCGAGCGAAGCATGCCGAGCACCCTTGTTGAGTTGTGGGCTTGCCGAGCGAAGCATGCCGAGCGCCCTTGTTGAGTTATGGGCTTGCCGAGCGAAGCATGCCGAGCGACATACGTACCGAACGACGATGCCCTTATTAGAAGTCAAGTGTTGACCCTCCCCTTGAAGCCGAACGACATCCAAGCGGAGCCACACGCCCAAGCCGAACGGTATCCAAGCCGAGCCATATGCGTATGCCGAACCATATCCAAACCGAGCCACATGCGTATGCCGAACCATATCCAAACCGAGCCACATGCGTATGCCGAACCATATCCAAACCGAGCCACATGCATATGCCGAACCATATTCAAGCCGAATGACATACGTATGTCAAACCGTATTCAGGCCGAACGAGGCACTTAGGTCAATAACCAGCATCTCGTACCCAAGACAAGTCATTGGGTAACATTGCCCCCTAAAGCGTATCGTGAGGGTCAATCATGATATGCTTTGAATTGCAGGCAGGCCATTCTGTTAAAAGTCGAACGTATACAATGAGGATCAAAATATGGTTGTTCTCCCTGGCCCCTTAGGGCCGTTCGACATGCAGATATCGGGCCACATGCTAAGGTATGTTCAGTGTCGCCCACTGGTTGATGCCTGTTCACCTTCCCTTCTTCTTATATAAGAGCCAACACTTCTCTATTTTTCCTTTTTCTTTACTTTCACCCCGAATCTATTGGAACTTGCAACTTTCCTTCCCTCGTACTTCGGCTACCTCTCTAATCTTCCCTTCCTACCCTGAATCTAACAAGCTCTCCCTACAGCTCCTCCCCAGATTGAACCTAAACGACTTTCAATCTCAAGCCTATCAGATCCCTAAGCTTCAACCATTCTCTTAGGTAAGAACCTCTCGTTCGAACGTTCTTTCAAATTAGGAAATATACTACGAAATTCGAATTCGCGAATTTCCTTTGGACCGTGGACGGTACGAGGCGTGTAGATGAGGAAGACGAATCGAGGTTCGGACACATCTTAGGGCTAGAACTTAGCATGTCTTTAGTCAATTTCAAGGCTGGTGGAATGGAGAGGAGAAGGGAAAAGGACTTCAGCCGTTTCCAGGTCGTAGGTTTCTGCTGGATCACTGGGCGTTGGAGTTAGGATGTGAAGTGGAACTGGACTGTTGTTCGAGGTCGTTCGGTAATCAAGGAACGAAGAGGAAAAGAGTGTGGTCGTTCGGCACTTGTACTTTGAGTGGAGAATGGTCAACTACGTAGTGAGTGGCTCGGTAGTCTTTATGCGAGAGTGACATTAGGGAGGTAGGAAGTAAGTAGGTTGGTGTTGAAAGAGTGGGTCAGCGTATCTGGCCTAGGCGGTCGAACTAGAGAATGCTGAGCGAAGGCGTTTGAAACTAAAATGTCGAGCAGTGGACTTAGGCCGAGCGGCATCTAGACCGTGTGTTTCGAGTGTCGCTCGGCACTGAGCCTTGAAGTGGGCAACGACAGTCGAAATCATTCCAACATGAACATAACCCATGCCGAATTCACTTTCCTCCAATGCCTAATCACATGACAAAAAATAAGGACAAGGACTTAAGCAAACAAGCATATCAAACTAATTCGGACTGATCACTTCCCGGTTTCAACAATTATAATTTCGATTTTAACTCGATTAAAACAAACAATAGCCTTCGACATACAGTGCCAATGCCGAGTTCAAAATTGAAACCATCATACGACAGGCTATCGGAGACGGTCAGCGATGATGGTCTTCGAAGATGAAAGTTCAAAGCTTAACTTTATTTTATCAGCTTCATGACTTTTAATTCTTTTATGCTCATACTCGAATAATTGCACTAGTCTACACACCACACGGGGGGAACACTTTTGTCATTGTGTCTAATATTGATTGTCTTTCAAGTATAGTTCAAACAGGTGTTTATTCAAATTCAACATTCATTGAAGATGTCTAGAAAGTCAAGCTCCGCCACAGTTTCAGATAAACCTGGGCCGAGTTATCAACAGGAAGTGGTTGGAACTTCAAATCCATCGACAACTCCCGTACAAGATATTCCGAGTCCCACGATCGCATCTGTTGACCTGGCTCCCGATGCCCTAGATGCAGCGATCTTTCTAGAAAATCTGGTCGATTCTCAAACTTCGAGAATTAATGCAAGCGCTCTTCGCCGACTATGCTCGATACATGGAATTCCTTTTGACGATGTACTGGTCCCATCAGGGCAAGATCGTCCCCACCTGTCCCCAGCAGGATACACTGCCTGTAACAAATTTATGTGCTGGGTTGGTAGCGTGCCACCATTCAACTCTTTCCTACGCGATGTGTTGCAATACATTGAGATCGCCCCAGCACAGTTACATCCCAACAGTCACGCGTTCATATATGGCACGTGCATTCTTTTCATGAGCATTCTATTCAGGCTCCCTACTCCCGGCGATATCCGCTACATTTATCGCTTCAAGAGATGGTCCGACAGCCCATCTTTCATATTCCTTGAGCCACATAACAAGTGTCAAATCCTTACGGGAGCGTGGAGCAAATTCGCCCAATACAAGCAAGAATGGTTTTATGTGCGTTGTCCCACTGGCTTTGCGAGGAGATGGCTAGAAGGGAGTAAGTTTCTTTTCTTGATCAATACTTGTATGTAGTAGAAGTGCATTTTTCCTAAACCCTTTCTCGACTTTTAAAGGTATCAGCCCACGTCCCGAAGGATCCGGGTACTCTGAGGCCGTCAAGGCTATCCGAGCTGTTCCCACGGAAGACCGGGACAACAGATCCATCATTTCCAATGAATCGCTCTCGAGATTTGGATTGTTGGTGGAAGGTCGCCGGATGAGTCTTCCTCATCGTGCCACCACAACCAGACCTGCCTTGGATAAAGGCAAAAAACAAGCTGGGCCTTCGGTGTCTTCGACAAGAGAAACTCCCGATGTATCCGAGGAAGGTGAAATAAAAGAAGCTGAAGCTCCGGGTGAGGGTGTAAGTCCTGCTCCGAAACCAGCACTTGAAGCACATAGCACCGATGAACCACCTTCCCTTCAAAGGAAAAAAGAAACTAACTTACAAGTTGAGGAAGAAGGTAATGGGCGGAACTTCGAAAGTGACAATTACTCCGATGGAGAAAGAGCCGTCTCCACAACACTTAGAGAGTTCGTTGAAAGGCTTGTCCGACCTTACAATTGCCGATGATTTTCTCAACTATGGTTTCGACGACCCGAAAGCCATAAAACCTCATTCGCCGGCGAGAGGCAGTGAAGGCGCTCAGGCCCACCATCAAGGAGAAAAAACTCCGATAAGTAGAGCTAAAGAAACTGGTCCATTGGGGGAAACACTAGAACACACAAACACTCGCACTTCACCCTGCACTTAAACTTCAGCCGTCATGCCATTTTTGCTAACTTGTCATCACTTAACTTCTGTGCAGGTGATATGGGACCCTCCCATGGATTCGACCGCCTTCGCGGGTCTTCCATTTTCCATCCTTCCGGCCGAGACTCTGGATATGGCAAATGCTGAGATAGAGGTGACGACAGCGATAGAGATTATCGCTCTCAATATTCATCTTCTCGAAGGAAAATTCACAGTCACTCATCGTACTCCAACGATCCCCACCTCCACCGGAACAAGGCAAGGAGAAATCAGGTCAAAGGGGACCACAATCTGAAATTCCTCACGACCAACACTCGGGTTCCTCAAGTACTAGGCAGTCTCAGGAGGTTCATAAGAAGTCCGTAGTTTCGACAAAGCAAACCTCCTCTACTCCTTCACCTGATCCGTCGATAGCGGAGAAACTTGTTGGGCTTAAAGCGACATTCCCAAAAATATGTTTTGACGGACTAAAATTTCTTCCAGCTATCCATCCTATTCCAGGGAATGTTAAACAGAGTGCCCTAGCTTGCACCAATGATGTTTATGTCCAACAAGACGCATTTGTTCACTTGGTAGAAAAAGTTTCTGAAGTTTATATGGAACGCCAACATGAAATCGATCTTCTAAAGCTCGAGGCCATCCATGACAAGGACATCATTAGGGCCCAAGATAAAGAGCTTTCCACGTATAAATCTCAAATTGAGGCCGTCCAGAAGAACGCTAAAGATACTGTAGAGGCAGTCAGTCGCCTGGAGGCTACACACAAAAAGGAGATCGATGAAGCTGTCCAACGCTGTGGCGCTTTAGCTTTAGAGAGACTCCATTCAAAGGGAGAGAGACACGTCCGCTCAACGTGTCAAAGAGTTGGAAGAGTTACTTCTCAAAGAGAAAGGAGAAAAGGTTGCTACTCAAGAGGAGTCGCAACGATATTGCGACGAAATTGTTGCTACGCGACTCCTGAAAACAAAGCTCGATGAAGAACTCTCCAAGGTCGAAGCGCTGAAAAATGAAGCCCGTGAGGAGGGTAAAAGAATAGCGCTCTCGGGAGTCGATTCTCGCCTTGAGGCGGCTACCGAGGCTGGTAGAGAGGAAATCAAGTGCATATTTGATCCGCTCATAGCTGAATATAATGCTCGAGTCCTCATGCATCGCGACTTAACATTTCTTGGCGAGGGTTACCTCGAATCTTTAGCCGAAGCATGGGATACTATAATCGAAATCAAAAAGATGGAGTTGGGAACGAAAGAGATTGACGAAGATGCTTTAGTGAAGGAATTTCTTCGGGGGAATGAGCCTTCGGACTTGTCTGCGGCGAAGGCTCTTTACAGCAGAGACTCCCCTTTATCAAAAGGAAAAGATGCCATTGCCGGTCCGTACGGAACCGAGTCTCCGGTCGGAACTGAGTCTCCGGTCCCTCCCCCTACTCTACCGTCCAGCCATCCACCACTTGACCATATCGGTTATGATCTATAGGATCCTGGACTTAATATTCACATTCTATCTCCTATCCCAGAAGGTGAAAAGCCCCGAACAATTGAGAGTCTACCAGAGACTGGTACATAACTTTTCCTTCAAAGTTCAAAGGGTTCTCGCTTTCAGTGAGTGATAAATGTATTCTAACATTTGTTTCTTACGACTCCGCGTAGGTCATCCTGATCCCTTACCTACTCCAAGGAGCGATGCCACCACGGAGAAGGAGGAGAAGACGGGAGAAATAACTTAAGCGGAAGAGACTCCCGCTCCCGACGCTCAAGTGATTGAGGCGCTTAATGAAGACAAATCCGATAATCCGTCGCCCGTCGAGGAACATTATGAAGTTGAAATTACTGGCGCCTCCAGACACACTTCAAAGCTGAGCATGAAGGAACAGGTCGTTGAAGATGGGAGAAAGAAAGACGAAATTAAGGCCGAGCCTCAAGTGGTAGAACTTGATGACCCACTGAACAGGCCTTTGAAGATTATTCTTTCAGGTAGGACCAAGCCTTTAGAAGTTCCTCCTTCCTCTAACACCCCTTCTCTAGCGAGCAAAATGTCCAAGAAAAAACACATGGGGGAGGAATCTTCAGAGAAGCTAAAGAAGGAGAAGAAGTCAAAGAAGTAGCTACCCGGATCATGTAATTATTTCAATTTATTTTCGTAGTCGATGTTAATAAATTTCTAGTTCCGAGTTTAGGAGGAATTGTAGTGGAATTCTATTTTGGGATTAGTGAATAAAATCTTTGTTCTTTTGATGGTATTCGATGATTAGCTTCACCATCCGTCTTGTGTTTGAAATCCAAAGTCATGTGGGTCAGGCAAGTATTTGTTCACTTCCACGCGACTTGGAGTTTTCTGAATTGCTTCAATCTTAGTCCGCACTCTGGGGACTTAGAGCACTCTAGTCTACACTATGGGGACTTAAAGATTTTTCAAGTCGTTTATACTCTAGTCCGTACTCTGGGGGCTCAGAGTACTCTAGTCCGCACTTTGGGGACCTAGAGATTTTTCAAGTCGTTTATACTATAGTCGGCACTCTGGGGACTCAGAGTATTCTAGTCCGCACTCTAGAGACTTAGAGATTTTTTCAAGTCGTTTATACTCTAGTCCGCACTCTGGAGACTTAGAGTACTCTAGTCCGCACTTTGGGGACTTAGAGATTTTTTCAAGTCGTTTATACTCTAGTCCGCACTCTGGGGACTCATAGTACTCTAGTCCGCACTCTGGGGACTTAGAGATTTTTTCATTTTGGGTGTGCGTTCATACGCCAGACAAAGCAATATAATTTAATTTTTGTCACAGGATTGTATCATACGGAAACATCAATAGTTTATAGAAAAGACGGCTTCAAGCCTTTATTGATCATAATAGATGGAAACTAACCGAATTGTCCTATTACATGTCAAAAACTAAAAAACAATAACACAGACATACACTGGAAATGATTGCAACTACAATGCAAAAGAAAACAGACTAGGTGTAATAACGACGCAAATGCTTGCTATTCCATGCGCGAGGAAGTGTCACGCCATCTACGGTCGCTAGCTTGAAAGTTCCTTCCCCAAGCCTCCGTTCGATGACATATAGACCTTCCCATGTGGGATTCAGATGTGATGGAGTCGGAAAAACCCATTTCAAAACGAGATCACCCATATTGAAAATTCTCGGCCGAACTTTTTCATTATAATATTGAGCAACTCGGTGCCTATGTGCAACTGCTCTTAAATCAGCTTCTTCACGCTTTTCGTCAACAAGGTCCAATGATTCCAATATGAGATTCTGATTCGTCTTTGGATCATAATAAGTTACCTGATGAGAAGGAACTTCAAGCTCCGCGGGTATCACAGCTTCGGTGCCATATGCCAAGGTGAATGGAGTATGGCCAGTCACAGACTTGTAGGTGGTTCTGTAAGCCCAGAGCGTCGTCGGATGCTCATCCACCCACTTGCCTCTAGCCTTCTCCAATCACTTCTTTAATATTAACTTGATTATTTTATTTACGGCTTCCACTTGTCCATTAGCTTTAGGGTGAGCGACCGCCGAAAATCTTTTCTCAATGTGATACTTTTGGAAAAATTCTTTAAACTCTCTACTTTCAAATTGAGTTCCATTGTCCGTGATGATAGTCCGTGGGAGGCCAAAACGGCATATAATGTTTTGTACAACGAAATTAATTACTTTTTTGGTGGTGATCGTGGCTAGAGGCTCCACTTCCGCCCATTTAGTAAAGTAATCGACTGCAACAATTGCATATTTTGCACCACCTTTGGAAATTGGTAAGGAACCGATTATATCGATCCCCCAAATCGAAAATGGCCAGGGACTAACCATTTGTGTGAGTTCCGCTGGCGGAGCTCTCGGGATTTTCGCAAACTTTTGACATTTGTCGCATTTTCTTACATAGTCTGCAGCATCCCGATTTACAGTGGGCCAATAGTATCCATAGCGAAGGATCTTTTTTGCCAGTGTCTGCCCCCCAGTATGGTCGCTACATTCGCCCTCATGGACCTCTTTCAAGACCCGTTTTATATCGTCGTGGGCGATGCAACGAAGTAATGGAACCGAGAACCCTTTTCGATACATTATTCTGTCCTGCATCACATATCTTGAAGCTTTGCGAATGACTTGTCGTCTTTCGTTCCTCTTTTCAGGCAAAGCTCCGTGTAACAGGTACTACTTGAATTGGGTTATCCATGACTCCTTTTCAATCTCTGCTTCTAGCAGAAAGTCTATTTCCATCTCGTTTATACTTGGTGTAACGACCCTAGATTTTAATTTATTTAAATTGATAATTAAATAAATTTTTGACTAAAAATTGTAAAATTAATTATAAATGGAAGCAAGTTTCCCCGATTCAAATAGAAAATATATAAAGTCATATGGATTTGAAAATTTGTATATATGTGAATATATATGTATATGGAATAAATATGAGTAAATTTGAATTTATTTATATATATATGTATACGGGCATGTATAAATAATTTGAGTTGATTTGAAATGTATATATTTGATTTGAATTTGAATCTTAAATAAATGGTTTTAAAAATAAAATATCAGTTAAACTATGAATTACTGGAAAAAAATGTATTTTTAAATTTAATTTGAATTGGGATTTACAAATATTGTAAGGTAAAATAAAATACAACCGAGCTATAAATATTTGGTAATTTAAGTTGAAAATTAATATGTAAGTTAAATTAATTTTTGAAGTTAGAAATAAATACAATTTATAAACAAAAGCATAGCAAATAAAATACATTCACATATAAACTACAAACCAGACCACATTTTTAAAACATATATGTAGAAACAATACATATAAACAAAGGAAATAATAAAACAACTTTATGTATGCACATAAAGTATGGAAGCAAACCAAACAAATATAGGATTTCATTTATATACAAACAAATACAATTACAAGTATGCAAACAAGTGAACAAGTAAGAAAGAAATAAAGACAAGTTAATAAATGCAAGGATATCATCAGCCGAAGTTTGCATAGTCAAACAAACAAAGTAAATATATGCATAAACAAGTACAAGTAAAGAGTAACTTCTCTATAAATGGAGCCTGTAAAGAGTAGTATGCTACACATACATATCAACCTCTCATTAATGCTTTTAACATCAGCCATGCCTTGTATTGTACAAAATAATATAATCAACATGTACAAGTATGTCTCATATAAACTTCCTTATATACCAACCTCATACATACCAGCCTTCTCCTCTCAGTTCATTCGAAACTGAAAAGAAATCTAAAGTAATATCATGCAAAACTAAAAACAAAATTCAAACTGCAAAATCAAGTATCAGATCATCTCAAACAAAAACAAATCAAAAGTTCAACATCCAGACAACTTCTAGTTTTCCAAAGTAAATCTGCTTCTCTGTTTTCAAACTGTTCCAGGTGAGCAAACCTTCAAACTTGAACCTGTTTATATATATATCTGATGATTGTGTTGAATACTTCAAGTTGTTGTAAAATCTATTGTATGAATGCCTGCATATATATAGATAGATTTACCTGTGCATGTTTATATATATACATATCAATGCTCTGTTAAAGTTACAGTTTTTAAAGAAACCAAACCCAAAAAGAAATTTTCTTCACATCTCAAAATTAACAAAGATTTAGATGATGATCTTCAAAAGGAAAGTGTTTATATTCTCTTGACTTAAATTTTCAAAACAATATCAGGTTAAAAGAAATTGGTAAATAATTAGAAAATGAGGAAATTACAGTGGAATCTATTTTTTTTTACAGAAAACCCAATGCATCCAATCTTGTATTTTGAATCCATAATTAGATTCGTGCTAACGAACAAAGATTTTTAAAAGTAAATTTATGATTTTTAGTTTAGTAGGCTGTGAGAAAATATGAGTGGAACAGAAAATATGTTTTTGGTAATTTCTGATGATCAACATGCAATTGGGCCTCGGGATTGATGTCAGAGGGGGTTTAGGCGATGAAGTTCATAGGAAAAATGGTGAGTAAATTTTCTGATGTTCGTGGTGGTTGGTCGGTGTCGTAATAGGGTTTAAGGGCGTGTTTTATTCGACATCATTCTCGAATTTAATTCGTTGCCATGGATGGATTGCGGTGGACTGGTGCAGGGGGGATAGTGGCTGGAGGTCGAGACGAGGTTGTAATCGTGGTGGCGCGATGTTCAGATGGTCGAGATCATCGGCACGGCATTGATTTAGGCAACTTATTTTGGTTTCCAGGTTGAGCTCAATAGCTCGATTTTGGATTCATGAAGCTGTCGTCGAATTGGATGTTTGGGTCTGTCGTAGATGTTGTTGGCGACGTGCCGGAGGTTTTGGGGATGGTCGGCGGCGGCTCGATCAAGTGTACACGTGCACGGTGACATTTGCGTGCATCTGTTATTGGTTTGGTTTGGGGAAGAACGTTATAGCCCAGGGGTTTTAAATGTTATCTCTCGTGTTCGACACGAGGGAGATGAAGTGGAGAGCTTGGATTTTTGCTGTTTCGAGCTTTCACGAGGATTGACTCGAGCCTGCCTCGGAAATTTGTTGATTGAGCAAATGTTTTGTTTGCAGCATTTTTAACTCGTTCAGGTTTTAAACTTATATGATTTCAAATTTTAAGGGCAAAGCTAGAAATAAAGATTTAACATATTTTAAAATGTATAAAATGTTTAGGTTTAAAAAATAATGTTTAAACAAATATAAGTTTTAAAGTTTGAATTTTAAAGTTTAAAACTTTGTTTTGAAAATAGTTTTGATATATTAAAACTTAAACACAACTTTGTAATTAGTCCATAATGTTTTCAAAACAAATAATTGTTGAAATTTCAATATGATTAAGGTAAATGGGTATTTAACTTTAATAAGTTAAAATATGATTTCCTATAAATAAAATCCAAGTTTTAAATTTAATTTAATGTAAAATGAAATTTAAGGGTTAATTAATTATAAATTTATTATTAAAGGTTAATTAAATTAATGTGATTTATTAATGGTTAATTAATAAATGATTAAAGAATAATTAATTAAAATGGGTTGTAATTAATTAATGTTAATTAAACCAGGATTAGTGACTAATCTAATTTAATTTAATCAGATAAATAAATTGACCTTACTTATGGATGATTGGATTTGACTAAATGATTGAATTGTTTGATATCTCTGATATATGATGCTTTGTGATACATCCTGATTTATGTTGTGATCTGTAATTTACTTATCTGTGATATATATATGTGATCTATGAATGAACGATAAGCGTGATAGTTAATACCGCTTATCAACTATATTTCTGTATTCTGATCTGTGATGATTGTATGATATTGCACTACTGTGTAAAACCCCTGGGCTACACTTTTACACACAAATATGGATTTCACGTGGAAATCGGTTAAGTCACAGATAATTTAAATTTGATGTTTTTGAAATTGAAATTTTAATTTCAATTGATTTTGAAATTGGAAATTTGGGTTTAAAGTGAAAAGCTTTTGAAATGGAATTTCAAAGATAGAAGTTATTTTGAATAACTTAATCGAGTTTTGAAAATTTAAATAATTTGATTTAAATTTGAATTCAAGTTTGAAATTGGATCCTATGATTTGAAACTAGGGATAAAAGATGATATAAATGTGTTTGTATGAATCTAAACCATTTAAAAGTAAAATTTTGAGAATTTGGATTTAACCCAAGAACCTTAACTCGTATAAATGAATCAGATTTTCCAAAATGAAAACTGTTTGTTTTCAAATAATAAAAGCTTTCATATAAGAAATGAAATTCCAATTTAGTTAAAGGAATTTCAAGTTTGAATTGAAAATGTTTTTCCAAGTTATGAATGAATTCTTTTTGAAAGCTATGAATTAAATCTGTTTATTTTAACAGATTTAAAATGGTGATTTGTCTAAACCATTCGAAATGGAATTGTTTTGAAAGCTATAAGTTGAATCTTTGTTTTAAAGATTAAATGAGATGGAAATTGATTTGGAAAATCTATGAATGAATCTTTTGTTTAAAAGATTAAAATGTGGAAATTGTTTAAACCGTTGAAGGTTGTTTAAAATAAATCTTTTTGTTTAAAAGATTTGAAATGGTAATTTGTTAAACCATTTGAAAAGAAAGTTGGGTTTAAGTTGTGACTTAACTGAAATCCCAATATCCATATATTTTTAAATAATGCGCTCACTATTCGGGTTAGCCGGGAAAAGACCTTTGTGTCATATAACCCATTCTGAATTAGTGATACGTCGTATATGGATGGCATTTGAAGACCGGTGTTGAACACCGGATATTTTCGAAAATGAAAGGACAACCTGTCGAATGTCTCTGCACCGAGTTGCTCTGGTATAGAGATTTATATCACTCTTTTTGTGATGGGAAGTCCGGACGTGATTAGGAAATTATCCGGATTTGCAAGGGCTTCTTCGGAAGTGCCTTCGGTTTTGTTCGAACCCGGAACAGACTTGTATGGTTACATGTCTGACATTACACTTTGAGATATAAAGCCGATTTCTTTCAAATACATTTCTGTTTGGTGGCGGAGAACTTATTCTCTGAGCTTAACACCCTTCTCTGAGACTTACGAGCTCAGAGGTTATGTAGTTGAAGGTTATCAGCGATATATTCCCAAATTGGTAATGTGACATGCTGAGTGTTGCTGTGTGATGATCATTGTTTGATCATTTGTGATATGATCATTTGTTTGATCATTTATCTTTGTGATCATTACTTTGATCATCTGTTGACCCAAAGCATGGCTTTGTACCAAAGCGTGGCTTTGTGGACGAGACTTCGTCGAACCTCACAAACCGGTAATGGTCGAAACAGGAATTGTGCGGCAAGGTTTCAGGGGTAGCTTCCCTAGGGTATGACCATTCCTTCTGGAAAAAGGTTGTGTCAGGTATGGAGCCCTGATATTTAACCTATGTGGTTACTGCAAATATATTTCTTTGTGGTTGTTGGTGTAGAGGATCCTCGTTTAAAGGTCCCAAAGGACCGGGGGTGGCATATATGAGGTTTTGTATATTCCCCGGGAAGGGGGGTAGCCGGCCTTGTTTGGCAGAGAATAGTTTGGTTCTCGGAGTGTCCCGCCAGAGGCGTTCCTTCGTGGCATAGGAAGTTCCTTAGCCTGACCATTTGTTGGAAATCCATCTTCCAATACGAACTTTGTACGGTATTAGTTGTAGAACCTACCATTTACTTATGGTGGTCACCACTGTTTAGATGGTAGCTATAGTAGGCATAGTTCGAAATGTCTATGCTGGCTAAGATTTATATTCTACTTTCGAAATGTTTTCTACACTATGCACTAATAATAATATCAAAATGTTTTGTTTACGTAGTAAGCATCTTTGACTATCATAAGGAGAAATCTCCTCCAAGTTTGCGCTTGCATTGTGTGTGTGGCGGGAGGCCTTATGGTAGTTTCATTTTCTAAAAGCATTGCGAATTGACTTTAAAATTCTCTGCTATTTGTTTTAAAGATAAACTGTTTTTGTTGCTCACACCAGTCCCATGACTGATCCGGAGTTTATTGTTTCTTTCCTAAACTCTGGGTGCTCAAAAATTTTCTACACGAGCAGTCTAGAGTTGGGTTTTTCAGATAGTCAGGATTAGTAGATTTTCTGGAGCTAGTTCAGTCTTTGGATCGGACTGCACTTGCTTATCTTGGTGCATCGTTATAGGGAGTTCAAGCTATTTCTAGATTGGTGCTTTAGAGATGGAGATTATCCGCTGCTAGTGTTATCGTTTTCTTTTCCGCTGCTATTTCTTGTATCATATCTCTGATGTATATTGATATTCATTGTATCACTCTTTTGTATCAGATATTGTATATCAATGTATTATTCTTTTTCTTCCGCTGTGTTGTTTACTTAACTGTGTTATAAGCTCCGGCGATTCGGATTTGAACTCTCGAATCTATGGCATTCGAGTACGATGTAAAGTATGGATGTCGATTTTCGAGCGTGAAAATCCATAGCGTTACATTTGGTATCAGAGCTGGGGGTTAAACTTTAGCTTAGGAGTATAACATATTAAGCTCATTAGAGATAGGGTGAAGTATCCCTAGAATGAGTACATCCCTAAGATATCCGTTCGTATGCCTCAGTAAATTCTTTTACTATCCACTGATAGTGAGTATGAGTGCAAGAAGAGAACGAGATAGGGGACAGGGAATACGACTATAAATGGTCAATACCCTGCAACAGTGGAAACAACTTTCTTATCAATATCCTTTGATTCATTTCCAAATTCTTTTGATTTCTTCGTACCAGCTACAAGAAGAAGTTCGGTGTGATGATGGTTCTACGAATCGTTGTAGAAGATCCTTACTTAGTATCTTCATCAGTTTCTTATCAGCTTTTTGATTTAAACCTTAATGAATTTGAAATTGGAAATTTTAATTTGAGGTAAATTGATTAATAGAATATGAAGGATAAATTGAATTGTATCGATAAAACGATTTCGTTTAAAACCAATGTGAAGACCGCCCATGACCCCTGCACCGAACCTAGAGATAGTGCGCTGTAAAGTGTGCCAGGCGACCATGGACGATTGCCAGGGTAAATTTAAACAACAGAATCTATCGTATTACTCACAGCGCATGGACAAAATACAATAGAATATATATATAGTGAAGCTTCACAAAATAGAATCTCATCAATAAAACTTCATAATAGTTGAATACAAACATCTGAACAGTCAATACATCAAGCCTCACTACATAACACTCAGAGAATATACAAACAGCGGAACATCCAGTACATATAGTAAGAAGATAATATGCAATCCTCCAGCTCGTCTTCGATATCAGCACCGTGGAAAGCAAGAACAGCACCTGTCACCTGCTACCTAGTCTGCCCGTCCCAAAATGGATGAACAGCCCAAGGCAATAAGAGTTATAACATAAAGCCTTGAGTCAGACAACAGTCTTAGTGAGCGGTAAATTAACTAACAACATACCAAAAGAACATAAAGGAAAAAGGAATAGGAATACAACCCTCCCACTCCACCTCTTTCTACAGTGATAGCCCCCAGACACACACTAAGTAGAAGCAAACATAGCAAAGCATACAATTTAAAGTAAAGCAATTATCACTCGAGTCAAGGGCGATGTTTTCCAAGTACAAACCCCCAAGGCCTAAACCAAGATCAGATAAGCCCCTAGAAAATACCGCTCTTGAGACCGAATGACGATACAACCAAACATCCATGACTCTGGCTATCACTGTTATCATTGCTTCGATATCACCGTTAATTGAATGACCGGCTCATTATTTCATCCATCCGTCAAGGGCTAATGGAAACCCCGGTTCTAGACATAACTCTGCACGTCATCGTGACCCGTGCCTAGGACTATCGAATCTGCCCAGAGTACTTGACTACCAATCAGTAGCCTTCAGGGACTATCGAATCTGCCCAATGTACTCTTGCTTTGAGCATGCTAGAACCTTCAACAACGATGAGATCTCAGCCTTCTAGTCATCCTCCTCGACGACTATTTCCATACAATCTCAAGCGCCTCTCGAGCAAACCATTATCCTCAAACTCGAACCATTTCACCGAGTTATCAATCTGCTTGGAATGATCCCGTCTGGATTAGACCAAGACTATCTCATAATATGCCTCGCCTCATCATCATCATAGCAAAGCCTCATCTCAACATCATCATCAAATCTATCCATATGAGCTTCATCATCCGCCACATATGCCACAAGCAGCTTTTCCAATTCAAGAGCCTTTCCCTTAGCTTTTGAATCATCTTCGGTCTAAATCAAATCATCAATCATCTAATTCATAGCAATCAATCAAATCAAACATTAATCCAAGTAAACAAGCATTCAAATATGATCTAAATAGACAATTATAACAATAATGGCAATTTCGTAATTAAAGAGTCAAAAGTCTAACAAGCATGAAAACATGAGCAATATCTGTATAATCTTGATGAATGAGCTTGCATAGGTTAACATGTAGTAAAATGGATGCCAAATCATTATGAACAATGGATCTATATGGATCTATACTTAGGATTAGGAAAATGCATGGAAATCACTACTTTAACACAAAATCAAGCCAACGATCCGATATACTCCTTTGGATCCGTGTGAGAGATAATCACCACTCACCAAATCACCTAAACACCTCAAAAGCAACACACTTCAGATCTGGACAGCGAAGGATCTAACTCAATCTATCACAAATCCGCTTCAAACGATGAAATCTCTCTTCGAAGAATGTAGATCTTTAATCTAAGCTCTTGAATCTTCAATTTGATCTTCGATTTGGATGGAAGGAATCACTAGATTAGAGTGGAGAAAAGAAGTGAAGAAGTGTAGAAGTCAAGCTCTCAAAATGGCAGCACTTTGTCGCTTCAAAATCCGGATCCCAAAAATGGAGAAAACCCGTTTTATTTATAGGCTGAAATCACTTTAGGTCGCTCACTTGGAGTTAGGTCGTCCACGACCTACGACCTAAAACCCTTCGACCTAAAACCCCACGACCTAACAATCCCAACCTACGAACTAACACATGCGCATCCACGCGACCTAACTACTAAGCCCTTACGCGACCTAACAACTCACGCGACCTACAACTCACGCGACTTAGCTAGGTTACGACCTAACAAAGATGCGACTTAGTGACCTAACAAAGTCGCGACCTAACCTATGCGACTTAACTAGGTTACGACCTAACACCTCGCGACCTAATACTTCACGACCTAACTCCTAAGCCGTTTACGACTTAACTTCCTTATGTCACCCACTGCTACCACCAGCTTCTTAGGTCGTTGCCGACCTAACTTCCTTAAGTCGCTAACCTGCTTATCTCCTAGGTCGTTAACTCGCTAACTCCTATACCGCTAACCCTTAGGTCGCCACTTCTTTAGGTCGCCTATTTCTTAAGTCGCCTACACGACCTAACCTACCCCACGACTTATCTCTTATACGACCTAAGTCCTTACCTCGTCCAGTCTACTAGGTCGCTAACTTCTATAAGTCGTCAACTCTTAGGTCGCTCGACCGACCTAAACTACCATACGACCTAACCACCACACGACCTAACTATCACACGACCTAACTTCTTAGGTCGTTCCACTTCACTAAGTCGCCTACCTCATAACTTGCCAACTTCCTTAGGTCGCTCCAAACCATCATACGACCTAAGACTTAGACTCTGGACGACTTATCAAAAATGCGACCAAATGTCAACTATTTTACGATGTTTCAATCCGTAAAAATACGGGTCGTTACATTCTCTCCCCCTTAGGAATTTCACCCCCGAAATTCCAAACAAACAGAGCAATCAAAGACTATTCTGCATGCCTACCATCCATAGCAATCAACAAACCATGCATCCAATTCTAGCTTAGCATGCAGAATTCTAAAACTAGAACAAGTTACAATGTCGTTAGATGACACGACACCTTAGGGCCATACCTTGAAGAGTTCAGGATGAGCTGCTTTCATCCTCTCTTCCACCTCCCATGTACAGTCATTATCATCATCACTCCATTGTATCTTGAGCAACTTAACTACCTTCCTCCTAAGCTGTTTCGTGTCGGTTTCCACAACACGAAGCGGCTTACGAGGTCTCTTATCGACTGGATCAACTTCGAAATCTTCACAGCTATCAGCAGAAACCACTGTATTCGAGTCATGCACATACTTCCGTAGATACGATACATGAAAAACATTGTGCACACCCGACATCTTTTCTGGTAACTCCAATCTGTAGGCGAGCTTTCCAATTCGCTCGATGATCGGGAATGGTCCAACAAATCTCGGAGTCAATTTTCCTTTCTTCCCGAATCGAATAACATTCTTCAGTGGAGAAATCTTCACAAAAACCATATCACCTACGTCGAATTCCAAATCCTTTCGATGCTTATCAGCATAACTTTTATGATGGTCTTGGGCTGCCTTCATTCGTTGCCGAATGATCTCTATACAATCTAAAGTCTGTCGAATCATTTCTGGCCCAAGTATCAGCTTTTCTCCTATCTCTAACCAACATGTCGGAGAGTTACACGGTCTTCCATACAATGCTTCATACGGTGCCATACCAATGCTTGACTGGTATCTGTTGTTATATGAAAATTCCACCAAATGAAGGTGATCTTCCCATGATCCCCCGAAATCCAAAACACAAGCTCTGAGGAGATCTTCCAAAACTCGGTTGACTCTCTCGGTCTGACCATCTGTTTGAGAGTGATAAGCTGTACTCAAACACAACTCAGTTCCCAAAACTTCCTGGAAGCTCTTCCAAAATCCACTAGTGAACAATGGGTCTTGATCACTCACAATACTCTTCGGAATACCATGGAATCGAACTATCCACTTAACATATAACTCAGCCAACTTTGATGCAGTCCTAGTCGATCGAACAGGAATGAATCTTGCACTCTTAGTCAGACGATCTACAATGACCCAAATTCCTTCATTTCCCGCTCTTGTTCTAGGTAACCCATCAATAAAATCCATCGATACTTGCTCCCACTTCCATGTAGGAACTTCTAACGGCTGAAGCAATCCACTTGGCTTCTTCTGTTCGGCTTTTACCAACTGGCAGTTCAGGCACTTGGAAATAAAATTTCCAACATCCTTCTTCATACCTTCCCAGTAATAGGTTCTCTTCATATCCCGATACATCTTATTTCCACCTAGATGAATTGTCAGCTTCGAGTGATGACTTTCCCTCAGAACTTCATTCCTCAATTCATCGGTATCGGGAACAACTAGTCGTCCTTGCTTCCGAAGCCAACCTTCTCGATCGACCTCAAATCCTTTATCCTTTTCTGGATCCAATCCAGATTCCAAATCACGGATAACCTTGACAATCTTATCATCTCGCTTTTGACTCTCGCCAATTCTTTCCACAAGAGTCGGTCTTATCGATAAGTTTGCCAACATCTCAGGTTCCAATTCACATCTAGGCCTGAAGTCAAATCCAGCTAAATACTCGAGATTCTTCCATTCCGAAAACATGGCTCCCAATCCTGCATGTCTTCGGCTTAACGCATCTGCCACTGCGTTACCCTTTCCTGGAGTATAAGCTATACCAAAATCATATGATGCTAAAAACTCTAGCCATCGTTGCTGCCGAAGATTCAAATCCTTTTGGGAGAAAAGATACTTCAACGACTTATGATCTGTAAACAACTCAAATCGAACTCCCAATAGATAATGTCTCCACATCTTCAGAGCAAATACAATCGCTGCTAACTCCAAATCATGAGTCGGATAATTCCTTTCATGCGGCTTCAGTTGTCGACTTGCATATGCAACAACTTTATCCCTCTGCATCAGCACTGCTCCAAGTCCAGTACCACATGCGTCGGTGTAAACCACCATCTCATCATTCCCACTTGGAATAGTCAAAACAGGAGCACTTGTCAATCGCTCCTTCAGGATTCCGAAAGCTTGCTCACACTTATCATCCCATATGAACACTTGGTTCTTTTTCGTCAATCCTGTTAACGGTGCAGCTACCTTGGAGAAGTCATTGATAAACCGTCGATAATATCCTGCTAATCCAAGAAAACTTCTCACATCAGATGCATTCTTAGGTCTAACCCAATCCTGGATTGCTGCCACCTTGGCGGGATCAACCGCTATTCCATTTCCAGAGATAACATGGCCTAAGAACCTCACTTCACTCTTCCAGAAGTGACACTTCGAAAACTTAGCCTTCAGCTGATGTTTCCGCAAGATTTCCAAAACAATACGCAAGTGCGTCTTGTGCTCTTCTTCAGTTCTGGAATAAATTAGAATATCATCCACGAACACTAGCACGAACTTACTCAACTGATCTCTGAACACTCTATTCATAAGATCCACAAAATATGCTGGCGCATTAGTCAATCCAAACGGCATTACCAGCCACTCAAAGAAACCGGATGGTGTCCTGAAAGCAGTCTTCGGCACACTATCCTTAGCCACTCTTAACTGGTGAAATCCCGTTGCCAAATCCATCTGAGAAAACACCTTAGCTTCGTGAAGCTGATCAAACAAGTCATCTATTCTCGGCAATGGATACTTGTTCTTCTTAGTCACCTTATTCAGCTCACGATAATCCACACACAACCTCAACGATCCATTCGCTTTGGTTGCGAACACAACCGGTGCACCCCATTCGGACACACTACGCCGAATGAACCCTTTCTGTAAAAGATCATCAACATGCACCTTTAACTCCTGCTGTTCCCTAGGCGCCATCCGCCTAAGAGGCATCACAACAGGTCTGGCTCCTTCAACTAGATCTATACGAAACTCGATCTCTCTATGCGGCGGTAACCCTTTGACCTCGTTAAAGACATCCTCAAATCCATTAGCGATTGGCAACGATGACAGTCCATCCCGTGGAACAACCAGCGAATACATGAAGCTCATGAAGACACCTTCTTCATGCTTACATCGTATCACAATCTTTCGCCCCTCCACATTCTCGACTGTCACCTCCAACCTCTCATAATCAACCTTTGCCGCATACTTCCTAAGCCAGTCCATACCCAAAATAATTCCGAACCCCGCAAAGTTCAGAACAAAACAATCACAAACAAAAGAGCAATCATGACTCGATACAATCAACCCACGGCATAGCATACACAAACAAGACAAACCCCCAACTGGATTAGTCACAACCAATGGCCTATCAACAATATCCGGTTCTAAACCTAACCGGCCTACAAGTTCATTACAAACAAACGAATGCGACGCCTCAGTATCAAATAGCACTCTAACTGGAACACCACATAGGAAAAGAGTACCTTGAACCACTACACTCTTTCCTTTCTCTTCAGCGGTAGGAGCTTTCGAAGATGATGGAACAGCTCCCAAAGCATAAGCTTGCACAATCTGCTTGTCCTTCCTCGGTTCTGGAGATTTCCTCTTGATATGCCCCGGCTTGTCACAGTTGTGGCATCTCATCGGCACCTTAGGATTCTTGCAATCCCTGGAGAAATGGCCCTTCTGCTGACAATTGAAGCAGGTCACCTCGCCCTTCGGCTTCTTCTGGCCATCCTTACCCTTTTGTTGCTGTTGCTTCCTTTTCTTGTTTCCACCCTGCTGTGGTCTAGACTCCTCCTTGGTCACAGCAACAACAGATCCCTCTTTAGGAAACAGATTCTCATGCCTAAGAGCCTTCTCTACAAGCTTCTCAAATGGATCGTCCAAATGATCCACCAACTGCCTCCCAAGATAACTGTCCAAGCCTATCACAAACTTCTCATTCTTCTTATATGCAGATTCTATATACGACCGGGCATACTTGGACAAAGCTTCAAACTCAGAAATATACTCAAGAACTGGCCTTCCACCTTGCTTGAGTTCCATAAACTTCTTGAACAGAACAGACTTCTGGGCTGTAGAAATGAACTTAGCTTCAAATCTGACTTGGAATTGCTCCCAAGTAATTTCTTCCTCTGGAGTATCAATAGTGATAGAGTTCCACCAATCAGAAGCTCTTCCTTGAAGCTGTCTTGACGCAAGCTTCCTTTTAGTTGCATCATAGATTCCCAAATCACCAAAGATCCTTCTACAAGCATCTATCCATCTCTGGACTTCAACGGTTGGTTCTGTTCCCAAGAAAACCTTTCCTCCAAGAGCAGAATAATCCTTACACAACTTAGCAAAATCCACCGGCTTTGGAGTTTGAACTTGAACTCCAACATCCACCGATGGCCCCGGAGCTGGCATCCTTCTCATGATCGAAGTCATCATAGCTTCGAACATAGCAGCATAATCAGCAGCCCCCTCAGTAGCACGGCCTTCCCTAGCCGCTGGTCTCCCTCTTCGACTCATCCTTAATATCTATAAAAAGGAATGATTAGCACACCAAATGAACAACTGCATAAAGGACTCAAACTCTACTAAGCTACTATTTTATATATAGTAATCATCCATCAAAATACAATTACGTCTCTCATACGTAGTTACGTCAGCGAGCGTTGGGTAAAATCGATTAACCAATGCTCTGATACCAAATGTGACGACCGCCCATGACCCCTGCACCGAACCAAGAGATAGTGCGCTGTAAAGTGTGCCAGGCGACCATGGACGATTGCCAGGGTAAATTTAAACAACAGAATCTATCGTATTACTCACAGCGCATGGACAAAATACAATAGAATATATATATAGTGAAGCTTCACAGAATAGAATCTCATCAATAAAACTTCATAATAGTTGAATACAAACATCTGAACAGTCAATACATCAAGCCTCACTACATAACACTCAGAGAATATACAAACAGCGGAACATCCAGTACATATAGTAAGAAGATAATATGCAATCCTCCAGCTCGTCTTCGATATCAGCACCGTGGAAAGCAAGAACAGCACCTGTCACCTGCTACCTAGCCTGCCCGTCCCAAAATGGACGAATAACCCAAGGCAATAAGAGTTAAAACATAAAGCCTTGAGTCAGACAACAGTCTTAGTGAGCGGTAAATTAACTAACAACATACCAAAAGAACATAAAGGAAAAAGGAATAGGAATACAACCCTCCCACTCCACCTCTTTCTACAGTGATAGCCCCTAGACACACACTAAGTAGAAGCAAACATAGCAAAGCATACAATTTAAAGTAAAGCAATTATCACTCGAGTCAAGGGCGATGTTTTCCAAGTACAAACCCCCAAGGCCTAAACCAAGATCAGATAAGCCCCTAGAAAATACCGCTCTTGAGACCGAATGATGATACAACCAAACATTCATGACTCTGGCTATCACTGTTATCATTGCTTCGATATCATCGTTAATTGAATGACCGGCTCATTATTTCATCCATCCGTCAAGGGCTAATGGAAACCCCGGTTCTAGACATAACTCTGCACGTCATCGTGACCCATGCCTAGGACTATCGAATCTGCTCAGAGTACTTGACTACCAATCAGTAGCCTTCAGGGACTATCGAATCTGCCCAACGTACTCTTGCTTTGAGCATGCTAGAACCTTCAACAACGATGAGATCTCAGCCTTCTAGTCATCCTCCTCGATGACTATTTCCATACAAGCTCAAGCGCCTCTCGAGCAAACCATTATCCTCAAACTCGAACCATTTCACCGAGTAATCAATCTGCTTGGAATGATCCCGTCTGGATTAGACCAAGACTATCTCATACTATGCCTCGCCTCATCATCATCATAGCAAAGCCTCATTTCAACATCATCATCAAATCTATCCATATGAGCTTCATCATCCACCACATATGCCACAAGCAGCTTTTCCAATTCAAGAGCCTTTCCCTTAGCTTTTGAATCATCTTCGGTCTAAATCAAATCATCAATCATCTAATTCATAGCAATCAATCAAATCAAACATTAATCCAAGTAAACAAGCATTCAAATATGATCTAAATAGACAATTATAACAATAATGGCAATTTCGTAATTAAAGAGTCAAAAGTCTAACAAGCATGAAAACATGAGCAATATCTCTATAATCTTGATGAATGATCTTGCATAGGTTAACATGTAGTAAAATGGATGCCAAATCATTATGAACAATGGATCTATATGGATCTATACTTAGGATTAGGAAAATGCATGGAAATCACTACTTTAACACAAAATCAAGCCAACGATCCGATATACTCCTTTGGATTCGTGTGAGAGATAATCACCACTCACCAAATCACCTAAACACCTCAAAAGCAACACACTTCAGATCTGGACAGCGAAGGATCTAACTCGATCTATCACAAATCCGCTTCAAACGATGAAATCTCTCTTCGAAGAATGTAGATCTTTAATCTAAGCTCTTGAATCTTCAATTTGATCTTCGATTTGGATGGAAGGAATCACTAGATTAGAGTGGAGAAAAGAAGTGAAGAAGTGTAGAAGTCGAGCTCTCAAAATGGCAGCACTTCATCGCTTCGAAATCTGGATCCCAAAAATGGAGAAAAACCCTTCTATTTATAGGCTGAAATCACTTTAGGTCGCTCACTTGGAGTTAGGTCGTCCACGACCTATGACCTAAAACCCTTCGACTTAAAACCCTACGACCTAACAATCCCAACCTACGACCTAACACATGCGCATCCACGCGACCTAACTGCTAAGCCCTTACGCGACCTAACAACTCACGCGACCTACAACTCACGCGACTTAGCTAGGTTACGACCTAACAAAGATGCGACTTAGCGACCTAACAAAGTCGCGACCTAACCTATGCGACCTAACTAGGTTACGACCTAACACCTCGCGACCTAATACTTCACGACCTAACTCCTAAGCCGTTTACGACTTAACTTCCTTAGGTCACCCACTGCTACCACCAGCTTCTTAGGTCTTTGCCGACCTAACTTCCTTAAGTCGCTAACCTGCTTATCTCCTAGGTCGTTAACTCGCTAACTCCTATACCGCTAACCCTTAGGTCGCCGCTTCTTTAGGTCGCCTATTTCTTAAGTCGCTTACACGACCTAACCTACCCCACGACTTATCTCTTATACGACCTAAGTCCTTACCTCGTCTAGTCTACTAGGTCGCTAACTTCTATAAGTCGTCAACTCTTAGGTCGCTCGACCGACCTAAACTACCATACGACCTAACCACCACACGACCTAACTATCACACGACCTAACTTCTTAGGTCATTCCACTTCACTAAGTCGCCTACCTCATAACTCGCCAACTTCCTTAGGTCGCTCCAAACCCTCATACGACCTAAGACTTAGACTCTGGACGACTTATCAAAAATGCGACCAAATGTCAACTGTTTTACGATGTTTCGATCCGTAAAAATACAGGTCGTTACATTCTCTCCCCCTTAGGAATTTCGCCCCCGAAATTCCAAACAAACAGAGCAATCAAAGACTATTCTGCATGCCTACCATCCATAGCAATCAACAAACCATGCATCCAATTCTTGCTTAGCATGCAGAATTCTAAAACTAGAACAAGTTACAATGTCGTTAGATGACACGACACCTTAGGGCCATACCTTGAAGAGTTCAGGATGAGCTGCTTTCATCCTCTCTTCCACCTCCCATGTACAGTCGTTATCATCATCACTCCATTGTATCTTTAGCAACTTAACTACCTTCCTCCTAAGCTGTTTCGTGTCGGTTTCCACAACACGAAGCGGCTTACGAGGTCTCTTATCGACTGGATCAACTTCGAAATCTTCACAGCTATCAGCAGAAACCACTGTATTCGAGTCGTGCACATACTTCCGTAGATACGATACATGAAAAACATTGTGCACACCCGACATCTTTTCTGGTAACTCCAATCTGTAGGCGAGCTTTCCAATTCGCTCGATGATCGCGAAGTTTGCAACGACCCTAGATTTTAATTTATTTAAATTGATAATTAAATAAATTTTTGAATAAAAATTGTAAAATTAATTATAAATGGAAGCGAGTTTCCCTGATTCAAATATCAAATACATAAAGTCATATGGATTTGAAAATTTGTATATATGTGAATATATATGTATATGGAATAAATATGAGTAAATTTGAATTTATTTATATATATATGTATACGGGCATGTATAAATAATTTGAGTTGATTTGAAATGTATATATTTGATTTGAATTCGAATCTTAAATAAATGGTTTTAAAAATAAAATATCAGTTAAACTATGAATTACTGGAAAAAAATGTATTTTTAAATTTAATTTGAATTGGGATTTACAAATATTGTAAAGTAAAATAAAATACAACCGAGCTATAAATATTTGATAATTTAAGTTGAAAATTAATATGTAAGTTAAATTAATTTTTGAAGTTAGAAATAAATACAATTTATAAACAAAAGCATAGCAAATAAAATACATTCACATATAAACTACAAACCAGACCACATTTTTAAAACATATATGCAGAAACAATACATATAAACAAAGGAAATAATAAAACAACTTTATGTATGCACATAAAGTATGGAAGCAAACCAAACAAATATAGGATTTCATTTATATACAAACAAATACAAATACAAGTATGCAAACAAGTAAACAAGTAAGAAAGAAATAAAGACAAGTTAATAAATGCAAGGATATCATCAGTCGAAGTTTGCATAGTCAAACAAACAAAGTAAATATATGCATAAACAAGTACAAGTAAAGAGTAACTTCTCTATAAATGCAGCCTGTAAAGAGTAGTATGCTACACATACATATCAACCTCTCATTAATGCTTTTAACATCAGCCATGCCTTGTATTGTACATAATAATATAATTTACCTGTACAAGTATGTCTCATATAAACTTCCTTATATACCAACCTCATACATATCAGCCTTCTCCTCTCAATTCATTCGAAACTGAAAAGAAATCTAAAGTAATATCATGCAAAACTAAAAACAAAATTCAAACTGCAAAATCAAGAATCAGATCATCTCAAACAAAAACAAATCAAAAGTTCAACATCCAGACAACTTCCAGTTTTCCAAAGTAAATCTGCTTCTCTGTTTTCAAACTGTTCCAGGTGAGCAAACCTTCAAACTTGAACCTGTTTATATATATATATATATATATATATCTGATGATTGTGTTGAATACTTCAAGTTGTTGTGAAATCTGTTGTATGAATGCCTGCATATGTATAGAGAGATTTACCTGTGCATGTTTATATATATATACATATCAATGCTCTGTTAAAGTTACAGTTTTTAAAGAAACCAAACCCAAAAAGAAATTTTCTTCACATCTCAAAATTAACAAAGATTTAGATGACGATCTTCAAAAGGAAAGTGTTTATATTCTCTTGACTTAAATTTTCAAAACAGTATCAGGTTAAAAGAAATTGGTAAATAATTAGAAAATGGGGAAATTACAGTGGAATCTATTTTTTTTACAGAAAACCCAATGCATCCAATCTTGTATTTTGAATCTATAATTAGATTCGTGCTAACGAACAAAGATTTTTAAAAGTAAATTTATGATTTTTAGTTTGGTAGGCTGTGAGAAAATATGAGTGGAACAGAAAATATGTTTTTGGTAATTTCTGATGATCAACATGCAATTGGGCCTCGGGATTGATGTCAGAGGGGGTTTAGGCGATGAAGTTCATAGGAAAAATGGTGAGTAAATTTTCTGATGGTCGTGGTGGTTGGTCGGTGTCGTAATAGGGTTTAAGGGCGTGTTTTATTCGACATCATTCTCGAATTTAATTCGTTGCCATGGATGGATCGGGGTGGACCGGTGCAGGGGGGATAGTGGCAGGAGGTCGAGACGAGGTTGTAATCGTGGTGGCGCGACGTTCAGATGATCATCGACACGGCATTGATTTAGGCAACTTATTTTGGTTTCTAGGTTGAGCTCAATAGCTCGATTTTGGATTCATGAAGATGTCGTCGAATTGGATGTTTGGCTCTGTCGTAGATGTTGTTGGCGACGTGCCGGAGGTTTTGAGGATGGTCGGCGGCGGCTCGATCAAGTGTACACGTGCACAGTGACATTTGCGTGCATCTGTTTTTGGTTTGGTTTGGGGAAGAACGTTATGGCCCAGGGGTATTAAATGTTATCTCTCGTGTTCGACACGAGGGAGATGAAGTGGAGAGCTTGGATTTTTGCTGCTTCGAGTTTTCACGAGGATTGACTCGAGCCTGCCTCGGAAATTTGTTGATTGAGCAAATGTTTTGTTTGCAGCATTTTTAACTCGTTCTGGTTTTAAACTTATATGATTTCAAATTTTAAGGGCAAAGCTAGTTTTAAATAAAGATTTAACCTATTTTAAAATGTATAAAATGTTTAGGTTTAGAAAATAATATTTAAACAAATATAAGTTTTAAAGTTTGAACTTTAAAGTTTAAAACTTTGTTTTGAAAATAGTTTTGATATATTAAAACTTAAACACAACTTTGTAATTAGTCCATAATGTTTTCAAAACAAATAATTGTTGAAATTTCAATATGATTAAGGTAAATGGGTATTTAACTTTAATAAGTTAAAATATGATTTCCTATAAATAAAATCCAAGTTTTAAATTTAATTTAATGTAAAATGAAATTTAAGGGTTAATTAATTATAAATTTATTATTAAAGGTTAATTAAATTAATGTGATTTATTAATGGTTAATTAATAAATGATTAAAGAATAATTAATTAAAATGGGTTGTAATTAATTAATGTTAATTAAACCAGGATTAGTGACTAATCTAATTTAATTTAATCAGATAAATAAATTGACCTTACTTATGGATGATTGGATTTGACTAAATGATTGAATTGTTTGATATCTCTGATATATGATGCTTTGTGATACATCCTGATTTATGTTGCGATCTGTAATTTACTTATCTGTGATATATATGTGATCTATGAATGAACGATAAGCGTGATAGTTAATACTGCTTATCAACTATATTTCTGTATTCTGATCTGTGATGATTGTATGATATTGCACTACTGTGTAAAACCCCAGGGCTACACTTTTACACACAAATATGGATTTCATGTGGAAATCGGTTAAGTCACAGATAATTTAAATTTGATGTTTTTGAAATTGAAATTTTAATTTCAATTGATTTTGAAATTGGAAATTTGGGTTTAAAGTGAAAAGCTTTTGAAATGGAATTTCAAAGATAGAAGTTATTTTGAATAACTTAATCGAGTTTTGAAAATTTAAATAATTTGATTTAAATTTGAATTCAAGTTTGAAATTGGATCCTATGATTTGAAACTAGGGATTAAAGATGATATAAATGTGTTTGTATGAATCTAAACCATTTAAAAGTAAAATTTTGAGAATTTGGATTTAACCCAAGAACCTTAACTCGTATAAATGAATCAGATTTTCCAAAATGAAAACTGTTTGTTTTCAAATAATAAAAGCTTTCATATAAGAAATGAAATTCCAATTTAGTTAAAGGAATTTCAAGTTTGAATTGAAAATGTTTTTCCAAGTTATGAATGAATTCTTTTTGAAAGCTATGAATTAAATCTGTTTATTTTTAACAGATTTAAAATGGTGATTTGTCTAAACAATTCGAAATGGAATTGTTTTGAAAGCTATAAGTCGAATCTTTGTTTTAAAGATTAAATGAGATGGAAATTGATTTGGAAAATCTATGAATGAATCTTTATTTTAAAAGATTAAAATGTGGAAATTGTTTAAACCGTTGAAGGTTGTTTAAAATAAATCTTTTTGTTTAAAAGATTTGAAATGGTAATTTGTTAAACCATTTGAAAAGAAAGTTGGGTTTAAGTTGTGACTTAACTGAAATACCAATATCCATATAATTTTAAATATTGCGCTCACTATTCGGGTTAGCCGGGAAAAGACCTTTGTGTCATATAACCCATTCCGAATTAGTGATACGTCGTATATGGATGGCATTTGAAGACCGGTGTTGAAGACCAGATATTTTCGAAAATGAAAGGACAACCTGTCGAATGTCTCTGCACCGAGTTGCTCCGGTATAGAGATTTATATCACTCTTTTTGTGATGGGAAGTCCAGACGTAATTAGGAAATTATCCGGATTTGCAAGGGCTTCTTCAGAAGTGCCTTCGGTTCTGTTCGAACCCGTAACAGACTTGTATGGTTACATGTCTGACATTACACTTTGAGATATAAAGCCGATTTCTTTCAAATACATTTCTGTTTGGTGGCGGACAATTTATTCTCTTAGCTTAACACACTTCTCTGAGACGTACGAGCTCAGAGGTTATGTAGTTGAAGGTTGTCAGCGATATATTCCCAATTTGGTAATGTGACATGCTGAGTGTTGCTGTGTGATGATCATTGTTTGATCATTTGTGATATGATCATTTGTTTGATCATTTATCTTTGTGATCATTACTTTGATCATCTGTTGACCCAAAGCATGGCTTTGTACCAAAGCGTGGCTTTGTGGACGAGACTTCGTCGAACCTCACAAACCGGTAATGGTCGAAACATGAATTGTGCGGCAAGGTTTCAGGGGTAGCTTCCCTAGGGTATGACCATTCCTTCTGGAAAAAGGTTGTGTCAGGTATGGAGCCCTGATATTTAACCTATGTGGTTACTGCAAATATATTTCTTTGTGGTTGTTGGTGTAGAGGATCCTCGTTTAAAGGTCCCAAAGGACCGGGGGTGGCATATCTGAGGTTTTGTATATTCCCCGGGAAGGGGGGTAGCCGGCCTTGTTTGGCAGAGAACAGTTTGGTTCTCGGAGCGTCCCGCCAGAGGCGTTCCTTCGTGGCATAGGAAGTTCCTTAGCCTGACCATTTGTTGGAAATCCATCTTCCAATACGAACTTTGTACGGTATTAGTTGTAGAACATGCCATTTACTTATGGTGGTCACCACTGTTTAGATGGTAGCTATAGTAGGCATAGTTCGAAATGTCTATGCTGGCTAAGATTTATATTCTACTTTCAAAATGTTTTCTACACTATGCACTAATAATAATATCAAAATGTTTTGTTTACGTATTAAGCATCTTTGACTATCATAAGGAGAAATCTCCTCCAAGTTTGCGCTTGCATTGTGTGTGTGGCGGGAGGCCTTATGGTAGTTTCATTTTCTAAAAGCATTGCGAATTGACTTTAAAATTCTCTGCTATTTGTTTTAAAGATAAACTATTTTTGTTGCTCACACCAGTCCCATGACTGATCCGGAGTTTATTGTTTCTTTCCTAAACTCTGGGTGCTCAAAAATTTTCTACACGAGCAGTCTAGAGTTGGGTTTTTCAGATAGTCAGGATTAGTAGATTTTCTGGAGCTAGTTCAGTCATTGGATCGGACTGCACTTGCTTATCTTGGTGCATCGTTATTGGGAGTTCAAGCTATTTCTAGATTGGCGCTTTAGAGATGGAGATTATCCGCTGCTAGTGTTATCGTTTTCTTTTCTGCTGCTATTTCTTGTATCATATCTCTGATGTATATTGATATTCATTGTATCACTCTATTGTATCAGATATTGTATATCAATGTATTATTCTTTTTCTTCCGCTGTGTTGTTTACTTAACTGTGTTATAAGCTCCGACGACTCGGATTTGAACGCTCGAATCTACGGCATTCGAGTACGATGTAAAGTATGGATGTTGATTTTCGAGCGTGAAAATCCGTATCGTTACATTTGGTATCAGAGCTGAGGGTTAAACTTTAGCCCAGGAGTATAACACATTAAGCTCATTAGAGATACGGTGAAGTATCCCTAGAATGAGTACATCCATAAGATATCCGTTCGTATGCCTCAGTAAATTCTTTTACTATCCACTGATAGTGAGTATGAGTGCAAGAAGAGAACGAGATAGGGGACAGGGGAATACAACTATAAATGGTCAATACCCTGCAACAGTGGAAACAACTTTCTTATCAATCTCCTTTGATTCGTTTCCAAATTCTTTTGATTTCTTCGTACCAGCTACAAGAAGAAGTTCGGTGTGATGATGGTTCTACGAATCGTTGTAGAAGATCCTTACTTAGTATCTTCATCAGTTTCTTATCAGCTTTTTGATTTAAACCTTAATGAATTTGAAATTGGAAATTTTAATTTGAGGTAAATTGATTAATAGAATATGAAGGGTAAATTGAATTGTATCGATAAAACGATTTCATTTAAAACCAAATTTGAAATTCTATTGTAATTTCTTGTGAATACCAAAGTCCTAAGAGGGATATATTGGTATGTATTCTGAGGTATTCCGACTGGAGTTTAGAATTCATATCTTAAGTTTGAGGAATTATAGGAGATCGAATCTGTGTATCTCTGTGTTGTTTTCGTGCCTGTGAATTTCGAGGACGAAATTCTTTTTAAGGGGGGAAGTTTGTAACGACCCTAGATTTTAATTTATTTAAATTGATAATTAAATAAATTTTTGAATAAAAATTGTAAAATTAATTATAAATGGAAGCGAGTTTCCTCGATTCAAATAGAAAATTTATAAAGACATATGGATTTGAAAATTTGTATATATGTGAATATATATGTATATGGAATAAATATGAGTAAATTTGAATTTATTTTTATATATATGTATACGGGCATGTATAAATAATTTGAGTTGATTTGAAATGTATATATTTGATTTGAATTCGAATCTTAAATAAATGGTTTTAAAAATAAAATATCAGTTAAACTATGAATTACTGGAAAAAAAATGTATTTTTAAATTTAATTTGAATTGGGATTTACAAATATTGTAAAGTAAAATAAAATACAACCGAGCTATAAATATTTGATAATTTAAGTTGAAAATTAATATGTAAGTTAAATTAATTTTTGAAGTTAGAAATAAATATAATTTATAAACAAAAGCATAGCAAATAAAATACATTCACATATAAACTACAAACCAGACAACATTTTTAAAACATATATGCAGAAACAATACATATAAACAAAGGAAATAATAAAACAACTTTATGTATGCACATAAAGTATGGAAGCAAACCAAACAAATATAGGATTTCATTTATATACAAACAAATACAAATACAAGTATGCAAACAAGTAAACAAGTAAGAAAGAAATAAAGACAAGTTAATAAATGCAAGGATATCATCAGCCGAAGTTTGCATAGTTAAACAAACAAAGTAAATATATGCATAAACGAGTACAAGTAAAGAGTAACTTCTCTATAAATGCAGCCTGTAAAGAGTAGTATGCTACACATACATATCAACCTCTCATTAATGCTTTTAACATCAGCCATGCCTTGTATTGTACAAAATAATATAATCAACCTGTACAAGTATGTCTCATATAAACTTCCTTATATACCAACCTCATACATATCAGCCTTCTCCTCTCAATTCATTCGAAACTGAAAAGAAATCTAAAGTAATATCATGCAAAACTAAAAACAAAATTCAAACTGCAAAATCAAGTATCAGATCATCTCAAACAAAAACAAATCAAAAGTTCAACATCCAGACAACTTCCAGTTTTCCAAAGTAAATCTGCTTCTCTGTTTTCAAACTGTTCCAGGTGAGCAAACCTTCAAACTTGAACCTGTTTATATATATATATATATATATATATCTGATGATTGTGTTGAATACTTCAAGTTGTTGTGAAATCTGTTGTATGAATGCCTGCATATGTATAGAGAGATTTACCTGTGCATGTTTATATATATATACATATCAATGCTCTGTTAAAGTTACAGTTTTTAAAGAAACCAAACCCAAAAAGAAATTTTCTTCACATCTCAAAATTAACAAAGATTTAGATGACGATCTTCAAAAGGAAAGTGTTTATATTCTCTTGACTTAAATTTTCAAAACAGTATCAGGTTAAAAGAAATTGGTAAATAATTAGAAAATGGGGAAATTACAGTGGAATCTATTTTTTTTACAGAAAACCCAATGCATCCAATCTTGTATTTTGAATCTATAATTAGATTCGTGCTAACGAACAAAGATTTTTAAAAGTAAATTTATGATTTTTAGTTTGGTAGGCTGTGAGAAAATATGAGTGGAACAGAAAATATGTTTTTGGTAATTTCTGATGATCAACATGCAATTGGGCCTCGGGATTGATGTCAGAGGGGGTTTAGGCGATGAAGTTCATAGGAAAAATGGTGAGTAAATTTTCTGATGGTCGTGGTGGTTGGTCGGTGTCATAATAGGGTTTAAGGGCGTGTTTTATTCGACATCATTCTCGAATTTAATTCGTTGCCATGGATGGATCGGGGTGGACCGGTGCAGGGGGGATAGTGGCAGGAGGTCGAGACGAGGTTGTAATCGTGGTGGCGCGACGTTCAGATGATCATCGACACGGCATTGATTTAGGCAACTTATTTTGGTTTCCAGGTTGAGCTCAATAGCTCGATTTTGGATTCATGAAGATGTCGTCGAATTGGATGTTTGGCTCTGTCGTAGATATTGTTGGCGACGTGCCGGAGGTTTTGGGGATGGTCGGCGGCGGCTCGATCAAGTGTACACGTGCACAGTGACATTTGCGTGCATCTGTTTTTGGTTTGGTTTGGGGAAGAACGTTATGGCCCAGGGGTATTAAATGTTATCTCTCGTGTTCGACACGAGGGAGATGAAGTGGAGAGCTTGGATTTTTGCTGCTTCGAGTTTTCACGAGGATTGACTCGAGCCTGCCTCGGAAATTTGTTGATTGAGCAAATGTTTTGTTTGCAGCATTTTTAACTCGTTCAGGTTTTAAACTTATATGATTTCAAATTTTAAGGGCAAAGCTAGTTTTAAATAAAGATTTAACCTATTTTAAAATGTATAAAATGTTTAGGTTTAGAAAATAATGTTTAAACAAATATAAGTTTTAAAGTGGGAATTTTAAAGTTTAAAACTTTGTTTTGAAAATAGTTTTGATATATTAAAACTTAAACACAACTTTGTAATTAGTCCATAATGTTTTCAAAACAAATAATTGTTGAAATTTCAATATGATTAAGGTAAAATGGGTATTTAACTTTAATAAGTTAAAATATGATTTCCTATAAATAAAATCCAAGTTTTAAATTTAATTTAATGTAAAATGAAATTTAAGGGTTAATTAATTATAAACTTATTATTAAAGGTTAATTAAATTAATGTGATTTATTAATGGTTAATTAATAAATGATTAAAGAATAATTAATTAAAATGGGTTGTAATTAATTAATGTTAATTAAACCAGGATTAGTGACTAATCTAATTTAATTTAATCAGATAAATAAATTGACCTTACTTATGGATGATTAGATTTGACTAAATGATTGAATTGTTTGATATCTCTGATATATGATGCTTTGTGATACATCCTGATTTATGTTGCGATCTGTAATTTACCTATCTGTGATATATATATGTGATCTATGAATGAACGATAAGCGTGATAGTTAATACCGCTTATCAACTATATTTCTGTATTCTGATCTGTGATGATTGTATGATATTGCACTACTTTGTAAAACCCCTGGGCTACACTTTTACACACAAATATGGATTTCACGTGGAAATCGGTTAAGTCACAGATAATTTAAATTTGATGTTTTTGAAATTGAAATTTTAATTTCAATTGATTTTGAAATTGGAAATTTGGGTTTAAAGTGAAAAGCTTTTGAAATGGAATTTCAAAGATAGAAGTTATTTTGAATAACTTAATCGAGTTTTGAAAATTTAAATAATTTGATTTAAATTTGAATTCAAATTTGAAATTGGATCCTATGATTTGAAACTAGGGATTAAAGATGATATAAATGTGTTTGTAAGAATCTAAACCATTTAAAAGTAAAATTTTGAGAATTTGGATTTAACCCAAGAACCTTAACTCGTATAAATGAATCAGATTTTCCGAAATGAAAACTGTTTGTTTTCAAATAATAAAAGCTTTCAGATAAGAAATGAAATTCCAATTTAGTTAAAGGAATTTCAAGTTTGAATGGAAAATGTTTTTCCAAGTTATGAATGAATTCTTTTTGAACGCTATGAATTAAATCTGTTTATTTTTAACAGATTTAAAATGGTGATTTGTCTAACCATTCGAAATGGAATTGTTTTGAAAGCTATAAGTTGAATCTTTGTTTTAAAGATTAAATGAGATGGAAATTGATTTGGAAAATCTATGAATGAATCTTTTGTTTAAAAGATTAAAATGTGGAAATTGTTTAAACCGTTGAAGGTTGTTTAAAATAAAAATTTTTGTTTAAAAGATTTGAAATGGTAATTTGTTAAACCATTTGAAAAGAAAGTTGGGTTTAAGTTGTGACTTAACTGAAATCCCAATATCCATATATTTTTAAATATTGCGCTCACTATTCGGGTTAGCCGGGAAAAGACCTTTGTGTCATATAACCCATTCCGAATTAGTGATACGTCGTATATGGATGGCACTTGAAGACCGGTGTTGAAGACCAGATATTTTCGAAAATGAAAGGACAACCTGTCGAATGTCTCTGCACCGAGTTGCTTCGGTATAGAGATTTATATCACTCTTTTTGTGATGGGAAGTGCGGACGTGATTAGGAAATTATCCGGATTTGCAAGGGCTTCTTCGGAAGTGCCTTCGGTTCTGTTCGAACCCGGAACAGACTTGTATGGTTACATGTCTGACATTACACTTTGAGATATAAAGCCGATTTCTTTCAAATACATTTCTGTTTGGTGGCGGAGAATTTATTCTCTTAGCTTAACACCCTTCTCTGAGACGTACGAGCTCAGAGGTTATGTAGTTGAAGGTTATCTGCGATATATTCCCAATTTGGTAATGTGACATGCTAAGTGTTGCTGTGTGATGATCATTGTTTGATCATTTGTGATATGATTATTTGTTTGATCATTTATCTTTGTGATCATTACTTTGATCATCTGTTGACCCAAAGCATGGCTTTGTACCAAAGCGTGGCTTTGTGGACGAGACTTCGTCGAACCTCACAAACCGGTAATGGTCGAAACATGAATTGTGCGGCAAGGTTTCAGGGGTAGCTTCCCTAGGGTATGACCATTCCTTCTGGAAAAAGGTTGTGTCAGGTATGGGCCCCTGATATTTAACCTATGTGGTTACTGCAAATATATTTCTTTGTGGTTGTTGGTGTAGAGGATCCTCGTTTAAAGGTCCCAAAGGACCGGGGGTGGCATATCTGAGGTTTTGTATATTCCCCGAGAAGGAGGGTAGTCGGCCTTGTTTGGCAGAGAACAGTTTGGTTCTCGAAGCGTCCCGCCAGAGGCGTTCCTTCGTGGCATAGGAAGTTCCTTAGCCTGACCATTTGTTGGAAATCCATCTTCCAATACGAACTTTGTACGGTATTAGTTGTAGAACCTGCCATTTACTTATGGTGGTCACCACTGTTTAGATGGTAGCTATAGTAGGCATAGTTCGAAATGTCTATGCTGGCTAAGATTTATATTCTACTTTCGAAATATTTTCTACACTATGCACTAATAATAATATCAAAATGTTTTGTTTACGTAGTAAGCATATTTGACTATCATAAGGAGAAATCTCCTCCAAGTTTGCGCTTGCATTGTGTGTGTGGCGGGAGGCCTTATGGTAGTTTCATTTTCTAAAAGCATTGCAAATCGACTTTAAAATTCTCTGCTATTTGTTTTAAAGATAATCTGTTTTTGTTGCTCACACCAGTCTCATGACTGATCCAGAGTTTATTGTTTCTTTCCTAAACTCTGGGTGCTCAAAAATTTTCTACACGAGCAGTCTAGAGTTGGGTTTTTCAGATAGTCAGGATTAGTAGATTTTCTAGAGCTAGTTCAGTCTTTGGATCGGACTGCACTTGCATATCTTGGTGCATCGTTATTGGGAGTTCAAGCTATTTCTGGATTGGCGCTTTAGAGATGGAGATTATCCGCTGCTAGTGTTATCGTTTTCTTTTCCGCTGCTATTTCTTGTATCATATCTCTGATGTATATTGATATTCATTGTATCACTCTGTTGTATCAGATATTGTATCAGATATTGTATATCAATGTATTATTCTTTTTCTTCTGCTGTGTTGTTTACTTAACTATGTTATAAGCTTCGGCGACTCGGATTTGAATGCTCGAATCTACGGCATTCGAGTATGATGTAAAGTATGGATGTCGATTTTCGAGCGTGAAAATCCATATCGTTACCCTTGGAAATTGCAAAACTTCAACAGGAACCAAGCCCATCTGTTGTGCATCGCCAGTAATTGCGAATTTTGCTAATGAATCGGCTTCCTTATTTTGTTCACACGGGACATGCGGAATATCATAATATTCCAAGTCTACCAAAAGTCCTTGAACCCGAGCGAGGTATGGAGCATGCCTTTGCCCCTTTGCTTGATAATCTCCCCGCATTTGGTACACCACCAATTGAGAGTCACAAAAAATTTCAATCGTTTTTATCCCGAGCTCTCTGACAAATTTTAAGCTAGCGAGCAATGCTTCATACTTTGCTTCATTATTCGTAGCTGGGAAATCAAGCTTCAAAGCATAAAAAATCGATCGGTTTTCGGGTATCACAGGAATAACACCGGCTCTGGAACAACGGTCATTTGATGCCCCATTGGTGTATAACTTCCATCAAACGGGAGGAGTAATGCCTTCATTACTTTGCTCGATAGGTATTGTGAATTTTGCAATAAAGTATGCTAACACCTGTCCTTGGATAGCTCTCCGCGGCAAGTAGGTAATATGGAATTGACTTAACTCGATGTTCCACTTTAGCAACCTTCCAAAGGTTTCTGGTCGCAGGAGCACCTGTCGTAGAGGTTGATCGGTATAAACACTGATCGAGTGTGCTTGAAAGTATGGACGAAGCTTGCGTGATGCAATCACCAAGCAGTAGGCTAGCTTCTCAATTTTAGGATAATTTCTTTCTGCCCCCGTTAAACGTTTACTAACATAGTACACCAGCTTTTGAACTCGGTCCTCCTCGCGAACCAAAGTCGTACTGATGGCATGTTGAGATACGGCCAAGTATACATATAATACTTCATGGTCTATAGGCTGCAATAGCATTGGGGGATGTTCTAGATGTCTTACCAGAGCTCGGAATGCGTCCTCGCAGTTGGGCTTCCATTCGAAATTTCTTTTCCCTTTCTTTATTACATCGAAGAAAGGAATGCATTTGTCAGTCGCTCTGGATATGAATCGACTCAGCGCGGCCACTTTTCCGTTCAGGCTTTGTACTTTCTTTATAGTTCTGGGTACTCAAATGTCCCTAATAGCCTGAATCTTTTCTGGGTTAGCTTCAATTCCTCGTGCATTGACAATAAAACCCAAAAACTTTCCCGATGCGACACCAAAGGAGCACTTCAGTGGGTTAATTTTCATTCCATAATACCTGAGTACATTGAACATCTCCGCCAAGTCTCAAATGTGGTCGTTTGACTGTCGTGACTTCACGAGCATGTCATCCACATAGACTTCCATCGTCCTACCGATTTGGTCTTTAAACATCCGATTCACCAGACGTTGATAGGTTGCTCCCACATTTTTCAATCCGAGAGGCATTACTACGTAATAGTACAGTCCGACGTCCGTGACAAAACTAGTGTGTTCCTGATCCGGGATGTGCATCGGGATTTGATTGTATCCCGAGTACGCGTCCATAAATGACAACAACTCGTGCCCGACAGCTGAATCGACCAGCTGGTCAATTCTGGGTAAAGGGAAACTATCCTCAGGGCATGCCTTGTTCAATTCCAAGTAATCAACACAGGTCCTCCATTTACCATTTGCTTTTCTCACTAGCACGGGGTTAGATACCCATTCAGGATAGAGGGCGTCGTGGATGAACCCATTGGCTTTGAGTTTGTCCACTTCCTCTTTGAGAGCGGCGGACCTCTCCGGGTCCATCCCTCTCCTCTTTTGCTTTATTGGCACGTATTTTTAGGTCTATTTTCAACTCATGACTCGCAACAGCGGGAGAAATCCCACACATATCAATATGTGTCCAAGCGAAAACATCCAGATTCGCTCAGAGGAAATCAGTAAGATCCTCGATCATCGAGGGGTCAAGTTGTGATCCAATCTTAAGTACTCGCGAATAGGTCATCATGGCTGACTGGAATGTCAGTTCAGCCGGTGCTGCTTTTTCCTCCTTGGGTTCCTCATCGTCATCTCTCGGATCTATATCTTTATAGATCCGACCATGTTACCCGAGCCAAGGCTCGGGCACTACTTGTCAACCTTTTGCAACTTGGATGCGGACGGAGCTGTCCACAACCTTTCCTTTATCTCTTCGCTGAGCCTCTCTCAGCTCAGCCACATAACACGCACGACCAGTCGCTTGATCGCCATGCACTATACCAACTCCACTTTCTGTCGAAAATTTCAGAGTTAAACACCATGAGGCCAAAGCTGCCCTAAACTCTGCCAGGGCCGGTCGGCCCAAGAACACATTATACGGGGAGTCGACATCCGAAACTATGAATGGTAGGATCCGCACTCTCCTACGTTCACCTTACTCAAGTTCAACTGGCAGTTCCACAAATCCCACCGCATCGGTAGCCGCACCATTAAAGCCATGAATACGGGCTTTGGATGGTTTCAGGTCCTTTGTCTCCATCTTCATCTAATCATATGCCTTTTTGAAGATGATATTAACAGAACTTCCACAGTCAATTAGTATCCTTCTCACAAATGCTGGCCCGATAGTGGCCGATATGACCATCGGGTCAATGGTTGGTGCCTCCACCTGATCGGCATCTCTACTTCTAAACACTATATCATCCGTCATCATTCGCTGCTGCTTAGCCGGGGTACCGTCTTCCGTGTTTGAATAACACTCGAAATCTGCTTGCTTCAGGGAACTAGCATAACGCTCCATCTCTTGCCAACTCTTGTCTGCCGGGTGAGGCCCTCCGACTATCATATTTATGATTAGTCTTCCTACGGTCCGAGCTGGTTCCTCAGGTCGGTGCGGAGCCTGCCCACGATTGGGGTCGGATGCCTGCTATCTGCCTTCTTGTGGATTATTAACGAACTCCTGCAACTTCTTTTGTCGAATCAGCTTTTCAATTGCATCATGGAGGTGCGTACACTCCTCGGTATTGTCCCCGTAAGTCTCATGGAAGCGGCAATACTTCCCAGTCCGCTTTTGCTCTTCGGTGGACTCTTTTGGTCGTGGCTTTCGATATTAGAAAGTATTACAAGTCGACAAGTAAATATTCTCCAGAGATGCGTTCAGAGGAGTGTATTGGTTGTAAGTTGGGATCCTTGGTTTCCACTTTTCGGCTTCCCTTTTCTTTCCAGGATTTCCCCCACCAAATCCTTTAGACTGTTCAGGCTTGTTTTGGACATTGACTTGTACTTTTCCAGAGTTGTCACCGGATTGTTTTACAGCAATGTTGCTTTGCACTGTCTCCTTGCCAGGTATAGGTGAGTTGTCTCGCCTTATCCACCTAGCTTCCTCCCTTCTTATAAATTGGTGTGCCTTTGAATAAAAACGTTCCAGTGTAGTCGGAGGCTTTCCCGCCAGCCAATCTCCAAATTCTGAATCCGGATTTACCCCTCGCATCACGACCATTAAAATAGCATGGTCGTTAGGGTTGCTAACTTCAGTTGCGGAAACATGGAATCGTTGTAAGTACTCTTTCAACAACTACCCTGGAGCCTGAATCACACTGGACAAGGACATCACATCCTTGGGATGAGTGGCATGAATCTTGAATTGTTCCACAAATTTCATCGCTAACTCATCAAAGTTGGAGATAGTCCGCGGAGGAAGTCGGGTGAACCACATGGTAGCGATCCCAGATAAAGTTATTGGGAAACATCTACACTTGGTTGCATCATTTTCTCTAGCTAAGTCCATCATCCATTCATATCTCATCACATGCTGTCGGGATTAGTCTTTCCTTCGTAGGCCGGAATAGTCGGCATGTTAAACTTCCTAGGGTACTCGGCCTGTAAGATAACATCTGTGAACGTAGTATGACTCTTGGATATCCCCTAATGATCATTTGATAAGCCTTGATTCTCTCTCATCAGCTGTCTGACCATAGCTGATAGGTCTGGGGTTTGTATGGAAGATGGCAGGTTGGTGTCTGTCCTGTGGGACTGTTCTGGCCGGTGTCTCCTCTGTTGGCGATCTATTAAGTGTGTATCCTGGAGACCAGAATCATTAGGACCTTGGTGTGCCGGCTGTCCAGCTTCCACTCGTATTCCAGATCCTAAGTTTCCCGTTCCAGCTTGAGTGTGATTTTCTTGGTGTAAGTGTGGGGCCATTGCTCCCGCTAGGGAACCCGGACCATCCCTGGTTGATCGACCAGCAGCACCTGCCTGCGTTGTTTATGTTCTACGGCGTATACGCTTGGGAGATTCATCAGATGAAGCAGAGCTGTCGGATGAAGAGTAGGAAGCGGGACTTCCTCCAGCATTCTGATGCTGTTGTTGAGTAAGCTGAGTCATGAGGTTGGCGTTAGCTTGAATTTGCTCGTTAATCTGTCTTCTGTTTTCCATGAGTTCTCTCATAAGATCGTTGAACTCTGTCCTGGTGACAGCTTCCATTTGGTTTTGGGCGGCCATGGTCCCCGCGCCAAGATTAGCTTGTTGATTGCTGGGTCCTATTTGCTGGACGCTGGCAGTCTTGTTGACATCCGCGTTGTGGGAGGCTGATCTAGTATGTGGTCTTCCCATTGTAGAGTTATTGATAGAAACTCTGAGTAGAATCAATGGACTTCCTGTGAATGACTTGGATCTCCTTCGGGGGATTTCTTCAATCTAGTAGCTGCAAAGTAGATCCTAGTAACCTGAGAACGATCTCTCAGTGAAAGCATAAAAATTGGTCACTAACACCCAAAGAGAGTTTTGTGTAGAGAGATTAATGAAGATAGAAAATTGAAATAGAGGAAAATATGCAAAATTAACTGCAGAAACTAGAACACCAGATTTATAGTGGTTCGGCGTAACTGTCTACGTCCACTTTGAGTTTAATCTTTATTACTTTTTCAATAATGGAATACAGATACCATCCATACACCAACAACTTGAATACAAGTTCTCCTTGAAAAAGAATGAGTCTTGAAAATGGCAGATTCTCCCAGTGTTCCCGAAAAAAAGGTCCCTTTCATTGTGCCCCTGCCCTTCTATTTATAGGCGAGATAGGCTAGACTTCCTTCACGAGTCAAGCAACAAGGTATCTTGGCCCACAGTAGATGACTCCTGCGTACCGAGCCAGGCCTGCCGAACAAGTCATGCTGATCGAGAATTGTCTGGTCGATCACCGAGTGACCTGAAGTAAACCATCGAGAGAACCAAAGCAAGTAGTGAGTTGACACAGAGAGGAGTCATGTCGACCGCCCTTGTTGAGTTATGGGCTTGTCGAGTGAAGTATGTCGAGCGCCCTTGTTGAGTTGTGGGCTTGCCGAGCGAAGCATGCCGAGCGCCCTTGTGGAGTTGTGGGCTTGCCGAGCGAAGCATGCCGAGCGAAGTTTGTCGAGCGACATACGTACCGAACGACGACGCCCTTATTAGAAGTCAAGTGTTGACCCTCCCCTTGAATCCGAACGACATCCAAGCGGAGCCACACGCCCAAGCCGAGCCATATGCGTATGCCGAACCATATCCAAACCGAGCCACATGCGTATGCTGAACCATATCCAAACCGAGCCACTTGCGTATGCCCAACCATATCCAAACCGAGCCACTTGCGTATGCCCAACCGTATTCAGGCCAAACGACATGCGTATGCCGAACCGTATTCAGGCCGAACGATGCACTTAGGTCAATAATCAGCATCTCGTACCCAAGACAAGTCATTGGGTAACACCATCTAAACCCATCCACTATCTACAGTGTTCCCTCCTTCTCCTTTCTTCAATTCGAACACCTGAACCCAATCAACCATGCACATCGCGCACGTGCACACCGCAACCACCCTACCATCTACTAATCTAAGGCTACCCACAAACTTGCCTTCACTGCCTCGATCGACAACACCCACACCATTTTCATCGACCACCTATATCAAAAACCAACCCTTGATCCCAAATCAAATGCACGCCCAGCCACGAATACGTGACCAAAACCCAACTCATCCTACCTTCACAATCACCTACAGCCACCGCCTCCTATGTCAGTGCCACTGCCACACCCAAGTGCACCTTCGACCCAGCCCACATCGCACTCGATGCCTTCATCTGCCACCAGCAAGGTAGTAAGTGGAAACCAAATCCCAATATGTCAAAACCCTAACTCGAGCTATTCCCATCAACTCCGACCACCAGAGAAGATGTACCCACTTCGAACACCATCGCCACCTCCAACGCTGCTCCTGACACCTTTGCACCTTCCATGGATCACCACCCAGCTGGAATTTCCAAGATGATCGAAAAACGATCATCTCCTCCCCTACATTGATTTATACTACTAAAATACTGCGATTACGTTTAAAAATCTCCATTCGATGATATGAACACATCCCAACCCTTAGATCTTCGTTTGTGCTTGTCGGATTTTCTCCATCTCTCGACCACCACTGATTTCGGGCATTTTCTTCCACAATACTATCTGAAATGTCGAGCTATCATTTTTAAAAAATACTAGAGGTGGAAGTGAACAACTTCTGTGCTAAAACTTTGGCTAATTTTAAGTAAATTGGGAGATAGTGAATTTTAAAGGTTGAAGATGGAATATTTTTCCTAGCTAATTTTGAGTAAATTGGGAGATAGTGAATTTTAAAGGTTGAAGATGGAATATTTTTCCTTTTTTTCAAAAATAAAAAAAGAGGCAAGGAAAGAAGAATGAAGTTAGGTTTAAGAAGAAGAAAAGTAAATGCAAAGTGAAAACTAAGATGATATGGGATAAAAACTTTACTTTTATAAATGAAAAAAATGTTAAAAGACATAAATACCTTTAATCACGTTTTCCTTCCTTCTTATCTTTTCTTAAGTTAACTAAGTACTGAACACATGAAAAAATGGTGGATATTAAGAAGGTCCATGTACCTTTCTCTACTTTAACACTTAAGCCATCAAATCAAATTCAAATTTTAAATTTAAATATATTTTATGTATTTTATTATTAATTATTATTATTGTTATATTGTTACATAACACAAATAAAGTTTTCTTAACTTAACCTGACCATTTAAACATTGTTTAAAAGTATATGCTAAGGTATAACAACTTTCTATGACTTTTCGTTTGATAAAAATTAAAAATTCAAAAAGCGAGTTTCGATCACATTTTTTATTTTCTATCGAACTACCTATTTTTGTAAATAAAATTCAAAAATGAGTTTTCTATTATTAGTTAAAAATTTAAAGAGGGTTATTTGATTATTAAAAACCATTAATTAAATATTTAAAATAAATTAGATATTCTCCAAATCAAATCGATAAAATTCTAAGTCATTACAGGATTCCTGAGGATGATATCAAATTCCTGCTACTGCATGAGAGAGCATATAATCCCCCTATTGGTGATTTGCCGAGTACTTTTTCTAATGTCAATAATGTGCTTCGTATATTGCATTTAAGGAAGTGTGTCCAAGACCATAAGACGGTAGTGAACCGAGAGCCATGGATGACTTGGCTGTCTATCCAAACATGAATTATGTTAGAAAACCTATTGACATAGTAGATCGAGACATTAAGAAGTTTTAGAATATGGAAGTGAAGATTATATAACTCCAACGGAGTGAAGATCGAGAGGATTGCACTTGGGAGACAAAAGATAAAGTCGGAGGGACTTATCCCGAGATGTTTGTTTAACTTAGCATGTATGTTGGCCATGTGTATTTTATACCATATATATATATATGTTGTTATTATGGTTGATTTTGATATATGTTAGTAGATGCACTATTAAAATTTTGTTTCTGACACATGGATTGGGAACTTATGCATTTATGATAGAGTGTGCATGAGAAAGATAAATCACCACCGTACTTATTTGAATTTAGGAGGTGAAATTTCTATAACGAGGGAAACCTTTAACACCTCCCACGTTAACAAATAATTAATTAAAAAAATAATTTTGATAATAAAGGTTGAAAAGTGTTAATTATGGGATTAAAGACTGAAATGATTCAATCAAGTAACTAAGTAAGGAAAATGTGTGGATTAGACAAGAAGAATATTTACCTATTGCCACTAGGCTAAAATAAATAAGGATTTATCATGATAAGGATTTAGATGTACATTTATTATTATGTTGCAACCTATATTAATCTAACAGAACAAATGGAAAAGGGGAACATGTTATAAGGGGCCTATAGTCCAACATATGAGATAATATACATAACCACTATCTTGTTTTCTATTCATTCTGTTCAAAAACAAAAAACAAAATCTTAGAAACTTGCCAATGATGGCAACAACCTAAGAAGAAAATGAAGAAGAAGGAAAGAGAAAGCTATGGAACCATGACTAGGTATTAAGGGGAAAAAATCCTACAGATGTGTTGTAGAAATAAAATAAAGGATACCATCATTAACTAAAAATGGAGACAGATGAATAAGGAGGCAATATGTAGAAATACATGCATAGATGCGCTCAAAATTGTGGGTATGGGTAGTTAGTAATGCATGCTTTATTACGTACCAAAGGGAATAGATAAGCGGAAGGTGTTATGCCGAGGGTATAACAATGAAACCTAAAATTAATCAAGAAATACTAAGGGAAGCTAAGTAAATGAACTAAGTAAGAGTATAGATAAAGATGATGGTTGAATGTTTCATGTGAGGATTCAGGATGAAGTTCGTCGTAAGAAGAGGTTGCCGAAGGTGATTCCTAAAAGAGTGAATTAACTAAGCTTCCATAGGACAAAACTCGAGGGTAGTGATTCGGTAGCCGACCCCTATTGACTTTCAGGAAGAATCCATATCGAGACCCATTAGCTTTCGGAGGAAAGCTAATACTGAGACCCTAGGCTTAAGATGGCCAGAGGTAGTACTTAGAGTTTTCTGAAATATGATGCATTGCGAAAATAGTTCCGAGAGCTTAACGAAGCTAAAAGAATAACTAAAACCAGAACCTAATAAATGAACAGTTAGTTAAAGTTTGGAAAGTTAAAGATAACTAAGAAGTAAATAAGTGAAAACCTATATATGATGCGGGTTTGAAAGGAGTATTAATGCCTAGTGGGGATGCTCACTCGAATGCACCTGCTTTAAGAGGTAGGTTTTAGCATTTGGCTTCTGAAGGGATGTGGGACATCCAAGAAAGTTGTACACTTTTACGAAAGTGGTTGTAGCTCTCTTGTGGGGTGCAAGCTTAATAAATCAAATGAAGATACTACTTAAGGTTGTAATTTACAGTATAAAGATGAAGATAAAGAGACTGCTTAAGTTTTACTTTGCAGCATAAAGATGAAGATAAAAAGGTTACTTAGGTTTATACATTGCAGTAGCAACATAAAGTAAAAGAGACTGCATGGGGATGTACCTTACAATATAAAACATAATGAATTGAGACTTCTTAGGATGTACTTTGTGTGGGGTTATGTTTTAAGACCCTAATACCATATGGAATGGTTCTTAAGGCCTATATAACACTAGAGGGTGGTGAATAGTGTTTTTAAACATATTGCTAATTTATATTGTGATTATCAAAATTAACAAAGAAAATTAGATTCATAGGCAATAATACAGTAAATGCAAAATGTAAAAGCAATAAAAGTAAAGAGAAGAAGACAACAGAAATTTCTATTCTAGTTCGGATTCACAATCGTACATCCATTCATGTACCCTTTATAGGTTTTCAATATAACAAAATTGTAGTTCCATAAGTGCTATGTACACCTATACAACTTGACTTTGAATCAGGTGGCAAGAAATACATATCCTGACTTTCCACGGGTGGTAAGGCACACTTAACCTCTTGCAATCCCATGGGTGGCAAGAACATGTGACCTTCTTAACTTTCCATGGGTAGTCAAAATCACCTATATAATATTGACTTTCTATTGGTGGCAGCATGCACCTTTACAAACAAGTAGTAGAGTAATATTTACAAGAATTTTGATCTTTCAATCACAATTTCAAGTAGTCTTCAATATAGGTTCCTATAGACCTCCACTAACAATACTTCTTTGATTTTTTGAGGAATAGGTTAAGTTCTAAGAATGAATGATAAAGAATTTGTATGTGCACTATATGATTTTCATTTGTTTGCAAATTTAAGAGGAAATGGAGTGGACTTGCAAAGCATAAGTGTATGTGAGCAATGGAACATATTTTGCAAAATATAAGAATGTAAAGAGTAAGGAATGAGAGAGAATTGATTAAAAATTTCTTTCTCTAGAGCCTTTAAATAAAATATGAAGAGAATATTCTTTTTGCACATGGTGAATGGAATTGTGCGTTCATTTAAATTTAAATGTTGCTTAAACGGCTAGTATGTCGACATACATATTTGGATATGTTAACATATCTTATTGTAATTTGACAATGCTTTTGTAAAAATTGTTTTAACTCTTTCAACTAATAAAACCAATATCGAACTTTTATAAAAAGGTTATGAAGAATCAAATAAAGAGGTTTTATAGGAGAAAATTCAAAAAATTGCTATGAGATCTTTAATAATATATAATCCAAAACTTGATATACTTAAAATTGACTAACTGTTGTCTTGTACTCTATCGGCCTTTGTTCCTTGAGTATCCCATGTTCTACTAGCCTTATCTTTAGATCTCCATGGTTCTTCTAGTCTTGTTCTTGTCTCCTTAGTCTTGGTTCCTCTTAGCCTACATGGTCTTGTACTTGAGTTCTTATATTGACCTGCATTAATGTGTGTCTAGCATCTTGATTTTCCTACAACGTGTCTTGACAGTAATCATGTATTTCATGTACTATGTCGTACATAAATTTGAAAAATCATTAGTACCAATATCAATATGGTTGTTATCATCAAAACCAATACCTGTGGTTCTAAAAATCACTCGTTTATATATGATGGTTACCATCTAAATATTCTTAGATAAAATGTAAGATTAATTTGAATATGAATTGCCCCTATGTTAATGCTCCCCCTATGTGACGACCCAACTTTTTGGACGGTTTAAATCGACAATAAAGCACATATGTCTAACTCAAAACATTCAAAAGGGTGGATTGTTAATGGGGTTTAATATGAAGATAAGAGAAAAGAAGGAAAGCAAAACACAGAATCTCACAGCGGAATGACAAAATATAATAATTAAATAAATAGTTCATGAATCTGTCTTACAATACACATTTGATTACACGATTTTTACAACATAATCAGAGTACAATCAACAAACATACCAAAATGATGCAGTGGAATAATACTAATAATATAATATACCGAACTCCGTCTTCATCCCCTAGAAATAATATCTTCAAACACTGAAATGCTCAAGCTGACCCGAGCGTAATGAAAAGACAAAACACTCAAGTCAGAACTAAAATTTATTATGTGTAAGTTAAATCAAAACAAGTAAATATGAGTGTAATAGCTTCAGAGATGTTTACGGGATTTTACATCTCCTATCAAGTGTACAACGTGAGTGCAATTACTTAAGAGATGTTATGGGATTTTCCATCTCCTAAGGATCCATCAAACTATCTATGTGTAGTAAGATACGCTATATATGTAGTGTCTATTAGTAAAGCAAAGTATTAAAATAGCGTTAAGGCTTTACATTGATCCCCCTTAACACATTTTTAAGCGTTGTCCTACAGTTTGCCTTAGTAGCATCACCAGTAACGTCGATAGCCAGGGAGGCGTTGTGATGAGACAACATTAAAACAAAGTCATAGTTATCGCGTATAAGGATAAAAGTATGACAAGGCACGTGAGACAATGCCCAAAGTAGGATACTACCAATTCGAGTCACCTGACTAGTGGTAACCCCTAACAGCCCACCGCGAACATCCATCCCATAATCAAATCAAGGTGCACCGATCAAGTCAAAATCAATATAGTAATATGAAGAACAGATGTTGCTAGAGGTAGCTAACCGCAATGGTCAGGACAAGTCATCTCGTTTTAGTCATTTCCAATTAACACAGGTGTCAGGGTCTATCTATCATCATTCTCTTTCTTCAAATCCAGCAAAAGTTTGCCAATACAACCACTTCATTCTGGATCATCCACCACGTACACAGTTGTTAAAGTGGTTCCAATATTGACAGAGAGTATGCCAATATTCGACCCCGCTCTCTTTAACAACCAAACATCATTTTTCACACCGATTGGTTCTTTTAAATTTCAAGAAAAAGTCATATTTTATATCAAAATATCAGATTCAATTCAAAATCATTTCGAATTCAAAATAGGTTATACCTTCAAAACATTCGTATTTAGATCAATGATTTAAATCTAAATAGTTTCCCTTTTAAACAGTTTGAATATTGAAAAATGGTTTGAATAATTTAAAATAGTTTTATTATTGAAAAAGGGTTTGAAATAATTAAAATAGTTTAAAGATTGAAAATAGTTTAGAATATAAAATTGTTTAATATTGAAAATAGTTTGGATAATTAAAATAGTTTATATATATTGAAATAGTTTGTTTATTAAAATAGTTTATACTAAACCTGGTTTAAACTGTTTCTTTCTTTCACAACAATTTGAACTCGTGTTCCAAATCACAACGAAATCAATTTTTCGCCTTCCAATTCAAATCAACTTCATATTCAAAATTCCATTCAAATCAACCTCAATTTAAAGATTTTAAAGCTTACTTCAAATTAAATTTAAACAGTTCCATTCAAGGGCTGAAAGTTCCAATTCACCTTCTCAATTTTTAACAATTTAGTTTAAATCCATTTAACATCCATTACTTTGAAATAACAATTTAAAACACTTTAATTAAAGTAAATTCAAAGTTTAAATTAAAATTTAAACCTTTAAAATAATTTGCTTCAATAAATTTAAGTCATTTCTCAAATCTCAACTTTAAGATTTCAAATTTAATCTTTAAACGATTTCATTTAACAGTTTTAATTTCAACATTTCAAAGCTCGAATTTAGAAAATAATTTCATTCACATAAATCAAAATTTTATTTTCTTTAAAACAATATCATTTAAGCCAATTTAAATTCAAGATTTTGAAACCATTTAATTTAACCAAATCCAATGTCCGTATATAATTTTCTACCTTATGGACAAGTGAGCATTTATTTCAATTTTAATTACATGGATGGATATATATCATTTTAATCCATATTTAAATGAAATAGGTATATATCATTTCAACCTATTTCTTAATTCATTTCAAATATTAAAAGTGATAATTTATATAATGCCAATAATAAATAGGGTAATAACAGCGATATATCCAAAATAAATAAACAACCATAGGTAACGACCTGGAATTATGAACCATTCGCATCCGCACATGTTGGACTTGAATTGCTCAAAACGACAGATTGTGTGACACCCCACCTCTATACCCACGCTAGCCAAGAACACTACGGAGTAATGCTGTCAACTAGCACGGAGAATAAGGCTGTTGAGGAGCGACCATCCATGTAATTTCTTTGGGCGAGCACCGATATGTTAGATAGTATAACATGCATTTCATTTATGGAGGAAATCCGACATACCAACACAAAACTCAAAGCTATCACACAGTGGCTATATATAATCTTCGGAAACAAACATAGAAATAACCATAACACAAATATGTCACAAACACTCATATCACAAAGGCGGAAAAAGACATGAATAAATATATATCACATGAAAGTGTACATCAGAGTAGTGGTCTAAAAGATCCACGATAATACAAAAGAATAGCTACAAGCTACACAAAAGAATAAGTATACATCACGGAGTCTATGTCTCTAACGTATACAACAAAAACTACTAAACTAAGTAGTTAGCCAAAAGTCAGAGTAATCCCAGAAGAGAAGTCAAGCAGAATCACCTGTAACAACTCGGTCTGACCCGAGTATTATTTATAAGAAAATAATAAATGGATCAGTCTAGCTATAAATATCAGATGATATGGTATAAAGTAAAAGACATGACATGAACATGTAATAACCATAGAGGCAAACTACTATAAGTATGTAATTGAAAATCAACAAGAGATTAATCAATATCACAAGAATCTTCTCAAAGATAAAATAGGGTATCATACCCTTAACTTGTATTCATAACAAGTCAATGACACAAAAATTGACCAATGCACAAAAACTGATATCATATCAATGAAAATCATGAAAATTGGTGAAACACAAATTCCAGAAATCATCACACGAAATCCAGAAAAACACATAAAATGGGGAGGCCTAACACATGAACGGGAGCATGAAAACTCCCCTACGCGCGTCACACAGGAACGGGAAGCTATCTCATGGAAGCTATCCATTAAATTTTAACACATGAACGGCCCGAAGACCATGGGGTGCTACCCCATATATGTGATGGCGAAACATCACAAATGCGGGGTCTAGTTTCCCTCGCAGACAAAGAGACATCGCTCAATCGCTAGTCTAAATCACAAAAATGATCGTCATGATCATAAGGAAGTGTCAATTACACTAAGCTAGTAAATATATGAGTTTAGCTTCATGTCCCATAACCACTAGCTTAACTTAAATATTTACGAACAAACTGTAGATCTTCACTAGAAAATTGTCACAAAATGTTCAGTCGAACAAGTCCAAGAATTAACCGACGAAGTAAACGCAAGCGTTTCATACCACCTGTTTTGCTAAGCCGTTTAATTAGATTTCACATCCGAGTGAAGTAAAGGCTTGTATATACTAATAGGTTGGAAAACGGTTTACGAAAAAGAGCTTTGTAATAAAATAGAGTTGAAATCTTTTTGATGAAAGAGTTTTGATATTTACTACTAGTATTGAAACCTTTATATTTTTTGAAGTGACAAATCACAAAAATGATTGTAGAAACAATCAATCATCAAAATTCACATACGAAGACATGAATCAAATCCAAAGAAATCGATACTAAATCCATCAAAATGGATATTCACATAAACTCCATAGAAAGAAGTCATCAACGTCGGTAAAAGTGATAACGTCTAATTGGATCGACAAAACTCGATTAACATTGGAAGTTTTACTCAAAATTAGACAGATAGGCAAAACTGGGAATTTCCAAACGTCTGAGGGGTTGGTCCAGACGTCTGGATTTTGTCCCTGGAAATATTCCAGAAGACTATCCAGACGTCTGAAACCAAAAATCAGACGTCTGAAAGCATTCAGACGTTTGGGGAAAAGTCCAGGCGTCTGGATTTAGTTTTTGGAAATATTCTAGAAAACCAACCAGACGTTTGAAAACACGAATCAGACGTCTGACATCTTTTCAGACGTCTGGAATAATAGTTCAGACGTCTGAAATTTGTCATTGCCCTTTTTATGTTTCTGCCGTATGTTATTTTTCACCAGGAGGCAAAACCAAACGTCTTGCATTAACCTCCAGACGTCTGAACACCAAATCTGGGCAGAAATTTACCTAAGCCAAGATGGCTAAAACATTTTCGGAAGCGATCGTGCAAGCAATGACAACTAAGGATTTACGTCTAGCGACAACCCGGTCTTAAAGGCGCTTCGATACACCCCAAACAACATATCCGAACATCCATTGAAGGATATTCACAAGAATTGGACTTCAAAAACCAAGAAATTAGGATATTCACCAATTCAATCACAAACAAAAGGAAATGTACATAAATAAGTGTTAGGAATTCATACCCAATCACAAAGATAGAAATAGACAAAGATGTGAGATAAAAATCTCACCTTTAAACTCAAAACAAATGAAGAAGAAACTATAGAGCAATGGCAAGAGCAATCACACTTCAATTCCAACTCAACAACCTTGAATCTAGGCTAAAAAGAGAAACATTTCCTAAATTAGGTTTAGGAATTTCTGAAATTGCTAAGAGAATGAGTTGGAGAAGAAGAAGAGGAGGCTTACCAAAGCTTCTACTATTAGTATGGAGCTAGAACTTGATTTGCAAAATAAAACTAGGGTTTGGAGTTTTAATTTCCCATTCCTCTCTCCATTGTTGTAAAAGCTTGAGTATTAGGAAATAGAAGTAAGGTAATGAAGAGAGGAGGGTTGAGGGTTGGGTCTAATGAGCTGAAACAAGACCAAAGCTCTAAGTAGAAAAAGTAGCAAAATTCTACTATCTCCAAACATATCAAAGTTTATACTTAAAAAGATCGCAAACGTCATTTTGAACTCAATGGAAGTGGTCTCGAGTCCTAATTTGACCGTATGCAAAAAGTAGCTTTTCGGACTAAAATCCGATTAACGATTAAAACATTTAAATAAGATATTCAAATACATAATCGTCAAATATGCGGGTTTTTACAGACTCCCCTCCTTAAAGAAATTGTGTCCTCGCAATATATAAGGTGGAAATAAAAAGTAACAACCATAAAAGCAAATTAAAACAAAAGAAATATAAAATAAGAAGTTCACCTTAAAGAGCATGGGAAAGTAAGTCTGGATGTATACGCTCGATGAATTCTCTAGATTCCCAAGAGAAATCCTTAGGATTTGAGGACCATTGAACCTTGATAAACGGGACATCTTTATTTTGAAGTCGTTTAACCTCTGAAGCAATAATTCGAATAGGATGCTGCTCATAAGCCTCAAGCCAACAAGAAGGAGATCGGCATGGCCATCCATAGAGTGCCTCGAAAGGTGCCATACCAATACTAGCTTGGAAGCTGTTATTATAGGAAAATTCAACAAGTGAAATATGATCTTCCCAACTTCCACCAAAGTAGTACACAAGAACGAAGAAGGTCTTCAAGAGTTTGATTCACACGCTCCGTTTGTCCATCGGACTGGGGTGATAAGCGGTGCTAAAATTAAGCTTCGTTCCCAAAGCTTTTTGAAGACTCTTCCAGAATCCACTAGTAAACAATGGATCACGATCACTAACAATGGAAGTAGGGACTCCATGCAATTTAACAATTTCTTTGATAAAGAGTTTGGCCAGAAGAGGAATGGTTCGGTTCGACCGAACGGGAATAAAATCGGCGGATTTAGTAAGTCTATCAACAATCATCCATAAGCTATCATGACCCGAATGAGAACGAGGAAGGCCATCAATAAAATCCATGAAAATTTGATCCCACTTCCAAATTGGAATTTCCAATGGTTGCAATAACCCACCGGGCCTTTGATGTTCAGCCTTGACAAGTTGGCAAGTCATGCAACACTTAACAAAGTTAGCAATATCAAATTTCATTCCCTCCCAGTAATAAAGTCGCTTCATATCCGTGTACATTTTACTACTACCGGGATGAATGGAATATTTGGAACGATGAGAATCTTCTAGAATATCTTTACGAAGATCACTAATATTGGGTACGATAATTCTACCAAATTTTCGAATGCCGCCATGAGGATTAATATCAAAGTCTTTCAAACCTTCAATATCCACTTTATCCTTAATATTTTTGCCAAGAAGAGCCAATTCGGGATCTAGCCTTTGAGCTTCAAGAATGCGGTCTAAAAGAGAAGGATGAGCCTCAAGGCTACATAAAACAAGAGATGAACATAAATCGAAAACACGATCTCGAATTTCACAAGTGGATAAAACCTCGAGATCATTCCACTCGGATATCATCATGGAAACAACCGCTTGTTGCTTTCGACTAAGTGCATCAGCAACTCGATTTCCCTTTCCGGGAGTATAAAGGATATCAAGATCATAAGAGGCAAGAAACTCGAGCCAACGCTGTTGAAGCAAATTAAGTTCCTTTTGAGAAAATAAATATTTCAAAGACTTATGATCTGTATAAAGTATAAATTTCTTTCCCAAAAGATAGTGTCGCCAAATTCGAAGGGCGAAAACGATAGCCGCGAGTTCTAAATCATGTGTGGCATATCTAGTCTCCGCCGGCTTCAATTGCCTAGAAGCATAAGCAATAACACGTTCTTTTTGCATAAGAATGGCACCCAAACCAACGCGACTAGCATCGGTATAAACAACAAAATCTTGGTTCCCTTCGGGGATAACAAGAATGGGAGCATTAGAAAGGAGTTCTTTTAATTTCTGAAAAGAAGATTCACATTTGTCCGACCAAATGTATTTAACACCTTTCTTTGTTAAGCCAGTAAGAGGCACGACAATCTTAGAAAAGTCTTTTAAAAACGGCGGTAATAACCTGCCAATCCGAGAAAGCTACGGATTTCAGTCATGCTCTCCGGTCTCTTCCAATTTTGAATCGCTTCAATCTTTGAAGGATCCACTGATATTCCAGATTCGGATTTAATATGACCGAGAAACTTCACACTAGACTGCCGAAAATGGCATTTAGAAAATTTTGCTTTTAATTGATTGCTCCTAAGAGTTTCCAATACAATCCGAAGATGCTTTTCTTGTTCCTCCTCGGTTTTAGAATACACAAGGACATCATACAAAAAGATGAGAACAAACCGATCGAGGAAATCTTTGAAAACTCGATTCATGAGGTCAACGAAATAAGCCGGAGCATTCGTTAACCCAAATGGCATAACCAGCCGTTCATAAGATCCATAGCGTGTACGGAACGAAGTCAAAGGAATATTATCCTCTGCAATACGAAGCTGATGAAAACCGGTAGCCAAGTCCAATTGTGAAAAGACTCTAGCACCACTAAGCTGATCAAATAGATCATCAATCCGAGGTAAATGATATTTATTCTTAATAGTAAGATCATTAAGCTTGCGGTAGTCGACGCAAAGCCTAAGTGTACCATCGGACTTATTTACGAAAATAGCTGAAGCTCCCCAAGGCAAGGAACTAGAGCGAATAAGTTGCTTCCTCTCCAATTCGGATAATTGTTTGCGCATCTCTTCATTCTCCTTATTGGACATGCGATAAGGAGGACGAGTAATAGGTTGAGCTCCAGGTATAAGATTAATTTTGAACTCAATTGCTTGCTTAGGTGGTAGTCCTAAAACGGGCTCAAAGATGTCGGAAAATTCACGAACGACGCGAATAAGAGAAATGACATCTTCCTCATCATCATTATCATTATCACGAGGATTTAAAGAATATAAAGATGCAACCAAAGCGGAATCCGAATCTTTAAGAATAATAGAAATCTGATTAACAGATTGCGGATGTCGGAGATAAATAGTCCGTTCAGGACATAGGATATGAGCTTCATAACGATTAAGCCAATACATACCCAAAATCATTCCAAAGCCTAAGTAACGCATGATATGCAAATCGGCCAGGAAAGAAAAGTCACATAAAATAATCTCCACATCTCTGCATAGCAAACTAAGAGTTGCGGATCCTCTAACGGTATTCGCAATTCTTAAAGAAGTCATTAAACACAAAACATCCAAAGAAAATGTATCAACAAGTTCTTTTGATATAAAAGAATGGGACGCACCCGTATCAAAAAGAACTCGAATAGGTTGATCACGAAATATAATGATGCCATCAAGGATAGAATGAGACATACCTTGACCGCGAGATGTGTTGCCATGGGCTTGAGCAACGTTTAACTTCCCCTCCTTATCTTGAAGCCTAGGGCATTGGTGCATAAAATGATCTGGACTCTTACAATAGCGACAAGAGCGGGGCTTTGAACACTTGTTCGAAAAATGGCCCTTAGCACCACAGTTGAAGCATTTCCTATCACTGGGGGAAAATGCCTTTGCAGCAGGAGTTGCTTGCTTAACCTTTTTGTTGGGATAAGGACCTTTGAATTTGTTTGGCCTCTTCTTGTTGTTGAAGTTTGGTTTGGAAGCAACCACTTCAACATCACTGTCCTTATCAACCTCTTCAAGACGAAGAGCGTTATCAATAAGTTGATCGAATGAAACTTCTAACTTTAGAAGTAATGGCTTCCTGAGATTCTTGTTTAAGCCATAGACGAATCTTTGATTCTTCTTCAACGGAGTGTTGATATATTCAACCCCATATTTGGACAGTGACTCGAAGGATGCGACATAATCTGTCACAGAAGATTCACCTTGAACAAGGTCTATAAAACGTCGAGCCAATGTCACCTTTTCTGCTTCTGGTACGAATTTTAATTTGAAGCGTTCCCGTAATTGCTCCCAGGTGAGATCCGCTTCATTAATCTCTAAAATAAGAAGTTCGTACCAATCCAATGCTCTCTCTTGGAGCATACTGGAGGCCACTTGAACACGGTGAAGATCGACAAGATTCATGCGAGAAAAGATTCGATCGCATGTTCTTAACCAAGCCTGGACCTCGATAATAGTCTCGGAACCTTTAAATGGTTTCCCACCCAAGTTGGTATAATCGTTGCACAAACGTGCAAATCTAGACTTAGGGTGAGTTGGTTCCGGATTAGGACCAGCTGCCTGAGCATTCTTTACTAGATCAAGAAGCTGTTGAGCAATCATAAAAACTCCATCCTGGGGAGTGACAGTAGATGGTCCGGCTCTAGGATGACCTGGTCTAGACATTCTCTCCTTTAAGAAAGAGAGAAGAAGAAAAGTCATTCTCCAAATAAATATCAAGCAATCTTGATAGATGAAACAAGGAATCATAAAGAAAACAGGATGAATCGGTACGAAGACTTGAACTAAATCCTGAAACACAACTCCTAAGGTGGACTTAGGACGATGATCCTTGTTAAGTTATTCTACATTGTTCCGAAGTTTGGCTTTGATACCAAACTGTGACTCCCCACCTCTATACCCATGCTAGCCAAGAACACTACGGAGTAATGCTGTCAACTAGCACGGAGAATAAGGCTGTTGAGGAGCGACCATCCATGTAATTTCTTTGGCCGAGCACCGATATGTTAGATAGTATAGCATGCATTTCATTTAAGGAGGAAATCCGACATACCGACACAAAACTCAAAGCTATCACACAGTGGCTATATATAATCTTTGGAAACAAACATAGAAATAAACATAACACAAATCAGTCACAGACACCCATATCACAAAGGCGGAAAAAGATATGAATAAATATATATCACATGAAAGTGTACATCAGAGTAGTGGTCTAAAAGTTCCACGATAATACAAAAGAATAGCTACAAGCTACACAAAAGAATAAGTATACATCACGGAGTCTATGTCTCTAACGTATACAACAAAAACTACTAAACTAAGTAGTTAGCCAAAAGTCAGAGTAATCCCAGAAGAGAAGTCAAGCAGAAGCACCTGTAACATCTCAGTCTGACCCGAGTATTATTTATACGAAAATAATAAACGGATCAGTCTAGCTATAAATATCAGATGATATGGTATAAAGTAAAAGACATGACATGAACATGTAATAACCATAAAGGCAAACTACTATAAGTTTGTAATTGAAAATCAACAAGAGATTAATCAATATCACAAGAATCTTCTCAAAGATAAAATAGGGTATCATACCCTTAACTTGTATTCATAACAAGTCAATGACACACAAATTCACCAATGCACAAAAACTGATATCATATAAATGAAAATCATGAAAATTGGTGAAACACAAATTCCAGAAATCATCACACGAAATCCAGAAAAACACATAAAATGAGGAGGCCTAACACATGAACGGGAGCATGAAAACTCACCTACGCGCATCACATAGGAACGAGAAGCTATCTCATGGAAGCTATCCATTAAATTTTAACACATGAATGGTCCGAAGACAATGGGGTGCTACCCCATATATGTGATGGCGAAACATCACAAAAGCGGTGTCTAGTCTCCCTCGCAGACAAAGAGACATCGCTCAATCACTAGTCTAAATCACAAAAATGATCGTCATGATCATAAGGAAGTGTCAATTACACTAAGCTAGTAAATATATGAGTTTAGCTTCATGTCCCATAACTACTAGCTTAACTTAAATATTTACGAACAAATTGTAGATCTTCACTAGAAAATTGTCACAAAATGTTCAGTCGAACAAGTCCAAGAATTAACCGACGAAGTAAACGCAAGCGTTTCATACCACCTGTTTTGCTAAGCCGTTTAATTAGATTTCTCATCCGAGTGAAGTAAAGGCTTGTATATAATAATAGGTTGGAAAACGGTTTACGAAAAAGAGCTTTGTAATAAAATAGAGTTGAAATCGTTTTGATGAAAGAGTTTTGATATTTACTACTAGTATTGAAACCTTTATATTTTTTGAAGTGACAAATCACAAAAATGATTGTAGAAACAATCAATCATCAAAATTCACATACGAAGACATGAATCAAATCCAAAGAAATCGATACTAAATCCATCAAAATGGATATTCACATAAACTCCATAGAAAGAACTCATCAACGTCGGTAAAAGTGATAACGTCTAATTGGATCGACAAAACTCGATTAACATTGGAAGTTTTACTCAAAATTAGACAGATAGGCAAAACTGGGAATTTCCAGACGTCTGAGGGGTTGGTCCAGACGTCTAGATTTAGTCTTTGGAAATATTCCAAAAGACTATCCAGACGTCTGAAACAAAAAATCAGACGTCTGAAAGCATTCAGACGTCTGGGGAAAAGTCCAGGCGTTTGGATTTGGTTTCTGGAAATATTCCAGAAAACCAACCAGACGTTTGAAAACACGAATCAGACGTCTGACATCTTTTCAGACGTCTGGAATAATAGTTCAGACGTCTGAAATTTGTCATTGCCCTTTTTATTTTTCTGCCGTATGTTATTTTTCACCAGGAGGCAAAACCAGACATCTGGCATTAACCTCCAGACGTCTGAACACCAAATCTGGGCAGAAATTTACCTAAGCCAAGATGGCTAAAACGTTCTCGGAAGCGATCGTGCAAGCAATGACAACTAAGGATTTACGTCTAGCGACAACCCGGTCTTAAAGGCGCTTCAATACACCCCAAACAACATATCCAAACATCCATTGAAGGATATTCACAAGAATTGGACTTCAAAAACCAAGAAATTAGGATATTCACCAATTCAATCACAAACAAAAGGAAATGTACATAAATAAGTGTTAGGAATTCATACCCAATCACAAAGATAGATATAGACAAAGATGTTAGATAAAAATCTCACCTTTAAACTCAAAACAAATGAAGAAGAAACTATAGAGCAATGGCAAGAGCAATCACACTTCAATTCCAACTCAAAAACCTTGAATCTAGGCTAAAAAGAGAAACATTTCCTAAATTAGGTTTAGGAATTTCTGAAATTGCTAAGAGAATGAGTTGTAGAAGAAGACGAGGAGGCTTACCAAAGCTTCTACTATTAGTATGGAGCTAGAACTTGATTTGCAAAAGAAAACTAGGGTTTGGAGATTTAATTTCCCATTCCTCTCTCCATTGTTGTAAAAGCTTGAGTATTAGGAAATAGAAGTAAGGTAATGAAGAGAGGAGGGTTGAGGGTTGGGTCTAATGAGCTGAAACAAGACCAAAGCTCTAAGTAGAAAAAAGTAGCAAAATTCTACCATCTCCAAACATATCAAAGTTTATACTTAAAAAGATCGCAAACGTCATTTTGAACTCAATGGAAGTGGTCTCGAGTCCTAATTTGACCGTATGCAAAAAGTAGCTTTTCGGACTAAAATCCGATTAACGATTAAAACATTTAAATAAGATATTCAAATACATAATCATCAAATATGCGGGTTGTTACAGACTCCCCTCCTTAAAGAAATTGCGTCCTCGCAATATATAAGGTGGAAATAAAAAGTAACAACCATAAAAGCATATTAACACAAAAGAAATTTAAAATAAAAAGTTCACCTTAAAGATCATGGGAAAGTAAGTCCAGATATGTACGCTCGATGAATTCTCTAGATTCCCAAGAGCAATCCTTAGGATTTGAGGACCATTGAACCTTCACAAACGGGACATCTTTATTTCGAAGTCGTTTAACCTCTGAAGCAATAATTCGAATAGGATGCTGCTCATAAGTTAAATTCGGCGAAACTTCAATCTCTTCCACAACACCGGGCTTAAGAATAGATTCGGAATCTCGAAGACATTTCCGTAATTGAGAAACGTGGAACACGTCATGCATGGCAAAAAACTGAGCCGGTAATGAAAGGCGATAAACCATGGAACCAATACGTTTGGTGATAGGAAATGGCCCAATATATCGAGGCGCTAACTTTCCCGATCGACTGAAACGTACAACTCCCTTTATAGGGGAAACACGAATAAATACAAGATCTCCAACAGAAAATTCTAATTTCCTTCTTCGATTATCGGCATAGGATTTTTGTCTACTCTGGGCTTCTTTCATCCTATGACGAATAAGTTCAATCTTTTCTGTGGAATCACGAATGAAATCTGGACCTAAAACCAGCTTCTCACCAGCCTCAAGCCAACAAGAAGGAGATCGGCATGGCCTTCCATAGAGTGCCTCGAAAGGTGCCATACAAATACTAACTTGGAAGCTGTTATTATAGGAAAATTCAACAAGTGAAATATGGTCTTCCCAACTTCCACCAAAGTCAAGGACACATGAACGAAGAAGGTCTTCAAGAGTTTGATTCACACGCTCCGTTTGTCCATCGGACTGGGGGTGATAAGCGGTGCTAAAATTAAGCTTCGTTCCCAAAGCTTTTTGAAGACTCTTCCAAAATCCACTAGTAAACAATGGATCACGATCACTAACAATGGAAGTAGGGACTCCATGCAATTTAACAATTTCTTTGATAAAGAGTTTGGCCAGAAGAGGAATGGTTCGGTTCGACCGAACGGAAATAAAATGGGCGGATTTAGTAAGTCTATCAACAATCACCCATAAGCTATCATGACCCGAACGAGAACGGGGAAGGCCATCAATAAAATCCATGGAAATTTGATCCCACTTCCAAATTGGAATTTCCAATGGTTGCAATAACCCACCGGGCCTTTGATGTTCGGCCTTGACAAGTTGGCAAGTCATTCAACACTTAACAAAGTTAGCAATATCAAATTTCATTCCCTCCTAGTAATAAAGTCGCTTCATATCCGCGTACATTTTACTACTACCGGGATGAATGGAATATTTGGAACGATGAGAATCTTCTAGAATATCTTTACGAAGATCACTAATATTGGGTACGATAATTCTACCAAATTATCAAATGCCGCCACGAGAATCAATATCAAAGTCTTTCAAAACTTCAATATCCACTTTATCCTTAATATTCTGGCCAAGAAGAGCCAATTCGGGATCTAGCCTTTGAGCTTCAAGAATGCGGTCTAAAAGAGAAGGATGAGCCTCAAGGCTACATAAAACAAGAGATGAACATAAATCGGAAACACGATCTCGAATTTCACAAGTGGATAAAACCTCGAGATTATTCCACTCGGATATCATCATGGAAACAACTGCTTGTTGCTTTCGACTAAGTGCATCGGCAACTCGATTTCCCATTCCGGGAGTATAAAGGATATCAAGATCATAAGAGGAAAGAAACTCGAGCCAACGCTGTTGACGCAAATTAAGGTCCTTTTGAGAAAATAAATATTTCAAAGACTTATGATCTGTATAAAGTATAAATTTCTCTCCTAAAAGATAGTGTCGCCAAATTCGAAGGGCGAAAACGATAGCCGCGAGTTCTAAATCATGTGTGGCATATCTAGTCTCCGTCGGCTTCAATTGACTAGAAGCATAAGCAATAACACGTTCTTTTTGCATAAGAACGACACCCAAACCAACGCGACTAGCATCGGTATAAACAACAAAATCTTGGTTCCCTTCGGGGATAACAAGAATGGGAGCATTAGAAAGGAGTTCTTTTAATTTCTGAAAAGAAGATTCACATTTGTCCGACCAAATGTATTTAACACCTTTCTTTGTTAAGCCAGTAAGAGGCACGGCAATCTTAGAAAAGTCTTTTATAAAACGGCGGTAATAACCTGCCAATCCGAGAAAGCTACGGATTTCAGTCACGCTCTCCGGTCTCTTCCAATTTTGAATCGCTTCAATCTTTGAAGGATCCACTGATATTCCGGATTCGGAAATAATATGACCGAGAAACTTCACACTAGACTGCCAAAAATGGCATTTAGAAAATTTTACTTTTAATTGATTTCTCCTAAGAGTTTCCAATACAATCCGAAGATGCTTTTCATGTTCTTCCTCGGTTTTAGAATACACAAGGATATCATCAATAAAGATGAGAACAAACCGATCGAGGAAATCTTTGAAAACTCGATTCATGAGGTCAACGAAATAAGCCGGAGCATTCGTTAACCAAAATGGCATAACCAGCCATTCATAAGATCCATAGCGTGTACGGAACGAAGTCAAAGGAATACTATCCTCTGCAATACGAAGCTGATGAAAACCGGTAGCCAAGTCCAATTGTGAAAAGACTCTAGCACCACTAAGCTGATCAAATAGATCATCAATCCGAGGTAAAGGATATTTATTCTTAATAGTAAGATCATTAAGCTTGCGGTAGTCGACGCAAAGCCTAAGTGTACCATTGGACTTATTTACGAAAATAGCTGAAGCTCCCCAAGGCAAGGAACTAGAGCGAATAAGTTGCTTCGTCTCCAATTCGGATAATTGTTTGCGCATCTCTTCATTCTCCTTATTGGACATGCGATAAGGAGGACGAGTAATAGGTTGAGCTCCAGGTATAAGATTAATTTTGAACTCAATTGCTTGCTTAGGTGGTAGTCCTAAAACGGGCTCAAAGATGTCGGAAAATTCACGAACGACGCGAATAAGAGAAATGACATCTTCCTCATCATCATTATCATTATCACGAGGATTTAAAGAATATAAAGATGCAACCAAAGTGGAATCCGAATCTTTAACAATAATAGAAATCTGATTAACAGATTGCGGATGTCGGAGATAAATAGTACGTTCAGGACATAGGCTATGAGCTTCATAACGATTAAGCCAATCCATACCCAAAATCATTCCAAAGCCTAAGTAACGCATGATATGCAAATCGGCTAGGAAAGAAAAGTCACATAAAATAATCTCCACATCTCTGCATAGCAAACTAAGAGTTGCGGATCCTCCAACGGTATTCGCAATTCTTAAAGAAGTCATTAAACACAAAACATCCAAAGAAAATGTATCAACAAGTTCTTTTGATATAAAAGAATGGGACGCACCCGTATCAAAAAGAACTCGAATAGGTTGATCACGAAATATAATGATGCCATCAAGGACAGAATGAGACATACCTTGACCACGAGATGTGTTGCCACGGGCTTGAGCAACGTTTAACTTCCCCTCCTTATCTTGAAGCCTAGGGCATTGGTGCATAAAATGATCTGGACTCTTACAATAGCGACAAGAGCGGGGCTTTGAACACTTGTTCGAAAAATGGCCCTTAGCACCACAGTTGAAGCATTTCCTATCACTGGGGGAAAATGCCTTTGCAGCAAGAGTTACTTGCTTACCCTTTTTGTTGGGATAAGGACCTTTGAATTTGTTTGGCCTCTTCTTGTTGTTGAAGTTTGGTTTGGAAGCCACCACTTCAACATCACTGTCCTTATCAACCTCTTCAAGACGAAGAGCGGTATTAATAGGTTGATCTAAAGAAACTTCTAACTTTAGAAGTAATGGCTTCCTGAGATTCTTGTTTAAGCCATAGACGAATCTTTGATTCTTCTTCAACGGAGTGTTGATATATTCAACCTCATATTTGGACAGTGACTCGAAGGATGCGACATAATCTGTCACAGAAGATTCACCTTGAACAAGGTCTATAAAACGTCGAGCCAATGTCACCTTTTCTGCTTCTGGTACGAATTTTAATTCAAAGCGTTCTCGGAATTGCTCCCAGGTGAGATCCGCTTCATTAATCTCTGAAATAAGAAGTTCGTACCAATCCAATGCTCTCTCTTGGAGCATACTGGAGGCCACCTGAACACGGTGAAGATCGACAAGATTCATGCGAGAAAAGATTCGATCGCATGTTCTTAACCAAGCCTGGACCTCGATAATAGTCTCGGAACCTTTAAATGGTTTCCCACCCAAGTTGGTATAATCGTTGCACAAACGTGCAAATCCAGACTTAGGGTGAGTTGGTTATGGATTAGGACCAGCTGCCTGAGCATTCTTTGCTAGATCAAGAAGCTGTTGAGCAGTCATAAAAACTCCATCCTCGGGAGTGACAGTAGATGGTCCGGCTCTAGGATGACCTGGTCTAGACATTCTCTCCTTTAAGAAAGAGAGAAGAAGAAAATTCATTCTCCAAATAAATATCAAGCAATCTTGATAGATGAAACAAGGAATCATAAAGAAAACAGGATGAATCGGTACGAAGACTTGAACTAAATCCTGAAACACAACTCCTAAGGTGGACTTAGGACGATGATCCTTGTTAAGTTATTCTACATTGTTCTGAAGTTTGGCTTTGATACCAAGCTATGACTCCCCACCTCCATACCCACGCTAGCCAAGAACACTACGGAGTAATGCTGTCAACTAGCACGGAGAATAAGGCTGTTGAGGAGCGACCATCCATGTAATTTCTTTGGGCGAGCACCGATATGTCAGATAGTATAGCATGCATTTCATTTAAGGAGGAAATCCGACATACCGACACAAAACTCAAAGCTATCACACAGTGGCTATATATAATCTTTGGAAACAAACATAGAAATAAACATAAAACAAATCAGTTACAGACACCCATATCACAAAGGCGGAAAAAGATATGAATAAATATATATCACATGAAAGTGTACATCAGAGTAGTGGTCTAAAAGATCCACGATAATACAAAAGAATAGCTACAAGCTACACAAAAGAATAAGTATACATCACGGAATTTATGTCTCAAACGTATACAACAAAAACTACTAAACTAAGTAGTAAGCCAAAAGTCAGAGTAATCCCAGAAGAGAAGTCAAGCAGAAGCGCCTGTAACATCTCGGTCTGACCCGAGTATTATTTATAAGAAAATAATAAACGGATCAGTCTAGCTATAAATATCAGATGATATGGTATAAAGTAAAAGACATAACATGAACATGTAATAACCATAGAGGCAAACTACTATAAGTATGTAATTGAAAATCAATAAGAGATTAATCAATATCACAAGAATCTTCTCAAAGATAAAATAGGGTATCATACCCTTAACTTGTATTCATAACAAGTCAATGACACACAAATTCACCAATGCACAAAAATTGATATCATATCAATGAAAGTCATGAAAATTGGTGAAACACAAATTCCAGAAATCATCACACGAAATCCAGAAAAACACATAAAATGGGGAGGCCTAACACATGAACGGGAGCATGAAAACTCACCTACGCGCGTCACACAGGAACGAGAAGCTATCTCATGGAAGCTATCCATTAGATTTTAACACATGAACGGTCCGAAGACCATGGGATGCTACCCCATATATGTGATGGCGAAACATCACAAAAGCGGGGTCTAGTCTCCCTCGTAGACAAAGAGACATCGCTCAATCGCTAGTCTAAATCACAAAAATGATCGTCACGATCATAAGGAAGTGTCAATTACACTAAGCTAGTAAATATATGAGTTTAGCTTCATGTACCATAACCACTAGCTTAACTTAAATATTTACGAACAAACTGTAGATCTTCACTAGAAAATTGTCACAAAATGTTCAATCGAATAAGTCCAAGAATTAACCGACGAAGTAAACGCAAGCGTTTCATACCACCTGTTTTGCTAAGCCGTTTAATTAGATTTCTCATCCGAGTGAAGTAAAGGCTTGTATATACTAATAGGTTGGAAAACGGTTTACGAAAAAGGGCTTTGTAATAAAATAGAGTTGAAATTGTTTTGATGAAAGAGTGTTGATATTTACTACTAGTATTGAAACCTTTATATTTTTTGAAGTGACAAATCACAAAAATGATTGTAGAAACAATCAATCATCAAAATTCACATACGAAGACGTGAATCAAATCCAAAGAAATCGATACTAAATCCATGAAAATGGATATTCATATAAACTCCATAGAAATAAGTCATCAACGTCGGTAAAAGTGATAACGTCTAATTGGATCGACAAAACTCGATTAACATTGGAATTTTTACTCAAAATTAGACAGATAGGCAAAACTGGGAATTTCCAGACGTTTGAGGGGTTGGTCCAGACGTCTGGATTTAGTCTCTGGAAATATTCCAGAAGACTATCCAGACATCTGAAACCAAAAATCAGACGTCTGAAAGCATTCAGACGTCTGGGGAAAAGCCCAGGCGTCTGGATTTGGTTTCTGGAAATATTCCAGAAAACCAACCAGACGTCTGAAAAAACGAATCAGACGTCTGACATCTTTTCAGACGTCTGGAATAATAGTTCAGACGTCTGAAATTTGTCACTGCCCTTTTTATTTTTCTGCCGTATGTTATTTTTCACCAGGAGGCAAAACCAGACGTCTGGAATTAACCTCCAGACGTTTGAACACCAAATCTGGGCAGAAATTTACCTAAGCCAAGATGGCTAAAACGTTCTCGGAAGCGATCGTGCAAACAATGACAACTAAGGATTTACGTCTAGCGACAACCCGGTCTTAAAGGCGCTTCGATACACCCCAAACAACATATCCAAACATCCATTGAAGGATATTAACAAGAATTGGACTTCAAAAACCAAGAAATTAGGATATTCACCAATTCAATCACAAACAAAAGGAAATGTACATAAATAAGTGTTAGGAATTCATACCCAATCACAAAGATAGATATAGACAAAGATGTGAGATAAAAATCTCACCTTTAAACTCAAAACAAATGAAGAAGAAACTATAGAGCAATGGCAAGAGCAATCACACTTCAATTCCAACTCAACAACCTTGAATCTAGGCTAAAAAGAGAAACATTTCCTAAATTAGGTTTAGGAATTTCTGAAATTGCTAAGAGAATGAGTTGGAGAAGAAGAAGAGGAGGCTTACCAAAGCTTCTACTATTAGTATGGAGCTAGAACTTGATTTGCAAAATAAAACTAGGGTTTGGAGTTTTAATTTCCCATTCCTCTCTCCATTGTTGTAAAAGCTTGAGTATTAGGAAATAGAAGTAAGGTAATGAAGAGAGGAGGGTTGAGGGTTGGGTCTAATGAGCTGAAACAAGACCAAAGCTCTAAGTAGAAAAAGTAGCAAAATTCTACTATCTCCAAACATATCAAAGTTTATACTTAAAAAGATCGCAAACGTCATTTTGAACTCAATGGAAGTGGTCTCGAGTCCTAATTTGACCGTATGCAAAAAGTAGCTTTTCGGACTAAAATCCGATTAATGATTAAAACATTTAAATAAGATATTCAAATACATAATCGTCAAATATGCGGGTTTTTACAGACTCCCCTCCTTAAAGAAATTGTGTCCTCGCAATATATAAGGTGGAAATAAAAAGTAACAACCATAAAAGCAAATTAAAACAAAAGAAATATAAAATAAGAAGTTCACCTTAAAGAGCATGGGAAAGTAAGTCTGGATGTATACGCTCGATGAATTCTCTAGATTCCCAAGAGAAATCCTTAGGATTTGAGGACCATTGAACCTTGATAAACGGGACATCTTTATTTCGAAGTCGTTTAACCTCTGAAGCAATAATTCGAATAGGATGCTGCTCATAAGTTAAATTCGGCGAAACTTCAATCTCTTCCACAACACCGGGCTCAAGAATAGATTCGGAATCTCGAAGACATTTCCGTAATTGAGAAACGTGGAACACGTCATGCATGGCAAAAGACTGAGCCGGTAATGAAAGGCGATAAACCATGGAACCAATACGTTCGGTGATAGGAAATGGCCCAATATATCGAGGCGCTAACTTTCCCGATCGACTGAAACGTACAACTCCCTTAATAGGAGAAACACGAATAAATACAAGATCTCCAATAGAAAATTCTAATTTCCTTCTTCGATTATCGACATAGGATTTTTGTCTACTCTGGGCTTCTTTCATCCTATGACGAATAAGTTCAATCTTTTCTGTGGAATCACGAATGAAATCTGGACCTAAAACCAGCTTCTCACCAGCCTCAAGCCAACAAGAAGGAGATCGGCATGGCCATCCATAGAGTGCCTCGAAAGGTGCCATACCAATACTAGCTTGGAAGCTGTTATTATAGGAAAATTCAACAAGTGAAATATGATCTTCCCAACTTCCACCAAAGTAGTACACAAGAACGAAGAAGGTCTTCAAGAGTTTGATTCACACGCTCCGTTTGTCCATCGGACTGGGGTGATAAGCGGTGCTAAAATTAAGCTTCGTTCCCAAAGCTTTTTGAAGACTCTTCCAGAATCCACTAGTAAACAATGGATCACGATCACTAACAATGGAAGTAGGGACTCCATGCAATTTAACAATTTCTTTGATAAAGAGTTTGGCCAGAAGAGGAATGGTTCGGTTCGACCGAACGGGAATAAAATGGGCGGATTTAGTAAGTCTATCAACAATCACCCATAAGCTATCATGACCCGAACGAGAACGGGGAAGGCCATCAATAAAATCCATGGAAATTTGATCCCACTTCCAAATTGGAATTTCCAATGGTTGAAATAACCCACCGGGCCTTTGGTGTTTGGCCTTGACAAGTTGGCAAGTCATGCAACACTTAACAAAGTTAGCAATATCAAATTTCATTCCCTCCCAGTAATAAAGTCGCTTCATATCCGCGTACATTTTACTACTACCGGGATGAATGGAATATTTGGAACGGTGAGAATCTTCTAGAATATCTTTACGAAGATCACTAATATTGGGTACGATAATTCTACCAAATTTTCGAATGCCGCCACAAGAATCAATATCAAAGTCTTTCAAACCTTCAATATACACTTTATCCTTAATATTTTGGCCAAGAAGAGCCAATTCGGGATCTAGCCTTTGAGCTTCAAGAATGCGGTCTAAAAGAGAAGGATGAGCCTCAAGGCTACATAAAACAAGAGATGAACATAAATCGAAAACACGATCTCGAATTTCACAAGTGGATAAAACCTCGAGATCATTCCACTCGGATATCATCATGGAAACAACCGCTTGTTGCTTTCGACTAAGTGCATCAGCAACTCGATTTCCCTTTCCGGGAGTATAAAGGATATCAAGATCATAAGAGGCAAGAAACTCGAGCCAACGCTGTTGAAGCAAATTAAGTTCCTTTTGAGAAAATAAATATTTCAAAGACTTATGATCTGTATAAAGTATAAATTTCTTTCCCAAAAGATAGTGTCGCCAAATTCGAAGGGCGAAAACGATAGCCGCGAGTTCTAAATCATGTGTGGCATATCTAGTCTCCACCGGCTTCAATTGCCTAGAAGCATAAGCAATAACACGTTCTTTTTGCATAAGAATGGCACCCAAACCAACGCGACTAGCATCGGTATAAACAACAAAATCTTGGTTCCCTTCGGGGATAACAAGAATGGGAGCATTAGAAAGGAGTTCTTTTAATTTCTGAAAAGAAGATTCACATTTGTCCGACCAAATGTATTTAACACCTTTCTTTGTTAAGCCAGTAAGAGGCACGACAATCTTAGAAAAGTCTTTTAAAAACGGCGGTAATAACCTGCCAATCCGAGAAAGCTACGGATTTCAGTCATGCTCTCCGGTCTCTTCCAATTTTGAATCGCTTCAATCTTTGAAGGATCCACTGATATTCCAAATTCGGAAATAATATGACCGAGAAACTTCACACTAGACTGCCGAAAATGGCATTTAGAAAATTTTGCTTTTAATTGATTGCTCCTAAGAGTTTCCAATACAATCCGAAGATGCTTTTCTTGTTCCTCCTCGGTTTTAGAATACACAAGGACATCATCAATAAAGATGAGAACAAACCGATCGAGGAAATCTTTGAAAACTCGATTCATGAGGTCAACGAAATAAGCCGGAGCATTCGTTAACCCAAATGGCATAACCAGCCATTCATAAGATCCATAGCGTGTACGGAACGAAGTCAAAGGAATATTATCCTCTGCAATACGAAGCTGATGAAAACCGGTAGCCAAGTCCAATTGTGAAAAGACTCTAGCACCACTAAGCTGATCAAATAGATCATCAATCCGAGGTAAAGGATATTTATTCTTAATAGTAAGATCATTAAGCTTGCGGTAGTCGACGCAAAGCCTAAGTGTACCATCGGACTTATTTACGAAAATAGCTAAAGCTCCCCAAGGCAAGGAACTAGAGCGAATAAGTTGCTTCCTCTCCAATTCGGATAATTGTTTGCGCATCTCTTCATTCTCCTTATTGGACATGCGATAAGGAGGACGAGTAATAGGTTGAGCTCCAGGTATAAGATTAATTTTGAACTCAATTGCTTGCTTAGGTGGTAGTCCTAAAACGGGCTCAAAGATGTCGGAAAATTCACGAACGACGCGAATAAGAGAAATGACATCTTCCTCATCATCATTATCATTATCACGAGGATTTAAAGAATATAAAGATGCAACCAAAGCGGAATCCGAATCTTTAAGAATAATAGAAATCTGATTAACAGATTGCGGATGTCGGAGATAAATAGTCCGTTCAGGACATAGGATATGAGCTTCATAACGATTAAGCAAATCTATACCCAAAATCATTCCAAAGCCTAAGTAACGCATGATATGCAAATCGGCCAGGAAAGAAAAGTCACATAAAATAATCTCCACATCTCTGCATAGCAAACTAAGAGTTGCGGATCCTCCAACAGGATTCGCAATTCTTAAAGAAGTCATTAAACACAAAACATCCAAAGAAAATGTATCAACAAGTTCTTTTGATATAAAAGAATGGGACGCACCAGTATCAAAAAGAACTCGAATAGGTTGATCACGAAATATAATGATGCCATCAAGGACAGAATGAGACATACCTTGACCACGAGATGTGTTGCCAGGGGCTTGAGCAACGTTTAACTTCCCCTCCTTATCTTGAAGCCTAGGGCATTGTTGCATAAAATGATCTGGACTCTTACAATAGCGACAAGAGCGGGGCTTTGAACACTTGTTCGAAAAATGGCCCTTAGCACCACAATTGAAGCATTTCCTATCACTGGGGGAAAATGCCTTTGCAGCAAGAGTTGCTTGCTTACCCTTTTTGTTGGGATAAGGACCTTTGAATTTGTTTGGCCTCTTCTTGTTGTTGAAGTTTGGTTTGGAAGCCACCACTTCAACATCACTGTCCTTATCAACCTCTTCAAGACGAAGAGCGGTATCAATAAGTTGATCGAAAGAAACTTCTAACTTTAGAAATAATGGCTTCCTGAGATTCTTGTTTAAGCCATAGACGAATCTTTGATTCTTCTTCAACGGAGTGTTGATATATTCAACCCCATATTTGGACAGTGACTCAAAGGATGCGACATAATCTGTCACAGAAGATTCACCTTGAACAAGGTCTATAAAACGTCGATCCAATGTCACCTTTTCTGCTTCTGGTACGAATTTTAATTTGAAGCATTCCTGGAATTGCTCCCAGGTGAGATCCGCTTCATTAATCTCTGAAATTAAAAGTTCGTACCAATCCAATGCTCTCTCTTGGAGCATACTGGAGGCCACCTGAACACGGTGAAGATCGACAAGATTCATGCGAGAAAAGATTCGATCGCATGTTCTTAACCAAGCCTGGACCTCGATAATAGTCTCGGAACCTTTAAATGGTTTCCCACCCAAGTTGGAATAATCGTTGCACAAACGTGCAAATCCAGACTTAGGGTGAGTTGGTTCCGGATTAGGACCAGCTGCCTGAGCATTCTTTACTAGATCAAGAAGCTGTTGAGCAGTCATAAAAACTCCATCCTGGGGAGTGACAGTAGATGGTCCGGCTCAAGGATGACCTGGTCTAGACATTCTCTCCTTTAAGAAAGAGAGAAGAAGAAAAGTCATTCTCCAAATAAATATCAAGCAATCTTGATAGATGAAACAAGGAATCATAAAGAAAATAGGATGAATCGGTACGAAGACTTGAACTAAATCCTGAAACACAACTCCTAAGGTGGACTTAGGACGATGATCCTTGTTAAGTTATTCTACATTGTTCCAAAGTTTGGCTTTGATACCAAGCTGTGACTCCCCACCTCTATACCCACGCTAGCCAAGAACACTACGGAGTAATGCTGTCAACTAGCATGGAGAATAAGGCTGTTGAGGAGCGACCATCCATGTAATTTCTTTGGGCGAGCACCGATATGTCAGATAGTATAACATGCATTTCATTTAAGGAGGAAATCCAACATACCGACACAAAACTCAAAGCTATCACACAGTGGCTATATATAATCTTCGGAAACAAACATAGAAATTAACATAACACAAATCAGTCACAGACACCCATATCACAAAGGCGGAAAAAGATATGAATAAATATATATCACATGAAAGTGTACATCAGAGTAGTGGTCTAAAAGATCCACGATAATGCAAAAGAATAGCTACAAGCTACACAAAAGAATAAGTATACATCACGGAGTCTATGTCTCTAACGTATACAACAAAAACTACTAAACTAAGTAGTTAGCAAAAAGTCAGAGTAATCCCAGAAGAGAAGTCAAGCAGAAGCACCTGTAACATCTCGGTCTGACCCGAGTATTATTTATAAGAAAATAATAAACGGATCAGTCTAGCTATAAATATCAGATGATATGGTATAAAGTAAAAGACATGACATGAACATGTAATAACCATAGAGGCAAACTACTATAAGTATGTAATTGAAAATCAACAAGAGATTAATCAATATCACAAGAATCTTCTCAAAGATAAAATAGGGTATCATACCCTTAACTTGTATTCATAACAAGTCAATGACACACAAATTCACCAATGCACAAAAACTGATATCATATAAATGAAAATCATGAAAATTGGTGAAACACAAATTCCAGAAATCATCACACGAAATCCAGAAAAACACATAAAAGGGGGAGGCCTAACACATGAACGGGAGCATGAAAACTCACCTACGCGCGTCACACAGGAACGAGAAGGTATCTCATGGAAGCTATCCATTAAATTTTAACACATGAATGGTCCGAAGACCATGGGGTGCTATCCCATATATGTGATGGCGAAACATCACAAAAGCGGGGTCTAGTCTCCCTCGCAGACAAAGAGACATCGCTCAATCGCTAGTCTAAATCACAAAATTGATCGTCACGATCATAAGGAAGTGTCAATTACACTAAGCTAATAAATATAAGAGTTTAGCTTCATGTCCCATAACCACTAGCTTAACTTAAATATTTACGAACAAACTGTAGATCTTCACTAGAAAATTGTCACAAAATGTTCAGTCGAACAAGTCCAAGAATTAACCGACGAAGTAAACGCAAGCGTTTCATACCACCTGTTTTGCTAAGCCATTTAATTAGATTTCTCATCCGAGTGAAGTAAATGCTTGTATATACTAATAGGTTGGAAAATGGTTTACGAAAAAGAGCTTTGTAATAAAATAGAGTTGAAATCATTTTGATGAAAGAGTTTTGATATTTACTACTAGTATTGAAACCTTTATATTTTTTGAAGTGACAAATCACAAAAATGATTGTAGAAACAATCAATCATCAAAATTCACATACGAAGACGTGAATCAAATCCAAAGAAATCGATACTAAATCCATGAAAATGAATATTCACATAAACTCCATAGAAAGAAGTCATCAACGTCGGTAAAAGTGATAACGTCTAATTGGATCGACAAAACTCGATTAACATTGGAAGTTTTACTCAAAATTTGACAGATAGGCAAAACTGGGAATTTCCAGACGTCTGAGGGGTTGGTCCAAACGTCTGGATTTAGTCTCTGGAAATATTCCAGAAGACTATCCAGACGTCTGAAACCAAAAATCATACGTCTGAAAGCATTCAGACGTCTGGGGAAAAGTCCAGGCGTCTGGATTTGGTTTCTAGAAATATTCTAGAAAACCAACCAGACGTCTGAAAACACGAATCAGACGTCTGACATCTTTTCAGACATCTGGAATAATAGTTCAGACGTCTGAAATTTGTCACTTCCCTTTTTATTTTTCTGCCGTATGTTATTTTTCACCAGGAGGCAAAACCAGACGTCTGGCATTAACCTCCAGACGTCTGAACACCAAATCTGGGCAGAAATTTACCTAAGCCAAGATGGCTAAAACGTTCTCGGAAGCGATCATGCAAGCAATGAAAACTAAGGATTTACGTCTAGCGACAACCCGGTCTTAAAGGCACTTCGATACACCCCAAACAACATATCCAAACATCCATTGAAGGATATTCACAAGAATTGGACTTCAAAAACCAAGAAATTAGGATATTCACCAATTCAATCACAAACAAAAGGAAATGTACATAAATAAGTGTTAGGAATTCATACCCAATCACAAAGATAGATATAGACAAAGATGTGAGATAAAAATCTCACCTTTAAACTCAAAACAAATGAAGAAGAAACTATAGAGCAATGGCAAGAGCAATCACACTTCAATTCCAACTCAACAACCTTGAATCTAGGCTAAAAAGAGAAACATTTCCTAAATTAGGTTTAGGAATTTCTGAAATTGCTAAGAGAATGAGTTGGAGAAGAAGAAGAGGAGGCTTACCAAAGCTTCTACTATTAGTATGGAGCTAGAACTTGATTTGCAAAAGAAAACTAGGGTTTGGAGTTTTAATTTCCCATTCCTCTCTCCATTGTTGTAAAAGCTTGAGTATTAGGAAATAGAAGTAAGGTAATGAAGAGAGGAGGGTTGAGGGTTGGGTCTAATGAGCTGAAACAAGACCAAAGCTCTAAGTAGAAAAAGTAGAAAATTTCTACTATCTCTAAACATATCAAAGTTTATACTTAAAAAGATCGCAAACGTCATTTTGAACTCAATGGAAGTGGTCTCGAGTCCTAATTTGACCGTATGCAAAAAGTAGCTTTTCGGACTAAAATCCGATTAATGATTAAAACATTTAAATAAGATATTCAAATACATAATTGTCAAATATGCGGGTTGTTACAGACTCCCCTCCTTAAAGAAATTGCATCCTCGCAATATATAAGGTGGAAATAAAAAGTAACAACCATAAAAGCATATTAACACAAAAGAAATTTAAAATAAGAAGTTCACCTTAAAGAGCATGTGAAAGTAAGTCTGGATGTATACGCTCGATGAATTCTCTAGATTCCCAAGAGAAATCCTTAGGATTTGAGGACCATTGAACCTTGACAAACGGGACATCTTTATTTCGAAGTCGTTTAACCTCTGAAGCAATAATTCGAATAGGATGCTGCTCATAAGTTAAATTCGGTGAAACTTCAATCTCTTCCACAACACCGGGCTCAAGAATAGATTCGGAATCTCGAAGACATTTCCGTAATTGAGAAACGTGGAACACGTCATGCATGGCAAAAAACTGAGCCGGTAATGAAAGGCGATAAACCATGGAACCAATACGTTTGGTGATAGGAAATGGCCCAATATATCGAGGCGCTAACTTTCCCGATCGACTGAAACGTACAACTCCCTTAATAGGAGAAACACGAATAAATACAAGATCTCCAATAGAAAATTCTAATTTCCTTCTTCGATTATCGACATAGGATTTTTGTCTACTCTGGGCTTCTTTCATCCTATGATGAATAAGTTCAATCTTTTCTGTGGAATCACGAATGAAATCTGGACCTAAAACCAGCTTCTCACCAGCCTCAAGCCAACAAGAAGGAGATAGGCATGGCCTTCCATAGAGTGCCTCGAAAGGTGCCATACCAATACTAGCTTGGAAGCTGTTATTATAGGAAAATTCAACAAGTGAAATATGATCTTCCCAACTTCCACCAAAGTCAAGGACACAAGAACGAAGAAGGTCTTCAAGAGTTTGATTCACACGCTCCGTTTGTCCATCGGACTGAGGGTGATAAGCGGTGCTAAAATTAAGCTTCATTCCCAAAGCTTTTTGAAGACTCTTCCAGAATCCACTAGTAAACAATGGATCACGATCACTAACAATGGAAGTAGGGACTCCATGCAATTTAACAATTTCTTTGATAAAGAGTTTGGCCAGAAGAGGAATGGTTCGGTTCGACCGAACGGGAATAAAATGGGCGGATTTAGTAAGTCTATCAACAATCACCCATAAGCTATCATGACCCGAACGAGAACGGGGAAGGCCATCAATAAAATCCATGGAAATTTGATCCCACTTCCAAATTGGAATTTCAAATGGTTGCAATAACCCACCGGGCCTTTGATGTTCGGCCTTGACAATTTGGCAAGTCATGCAACACTTAACAAAGTTACCAATACCAAATTTCATTCCCTCCCAGTAATAAAGTCGCTTCATATTCGCGTACATTTTACTACTACCGGGATGAATGGAATATTTGGAACGATGCGAATCTTCTAGAATATCTTTACGAAGATCACTAATATTGGGTACGATAATTCTACCAAATTTTTGAATGCCGCCACGAGAATCAATATCAAAGTCTTTCAAACCTTCCATATCCACTTTATCCTTAATATTTTGGCCAAGAAGAGCCAATTCGGGATCTAGCCTTTGAGCTTCAAGAATGTGGTCTAAAAGAGAAGGATGAGCCTCAAGGCTACATAAAACAAGAGATGAACATAAATCGGAAACACGATCTCGAATTTCACAAGTGGATAAAACCTCGAGATCATTCCACTCGAATATCATCATGGAAACAACCGCTTGTTGCTATCGACTAAGTGCATCGGCAACTCGATTTCCCTTTCTGGGAGTATAAAGGATATCAAGATCATAAGAGGCAAGAAACTCGAGCCAACGCTGTTGACGCAAATTAAGTTCCTTTTGAGAAAATAAATATTTCAAAGACTTATGATCTGTATAAAGTATAAATTTCTCTCCCAAAAGATAGTGTCGCCAAATTCGAAGGGAAAAAACGATAGCCGCGAGTTCTAAATCATGTGTGGCATATCTAGTCTCCGCCGGCTTCAATTGCCTAGAAGCATAAGCAATAACACGTTCTTTTTGCATAAGAACGGCACCCAAACCAGCGCGGCTAACATCGGTATAAACAACAAAATCTTGGTTCCCTTCGGGGATAACAAGAATGGGAGCATTAGAAAGGAGTTCTTTTAATTTCTGAAAAGAAGATTCACATTTGTCCGACCAAATGTATTTAACACCTTTCTTTGTTAAGCCAGTAAGAGGCACGGAAATCTTAGAAAAGTCTTTTATAAAACGGCGGTAATATCCTGCCAATCCGAGAAAGCTACGGATTTCAGTCACGCTCTCCGGTCTCTTCAAATTTTGAATCGCTTCAATCTTTGAAGGATCCACTGATATTCCGGATTCGGAAATAATATGACCGAGAAACTTCACACTAGACTGCCAAAAATGGCATTTAGAAAATTTTGCTTTTAATTGATTGCTCCTAAGAGTTTCCAATACAATCCGAAGATGCTTTTCATGTTCCTCCTCGGTTTTAGAATACACAAGGATATCATCAATAAAGATGAGAACAAACCGATCGAGGGAATCTTTGAAAACTCGATTCATGAGGTCAACGAAATAAGCCGGAGCATTCGTTAACCCAAATGGCATAACCAGCCATTCATAAGATCCATAGCGTCTACGGAACGAAGTCAAAGGAATACTATCCTCTGCAATACGAAGCTGATGAAAATCGGTATCCAAGTCCAATTGTGAAAAGACTCTAGCACCACTAAGCTGATCAAATAGATCATCAATCCGAGGTAAAGGATATTTATTCTTAATAGTAAGATCATTAAGCTTGCGGTAGTCGACGCAAAGCCTAAGTGTACCATCGGACTTATTTAAGAAAATAGCTGAAGCTCCCCAAGGACGGGAACTAGAGCGAATAAGTTGCTTCGTCTCCAATTCGGATAATTGTTTGCGCAACTCTTCATTCTCCTTATTGGACATGCGATAAGGAGGACGAGTAATAGGTTGAGCTCCAGGTATAAGATTAATTTTGAACTCAATTACTCGCTTAGGTGGTAGTCCTAAAACGGGCTCAAAGATGTTGGAAAATTCACGAACGACGCGAATAAGAGAAATGACATCTTCCTCATCATCATTATCATTATCACGAGGATTTAAAGAATATAAAGATGCAACCAAAGCGGAATCCGAATCTTTAAGAATAATAGAAATCTGATTAACAGATTGCGGATGTCGGAGATAAATAGTCCGTTCAGGACATAGGATATGAGCTTCATAACGATTAAGCAAATCCATACCCAAAATCATTCCAAAGCCTAAGTAACGCATGATATGCAAATCGGCCAGGAAAGAAAAGTCACATAAAATAATCTCCACATCTCTGCATAGCAAACTAAGAGTTGCGGATCCTCCAACAGGATTCGCAATTCTTAAAGAAGTCATTAAACACAAAACATCCAAAGAAAATGTATCAACAAGTCCTTTTGATATAAAAGAATGGGACGCACCCGTATCAAAAAGAACTCGAATAGGTTGATCACGAAATATAATGATGCCATCAAGGACAGAATGAGACATACCTTGACCGCGAGATGTGTTGCCAGGGGCTTGAGCAACGTTTAACTTCCCCTCCTTATCTTGAAGCCTAGGGAATTGGTGCATAAAATGATCTGGACTCTTACAATAGCGACAAGAGCGGGGCTTTGAACACTTGTTCGAAAAATGGCCCTTAGCACCACAGTTGAAGCATTTCCTATCATTGGGGGAAAATGCCTTTGCAGCAGGAGTTGCTTGCTTACCCTTTTTGTTGGGATAAGGACCTTTGAATTTGTTTGGCCTCTTATTGTTGTTGAAGTTTGGTTTGGAAGCCACCACTTCAACATCACTATCCTTATCAACCTCTTCAAGACGAAGAGCGGTATCAATAAGTTGATCGAAAGAAACTTCTAACTTTAGAAGTAATGGCTTCCTGAGATTCTTGTTTAAGCCATAGATGAATCTTTGATTCTTCTTCAACGGAGTGTTGATAAATTCAACCCCATATTTGGATAGTGACTCGAAGGATGCGACATAATCTGTCACAGAAGATTCACCTTGAACAAGGTCTATAAAACGTCGAGCCAATGTCACCTTTTCTGCTTCTGGTACGAATTTTAATTCGAAGCGTTCCCGGAATTGCTCCCAGGTGAGATCCGCTTCATTAATCTCTGAAATAAGAAGTTCGTACCAATCCAATGCTCTCTCTTGGAGCATACTGGAGGCCACCTGAACACGGTGAAGATCGACAAGATTCATGCGAGAAAAGATTCGATCGCATGTTCTTAACCAAGCCTGGACCTCGATAATAGTCTCGGAACCTTTAAATGGTTTCCCACCCAAGTTGGAATAATCGTTGCACAAACGTGCAAATCCAGACTTAGGGTGAGTTGGTTCCGGATTAGGACCAGCTGCCTGAGCATTCTTTACTAGATCAAGAAGCTGTTGAGCAATCATAAAAACTCCATCCTGGGGAGTGACAGTAGATGGTCCGGCTCTAGGATGACCTGGTCTAGACATTCTCTCCTTTAAGAAAGAGAGAAGAAGAAAAGTCATTCTCCAAATAAATATCAAGCAATCTTGATAGATGAAACAAGGAATCATAAAGAAAACAGGATGAATCGGTACGAAGACTTGAACTAAATCCTGAAACACAACTCCTAAGGTGGACTTAGGACGATGATCCTTGTTAAGTTATTCTACATTGTTCCGAAGTTTTGCTTTGATACCAAGCTATGACTCCCCACCTCTATACCCACGCTAGCCAAGAATACTACGGAGTAATGTTGTCAACTAGCACGGAGAATAAGGCTGTTGAGGAGCGACCATCCATGTAATTTCTTTGGGCGAGCACCGATATGTCAGATAGTATAGCATGCATTTCATTTAAGGAGGAAATCCGACATACCAACACAAAACTCAAAGCTATCACACAGTGGCTATATATAATCTTCGGAAACAAACATAGAAATAAACATAACACAAATCAGTTACAGACACCCATATCACAAAGGCAGAAAAAGATATGAATAAATATATATCACATGAAAGTGTACATCAGAGTAGTGGTCTAAAAGATCCACGATAATACAAAAGAATAACTACAAGCTACACAAAAGAATAAGTATACATCACGGAGTCTATGTCTCTAACGTATACAACCAAAACTACTAAACTAAGTAGTTAGCCAAAAGTCAAAGTAATCCCAGAAGAGAAGTCAAGCAGAAGCACCTGTAACATCTCGGTCTGACCCGAGTATTATTTATAAGAAAATAATAAACGGATCAGTCTAGCTATAAATATCAGATGATATGGTTAAAGTAAAAGACATGACATGAACATGTAATAACCATAGAGGCAAACTACTATAAGTATGTAATTGAAAATCAACAAGAGATTAATCAATATCACAAGAATCTTCTCAAAGATAAAATAAGGTATCATACCCTTAACTTGTATTCATAACAAGTCAATGACACACAAATTCACCAATGCACAAAAACTGATATCATATCAAAGAAAATCATGAAAATTGGTGAAACATAAATTCCAGAAATCATCACACGAAATCCAGAAAAACACATAAAAGGGGGAGGCCTAACACATGAACGGGAGCATGAAAACTCACCTACGCGCGTCACACAGGAACGAGAAGCTATCTCATGGAAGCTATCCATTAAATTTTAACACATGAACGGTTCGAAGACCATGCGGTGCTACCCCATATATGTGATGGCGAAACATCACAAAAGCGGGGTCTAGTCTCCCTCGCAGACAAAGAGACATTGCTCAATCGCTAGTCTAAATCACAAAAATGATCGTCACGATCATATTGAAGTGTCAATTACACTAAGCTAGTAAATATATGAGTTTAGCTTCATGTCTCATAACCACTAGCTTAACTTAAATATTTACGAACAAACTGTAGATCTTCACTAGAAAATTGTCACAAAATGTTCAGTCGAACAAGTCCAAGAATTAACCGACGAAGTAAACGCAAGCGTTTCATACCACTTGTTTTGCTAAGCCGTTTAATTAGATTTCTCATCCGAGTGAAGTAAAGGCTTGTATATACTAATAGGTTGGAAAACGGTTTACGAAAAAGAGCTTTGTAATAAAATAGAGTTGAAATCGTTTTGATGAAAGAGTTTTGATATTTACTACTAGTATTGAAACCTTTATATTTTTTGAAGTGACAAATCACAAAAATGATTGTAGAAACAATCAATCATTAAAATTCAGATACGAAGACGTGAATCAAATCCAAAGAAATCGATACTAAATCCATGAAAATGGATATTCACATAAACTCCATAGAAAGAAGTCATCAACGTCGGTAAAAGTGATAACGTCTAATTGGATCGACAAAACTCGATTAACATTGGAAGTTTTACTCAAAATTAGACAGATAGGCAAAACTGGGAATTTCCAAACGTTTGAGGGGTTGGTCCAGACGTCTGGATTTAGTCTCTGGAAATATTCCAGAAGACTATCTAGACATCTGAAACCAAAAATCAGACGTCTGAAAGCATTCAGACGTCTGGGGAAAAGTCCAGGCGTCTGGATTTGGTTTCTGGAAATATTCCAGAAAACCAACCAGACGTCTGAAAACACGAATCAGACGTCTGACATCTTTTCAGACGTCTGGAATAATAGTTCAGACGTCTGAAATTTGTCACTTTCCTTTTTATTTTTCTACCGTATGTTATTTTTCACCAGGAGGCAAAACCAGACGTCTGGCATTAACCTCCAAACGTCTGAACACCAAATCTGGGCAGAAATTTACCTAAGCCAAGATGGCTAAAACGTTCTCAGAAGCGATCGTGCAAGCAATGACAACTAAGGATTTACGTCTAGCGACAACCCGGTCTTAAAGGCGCTTCGATACACCCTAAACAACATATCCAAACATCCATTGAAGGATATTCACAAGAATTGGACTTCAAAAACCAAGAAATTAGGATATTCACCAATTCAATCACAAACAAAAGGAAATGTACATAAATAAGTGTTAGGAATTCATACCCAATCACAAAGATAGATATAGACAAAGATGTGAGATAAAAATCTCACCTTTAAACTCAAAACAAATGAAGAAGAAACTATAGAGCAATGGCAAGAGCAATCACACTTCAATTCCAACTCAAAAACCTTGAATCTAGGCTAAAAAGAGAAACATTTCCTAAATTAGGTTTAGGAATTTTTGAAATTGCTAAGAGAATGAGTTGGAGAAGAAGAAGTGGAGGCTTACCAAAGCTTCTACTATTAGTATGGAGCTAGAACTTGATTTGCAAAAGAAAACTAGGGTTTGGAGATTTAATTTCCCATTCCTCTCTCCATTTTTGTAAAAGCTTGAGTATTAGGAAATAGAAGTAAGGTAATGAAGAGAGGAGGGTTGAGGGTTGGGTCTAATGAGCTGAAACAAGACCAAAGTTCTAAGTAGAAAAAGTAGCAAAATTCTACTATCTCCAAACATATCAAAGTTTATACTTCAAAAGATCGCAAACATCATTTTGAACTCAATGGAAGTGGTCTCGAGTCCTAATTTGACCATATGCAAAATGTAGCTTTTCAGACTAAAATTCGATTAACGATTAAAACATTTAAATAAGATATTCAAATACATAATCGTCAAATATGCGGGTTGTTACATTCTGTTAATTTATATTTGGCAAAACTTAGCATATACAATAAATAAATCAATCACAGAATCACAGACACAGAGTATTACAACAATAAGCGGAGGAATAGATAGATAGTAGTTCATGAAGCTACTATAAAACATCAGAGTCTGAAACAAAATACAACAGAATCTCAAATACAAATGAATCTCTAATACATAAGCAACTGACAAGTCTGAATATAAATGACTGAAATAACTGAAAGTTGGATAAATAGATCTTCAACAAAGCTCCAATCTCCAAAGGTGAGTCTCAAATGTTGTGACACTCAGTCTGACCCGAGCATAAAGCAAAACACAAAACACTCAAGTCAGGATTAACATTCTTATATCAGTAAATTTAACTCAAGTGAAATGTCAACTGAAATACAAGTAACTTAAAGGATGTTTGGGATACCCATCCTATAAGGATCCGTGGAACTATCTACTATGTAGTAATATACGCTATTATAATATGTCTATAGTAAAGTAAAGTATTAAAATAGCGTTAAGGCGTTACTCATATCCTCCTTAACACATTTTATATAATGCGGTAGTCTATACAGATACTGTAAACTCCACTCGCAAGTGGGCTATCAGGGAGCACTCCATAGGTACGACACAAACCAAACTTGTAGAAGGCGCGATAGGATATGTGACAAGGCACGCGAGGCAATGCCAGGGTAGATATACCAATTGAAATCCCGGACTGGTGGTAACGCATAGCAGCTACTACCGCCCACCTCGTGACACACTCCCAAATCAAAGGTGCACCCAATCAAATCACAAAAGCAATAGAATGGTATCGAAGAAATGTGCCCAATCGAGGGAATGACCCCACTTGGCCTGGTATAGCTCTTGTTTTAGCCACATCAAGCTGACTCACAAGAATCAGGGCTACGTAAATACCATATAGAATCATCGTCAAACCATCCTACTTCGTTCTGGAGTCTCCACCACGTACACAGTTGTTAAAGTGGTTTTCAGTATTGGCAGAGAGTATGACAATATCTGATCCCGGTCTCTTTAACAACCAAACTCTTATTTCACACCGTGGTCATTTCATTTCAAATAGTTCATACTTCATATCAAAATATAATATTCATTTCAAAACCACATCAATTCGATATCATTATTCACTATAAATAATATTCATTCCCAGAATCATAACACTTTCCAAATTATAACACTTTCGAAATCATAACACTTTCGAGATCATAACACTTTTGAAATCATAACACTTTTGAAATTGTAACACTTTTGAAAAAATAACACTTTCGAAATCATACACTTCCGTAATCATAACAGTTCCAACTTAAACAGTTTAGATATTGAAATTAGTATATATATTAAAATAGTTATAAATTAAAATATTTCATAGATTAAAATAATATATATATATTAAAATACTTTATATAATAACATTAGTTTCCCCCAAATTTCACAAATCGATTCAAATCAGCTTAAATTCCAAAAATTCAATTTAATCAATCCCAGTTCAACAATTTCAATTTTAAAAGGTTAAAGATTCAATTCAAATTCTCAATAAACCATTCAATTTATATCAATTTCAAATCCAGGTTTAAACTATCACTTCAATTCCAATACGATTCAAAGTTTAAATATTCAAACATTTACAATATAAGTTTCATTTATATCTCAATTTTAATTTTGTTCAAATTGGAAAATATTCACTTAACCATATTAATAACAATTAACTAAAATCTCAATTTATAAATTTAAATCAATGTTAAATATTCAGTCTCAATTTTATTTAAAGTTGAGAATATTCATTTGGTCACTTTTCATCAAATCAAGTTATAAATCATACCTTTCAAATCTCAAACTTAATAAGTTCAAACAAATTCTTATTTAAGTCCAATTATTAACCAATTTAAATTTCAAGTCAATTTTACTTTATTTTTCCAACCTCTATTTGTTTAAAGTTATTACAAAAATCTATTTAAATTATTAATGTACGATTTAAATAAATATTTAAACATATTATATATACTAATTAAATTAAATTTTATTTAAATAATTTATATTAAATTAAATATTATTCATAAATCTATTTTAAATCTTATTTTATATATTTTAAAAATAATAAAATTATAAGTAAAAATTTAAAATTTATATTTTCAAAACTAACTTGTAAATTTAAATTTTCCAAACATATAATTTAAAATCTAATTTTACAAAATAGGGAATTCTAACTAACAGGAAACTTGCAGAGTGAGAATAAATATGATAATAATATAATATATTAACAACGGGCATATATCATCAGTGACAAATTAAATATAATATAAACAACAGGTATGGTGTCATATGTCATAGGTTAATAGTTACAGATAATGGCATATCATATCTAGCAATTAAATAACTAACAATTCTAATTTAACAACATATTCCAATTGTCATTTCCATGTGAATTAGATTTATTAAATATAAGAATGTTAATCGTGAGTGATTGCTCACCTTTCGAGGTTAGAGAAATTTGACGATGAAATTGAACTACGAATCCAAGCACAAATTCCAAAACTCAACACGATGAACACGAATTCGATGAAGAAAGCTAGCACGACGGACTAGAATTTGATGAAACAAAATATAAATTAAAATTTCTATAACATATCATATATATGGAATTATTATAAAATTTATAACATAAATTCAAATAAATATTTAAACATATTATTTTTTATATAAAATTGTTACAAACTCTATTTTAAAAATAATAATATAAATTTAAATAAATACCATTCTTTCCAAAGTCTATATATAAACTTCTTTATATGCATTATATATAAACAAGATAACTTACTTATACATATATAGCTCACATTATTATTTAACATATTATATAAATACTTTAAACAAAATTTGAAATTGAAATAATATGTAAATACATTAAACATTCACATTGAAATATTTTAAACACATAATATAAATACACAGAACATATTGTACATTAAAATATATTCTTCAGCCATTTCATGTGTATATAACCTGATATATATATATATATAAAGTGGGGAAACAAATGTATATAGGTACCCAGATATATGTAAAGCTATAGAATATATATATATAACATATGTATAAACTTATATATATATAACTCAAATAGATAATATACAACTTGTATAAACTCATGTATTATACAACAGATCATATAAATCTTATACACACTTATATATAAACTAATATATCATATATAACTTATATAAACCCATATATATATAAGTAAATAGATTATATATATAACTTGTATACACTTATATATAAACAAACTTAATAGTGTATATAAACTTTTATATAAAATAAACAGAACTTTACAATATAATATATAATAAAAAAATTCTCTTTTAGACGTACAAAGAGAAGCGACATGCCACACTTCATAATATAATATATATATATAATATATAACAAGGGAAGCAACAAAATATATAAACCAGAGAAGAGAACTAGCAAAGCTTACCGCGACAAGGCAAGCAACACTTGGGCGTAAAATATATATATATATATATATATATATATATATATATATATCAGCCTCTTATATATATATTTTTAAAGAATAGCCGGAGACGAACGGAGAGGGATGACGATGCTCGCAGGCTAGAGAGGAGAGGCTGGAAATATGATGTGAGGCAGTTAGAGGGGTGGAGCATGGTGCGGCTAGGGGTGTTCGGCTGAGGGGAAAATGATTGTGGCGGGGTGTTTGCGCACATGGCCATGACTAGAATGGTCTGGCATGGTTGGGAGGCGAGCTAAGGTGGAGCAACAGTCCGGAGCTTTGGAGGGAGGTTGGTGGATCAGGCTGTCGGTTGCTGGCTAATAGGAAGGGAAGCGGCTTGGTGTGGTGGCCATTGCTCGATGGGGTAGGGTGTTTGCATGGCCATCGGTTGAAGGTGGGAAAAGCACAGAAAAGGAAGGAGATGGCTGAGATGCTTGGTGGAGAAGTGATGCGGTTGTGATAAAAAGGGCTGCTTTGGGGTTTGTTCGGCTAGGTGGCTTCAGGCTATGGGTGTGGTTGGCGGAGCACTACGATGGGGGAGCGGAGGTGACGAGCAGTTAATGGCGGAAGATGATGAACACTAACGAGGCTTGAAAAATGAAGAACGAATATGTTCTGATGAGAAGGTTATGAGTGACTTACAGAATTATACAAGTATCTGTTATAAAGCTTAGACATGCATTTTTATTAATTAGCAAATTAACGAAGGGATTGAACCGGTGATAAAAGATGAAACGACAAATATATTAAATATAGAAGGAATAACAAGAGTCAAAAACTAGAAAATATTAATTGGTGATGGCTATTTGTTTCACGGTGGGTACTGAAAGGGCATAAGAACCAAAACACAAAACGGGTACCGATAACGTTAACCGTTTCATAGATTCCGCCGTGCACCGGATGCCGAAATTGACAAATGAATATACTGCGGAGATCAGCACGACGAGATGATCATAACAGTACACAGATATTAGCGATACTACCATCCTATCAAAAGTCGATATTTCGTTGCCAAACTGCTGCTAATTCGTTGAAAATAAGATAAACGAAGCTTGAGCAGTCCAAATTTGGTGAAATGAAATATGACGTCTCTTTCAGAAAATGATTTACAAATTTATTGTATAAAATATTTAGATTTCGAAAATATTTTATTTTAGTTAAATTTTAACTGTTTTAAATTGAAATTGAAAATTACACGACAGAATTAACTTCCGTGATTTCTGATGAAAATTCGACATTTACTACGTTAAGATAGACACATTTCAAATATCAAATTTTAATTTCAAATTTTAATTATTTAATAGCAAGCAAAATTTCGGTTCATTACATTATAAAAACCGTTAAAATTTACGGGTCGTTACACCATACATCCAACATCAATCAGTAGGCATACAATAACAATAAACATCCAAATCAACCAATATATCACAACAGTTACTAGTCATCAATTGTCGGTGTTTAACTAGCAATTAAATTCAATATTAATTTAAATGTCAATTTAATTCAACATAAAATTCTAATTAATTTAAATGTCAATTTAATTCAACATAAAATTCTAATTAATTAAATGTCAATTTAATCTTCCAAACAGTAACCAATAAAATTTTATCACTTCATAAATTTAATTAGACTAACATAAGAAAATTTAGTATTGCGTGACTGGGTTAAATCACTCACCTTTGATTTTAAGTCCATTAAAATCCAATAAAAAGCCCAAAATATGAACAGTCTCCAATTCAACCAAACTAGTTTCACGTTGTCTGGAATTTCGATATGAGTCCAACGGAAGAAACCGCGCATCAATCCGAGTTCGTATGCAAAAGTTATTCGAGCTAGAAGTTTGAATTTTAAAATTTAAATTAAATTAAAACAAGGGGCAAAATGGTAAATACCATAACCATCTCCAACCCTAGCCGTTAAACGTCGAACACGAGACCCAAACAACCACCGCCTTCATCCTCCTGTCGCCGCCGCTACGTTCGTCAAATCACTGATCCAACCTTGCCATCGACTCCCCCACCTCCTGTCGCTCCTTTGGGACCCACGTCGTCAACTCCGGCGCCGCCAGCAAGCTCCGCCGCCATTCATTCGTGATTTCTAGCGAATTTGCTAATGATCTTGAAAATCCAACCACATGGATCGACCTCTCTTGACGCCCTCTACACTACAACACTTCCCAATTGTCGATTGGGTGCAGATCCACCGTCGAACGACAAACCCTTGGATGGACGGCCGAGGAAAGATCGCCAATTTCTAGAAAAACGGAGCCTCCAATCGAAAATTGAATTACAAATACCGATTCCATTCATCGAGAGCTTTGCGAAGATATATAATTTGATAGGGTTTGAGCAGTTTGTATTTTTGGATTTGATTTGAAATTAGTAATTAGGGTTTCAGGATAATGACCATTGAGGAGGAGCAGATTAGAACTGAAATCTACCTACATAAAATAAAATAGAAGGCTGCTAAGGTTTTGTAACAGCATATATATAAACAAAGATGGAACATGAATGGATGGAACAGATCGATTGGGCCAAAGCGATAACTAAGACCCGAAAAGCCCGTTTCGTTCCCGAAACGAAAGTAGTTCATCCTATATATCGAAATATAGGTTTTAAATATTTTTAATCTCAATGAAACTAATTTCAAACCCTAATTCTATTGTATATAGAAGTTAGCTTTTAAATCTAATTATATTCATTTTTACACATTAATTAAACGTATTATTATTAGCTGGTTTAATCACCTTTAAATTCTGAATTAAAAGTTTTCTAACATCATTTCTTAATTAAACAGGAATTAATCATCTTTTAAAATTAAATTTTCCATGTTAAATCCAAGATTTCAATATTAAATTAATTTTTACATTTAATCTCAGCAGTAATAACATTAGTTCATTATAATTTACATTTCAAACCAATTCTTTTATTTTGATTTAAATTCTTATTATTAAATCAACAAATACCTTATGAATTTATTAAACATAAGTTTCCATTTTATTACACTCATCTCTCAACAATTAACGTCTCTGCTCATATTAATTGCAATATTTTATTACATTAATTTCATTGATTACCAAATTAATTTCACACAGATTTAATAATAAATGATAAATAAAACAATTGTTATACATTAATAATTCATATCTATTAGTTTATTGTTTACAAACAAGGATTATAAATTACTTACCACATAACTGATTTCATATTCTATATTAAAACCAATTTCAACTAAATAACATATAATTTCACTATTTGATACATCATTTATTTTATTCCTTATTTACCTTTATTATTAGAATTGATTGAAATTACATTTAAACAATTGTCAATTACATTCAATCAATATCATTAAATTATATTATAATACGCGTTACCACCTTCCATTTCATTAAATTTAGTTGTTTTTAAGATTTTATCTTAAGGTCAAAATTTATAACCTAATAAATTCACGTTAATAAATCATAAATTTAAAATTCTTACAATATTAAATTCCAAAGGTCTTATTTCAATGAATATTTTTAATTATAAAAAATACAGATCGTTACAATCTCCCCCACTCAAAACTTTTCGTCCCCGAAAAGGGATAAAAAGGGATCAATAAGTTTGATATATTATATTTAAAATAGTCAATTTATAAACAACCAACTTACATATTTAAGTTTCATATAAATTTGAAAATAACTCAATTTCCACAGAATTTTCTAAGTCCTAAATTTTACGAAAAATTTCAGTAGCATCTGCTTTGCGCAGATAGGTCCGGAAAATAACAATATCAATAATTATATGGTATATATAATATTTCAATAATAAAGCATTCCAACCATGGGAAAAACAATAAAATATCGTTACAAAACCGTAATCCGAAAACATACCTACTTATCGAGCAAACAAAACTCTATTTATGAAACCAGACGTAACAGCTATTGCTTCCATAAACTTGTATCTTACTTGCATAATCCAAAAGATTTAAAATGATGTAAAAGATCCATATATATTAGTTGTTTCAATCAATAGCACAAGCAACACAACATATATAATAATCGTATGCAAACAAAAGCAGTACGACCATTATATGCAACAAAAGAATCAATCACACATCCATAGCAACCAAAAACTAATGGTTTTGTCAAGGTTTAGAAACTTTTCATCATACAAGGGTGATAAATAACTGCCAAGTGTACCTTACGCTCAACAGCCTTAGTTAATTACTCAATAGATTATTCATACAACTTCAATCGATTTGAAGTATCATTTCCCAAACTTTCCATTAGCCAAACAACATAGAATTTAAATTTTATTTAAGTTTATACGATGTACATATATCATTTGTATGCAATATCAATTCTGATCGCTTGCTTGAATAAACAAATTCAACTTTCGAACTAGTATTGATCACCCGACACTCTAATGTGGACCCTGATCCGGTTTCTTGATTAGAATTCTCCATTTTCCTTAAGTAGCCATAAACTATGATAGAAAACTTCAAATTCATATCAAAAATTTGTATCAAATATTCACCGTCAAGAATCGAGCGAAAAATCCAAACTCGGACTATTGTGATTTCCACAAATCATGTATTCGAATCTGGATCAGAACTGTTATGTGAATAAATGATCTACGCACAACTTGCTTATTTTATTCTATTGGTTTCATTTTGCACATTATTTACTTTTCATTTATTTTAAATTCTCATTCATTCATACAAGATCATCTTTTATTAGTTTACATTCAGTTACCTACATAAATTATTTCCCATTCAATATTTAAAATCATCAATGAATAAATTCTTAAAGTATTATATATGTTTCTTTGTAGTTTAATTCACATTTATTTACTTAATATAACTTGATTTCCATAATATTAATATTCATTAATGAATCATCTCATACTTAAGTTTCTCTATTCTTTGATCATATTTGTTCCTTCATATATAGTATCATTTAATGTAGATTATTTATGAATAATTTCAACGTTTTCTTAAGTTTATAATCATTACTTAAATAGTATTCACTTTTACTATTCAATTTAATTATAAATCACTTCATGAAATATTAACTAAGTGTATAACATTTCCTATAATAACTTAATTTATGTATATAGACATAATTTCATTTTGAAACATTTTTATTACTTAGTTTTTACCTGTATAATATTCCATTATCTTTTACTTTACAAGTTACAAAACTTCATTTCTTTATAGTTTCAATAACCAATTATCTCTTAATTCAAATTTCAAATTGGAAGTTTCCAACTTATTAAAATAATCAAGATTCCATTCTGTTACCAATTGAAAATCATTGATTAAAAGGAAAATTAAGAACTAAATACCGAGTTTCATTTCAAATCATCTTGAAATAATGTACTCTTATATCTTTTTATATATCAAATCTTACTTAGGAAATTTAAATCAATTTTTTTTATCAAAAAAAAGGTGTAGAAAAGCTACTATAGCAGTCTTCACACTTTAAAACTCAAAGATGAACATCAATGATGTCGCAATCATCACCGAAATTATTTTACATCGATAGAAGAGGGGAGTACAGAACTTATTTTCTTTAAAATTCTTTTTAAAACACTTCTTTCAAATCTCATTGAAAATATTTCTATCTGCAAATACTTCCAAATAATACAAATATTACTTTTCCAAACTTTTTGAAAACCAATGTCAAAACGTCGGAATTTAAGTACTTAAATTTCAATTTCAATTTGTTTTATTTGTAAATCATATTTTATAAACCGTAGTTATAAAATTACATTTTCTTATAACATACAATAGTCAATATTTAAAAAACCTTGACTAACCAACAATAATTGACAACAATCAAGTATTATCATTTCCTAACAACCAACACACCAAAATAACAATATAATTTATAAAAAATTATTCTTTTATATACAAAATACAATACTTGGTAAAATTACTTCATTTACCTATTTCAAAACAATATTGTGTCGGTCTACCCAGTTCAAGTGTTTAGAAATCCCTATCGATGCCATAGCGTCCTAAGTACCAACGAAATTTATAAATACTCAACAGAACAAATTAACACAATATAAATTTTTTATAGCACTAACTAATACGCTCTCTCGTATATACTCTCAAAACTCATTCTAGGGTATTACTAGCCATATCTCTAATAAGTTAAGCCTAACAGGCTAAGGTATCTCCAAATCAAAGCACTAATACCAACTATGACGACCTACCTTTTTGGACGGTTTAAATCGATAATAAAGCACACATGTCTAACTCAAACAATTCAAAAGGGAGGATTGTCAATGGGGTTTAATAAGAAGATAAGAAAAAGAAGAAAAGCAAAACACATAATCTCACAGTGGAACGATAAAATATAATAATAAAATAAACAGTTTATGAAGCTGTTTTACAACATACATTTGATTACACAATTTTTACAACATAATCAGAGTACAATCAACAAACATACCAAAATGATACAGCGGAATAATACTAATAATATAATAAACCGAACTCCGTCTTTGTCCTCCAGAAATAATGTCTTCAAACACTGAACTGACCCGAGCGTAATAAAAAGAAAAAACACTCGAGTTCTTATGTAAGTTAAATCAACAACAAGTAAATATGTGTGTAATAGCTTCGGAGATGTTTACGGGATTTTACATCTCCTATCAAGTGTACAACGTGAGTGCAATTACTTAAGAGATGTTATGGGATTTTCCATCTCCTAAGGATTCGTCAAACTATCTATATGTAGTAAGATACGCTATATATGCAATGTCTATTAGTAAAGAAAAGTATTAAAATAGCGTTAAGGCTTGACATTGATCCCCCTTAACACATTTTTAAGCATTGTCCTACAGTTTGCCTTAGTAGCATCACTAGTAACGTAGGTAGCCAGGGAGGCGTTGTGATGAGACAACATTAAAACAAAGTCGTAGTGGTCGCGTATAAGGATAAAAGTATGACAAGGCACGTGAGGCAATGCCCAAGGTAGGATACTACCAATTTGAGTCGCCTGACTGGTGGTAACCCCTAACAGCCAACCATGAACATCCATCCCATAATCAAATCAAGGTGCACCGATCAAGTCAAAATCAATATAGTAATACAAAGAACAAATATCGCTAGAGGTAGCTAACCTCAATAGTCAGGACAAGTCGTCAGGTTTTAGTCATTTCTAATTGACACAAGTGTTGGGGTCTATCCATCATCATTCTCTTTCTTCAAATCCAGCAAATTTTCGCCAATCCAACCACTTCATTCTAGATCATCCACCACGTACACAGTTGTTAAAGTGGTTCCGATATTGATAGAGAGTGTGCCAATATTCGGCACGGTCTCTTTAACAACCAAACATCATTTTTCACACTGATTGGTTCTTTTAAATTTCAAGAATAAGTCATATTTTATATCAAAATATCAGATTCAATTCAAAATCATTTTGAATTCAAAATAGGTCATACCTTCAAAACATTCGTATTTATATCAATGATTTAAATCTAAATAGTTTCCCTTTTAAACAGTTTGAATATTGAAAAATGTTTGTAATAATTTAAAATAGTTTTATTATTGAAAAATAGTTTGGAATAATTAAAATAGTTTAAAGATTGAAAATGGTTTAGAATATAAAATAGTTTAATATTGAAAATAGTTAGTTTATATATAAAAATAATTTGATTATTAAAATAGTTTGTTTATTAAAATAGTTTATATTAAAACTGGTTTAAACTACTTCTTTCTTTCATAACAATTTGAACTCATGTTCCAAATCACAACGAAATAAATTCTTCGCCATTCAAATCAACCACAATTTAACGATTTTAAAGCTTACTTCAAATTCAATTTAAACAGTTCTATTTAAGGGCTGAAGGTTCCAATTCACCTTCTCAATTTTTAACAATTTAGGTTAAATCCATTTCACATCCATTACTTTGAAATAACAATTTAGACCACTTTAATTAGAGTAAATTTAAAGTTTAAATTAAAATTTAAACCTTTAAAATAATTCACTTCAATAAATTTAAGTCATTTCTCAAATCTCAACTTTAAGATTTCAAATTTAATCTTTAAACGATTTCATTTAACAGTTTCAATTTCAACATTTCAAAGCTCGAATTTAGAAAATAATTTAATTCACATAAATCAAAATTTTATTTTCTTTAAAACAATATCATTTAAGCCAATTTAAATTCAAGATTTTGAAACCATTTAATTTAACCAAATCTGGTGTCCGTATATAATTTTCTACCATATGGCCAAGTGAGCATTTATTTCAGTTTTAATTACATGGATGGATATATATCATTTCAATCCATATTTAAATGACATAGGTATATATCAGTTCAACCTATTTCTTAATTCATTCCAAATATTACAAGCGATAATTTATGTAATGCCAATAATAGCGATATATCCAAAATAAATAAACAACCATACATCCAACATTAATAAGTAGGCATACAATAACAATCAACATCTAAATCAACCAATATATCACAACAGTTACTATAACGACCCAGAATTTTGGTTATTTGAAATAGGAATATTTAATGAATTTTAAATATTTGAAAGTTAGTTTTATAGATTTAATGACTTGAATTTCAAATATAACGATTTATGGGATAAATAAATTGTTGAACTTAATAATTGAAAATCGTTTAAATAATTTAAATCTTGGATTTTAATTGGATAAAAATAATTTAAAGGCTTATTTAATTTATATTAAAAAGAATAAAGGTAATAAAACTTTTAAATTAGTTTTAAAGGTGATTTGCTCGATTTTAAAAATAACACGTTTTAATTAACGAGTGAAAATAGCCTTCCGGGACACAGTCTCGGATTTCGACGAAACCAATTCCATTCGATCTGTATTAGTGTATTATTATCAGATTTCATATTTCGTAGCATTTGGAGTTATCATTTGGTCGTATGTGATAGAAACGTGTTGAAATTAATATCGAAAATTTAATATTTTAATTTTGTGCAAAAAACTATCTTCTCTATACGATCGAATTAGGGCTCGAGACTTGTTCCACTGCGTTCGGAATAGGCGTATAACATTTGGAATGCCTGGCGGCATGCCTCGATCGGAATAAAATATCTATATATTTTGGGACTTTAAATATATATATATATATATATATATATATATATTGATTTGACTTCCCTCATATATCTTTCTTCACATCGCAGACCTACGAGCCACCCTACGACTGATTTGCATCCCTCCCTTTCTTATTTAAACAGCAAACTTATGAATAGATGAAAACAACAGAAAGAGGATTTCAAAAATAGAAATAAAAATTAATACTTAACTAAAAATTGAAATTTTCGATCCGTTGAGTTCATATGATGTTTATCTTCTATCCTATATCTGTTTCGAGGGAATAGTCAAGTTTTGGGAGATCGACAGTCACGGTGGAGCTTTGGGCATGAACTAGGGTTGTCTTTTGAGTGTTATTTGAGTGAAACTGGCTGTCGAGACGTGGATGGATGGCTTCGTGGTGGTGAGGCGCTCGCGTGGGCGAGCTTTGAGGAGGTGCGGTGCCAGATTAGGTCATATGACCTGTAGTAGTCAAGAACGTGATAGGTCAGGTCGCATTCTTCTTAGTGGCTCCGGAGTTGAAATCTTGGGTACGTGCAAGTACGGTTCGTCGAGAGGGAGCCATGGGCGAAAGCGGTTCGACAAAAGGAGGTGTGTGGCTCTGTATCAGTTCAAAACGTGCACGGCATTCATGGGTTCGTGTACAGGCAAGGTCACGATTTGGGAAAGAAGGTAAAGGAGGAAAGTTTTGTAATTATGGTGATCTTGTAATTAGAATATACTATATAAATTAAGAATATCGGTAACTTATTAATCTAATAACTCTCTCATACGAGGTCCGATTAGGACGAAACCTTTTGCATTGCGATCGTGATGATGAGCGCTTCGCAATGGAACTGGTTTGGATGGATTTGGAGACTATGGAAATTTGGACTAAAATCGGACGTCGTCCGGTTTTAGTTCCAAACTGGAACGCCTCGGCGACAACAGAAAATAAAGGTGAGTAAATCTCACTCATTTGGATTGCTGGTTTTAATTTTATAATATTAAAAATTAATTATTGGATGATTGGTTGAATTGATGAATTATTATCAGTTGGATGTTATATTATATATATAGTAGTATATATTAGTAGTTGGATATATTCCCGCCGATTGGAGTGGATGAGGCCCTATGTGCCTTGCATAATAGCGGATGACCCTATATTACCACGATATCCCGCCTCGAAGCGGGATTGTTATTTTATGTTATATAACATCTGTGGATGCAGGGAAACAGGTTGGAGGGATCCAACTTGATTTCTCAAAAATGTTGATTTTTAATTTCATATATAGTGATATATGATGTGTTTAAATAATCTGTGCTAGATTATGATGTGATTTGATTTATTGGATGCTATAGCAGCACTGGCCTTAATTTTGGTATTATAAATACCATAAATAATATTTTTGATTTTAAAAAGGAAATTAAAGGCGATTTTGGAAAGGAAATTATTTATATTGAAATTTAGGATTATTTAAAGAGAATTGAGTTGAATAAAATAAATGATTGGATGTTGGATATTTATCTAGCTATTTCGTAAATTGATTTCAAATAGAGAATTTTAAATTGAGGATTTTTTAAAAACGATGGATTTTTAAATAAGATTCTTAAAATACAAATGGGAGTCGAAATTGAGATTTGAATGGTTTTTGGAATATAGTTTTGGGTCATTTAAGAAATAGATTTATAAATAGAATTTTAATAGGAAACGATTTATAAATGGATTTAACTGATATGAAACCGTTGTAAACTGGAAATGAGATTATGAGGTTTATAAACAATGTTTATAAATAAAGTGAAATGATTTTTATTTGATAAATGGGAAATATAAATTCACCATGAGAATTTATAATGAGATAAGGTAATCGGTTTAAAAAGAAATGGTAGATTCTATTTTTGGAATGTGAAAAAGGTTATAAAATTGGGAATGTGGTCGATATGTTATAAATCGAGAGAGATTTATAAATTGGAATTGGTTATATTGAAATTTTAAAAAAATAATTATCGTGAAGTTAGGTTTGTTTAAAAAGAAGATTTTTAGTTATTAAACTATGTTTTTTTTGAGAAAAATGTGTGATCCTCTGTGAATAGAGGAGAGCACACATGCAACTATATATATCACAATAATAAGGTGCTGCCAACATGCCTGGCAGGTAACAAAACTAAATACTAGTATCAAAGAAAAATCAAGTACCCCTAAGATGAGTTCCGGCAAGGCCACCACCCATCACACCCTGATATCGAGTTCCGGCATGGCCACCATCCAATACGAGGTGTTAGGAGTACCTAGAAACAAAAGAAAATGATACTCCATGCATCTGAATCAAGAGCTCTATGCAACACAAACAAAGAAGAATGCTCTATGTATCTGAAGGAGTGAAGAAGCATCATCTCTAAAGTGGAACTGGATATGATGCTGAATGAAGAATCTGCTCTGGAGACTCTGAACAAAGGAAGAAGTGCCAAGCAGAAGAATGGATCTTTATGAAGATAAAAAGCCATAATAGGGATGAACGTATCCTGCATCAGTGGTGGAACTGCAAGTAATCCTGAGTGGAGAACTCTACTATGATGGCCTCTCTGCAATCTGTAATCCTACAATCCGAAGATATGAGGACCTGTAAAAAGAGCCTGCCACCCTATCACTCATACCTGTATTTGAAGGATGACTAAGGAAAGAGTAAGAATTATACATGTATATGTATATTTATATAATTAATATACATATATATGTATAGATGAGATGGGAAATAAAACCTAAATGAGAAAAAACTGGACAAAAAACAATAGAATTAAAATACCTATAAACTAATACCGCCAAAAACAAGAACAAATAAATGAAAACAAAACTTAAAAAATACTTATGAATCTTTAATCATAAGTAAGTTATGACTAACATTAAAATCATCATAAAAATTTGAAAAATTATTAATATTAATACTGTTAATGTTAAATATATAATTGTTGTGTTTGAATAAGTTAATATTAGAACTAACCTTATTAAGATACCCTTTAAAAAGATTATTTTTAGCTAATTTATATTTGGGATTTGAAATCCAATTAAAACAAAATAAAGAAATTATAAAAATCAATTTGCTAAAATGACTATTATTATTATTAAAAATTCTTTGATTTCTTTCAAACCATATATACCAACTAATAATAATGAATAAAGTGTCAAGTAAAAATCTAATATTCTTTTTGAACCTAAATCTAAAATTATTTCAATAGAAGTCACAATCTGTTTTAGTTGTTATATTAAAATTAAAATTTTTAAAAATATTATTAAGAATGTAATAAGAATCCGAGCAATCATAGTATATATATTTTATATCTTCAAGATGCAGATTACAAAAATAACATTTATTATGATTTTGAATTTTTTTCTTTTTAAGAATTCTATTGTATTTAGTTTTCCATGCAGTATTAACCACATGTGAATTTTAGATTTAGGAGGAGCATTAAATTTCTAAATAAATTTAAATGAGTTGTTTATTGTACTCGAAAAATTAATAAATCTGTAAAAAGAATTAGAAGTATATTTCTTACTCTTATCCCATTTCCAACAAATAATATCATTATCATTATCAATATTATAAAGATTTAATCTTGCATAAAGCAAATAAAGTTGTCTAAGAGTTGAACCAACTAAAATTCTATTAAAACTAAAATTCCAAGGAGGATCATTTTCAGGAGAATAAACTTCATTAATTAAAGCAAACTTAAAGTTACAGATTTCATAAAGCTCTTTAAATTCCAATTTAAGCGGTAAGACTGAAATCCATCTATCATGCCAAAAAGAAGTACAATTACCAGAATGAACAATTGTATTTATTCCTAAGTTCAAAATCTCACAACATTTTAAAATGTTTTTCCAAAAATTAGATATATTTTGAGTTGCTGGGGAAGCAATTTGATATAAATTGCTATTTCCATTGTAATAATATTTAGAAATGATCTCTTTCCAAATATTATCATTTATATCCTTAAACTTCCAAAGCCATTTACCTAGTAAGGACAAATTCATATTACGCAAATTAATAACTCCTAAACCACCTTCCTTTTTGGCTTTACAAACGGTTTCCCAATTTACTAGACATTTTATATTATTATTAGGGTTTTCCCCACTCCATAAGAAATCTCTTCTAATTTTATCAATTTTATCAATAACCCAATCTGGAAACAGATGCATGGACATCCAATAAATCGGAAGGGCTGATAAAACCGAATTAATTAAAACGAGCCTACCTGCTCTAGATAAAAGTCTCCCATTCCAGTTAGAAATCTTATTTTTGATTTTATCAATGATAATAATCCAATCGTCATGTTTGAGTTTGGTGGGTCTAATCACAAAACCAAGGTAGTCAAAAGGAAAGTTCATAGATTTACAATTTAGAGTATTAGCAACTAAATTTTCAACTTTTTCAAAATCATTTAAAACTAAAACGGAACTTTTGCCAAAATTTATTTTTAAACCAGATAAAAGTTCAAAACTGTATAGGATAAACTTGAGGGTTATAATGTGTCTAGGAAGATAGGAAGAAAAAAGTAAGGTATCATCGGCAAATTGAAGAACCGATATACCATTACGCGATATGTCATTGCATACACATCCTAGAGATCCATTATCCACTGCTCTTTTAATCATTTTAGCAAAAACATCAGCTGCTAAGTTAAATAATAAAGGCGATAAGGGATCCCCTTGCCTTAAACCTCTCTTAGATTGAATTCTATTACCTAATATACCGTTAATCATAATACTAGAGTTTCCAGTTCTAAGTAAAGTCATAATCCAAGTGATCCATCTATGACCAAAACCTCTAGCTTGAAAATATCTACAAGAAAATCCCAATCCACCGAATCAAAAGCTTTAGCAAAATCAAGTTTTAAAATCACACAGGTTATGTTATTCTTACAACAGTAATTAATATATTCTTGAACAACTACCACACTATCAGTGATGTTTCTCCCTTTAATAAAAGCCGATTGTGAACAATCAATTAAATCATTCATTCTTGTACTAAGTCTATTAGCTAGAACTTTAGAAATGATTTTTACTGAACATTTAATCAAAGAAGTAGGTCTAAAATCTTTTAAGTTTTTAGCTCCGACTTTTTTATGTAACAAAATAACATTTGCAAAATTAAATCTCCCTAATTGCAAATTACCATTATAAAAATCATTAAACATATTAACTAAGTCAATTTTAAAACGTCCCAAAAGGTTTTATAAAATAAAATAGGAAACCCATCCGGGCCCGGGGATTTATCCCCTGGCATTTCATTAATAGCTTTTCTAATTTCCTCTACAGTAGAAGGGTTATCCAGTTCAGATAAATCAACAACAGAATTAGATGGATACAAATCTTTCCATCTAATATTGATTCTATGTTTGATTTTAGAACCAAAAATACTCTTATAATAATCTGTAAACGCTTTATTAAGATCTCTTTGATCAACTAACTCTTCATTATTAACGATGTAATTTAAAACTATTTTAGCATTGAAATATTTTCAGAAGTTAGTTATTTAAATATTCAAATTTGTTGAAATAAATTCTAAGTTTTATAAATTGATTAGAAATTTTATGAATAAATTGGAATTAGTTATTGACGTTTATTTTAAAAGTGCTTTGATATTTTGAATAATTATTTAACAATGTTTCTGAAATTTATTATATATATATATATAGTTTAAAAGTATGTGATTTCAAATCATTTATAAATGCTCTCGAGATTTGTGAACCGGGTTGTATTGAATAGATGTGATTTTATAAGAAAAATCTTATAATGGAATTCGGGAACTTAAGTAAATTAGAGAAAAGGAAATTTCCAAATTGTTTAGATACGGAAACTTCGAAAGTGAATCTAAATTCAATAAAGGAGTTATAAATTGTAAGTTGGATTATAAATAAGTATAATCGATAATTTTTGAAATTTATAAAGGGAGATTACAAATGGTTTAAAATTTGTAAAGGAATATTTCTCTAAATTAAACTTTGAAATTTATAAAGAAGTTTATAAATAGATTTGGAAATATTTATGAAATAAAGAAATTTTTGGGAAGTAATGGTATATTTTCATAGCGTAATTCTAGGGCAAAGATTGTCTAAAGTTTGGGATGTTTTCGCTGGGATAGCGACGTACCCATTGTACAAGCTGCGATCTATGATTGATTGCATGGCGGAAATCTGTAGGCAGAGATTCCCTAATTTAAGTTTGGTTTTTCTGGGATAGGATGCAACCATCGAGCTACGATCCATGGTCGATACTGAATGGTACTTCCATATCAATTTAAATGAGTTTTCAAGTATTTTTGAAAGAAAGGATTTGTGGATATACTTATTCAGATGAAATAAGTATATGCCTGTTTTAAATGAAAAATTCAAATTTATCAAATTTAAATTAAATGAGGCTTAGTAATTTCTGCGGGAAATGTAATCTTTGGTTGAATGTTTGTTTATTTGATAGTTAAATAACCGACTTTCAAATCTTGGCCCAAATATGTAATCCTTCTTAATTTTGGTGGTAGGAAACGATTTCCTACTTAACAACGAGGGATTTTAACTCTGGAAATATCTAAGGGAAACACGGGAATTATATGGTACAGTTACCATCGGTGGAGCTATACTGTATGTATAAACTCATTGTTCTTCTAACATAAATGTTAAGGAGATCCATCCACTTAAACAGTTAGGGGGTGATCCCCGCTCTTATGTATTGTCTGATTATTTCCTAAAGAACGGGTATTGAGCATTCTGAAAATCGACGATTGGTTTATGGAGCGCCCAGGAAGCAGGAGAGTTTACTCGTAAGAGATGACTCGGAACCGTTACCACTCCAAGACCATATATGGTTCTATGGTGGAGTTTCGTATTATATTGAGATGTTGAAATCCATGTGTGGTTCCGAGACCGTCGGGTATGGGAATCCGTGTGTGATTCAAAGATCTATTTGAGATGTGGGAATCTGTATGCGATTCAAAGGCCATTATGGTGTGGGAATCCATATAGGATTCCGTGATCAATTTTTGGAGCGATGCGTAAGCTGGAACGCCGGACATAGCCTCATTAGCGGAAATGACTAAAACCAAAGATAGGAGGCATGGCCAGTAGGGTTGGCAAACCCATAGGGTGTAATCGTCTCCTTTTTTCTAGAAATACCGATACCTTCTGTGTTTTTGGCATGCCGGAACGATGCACTCGGTCTTAGCAAGACCAGTTATGTCCTTCCTTTAATACCCCGGCTAGTCGGGTATGATGCTTCGGAAGGATAACTCTGATCCTTATGCAGGAGGACCGTTCTCGAAGTACTGAGGGCACCTCCATGGAATCTTACACAATTAGCAAATGAGCCTTATCGAGTTTTTGATTTTATACTAGTATTGTTGTGATGTACACGGCACGAGCATCACAACTACTTGATTATTATTATTTTGACCCTTAGACATTATTATAATATCACTGAATTTTCTATAAAAATGTTTTGGTTATTGTAAGGTAAAAACCCATCGTACATATATGTGGTGTGGTCTTACGAGATACCTTTTTTTTCAAAGAATTTTGATAACAGTAATAATTCATATTTAGTGTGTTTTCTTACGCTGGTTTTTCAGACTGACTCGGATGTTATTTTATTATAATGCTCGAGTCAGACCGAGCATATTATAGATTTAGATTGGATGGCTTTATAGTTCAGGAGACGAGCTGGAGGATCTCAGACGTATCCTACGTACTTGATTATATTCCATTGTGTGTGTATGTTGTATATTAAGCACTTGTGAGGACAAGTTATTATAACTGTCTAGATTGACTTGTAGATAGTTGTACTCTGATGATTGTATAAATATAAATTGTTACAGTTTCTTTTGTATAACGATCGGTTATTATATATTATATATTGTTCCGCTACGATGGTCAGATTCTGTGTTATTGTTTAGTTTTCTTCTTATCCTCTCTCTTCTTTCTTCACCCCTAACAATCCGCCTTTTTGTTCAATTTGAGTTAACATGTGCGATTATTTGTCAGCTTAGAATGTATAGAAAAGTGGGTCGTTACAGTTACTAGTCATCAATTGTCGATGTTTAACTAGCATTAAATTCAATATTAATTTTAATGTCAATTTAATTCAATATAAAATTCCAATTAATTTAAATGTCAATCTAATCTACCAAACAGCAACCAATAAATTTTTATCACTTCTTAAATTTAATTCAACTAACTTAAGAAAATTTTGTATTGCGTGAGTGGGTTTGTAACGACCCAGAATTTCTGTCATTTGAAATTCAGATATTTAATTGATTTTAAATATTAACAAGTAAGATTTGTAAGTCGAATAAATTTAAATTCGAATATAGTGATTTAATTGTATAATTAAATCGACAATTTAATATTTGAAATTCCAGAAATAATTGGAAATTGGATTAAATGTGTATAAAAATAATTTATAAAGTTATATTAAATTATATTGGAGTTATAATGATGTTATAGAACTTTTAAAATTGAATTAAAAGTTAAATTGTGAAAATTGAATATTTAAATATTTAATTGGCGAGTAAAAATGACCATTTTTCAAACAGTCTCGGATTTCGACGAAACCAGTTTCATCGGATCCGTAATGTGAAATTACTGTATGGTTTCAAATTTCGTGTCAATCGGATTTACGGTTTGTCCGGGGCGAGCCAAAACACATCGAAATCATTTTAAATCGATTTGATTTAAATTGGATCGTTTATTTCCGTAACTCGCACATATGACCGAATTAGCTCCCGAAACACGTTCCATTATGTTCGGAACGCAGGTAAAACCTTATAAACGCCAGCCGACACGTTTGATTTCGAGTTCAAAAATTTTGGAGATGAATAGTGTTTTGCAATTTTCTATAAAAGGACTTGAATATTTTCTATTTTCACAAACTAGGTCAAAACTTAACCCTAGCCGCCATTAAATTCCTACGGCCAGAAATGCATCCTCTTCCTCCTCGTTTTTCTTCAAATCCATCCATCTTTACGAAAAACTTCCAACACGAGATTTGTAGAGCGTCATGAGATCTTCGTATCTATACGGCTGAGATCGTCATTGGCGCGTTGATGGAGGAGCAGCAGGCCAAGGAAGTGCCAACGGTCACATGCGTTTTTCGAGGCAAAATCATCACCGAGCTCGGCCGGTCACTGGGGGAAGGTGCTAGATGATGGCGGCTTCGACGTGGGGCTTTCGGATCATCTTCAAGTGCGGTGTAGGAGGAGTATAATTCGTCGAAGGAAACGGCGGCTAGTGGGTTTCTCACGTTCGAAACCATGGATGGAGAAGAAAGGTAGCATTGGCTCAGATCTATTCTGTGATAACGATCGGCTATGATGGATTTTAGGTTAAAAAAAGTAAAAGATATTGAAATTAAAGTTTATATTTAATTCGTATAAAACTTTGTAACCTCATAACTTTTTCATACGAGGTCGAAAACTGACGAAACGAATTGCGTCAGGTTCTTATCGACGAGCACTATGCAATGGAACTAGATTGGAGTCGATTTGAGCTAGTAAAAATTTTGAGTAAAATTAAACGTGCGTTTAATTTTATTTGAAATAAAATGCCGCAACCGTTATTGAAAGCAAGGTGAGAACTCCTCACTCAATCGAATATTTTGTTTCGATTTAAATTTTAAATAGTTAGATTTAAAATTGCTTGATTGTGTGAATTGGATGATAATTGTTATCTGTTGTGATGAAATAGACCCTATACGCCGTATATTAAGCGGAGGTTATTTATTAAAAACATATACTGCGATAATTCCACTGTGACATGGAATTGGTATTATATATGTATTTGGAGTTGATTTCCCGCATTATATAGCGGAAGAGACCCTATTGCGTCGCATAATAGCGGATAGTATTTTATAAATCCCATATACCGTGATATTCCACCGTGAAGTGGAATTGGTATTGTGCTAACATCTATGGATGCAGGGAAACAGGTTGGAGGGATCCAACTGGATTCCTCAAACATTTGAATTTATTTCAATGTTGTGTGTTGATTTATTTATAATCACCGTGTGATTATATTGTGATTTAATCTGTAGACGGCTATAAATTAGTCGAAGATATTTTTGGTATCGTTGGATACCGAAAATAAATAAAATTGAATTTTCGAAATTTAAGTTGAAAATTTATTGTGAAAATTTATTTTTGATAATTGGATAAATTTAAAAGGAGTTAAAAGATAAAAGTCTTATTTTTGAGCTGTATTGAATTAAATTTCAAATTTGGGAAAAAGGGCTAAATAAATGGATTTCGAAAATATTATTTATAAGTTGAGAATTTATATAAAATTTGGATTTTTAAATAGTTTGAAAAATAAAGAAATTTATTTTAAAAAGGAAATAATTTGGAAATTAAGTGGAAATTTGATTTGGGGTTTTGAAATAAATTAGAAGATCAATTTGAAATTAATTGATTATTAATTTACTATAATTAGTAAAATTGATTTATTGAAATTTATCTGATTTGAATTAATCAGGTAATTAAATTAATCCTACTTATGGATGTTTGGATTATATTGGATGTTGAATTGTTTGACATCTTTGATGTGTGATGCTTTGTGATATATCCTGTTCTGCGTGTGATTCGTGATCTATTTATCTATGATGTATATCTACGATCTGTGAATGAAAGATAAGCATTATAGTTTATACCGCTTATCAAATATATTGTTATATTTGGTCTGTGATGGTTGAATGTTGTTGCACTATTGTGTTAAACCCGTGGACTACACAATACACACACAAATGTGGATTTCACGTGGAAATCGGTTAAGTCACAGATTTTTATCAATTTAGGAAAATTGAGTTTTTGAATCTAAAATGGTTTTGGAATTGGAATTGAAAGTTTTTGAAATGAGTCTTAGAAATAAAAGTTATTTTAAATAACTTAATAGAATTGGAATTTAAATCATTTGATTTAAGTTTGAATTCAATATTTTAAAATTGAATTCAATAATTTGGGAATTTTGGTTTAAAGGATTTTACAAATTATAAAAGGTGTTTATATGGGTTTTTAACCATTTAAAATATGGTTTTGGAAATTTTAATGTATATTCAAGTTTTATACTTGGATGGCTTTAAACTGTGTAACTGTAACCAGTTTTTCCCAAAACGAAAACTATCTGTTTTCAAATAATAATAGCTTTCATAAAGTGAAAAGATTTCCAATTTGTATCGAAATATTTCAAGTTGAAATGAAATTGTAAATAGTTTGAAAAACTATGAATTAACCTTTGTGACGGTGATTAAATTTTATTTTGAAATCAAAGAAGATTTTAAAATGATGTATCTTTTACATTATAAAAAAACTTGAATTGTGTATAGTTTTGAAAGCTATAAATTAAATCTGATTTAAAGATTTAATGGGTTAATCCAATTGAAATGGAAATAGATTTGGAACTGTGAATGAATCTTTGTGAAACTGGGTAAACTTTGTGAAGTAAATCTTTTTGTTTAAAGATTTAAAATGGTAATTTGTTTAAACCATTTAAAGGAAAGGATTTGGGTAATAAGTTGTGACTTAATTGAAATCCCTATATCCATATGTTTTAAATATTGTGCTTACTATTCGGGTTAGCCGGGAAAAGACCTTTGTGTCATATAACCCATTCCGAATTAGTGATACGACGATATGGATCGTATTGAAGACCGGGTATTTGTGAAAATGATAGGATGACCTATCGATTGTCTCTGCACCGTTAGCTACGGTATAGAGATTTCCTTTGTGATGGGAAGTTCGATCGGGATTGTGAATACCCGGATTGCAAGGGCTTCTTCGGAAGTGCCTTCTGTTCTGTTCGAACCCGGAACAGACTTGTATGGTTACATGTCTGACATTACATTTTGAGATATAAAGCTGATTTCTTTCAAATACATTTCTGTTGGTGGCGGAGAATTTATTCTCTTAGCTTAACACCCTTCTCTAAGACGTACGAGCTCAGAGGTTATGTAGTTGAAATTTATCAGTGATATACTCCCAATTTGGTAGTGTGGCATGCTGAATGTTGTTGTGTGATGATCATTTATTGATCATTTGTGATCAAAGCGTGGCTTTGTGAAAAAGCGTAGCTTTGTGGATGAGACCTCTTCGGACCTCACACCCCGGAAATGGTCGAAACAGGAATGATGCGGCAAGGTTATAAGGGTCGCTCCCTTTAGGGTATGTCATTTTCTTCTGGAAAAGGGTGGTATTAGGTATGGAGCCCTGGTATTTAACCTATGTGGATACTCCAATCTCATTTACTGTGTGATTGTTGTTTGATCGAGGCGCCTCAGATAAAGGTCCCAAAGGACCGGGGGGTGGCATATTCGTGTAGTAGTTACCTAGTGACAGAGGTAACCCGGCCTTGTGTTGGCAGAGAGCTAGTTAGTTCTCGGGACGTCCAGCCAGAGGTGATCCCATGTGGCATAGGAAGTTCCTTAGCCTGACCATTTGTTGGAAATCCAAAGAAACAATACGAGCTTTTTACGATTGCAGTTGTATAACCTGTCTCCTCAGGCGGCAGCTATAGTAGGCATAATATAATGGTACCTATGCTGGCTAAGATTAATATTGTATTTTCTATAGAATTTTTACACTATGCACTAGTAATAATATCAAAAGAGTTTTTTTTGCGTAGTAAGCATTTTTGACTATCATAAGAAGAAATCTCCTCCAAGTCTGCGATTGCATTGTGTGTGTGGTGGGAGGTCTTATGGTAGTTTCATTTTCCAAAAGCATTGAGGATATTCTTTACTTCCTTTGTTGTTGTTGTTTTAAAGATAATAACTGTTTTAGTTCTCACACCAGTCACCATGACTGACCTGGAGTTTATTGTTTCCTTCCTAAACTCTGGGTGACCACCAATTTCCACACGGCCAGTCTAGAGTCAGGTTATCAGGTCATTCTGGATTCAGGAGATGTTGTGGAGCTCAGTGGCGAGCTGGATGGTGAGACGTAGCATTTGTATATGATATTATTTATTCTGCTATGTATTATGTATGAGGACAAGTTCATATAATTGTCCATTGATGTATTGTGTTGTATATTGTTGTTGTACACTCTGATGATGATGTAATGTATAAAAATGATTTAGTTCTTTGATTTAAAGATTATTCATTTATCTATTATATGTTGTTCCGCTGCGAATGTGAGATTCTGATATTGTTCTGTGTTTTTCTGTCGTTTCTTCTTTCTTTTTCTTCTGTCTTCTTCTATTTCTTCTTTTTCTCCATAACAATTCGGTTTTCCGGCATTCGATTTCTCGGTAGTTGATACAGTGGACGTATTAATGTCGATTTTCGAAAGTCGAAAATCTCGAGATGTTACATTTCGTATCAGAGCAATGGTTAAGCGATAACCTTGGTTCTGTTGGGAATTACTCATTAGAGATAGAGTCAGTAGTACTCTAGAATGAGAGTGAGTGAAATAATAAATACGAGTGCGTATTTGTTAGTGAATATAAAAATGTTTTATATTGTGTTTGCTTATCCGTTGAGCTGGTTATGAATTCTGGTCGGTATGTGGGATGCCATATTATCGATAGGGGTTTCTAAACAGTTAAACGAGGCAAGTCGACATAGTATCATTTTAAATTGGGTAAATGAAATAATTTTACCTTGGTATTATTATACATATAAAGGAAATAATTTTTCAGAAATTGTTAAAGTGTATATAAAATTGATTGTTTGGTTGTTGAAAATATGCATATATATAAATTAATGAAAGTTGTTTGAATAAATTATATAAAAGCAACAATTGTATAAGTATAGAATTATAATCAAAATGATTTACAATTGTGAAATAATCTTGTATAAGTAAAGTAAAATAGTGAAATTATATGAGAAAAGATTTATAAATGTGATTTATAAATAAAAGGAAATTTTTGAAAGAATATTAAGCACTGAATTCATTACTGTTGCTGGGAAATAATAAGGATGATGACTGCAGCATCATCGGTATCATTTTCGAGCTTCTGTGTGATTGATTTGCTACCATAGTAAATTGAAAATTAAAAGTTTTGTTGTGATAAACAAAATTTAAATTTAAATCCAAATTGAAATTGATGAATATAAGTGAAATGAGTTTTGAACTTATAATATGAAATATGAAATTTGACTTTGGTAAAAGTTAAATAGAATTTACTTTAGAATTTGAATCTGAATTGGATTTATAAGTGGAAATTTAAGTTAAGTTAAACAAATGATGTTTAATTGGAATCTAACTTAAGTGATGTTGAATGAAGTTGATTTTGGTGTCGAAATAAAATAATAAAGTGAATTAAATGGATTTGAACTTGAGTTATATAAATGAAAATTCAACTTTATTTGTAAAATGAAATAGCAATTGAATTAATAAATGGATTGAATGTTAATCAATCTAATGTGAATAAATTGATATGGAATAATGGATGTAAGTGTTAATTCATTAAAAGCTAATGTAATTGGAATTTGAATAAATTGAGTGGAAAACAATTTAATATTAAACCAATTGGAATTAAAAGTGTTGAACCAAATTGAATGTAAGTAATGTAAATTTAATAATTTGGTTGTGTTGAATATCATTGGTTGTTATTTGATTGTTGGTTGATTGTATAGAGTATAATTCATTAAGTGTTAATGAAATTGAATAAATGCAATGGAAAGCTATGTAATTGAATTTGAATTGAAAGTAAATTAATGCGAATTGGTTGTAAGCAATTAAAAATTTGTATCGAAACCTTATAGATTTCTTATGGGAATTATTTGATTGCATTGCTTATGGAAACTTTGTGTTTGTTATTGAAAATTAATGAAATGTAAATGAATTTCCTATATATGTCACTTCCGTGTTTAAATTGAGTAAGTACAGGTGTCGTGGCTGCCGTTTGGCGGGATTGGGTTGCGCTAATAAGTTAATAAATAATTGCTTTGCTTAAAAATGCTAAAAGGTACGCCTACGCAATAAAAATAGGAGATATGAACTGTTTTTTCTGCTTTTCCGACCGTGTGGGTCGATGTATATATATTTATGTCTATTGTGATCCTACTACGATCGAACCGCGCAAAGGAGGCTATGGCGAATTTTTCTGAAAATTTAAGGCGTTAGAAAATTTTCGGAAAATTTTGGAAAATTTGTGAAAAACAAATTTTGGATTTGGAGTTAAAAGTTAAACGATATAGTTTGTTTTGAAAAGTATAACTAAGTATAGATTTGAAAAACTTAGTAAAGTTTTGAAAGAGTTTAACTATTGGATTTTGGGGAAGTTGTACACTTAAGTGATTTTAAAATCTAATTTGAACGAATTGTTTGAAAAGTTAATGGATTTGGGACATTTTTCTCACTATGCAATTTCGAGGACGAAATTCTTTTAAGGGGGGAAGTCTGTAACGACCCAGAATTTCTGTCATTTGAAATTCAGATATTTAATTGATTTTAAATATTAACAAGTGAGATTTGTAAGTCGAATAAATTTAAATTCGAATATAGTGATTTAATTGTATAATTAAATCGATAATTTAATATTTGAAATTCCAGAAATAATTGGAAATTGGATTAAATGTGTATAAAAATGATTTATAAAGTTATATTAAATCATATTGGAGTTATAATGATGTTATAGAACTTTTAAAATTGAATTAAAAGTTAAATTGTGAAAATTGAATATTTTAATATTTAATTGGCGATTAAAAATGACCATTTTTAAAACAGTCTCGGATTTCGACGAAACCAGTTTCATCGGATCCGTAATGTGAAATTACTGTATGGTTTCAAATTTCGTGTCAATCGGATTAACGGTTTGTCCGGGGCGAGCCAAAACGCATCGAAATCGTATTAAATCGATTTGATTTAAATTTGATCGTTTATTTCCGTAACTCGCACATATGACCGAATTAGCTCCCGAAACACATTCCATTATGTTCGGAACGAGGGTAAAACCTTAGAAACGCCAACCGACACGTTTGATTTCGAGTTCGAAAATTTTGGAGATGAATAGTGTTTTGCAATTTTCTATAAAAGGACTTGAATATTTTCTATTTTCACAAACTAGGTCAAAAACCTAACCCTAGCCGCCATTAAATTCCTACGGCCAGAAATGCATCCTCTTCCTCCTCGTTTTTCTTCAAATCCATCCATCTTTACGAAAAACTTCCAACACGAGATTTGTAGAGCGTCATGAGATCTTCGAATCTATACGGCTGAGATCGTCATCGGCGCGTTGATGGAGGAGCAGCAGGCCAAGGAAGTGCCAATGGTCATGTGCGTTTTTCGACGCGAAATCATCACCGAGCTCGGCCGGTCACTGGGGGAAGGTGCTAGATGATGGCGGCTTCGACGTGGGGCTCTCGGATCATCTTCAAGTGCGGTGTAGGAGGAGTATAATTCGTCGAAGGAAACAGCGGCTAGTGGGTTTCTCACGTTCAAAACCATGGATGGAGAAGAAAGGTAGCATCGGCTCAGATCTATTCTGTGATAACGATCGGCTATGATGGATTTTAGGTTAAAAAAAGTAAAAGAAATTGAAATTAAAGTTTATATTTAATTCGTATAAAACTTTGTAACCTCATAACTTTTTCATACGAGGTCAAAAACTGACGAAACGAATTGCGTTAGGTTCTTATCGACGAGCACTATGCAATGGAACTAGATTGGAGTCGATTTGAGTTAGTACAAATTTTGAGTAAAATTAAACGTGCGTTTAATTTTATTTGAAATAAAACGCCGCAACCGTTATTGAAAGCAAGGTGAGAACTCCTCACTCAATCGAATATTTTGTTTCGATTTAAATTTTAAATAGTTAGATTTAAAATTGCTTGATTGTGTGAATTGGGTGATAATTGTTATCTGTTGTGTTGAAATAGACCCTATATTCCGTATATTAAGCGGAGGTTATTTATTAAAAACATATACTGCGATAATTCCACTGTGAAATGGAATTGGTATTATATATGTATTTGGAGTTGATTTCCCGCATTATATAGCGGATGAGACCCTATTGCGCCGCATAATAGCAGATAGTATTTTATAAATCCCATATACCGCGATATTCCACCGTGAAGTGGAATTGGTATTGTGCTAACATCTGTGGATGCAGGGAAACAGGTTGGAGGGATCCAACTGGATTCCTCAAACATTTGAATTTATTTCAATGTTGTGCGTTGATTTATTTATAATCACCGTGTGATTATATTGTGATTTAATCTGTAGACGGCTATAAATTAGCCGAAGATATTTTTGGTATCGTTGGATACCGAAAATAAATAAAATTGGATTTTCGAAATTTAAGTTGAAAATTTATTGTGAAAATTTATTTTTGATAATTGGATAAATTTAAAAGGAGTTAAAAGATAAAAGTCTTATTTTTGAGCTGTATTGAATTAAATTTCAAATTTAGGAAAAAGGGCTAAATAAATGGATTTCGAAAATATTATTTATAAGTTGAGAATTTATTTAAAATTTGGATTTTTAAATAGTTTGAAAAATAAAGAAATTTATTTTAAAAAGGAAATAATTTGGAAATTAAGTGGAAATTTGATTTGGGGCTTTGAAATAAATTGGAAAATCAATTTGAAATTAATTGATTATTAATTTACTATAATTAGTAAAATTGATTTATTGAAATTTATCTGATTTGAATTAATCAGATAATTAAATTAATCATACTTATGGATGTTTGGATTATATTGGATGTTGAATTGTTTGACATCTTTGATGTGTGATGCTTTGTGATATATCCTGTTCTGCGTGTGATTCGTTATCTATTTATCTATGATGTATATCTGCGATCTGTGAATGAAAGATAAGCATTATAGTTTATACCGCTTATCAAATATATTGTTATATTTGGTCTGTGATGGTTGAATGTTGTTGCACTATTGTGTTAAACCCGTGGACTACACAATACACACACAAATGTGGATTTCACGTGGAAATCGGTTAAGTCACAGATTTTTATCAATTTAAGAAAATTGAGTTTTTGAATCTAAAATGGTTTTGGAATTGGAATTGAAAGTTTTTGAAATGAGTTTCAGAAATAAAAGTTATTTTAAATAACTTAATAGAATTGGAATTTAAATCATTTGATTTAAGTTTGAATTCAATATTTTAAAATTGAATTCAATAATTTGGGAATTTTGGTTTAAAGGATTTCACAAATTATAAAAGGTGTTTATATGGGTTTTTAACCATTTAAAATATGGTTTTGGAAATTTAAATGTATATTCAAGTTTTATACTTGGATGGCTTTAAACTGTGTAACTGTAACTAGTTTTTCCCAAAATGAAAACTATCTGTTTTCAGATAATAATAGCTTTCATAAAGTGAAAAGATTTCCAATTTGTATCGAAATATTTCAAGTTGAAATGAAATTGTAAATAGTTTGAAAAACTATGAATTAACCTTTGTGACGGTGATTAAATTTTATTTTGAAATCAAAGAAAATTTTAAAATGATGTATCTTTTACATTATAAAAAAACTTGAATTGTGTATAGTTTTGAAAGCTATAAATTAAATCTGATTTAAAGATTTAATGGGTTAATCCAATTGAAATGGAAATTGATTTGGAAATCTATGAATGAATCTTTGTGAAACTGGGTAAACTTTGTGAAGTAAATCTTTTTGTTTAAAGATTTAAAATGGTAATTTGTTTAAACCATTTAAAGGAACGGATTTGGGTAATAAGTTGTGACTTAATTGAAATCCCTATATCCATATGTTTTAAATATTGTGCTTACTATTCGGGTTAGCCGGGAAAAGACCTTTGTGTCATATAACCCATTCCGAATTAGTGATACGACGATATGGATCGTATTGAAGACCGTTGGTGAAGACCGGGTATTTGTGAAAATGATAGGATGACCTATCGATTGTCTCTGCACCGTTAGCTATGGTATAGAGATTTCCTTTGTGATGGGAAGTTCGATCGGGATTGTGAATACCCGGATTGCAAGGGCTTCTTCGGAAGTGCCTTCGGTTCTGTTCGAACCCGGAATTGACTTGTATGGTTACATGTCTGACATTACATTTTGAGATATAAAGCTGATTTCTTTCAAATACATTTCTGTTGGTGGCGGAGAATTTATTCTCTTAGCTTAACACCCTTCTCTGAGACGTACGAGCTCAAAGGTTATGTAGTTGAAATTTATCAGTGATATACTCCCAATTTGGTAGTGTGGCATGCTGAGTGTTGCTGTGTGATGATCATTTATTGATCATTTGTGATCAAAGCGTGGCTTTGTGAAAAAGCGTAGCTTTGTGGACGAGACCTCTTCGGACCTCACACCCCGGAAATGGTCGAAACAGGAATGATGCGGCAAGGTTATGAGGGTCGCTCCCTTTAGGGTATGTCATTTCCTTCTGGAAAAGGGTGGTATCAAGTATGGAGCCCTAGTATTTAACCTATGTGGATACTGTAATCTCATTTACTGTGTGATTGTTGTTTGATCGAGGCGCCTCAGATAAAGGTCCCAAAGGACCGGGGGGTGGCATATTCGTGTAGTAGTTACCTAGTGACAGAGGTAACCCGGCCTTGTGTTGGCAGAGAGCTAGTTAGTTCTCGGGACGTCCAGCCAGAGGCGATCCCATGTGGCATAGGAAGTTCCTTAGCCTGACCATTTGTTGGAAATCCAAAGAAACAATACGAGCTTTTTACGATTGCAGTTGTATAACCTGTCTCCTCAGGCGGCAGCTATAGCAGGCATAATATAATGGTACCTATGCTGGCTAAGATTAATATTGTTTTTTCGAAAGAATTTTTACACTATGCACTAGTAATAATATCAAAAGAGTTTTTTTGCGTAGTAAGCATTTTTGACTATCATAAGAAGAAATCTCCTCCAAGTCTGCGATTGCATTGTATGTGTGGTGGGAGGTCTTATGGTAGTTTCATTTTCCAAAAGCATTGCGGATATTCTTTACTTCCTTTTTTGTTGTTGTTTTAAAGATAATAACTGTTTTTGTTCTCACACCAGTCACCATGACTGACCTGGAGTTTATTATTTCCTTCCTAAACTCTGGGTGACCACCAATTTCCACACGGTCAGTCTAGAGTCAGGTTATCAGGCCATTCTGGATTTAGGAGATGCTATGGAGCTCAGTGGCGAGCTGGATGGCGAGACGTAGCATTTGTATATGATATTATTTATTCCGATGTGTATTCTGTATGAGGACAAGTTCATATAACTGTCCATTGATGTATTGTGTTGTATATTGTTGTTGTACACTCTGATGATGATGTAATGTATAAAAATGATTTAGTTCTTTGATTTAAAGATTATTCATTTATCTATTATATGTTGTTCCGCTACGAATGTGAGATTCTAATATTTTTCTGTGTTTTTCTGTTGTTTCTTCTTTCTTTTTCTTCTGTCTTCTTCTACCTCTTCTTTTTCTACATAACAATTCGGTTTTCCGGCGTTCGATTGCTCGGCAGTTGATACAGTGGACGTATTAATGTCGATTTTCGGAAGTCGTAAATCTCGAGATGTTATAGGGTTAAATCACTCACCTTTGATTTTGAGTCCGCTAAAATCCAATATAAGCCAAAATATGAACAGTCTTCAAATTTAACCAAAACAGTTTCATATTGTCCGGAATTTTCGATATGTGTCCAACGGAAGAAACCGCGCGTCAATCGGAGTTCGTATGCAAAAGTTATTCGAGTTAGGAGTTTGAATTTTAAAATTTAAATTAAATTCAAACAAGGGGCAAAATGGTAAATACCATAATCATCTCCAACCCTAGCCGTTAATCGTCAAACACGAGACCCAAACAACCGCCACCTTCATCCGCCGCTACGTTCGTCAAATCACCGGATCCAACCTCGCCGCCGACACCCCCACCTAAGGCCACTCCTTTGGGACCCAGGCCGTCAACTCCGGCGCCGCCAGCAAGCTCCACTGCCGCCGCCATTCATTCATGATTTCTGGCGAATTTGCTGATGATCTCGACAATCCAACCACTTGGATCGACCTCTCTTGACGCCCTCTACACTGCAGCACTTCCCGATCGTCGATTGGGAGCAGATCCACAGTCGAATGACAAACCCTAAGCTGAACGGCCGAGGAAAGATCGTCAATTTCTGGACAAATGGAGCCTCCAATCGAAAACAAATTATAGATGCTGATTCCATTCGTCGAGAGCTTTACGATGATATATAATTTGGTAGGGTTTGAGTAGTTTGAATTTTTGGATTTGATTTGAAATTAGTAATTAGGGTTTCAGGATAATGACCATTGAGGAGGAGCATATTAAAACTGAAATGTACGTATGGAAACTAGAATAGAAGGCTACTAGGGTTTCATAACAACATATACACACACACACACACACACACAAAGATGGAACAGGAATGGTTGGAACAGATCGATTGGGCCAAAGTGATAACTAAGACCCGAAAAGCCCGTTTCGTTCCCGAAACGAAAGTAATTCATCCTATATATCGAAATATAGGTTTTAAATATTTTTAAACTCAATGAAACTAATTTAAAACCCTAATTCTATTATATATAGAATTAAATTCGAATTATATTCATTTTTATGCGATAATTAAACGAATTATTATTAACTGGTTTAATCACCTTTAAATTTTGAATTAAAAGTTTTCTAACATCATTTCTTGATTAAACAGGAATTAATAATCTTTTAAAATTAAATTTTCCATGTTAAATCCAAGATTTAAATATTAAATTAATTTTGACATTTAATCTCAGTAGTAATAACATCCGTTCATTATAATTTACATTTCAAACTAATTTTTTTATTTTGATTTAAATTCTTATTATTAAATCAACAAATACCTTATGAATTTATTAAATATAAGTTTCCATTTTATTACGCTCACCGCTCAACAGTTAACGTCTCTGCTCATATTAATTTAAATATTTAATTACATTAATTTCATCGATTACCAAATTAATTTCACACGGATCTAATAATAAAATGATAAATAAAACAATTGTTATACATTAATAATTCATATCTACTAACTTATTGTTTACAAACAAGGATTATAAATTTCTTACCACATAACTGATTTCATATTCTATATTAAAGCCAATTTCAACTAAATAACCTATAATTTCACTATTTGATACATCATTTATTTTATTCCTTATTTACCTTTATTATTACAATTGATTGAAATTACATTAAAACAATTGTCAACTACACTCAATCAATATCATTAAGTTATATTATAATATGCGTTACCGTTTTCCATTTCATTAAAATTAGTTGTTTTAAAGATTTTATCTTAAAGTCAAAATTTATAACCTAATGAATTCACGTTAATAAATCATAAATTTAAAATTCTTACAATATTAAATTCAAAAGTCTTATTTCATTGAATATTTTTAATTATCAAAAATACGAGTCATTACATCCTATCTTTTTTACTATTATATTTTATACTTTTTCCTTTCCCCATTTGTCATCAACAGAAATAGTTTAGAATAAACTGTATAAAATTTAGTTAGTGCTAATAGGTTTATGGGGCATTTAATAGTTCTTCTAATTACAGTAAGTATATTAGATGAATATTTTTTATTGTAATTTTAGACATATATATAGGAATATAGACATTTAAACAAACAACTATTTCATATATAAATCATTAAACTTGTACATACACAGCTATATAACTAAACAAATATATACACATAAACATAAAAAGAAAAAGAAAAGAACATCTAAATTGATAATTTCTTAAGACTTCTTTGAAGGGTCTTTAACCCATTCATTTTTAGGGCCAACGATGTAGTCAGTTGAGATCACTTCCTACTCTTCAATAAATTATTTATCATAATTCATGCTTTTGTGGGTTGCAGAATTATCTTAAGGCTAATTAAACATTAGGGGGGCGGGGGTGATAGTGATTTCTAACTTATGTAAAAAAATTTAAATTTATTTCAAATTAAATATTAGATCATAGATTAACAACACAGAATTATACTATAGAACAATCAAAGATGCAATCACAGATAAATATCAAAGAAGTAAAGAGTTAGAGAAATGACACTGGGGATTTTATACTCGTTCGGATTTCTCCTACATCCAATCTCGTAAAATTGTCTGTACATATTTCTTTTCAAATGCCAAAATGGGCAAAAGGAAAACCCAAATACAACCTCGCTTCCGAGGCTAAGTGACACACCCAACTGAATTTCCGAGATCAGGGTATACCCACCTGAAAACAAAGGATGAACCTCAAGACAAGTTCATTAACTTGAATGTAGTGATCAATCTAACGACTAACCCACTCCACGCAGCAGTGATGTCAGATGCAAAAAAAATTTTGCAGCTAAGGCCACCTTGGTTCAGAATCAATATGAAAGATATGGAGATGGTAGTATAAAAATATAGTAAATTAGCAAGAAAAATAGCTAAATAAGTGCTCAATTAGTAATAGTAATTCTGTCTAAATAATAAAAAACAATAAAGTGCACTTAAAAAATAGCGTAGCATTTACTAAATTAAGTCATCTATAATGATTTATAACTATTTCATACTAAGCACTTTTTTGTGCTTATAAAAGTTCTAAATATCTGTTATATTATAAACACACTAGGTAAGCAGATACATTAAAAACTTACCAGCATTCAGTTCTCACTTCTCACTACAAATAAATGTGCTCTAAAATAACTGGAAAAATAGGCGAAGTAATAATAAACATATCTACATAATATGGCTTTCCAAAACTAACTGCAAGTATATAACCTGCAATCTAACTATTACAAGCAAGGTTGTTATTAAACAAATATTTAGATTGCCCTCAGTAAAATCAGATTTCACAAACAAGAAGAAACATTATAACCTGAAGTATAGAACAAAATCTAGAATATAAGGTACCATTTATCAATCCTAAGAGCATTGCACCCAAATATGATACAACGTCAAAAAAAATCTATGTGCCAATAAATAGTTGGCAATGTGGTGGAAAAATTTAAACATGACATAGAACTTTAAAAAAACTACTCCAATATAAATGTCAATAATTATAATATGGGTATTTTCTTCTGGTTGAAATAAATATAGTTTTGTCCTAATTTTATTTCAAAATTTATAGCGGGTCTTCAGATGATAATTTTACAGATATTACAACATAACACATTCCAGACTCCTTTAGCCAACAGAACAATCGACACAACCTACTACATTAAGATACTCCAGATGATAAAAAACACAGACATGTCAACAACATTTTACAAATAAAAACCAGCATATATTAGTAGGCATTCATATATAAGCACATACATATATTTAATTAATATTTGCACTTCTAAAGTACAAAAAAAAGAGTAACACATTTCAATTTTAGTGTCAACCAACTTTTGAATGCCTACGTATTCAATACAACATCGAACCTATTACTAACTTTTCATCGATCATATATAATGTGATTTACAATTAAAAACCTGAAGATATAACAGTAATAATAAGAATTATTCACTATTTTCAATCCAGATCCAACCCATCTTCTAATAATAATGAAAAATATGTTCACGTATTCACGAAAAAACCCAATTGAAAAATAACGAAACTAGTACCTTGGAATAAAATGGGTCTGAGCTCAGCGCAAGTGGCATAAACGGCGGCGATGTGAGCGGCGAGATCACTCCTAATATTACAAATGCAAGTTTTAAGGGGAGCTTTGTTCTCTGGGGCCATTACTGAAGTGAAAGAGGAAGCTGACGCGATGGCGGCAGCTGTAGTAGCAGTAGATCTTTCGAAAGAGAAAGAGGGATTTGGAAAATGAAGATGAGGGATGTTGTGATAAATTTGAGTGGCCACATTTTAATAAATTTGAGAACACAAACAAAGATAAGGGATTTGGAACTAGATTTTATGATAAAAAAGGCAGAAGAGAAAAAGAGACATGAGCGGCCACAGAGAATTTGAGCGAGGAGGATACTACAAATTTGTTAAGTGTTTGAGATATGAGCGGCCATGGAAATTTTTTATTGAAATTTAGGTGAATTGTTGGCGGGAAGTGCTTGGTATAGTTTCTTTGTCCATTTTTATAAGTCAAACGACCAACAGTTGCATATAGCCAAAACGCTACTAATTTATGCAACTAAAAGCAATTTTTGTTGTAGTGAATAGAGTACTATCTACTTTTCCTATTTCAAAATTAGATTGTAATAAATAAGATTTAAGTCTATCATACCATGCTCTAGGAGCTTGTTTTAGATCATATAAAACTTTCTTTAATTTATAAACGTGATTTGAAGTTTTTCATCCTCAAAAAGTGGGGGTTATTCTACGTAAACATCTTCTTTAATAAAACCATTTAAAAGGCATATTTTGACATCTACTTGAAATAATTTAAAATTATTATGATTTGTAAAATTGAGTAGAATTCTAATAGCTTCTAATCTAGCTACATGAGCAAAGTTTTCATCAAAATATATACCTTCCTCTTGACTATAACTTTGAGCGACTAAACATGCTTTATTCCTTATGTCTTCTCCTTGTTCATTCATTTTATTTTTATATACCCATTTAGTTCCTATTACGGACTTATTTCCAGGTCTTGGGACTAATTCCCAAATGTCATTTCTGGTAAACTGCTCTTACATAGGAAGAATCCAAGAATCATCTAATGATGATTCCTTTGGATTTCTAGGTTCAATAATTAAGATAAAGCTATATTACTCATTTTATTTAATTGATTTCTTGTTTTTATGATAGCCTCTATATTTCCTAGAATATTTTCTATAGGATGGTCTTTTAAATATTATGTTCTTTTGTTAGGATGTAAATTTTTAGAGTTATCATTACTTACATCATTAGTGATTTCATTATTTGTAAATTTATTGGTTTTATTAATATTTTTTTCTTCTTCATCAAAACTGGAATTAATAATTTTAAATTTCTCCTCAAAGGAATAACGTAGTGTCTCTCCAATAGCATTAGTTCTGGTGTTAAAAACTCTATAAGCTTTACTTCTATTAGAATAACCAATAAAAATTCATTTATCTGATTTAGTATCAAATTTATCTAAATTATCTTTTGTATTTAATATAAAACATTTACTATTAAAAACTCTAAAATAAGATACTTTAGGCTTTTTATTATAAAATAATTTATTAGGAGTTTTCTTAGCCAAAGGTCTTATTAAGATTCTGTTTAAAATATAATATGTTATAGCAACTGCTTCAGCCCAAAATCTTTAGGTAAATCACTATCATTTAACATTGTTCTAGCATATTCTTGAATAGTTCTATTTTTACGTTCTATTACTCCATCTTTTTATGGTGTTCTTGGGAATGAAAAGTTATGTGTAATCCCTTTCTTATTACAAAATTTTTAGAATTTTCATTTTCAAATTCTCCTCTGTGATTGCTCATGATCATTTTAATTTTAGTAGACATTTGATTCCGAATTCTTAGAGTAAAAATTTTAAACATTTCAAAGGCATCACTTTTAAGTTTTAAGAAAATTGCCCTTGTAAATCTAGAAAAATCACCTATAATTATAGAAACATGTCTATTATGATTTATTGATTATATTTACGAAGGTCCGAAAAGGTCTAGGTGAAGAAGTTCAAGAGGTTGAGAAGAAGAAATCGTATCTTTTGATTTAAAAGAACTTTTATAAAATTTTCCTAGTTGACAGGCATCACCTATGTTGTTGACATTGAAACTCATTTTAGCAAGACCCCTAACAAGTTTATATCTAGCAACTTTTGATAGATGTTTAAAATTCAAATGACAAAATCTTTTGAGTTAAATATAAGGGTCATTAGATTCATTCAAAAGACATAGATTGTCATTAGACATTATCAAACTTAAATTTAAATCTAACGTTTCCAAATGCCTTCAAAGATAATGTTTGACTCATTATCTTTGTTGTGGCAATTATCTTTTTCAAACTTAATTTTAAAACCCTTATCACACAATTTACTAATATTAAGCAAGTTATGTTTCAGGTTCCTAACTAGCAAAACATTAGAAATTGTAAGGGTTTTAGAATTACCGACATTGCCGATGCTAATCACATATCATTTTGAGTTATCTCCGAAATTAACCGATCCACCAGCTTTGTAGACAATGTCCTTCAAGATCTTTGGATTTCCAGTCATGCGTCTTGAGCATCCACTGTCCAATATCCACTTGTCTTTCTTGATTTATAATGATTGAATATCAAGTGTCTTTTCACCATTAGCCATATAACGTTCTTGTTCCTACAATACAACATTATAACTTTCCAGATCATCAAGTAACTTTTCAAAATAATTAGTTTCTAATTTACGTAAAAATAATATATTAGTTTCACAAAATTTTTTTCCATAAAAATGTTAAAAAGAGTATTATTAGCCATTTATATTTTCAAAATCAAAGTGTGATTTTTTGGAAACCTAATGCTCTAATACCAAATGTGGGTTGCAGAATTATGGATCTTAAGGCTAATTAAACACTAGAGAGGGTGAATAGTGTTTTCTAACTTATGTAAATCTTTTTAATTTTCTTTCAAATTAATACTAAATCACATATTAATAACACAAAATTATACTATCAAACGGTCACAAATGCAATTACAGATAAAAATAAAAGCAATAAAGTAAAGAGTTAGATGGATGACACCAGGGATTTTGTACTGGTTTAGATTTCACCTACATCCAGTCCCGAACAATAACTTGTGCAGATTTCTTTTCAAATGCTAATTTTTAAACGGGCAGAAGGCAAACCTAAATACAATCTAAATTTCAAGGCAACAATACACACCCTCTTGAATTTCTGGGCTTAGGGTACACCCACTTGATTTGGACGGGCTAAAATCACACCTAAAGCAAATACAAATAGAGTTGATAGTTTTTTCAAAGACACTTTCTTGAACTTTGGATACAATTGCTCCTATAGCCTCTTGGACAGCACTTCGATCTTTGAATTGAGTGAGAGATGTTTCCAAAATAGTAAGAAATTAGTATTAATTCAATACAAAGAAGTATGAATTGATTCTATTTGGTTTTGAAGAGAATATAGTATATTTTCAATGGAGTTTTCAAGAGAGTAAGATGAGGGAAGAAAATGAATAGGTCTAACTTTAAAATTCGTTTGAACTACTCTTTATATAGTAAATCAGTAAATGCGTCCATTCGTAAAGAGCTACGATGAATAGACACTTCCGTTTAAAATTTGAAAAACCACTTGGCAGCATGTATGTCGATATATAGAAGTATAATTTGAAAACTTATTTCTTTTTAAATTGTTTTGAAAATTCTATACTTTTAAAATAATTTGAAACTTTGTAAAATAGTTTGAACATAGTTTATAAACATTTCGAACTTTGAAAAAACTTTTATAAAATATTTTGAAATATATTTTAAAATTTTATTTTCTTTAAAAAAATAAAAGATATAAAATAGGAGATAGAGATCAAAGATTGCTACTAGGGACTTTAACAATATAAGCTATGACTCTATACACTAAATTATAATCTTGAGATCTTCTATCTTGGTCTTTGTACTCATGATTCTAGATATCCATCTTTTTAGTCTTTATACTTTATAGTCATTGATACATCACCTATGTAATATTCTGCACTATACACTATATAACTTTGCAAAACATTAGTATGTATATTTTATATGATTGTATATGGTTGTTGGCCTCAAAAGCAACAATTGAGGTATTAACAGTCTCCATATGCTATCTTTCCATATCCAACATTTCGGTAACATATTCATGTCTTCCTTAGAGGACAGAAGCAATAAAGTAGAGAAGAGAAGTAAATTGCTTTCTTGTTCGTACACCATTTGTTTTGAATTCATCTCTAGGTGTTTTTGGTTCCTTAAAATCATATGGAGTGCTTTCTTGAAGTTTTGTAAAGTTGCTTCAAGGTTTTCACTCTTTTTGTCCGATAACACGTTTTCCTTTGTCCATTATTATTAAGAAATTAGTTATAAAATGAAAGTGTGTATTTAGTGGTGAAGATGAATTGATTTTTTGATAGAAAATTGTGTTTTCTAGTGTTAAAGTTTGTATTAAAATAGTTCCCTCCAAAGGTTTAAATAACTAAATTTAATTTGAATTTTGAAAACTTATTTGACTGTCGTATGTTGACATATGTCTTTCTATATGTCAACATATACTCCTTTTTTACGATATGTCGAATATGGAAACATGTAAGTCGACATATTGACCATTTCCTCCATTTTTAATCTTTCTTTTATTTTATTTATATATTTATAAATATTATTTAATACTTTTATTTTATTTATATTTATTTTCAAATATTATAATTATTGAATTTTTGTGTATTGAATTTTTGAGGAGAAGATTGAATATGATGAATAATTAGTTTTACTGCAAATTTCTGATTCTACAAGCTCTCCGTGCATTATTATATATAGCTTAATTCTACTAGTCGTTGCTTATTTCCTAAATTATAATTGCTAATTACACCCTAATTACAGACTAAATACCGAGTATAGCCGACAGTTGTATAATGGATGCTAGACTTTTATTTGTTTCATGTTTACAGCCTATGATGAAATTTTCTGAGGCTATCATATCTATTTCTCCATGGCCTTTTATTTGTTTTATGTTTACAGTCTATGATGAAATATTCAGAGATTACCATTCTTATTTCTTCATACTCCCCTCAAGTGGGGCTCGAATAAATTGACAGAACCCAACTTGTCAAGTATGTTCAACTGGCTATCCTTGTCGAGTGCTATTTTGAAAATATCTGTCAAGTTGCTCTTTATTTTTGACAAATGGAGTTTCTATTTTCCCAGATTGCACTTTTTCTCTAACAAAGTGACAATCTATCTCTATATGTTTTTTCCTCTCATGGAAGACTAGATTGGATGGGATATGTCATGAAGCTTGATTATCACAGTACATTTGCATTGTTCTTATGTACTCTACCTTCATGTCGCTGAGTAATTGCTTAATCCAGATAAGCTCACTTGTTGTGGATGCCATGGCTCGATATTCTACTTCTGCACTTGATCAAGCCACAGCATTCTACTTCTTGCTTTTTCAAGTGACCAAACTACCACAAACAAATGTACAAAACCCTATGGTTGATTTTCTGTCGCAACTTTCGGCCCAATCTACATCAGAAAAACCAGCTACGTTGTTAAAATATTTTTCTTCATCCAAATTCCTTGACCTGAAATGCCTTTAAGGTATCTCAATATCATATCAACTGCACTCAAGTGTCTCGTTCATAGAGAATGTATAAATTGACTTATAACACTAACTGCAAATGCAATGTTAGGTATGGTTATTATAAGGTATATTAATTTGTCTACCATCCTTTGATATTGTCCTGTATCAGATAATGTCTAACCTTCTTCAATTCCTAGTTTAATATTCATCTCCATAGAAGTATAGCTGGTTTAACTCCCAATTTACTAGTCACTTTTAACAGACAAGGACAAATTTCCTTTGGGATAGAAATAATCCTTTACTTGAGTGGGCTATTTCTATTCCAAGAAAATATAAAAGTTTTACAAGGTCTTTGATGTCAAAATCATTTTTTAAATATTATTATTAGTTTCCTCGTTATTATTTCCAGTGATGATAATGTCATCTACATATACCAAAATAATAGTAGTGGTGTTTTGTGAGTGTTTGATGAACATAGAGGAACCAACGATACTTTAAAAAAGAAAAGCTTAGCTTGGCATACCATGCTCTTGGAGATTGCATTAGATCATATATCACCTTTTTTAATTTATACACAAGTGACAAGTTTGACTCACTTTTGTCGCCCGAAGGAAGAATCATATAGACTTCATGTTCTAAATTTCCTTGAAGGAATGCATTTTTTACATTCATTTGAGACAAATCCCATCCTAAGTTGGTCGCTACTAATAGCAAAACTCAAACCGTATTCATTTTTGCTACTGGTGCAAAAGTCTCTTGGTAGTCAGTTGTAACTTTCAATTGTACCATCACTATTGTATTTGATTTTGTATACCCATTTGCAACCTATGGGTTTTTTGTTTTTTGGTATATTAATAATATCTCATGTGCCATTTTTTTCTAAGGCTTGAAATTCTTCGTTTATAGCCTTATGCCAAATTGGGCTTTGATTGGCTTCACTAAAGTTGGTTGGTTCCATTTGGTTAGTAATTTTACCTAAGTGGGCTTGGTATGAAATGGATACCGGGTTATACGAAATAAAATCTTGTATTGGATACATCATCTTTTAAGATACATAATCCATTAATTTGACGGAAGGTCGAGTTTGTCATGGAAATTTCTTATGGCATTTCCTTCTTGAGTTGGTTATTCATGAGTTAGTTCTTCACTGACTAATTTATCTCTTCTTCTTCCCTTAAAGGAATTGCACTTATTTCGCCAACTTGTTCTTCATTTGTATTCTCAACCCGTTCTTCATTTGTTTCTTCAGGAAACATGAAATTATTTAGAGGCAATATGATTGGTTTACTATGTGTATTTTCTTGTTCACTTGTTTAATTGGTTCATTTTCAAAAAATGATACATCTTGTGAGATATAAAGTTTAAGTTTTTTGGATCATAACATTTATACCCCTTTTTCTAGGATGAATATTCTAAAAGTATGGCTTTAACAGTGTTTTTATTTAGCTTGTCATGTCTTTTTATGTGTAGGAAACATGTACACCCAAGAACTCTTATGTGATCAAGATCTATTTTCCTACTGTTAAGAACTTCTAAGGGACTCATGTTTCTAAGCATGACATTTGGCAATCTATTTATGAGGTAAGTTGCAGTTAGTATAGCATCTGACCAGTAGGATTTTGGAATGTTGGTTTGAAAAAGAAGAAATCTAGCGACTTCAAGTAAATGTCGATATTTTCTTTCTGAAACTTCATTTTGTTCAGATGTATTGATACAAGTGGTTTGGTGTAAAATTCCTTTTTGTTTAAAAAATTCTATGAAACTTTTGTTTACATATTTTGTCCCATTATTAGATCGATTTTTTTATTTTTGAATTATATTAATTTTCTATAAATTTGTAAAATTCTTAAAAACATGAATGAACTTCATTTTTTTCCTTTTTAAAAGAAAAACCCAAGTAGTGCAGAAATAATCATCAATAAATGTGATAAAATAATTAAAATGATTATAAGAATCAGAAGGGCTGGACCCCAAACACTAGAATGAATTAAATCACAACATTTTTCTACCTTATTAGTAGATAAAGAAAATGGCAATCTAGTTTATTTTAAAAGCTTACAAACATCACAATTTTTGGAATCTTATTTATAACAAAAAAAAAGTTTATCCAAAATTTGATCAGATGGATGACTAAATCACTAATGCAACAATTTGTCATGATCTACTAAATTTAATGACATATGACATTTGTTGGTGTTTTCATCAAGTAAACAGAGGTCGTTTTGCAGACATCCCTCAACAATCTTCTTCCGTGATTCTCGACCCCGAAAGGTCACTTTATATGGTGAAAATATAATTTTGTAATTCATTTCATGGGTTGTTTTACTAATTAATAATAAATTTGAATTGAAACAAAAGAATATAAAATATTTTTCACATCTTTTGTAAGAAACTTTATTGTACCAAAACCATGAATTTGAACTTTATCTACATTAGCAAACGTTACATGTTGAGGGCCTTTATTTTGCTTAACATTGGTTAATTTATTTTTGTTCCACTTTATGTGGTCAGTAGTATCTGAGTCAATTAACTACCTATTGGTATTTTGACACATACTTGCAGTTTCAAAATTGTTGTTGATTTTAGATAGCGTTAGAATGTATAGAATCTGAATTTTGTTGCCGTAACAAACTGTTTAATTGAGTTAGCAGTAAATTTAGTTGCACCGGTTGAGCCACAGAAGATCCTACTGAAGCGGAGCTATTATTTGATTGAGTCCATTGAGCTGATTCAGATCCGTCCCCTTTTATCTCCGCTCCTTTGCTAAAACCACCAAATTTATTCTTCCTTTTTGCGGTGCCCACTTACCTCCTCTATCGCCCTTCTCTATGACTGGTTGGAGGTAGAGATGGAGGAACCAGTAGCCGTCGTGGTTGTGCCTTGTTTTTTAACAGTGGTGGCACTGCTTTGTGCTCGTAGCACCCTTCCTTTTTGTCATGTCCCTGAAACTAGGGTTTGAGTATTTTACCTAAAATGCCTTGTTCTCTTGATTTTCCAACTGTCGTAGGTTCATAAGTGCTCGCCGTGATTGCTCTTGCTTAATTCTTACCACTACATCATCAAAACTTGGCATCTTAGCTGATGCCAAGACTTGAGTCCTGATCGATTCATAGCTTAGATCGAGCCATGTAGGTAAAATTAAGTCTTGTTCGGATCTTCTTTGGGTTACAATTAGGTTTGCTGTTGGTAAGAGATAGATATTAAGCTCTTCCCATTTTGACATAGTTTCGGTCACAAGTTCGTTATTACTTTGGGTACAAGATTTAATTGGGCAAGCTCTTGTTTAAGGCTAAAGATATGAGCGAATTTTTTTTTGTTGACCATACCTTCTCTTGGCTTTGTCCAAAATCTCCTATGATGTGCTGGAGTACATGAGGATGTTTGAAATCTGGGGTTCCATTGTCCTGAGCAGCCATGAAATGATTAATTGGTCAGTTATCTTATATTCTTCTATTTTTTCTTTCTCTTCGAGAGTTGGCTCAGTTGGCTTTTATGCTTTGGGTTTTTCCTTTTTCCATTGATAAAGCTTAGTTTCACTTTGCGACCAAGACCAATTGTTACTGATCTGGACCAGGGAATGTAATTTCTATTGCCATTGAATATGATAGTTGTGAATTTAGTGTTGTCAGATTGAGACAAGTTGAAAAGACTGCGGTTCTTTGTTATCTGCAGCTTTTCATATTGTTGCAGAACTTCTGTGTCAGGATCTGACCCGCTCTGATACCGTACAGAATTTTTGAGTATTGAATTCCTGAACAGAAGATTGAATATAATGAATAATTAGTTTCATTGCTAATTTCTAATTCTACAAGCTCTATGTACATGATTATATATAGCCTAATTCTACTAGAGTTGTGCATTTTCTAAATTATAATTCTACTAGCTATTGCTAATTTCCTAAATTATAATTACCTAATTATACCGTAATTACATGCTAAGTACCAAGTATAGTTGCCAGTTGTATAATGGATGCTGGTCTTTTTTTTGTTTTCTATTTACAACGTATGATGAAATATTCTAAGGTTATCTATCCTATTTCTACACGGCCTTTTATTTATTTCTTGTTTACAGCCTATGATTAAATATTCTGAGACTCATTCCTATTTCTCCACAATAATATTTGTAATTTTCATATTTTTGTAATTGCAATATTTTCATTAATTTGAAACAAATTACATAAGAAAAGGTGAAAAATACAAATTTCTACTACAAAGGAAAAATATAATGCTTAGGAGGATGAGGAGTTGCTACCAAATTTTCTCATCATGTACCTAAAGACGTTATCTATTTTCTTGGATAACTTTCAAAAATTCTAGCTCATGGACATTATGAACTTAGTTTGATTATGGATGAATTTCTTTTGGTTTGATTGAATGTCCAAGTTGCTTGGTTGAAGGTTACAATCAATACGTTCAAGAGAAGTATCCTCCTTTTCTTCTTTCACATCTTCTTCTTCCTTCTCTTATTCTTCATTCTCTTATTCTTCTTCTTCTTCTTTTTCAATGTCTATGGCATTTTCTTCCTTTTCTTCCGTTGCTTCTTCCATGGCCACCCTTTGATCTTTTTCCATAAGAGTTTCATAGGGTACAAACTTATACGGAATGTGCATTAGAGAAAGATTTTTTTATCAAACAACTTTGCACAAAAGGTGTTTACTTCTTTAAAATTAACTCCAAAGTAGGTGAAAATTCTTATTTAATACACTCTATGATAAATTGTACATTCATGGCTTGAGACCTATTTTGCCACGAAGTCGAAAATAGTTAATTGTGCCCAATTTATTTCAACAAAAATAGCAATTTAAGTTTTACGAACTCCTGAGGTAAGGTTATTATAATTTCCAATTCAAGGAGTTGTACTTTTTGCAAAAATAGGCTCATAAGCCTTACTTTTGGTCTAAGATTCTTTCCTTTAAAATCAACTTTGAAATCATTATCAAATAGATCGTGTATAACTTCATGATTGTCATAACCAGCTTCTTCTTTAAAATGTTCACTCCCACTATTTTTGCATCCAAAAGTTTCACCGTATAAATTTGAATCTAAAATAATAGTAGCTCCTTTTACAGTACTCCAAACTTGATCATCATTTCCTTAATAAAAAATTTCGTTCAAATTTGCATAAAACATTTTTATAGATCGGGATGACAAAGAAAATCATTTTGTCAAGAATCAATCAGAACAAAATAGAAATCAATTTATAAGAGGCATAATCATCAAACTTGGAAAAATGACCATAAAACACATTTGCATACTTCTTGTAATCCGAGTAGGTTTCTATTTACTCCTTATCGTTACGGAATCAATTATTGAGCTTAGAGTATAACTTTCATGCTACTGAAGACGATGCTTAAGGTAATGACATTTTTATAGAGAGTAAAGAGGAATGAAGATTGTATTTATTTTTAAACTTTGAGATGTGAATGAATAAGAGAGATAGGGCAAATATATAGATACTGATTGGGTATGTGGCAGTCAATAAAGTGTTGTTTTGAAATTTAAAATGACAAAAAAGAGAGGGAATTTCAAAACTTTGAATTTGAAAGGTTTTACATTTTCAGGCCTGTGTATGTCAACTTATGCCTTTTGGTATATTGACATATACGTCGAAATTGTGACCAATTCATTTTTATTTTTATTGTCCTTTTGTTTCATTTAATGATTATCTCAAAATATGATTTTATTTTATAATGTGCTTGTAACATCCCTCAATGCAAGACTCGAAAATGGATGCCCATGATGTTGTAGTCGTCATCGAAATTATTTTCCAGCAACAAAGTTTGAAATTATTTTCCAGCAACAAAGTGAGTTCTGTATTATTTTGCATAATATAAGTAAATAAAGCAGCTATATAATTCTTTTATTACAACAATTTAAATTGCATAATCCATTACATCATTTTGACCCAAACCGTTGCCTATATAGGGGTAAATATAAATAGAACATAAATAGTGTCATGCTTTTTCAACATATGAAGATGCCAACACCACACATAACTAGTTATAAACCCTGGTTTTATATAGCAGAATTTCAAAATAACAATTATTAAATTGCAAGCCTATGGTTTTATCTTTGGAATCTTTATTCGTTCCTCAAAAGCTACATGTCTAACCCATAAACTCAGCCTACTCGGATGAGTACCCTTAAGTTTATTGGAAATAAAAAGCAAGGATCGAACATAAAGTCTGGTATGAGTAAAACTTTACCCTAATAAGAAAACATATAGTATGACCACGCTGCAGAAGCACAGAACGGGTTTCCCTCTCACTATTTCAACCATTATTAGCATTCATCATATCATGTCATGAACAACAATAACCAACAATTCATATAAGTGTGAGTTTCTCTTCACATGGTTTCGACTAGTTTCTTTAGTCATTTTCATACTAAGTTGGCACTCAGGCCTTACATCCAAGTTCAATATCCGCACTCGACATTTAAGATTTCTAATTAGGTGTTTTATATTATTCTCTCTTAAATTTATCATGAACGGGTAATTGGGTTGCCTCTGCCTTATATCATCACTTATCAATTATAATGTCATGAACGGACAATTTGGGTGCTACAAAAGCCTTACTCCCACAATTTCATGTATTATAGTGAATAAACAATTTGGATATTACACATGTCTTACTCCACAATATACGTATATACATACATACATATAGTCATTTATAGACCTACATTTTCCATTAAGGCTTTTCATTATCATTACCAAATATTATTGTGAATAGACATTTGGTAGCCACATAGGCCTTTCATCAATTTATGAAATATACTGTCGTACTTAGACATATTATTGTACTAAGGCCTTACATTTACATTTTTATCGTTTCTTATGATTTAACTCATCACCACGTAACTTATCAAGCTAGTTTCAATTCCATTCTTTTCAATAAGTTATGCCTATTTAACTTAATACACCCCAATGCCATTTCATCTTTAGGGTTAGTCATCTCAATTACTTAGCATTCTTCTTAGATTTTGTTAAACATTTCCATTCAAATTCATAAACTATCGCATGTTGGCTATCTAGTGCCATCGCACATTGGTATTTTTTATTAGCTATTATGGGTTAGTAGTTTCCCCTAGTCATCGTGTGTTGAACTCTATGTGGCCATCATGGGTTAATGGCCTTCCTAGCCATCACAGTATCACTCTCCCCTAACCTTTATGATATGATTCCCCATGCCATCATGATTTCATTTTCCAAATTCTTTTATGGGGTGATGGACGCAATGCCATCGCGTGTTAACCCCTTAACGTTATCGTGATATTATTCCCCATGCTATCATGATTTCATTTTTCTAAGTGCTATCATGGTTTAATGTCTAAATAGATGTCGAATGTTATCACTAATAACGGTCATGTGTTGATAAAATAAATGTTATTGTGGGTAACTAAGCAAAAAGCTATCTTGTGTTAACTATTTTGCGTGAGCTTTCATGTCTTAGTTTTCCCCGACCATTCATGGGTTGGTTATATGGTCACCCGGGGCTATTACTCCCGAAGCCATCATACCTTAAGTTTTCAAATAATTTCATGGGTTATGCTCCTTCATATGCTAATAATCCTAATAGCCATCGCATGTTATCTCTATTGTCAGTTAAAATAGCATGTTCATAATTAAATCGAAAATTGATTCATTTCTTTACTAAGTAATTACTTTACACCAAATCTCATTTGGTGTCGAATTCTTATTGACTGATTTCTTTACTTTTCAATTTTCTTTTCATAATTGTTAATTATTTCTCTAATTAAATAATTAAATCTCCTTAATTAATTAATCCTTTTCTTCACTAAGTAATTCTTACAAAATCAAGAGTTGATTGAAAAAATCCATAAAATTCACCAAAAATCAACTTTATCTCATATCAAAATTTCAAATCAACATAATTGTTTTTAATAATTAATTTACCAGAAATTAACCATTTTTTTAACTTAGAAAATTCATGATAATTCCAAACTCATTTCAAAAATTATGAAATTACAAACCCATCATCATTTCATCATTATAAACATTATATCTCATTTTTGAATCATTTGATTATGATCAAACAACATTATTCCCTAAAACATGAACCAATTTATTTAATTTAAATTCCTAAACATAACCAAATTATATTTAATCATTTATATATATTTCCATCATAAAAAATATCCATACATTATCAAATCCGAACTCAAATAGGTTAGGATAAGTTTTAGAGAAAGTTCTTACTTACCTTATTAAGAAACTTGATTTAATCTTCTTCCTTCTTGAAGTTGACAGTTTTGATTCTTCTAACTTTGATTTTCCTCTTCTCGTTTTGCTATATGATAGTGGTGGTCGGCCTTGTTAGTTCTTTCCGTTTTGTTTTCATTTTGTTGAGTAATGAGAGAATGAAAGGGAAAGTTTGAATGCAAGGAGCTAGTAATTTGGGCTTTTGATTAAGACCCCATTTTAGCCTAGTATTAATAAATCCCTAACTCCTCTTCCTTCATTCATTTGCTCTTTCTCAAATAACTTGTCTTTATTTTATCTTAAGTTTTAATTTAATTATTTTTTTTTATTTTTTAGTTTCCATATTCTGGCACTCTAAATATGGGATGTTACGGTGCAATTGTTTTATTATTTTGATATCTTATTCTTATTGATAATTTTAAATAAATATTTTATTTAATTTATACATCAAACTTTTTAGAAAAATAATTTTTGTTTTTTTTAAAATAGGTATTTTATACATTGTCTTATTCAGAAAAATAAATTTCTTTTTATTTAAATAAATATATTTTTAATTTATACATTAATTTATTTATAAATATAATTATTCTTATATATACATGATTATATTTAGTTATAAGTTTTTAATATAAAAAGATCTAAATATATATTAATCTTAGATTTATACATTATTATCTTTTTAAAGTGTCTTTTCAATTTTAATTATATTATTTAATTTATATTCAAAATAAATTCAAATATGCATATACTACCATGTGTATTTAAGATACCAATAATAAAATTGGAGTAGAGTTTAGTGTTACCAAATTATCCAATGCTTTGTTCTTTTCTGTAACATCCCGTATCTAGAGGCCAAAAGCTAAACGCTACGGATGCTGCAGTCATCCATAGTATCAACTTCAAATGACAAAATACGATAATGATAATGGTATCCATAATATCAGAAGCACTTGAATATGAACAAAATCACGGATTTAAAAAAACTACATTTTACTGATTACATTTCAAAACAAATTCATATCCAAATTACATAATCCTATATCGCTTCCTAAGTAAAGATTAATTATAATCATTACAAAATACGCGAAGATCGACATATGACAATACCCCTTTGGTTGATCAAAGCAATATAGTCATATTTGACTTAATATACACATCAGAATCAAAATAGAACTATAACTGCTAATTAGCTATCCGTCAGCCACCTACTCGTCTACGAAAGCTTTATTCGCCAAAATTTCTAAACCTGAAAACCTTAACTTTAACAACCCTGTATTTTGTGATTATTTTAATTGTATATTTTAATTATCTTAATTGAATCTCTGATTTAAAAATGTTATTTTATTTATTAAATGGAATTTTTTTTTATTTTAAATATAATTTGTGTTTTGAATGTGAATTATAATTTCAAACATGAATAAATAAGATATTTTCCAAAAATGTGAATTTGGTCAAACTTTGACTTTTAAATTTAAAATTTAAAAATTTGAAATTTTTAATTTGATCTTTTATTATGAAAATAAATGAAATTTCAAGAATAATGCTTTTCGTTTCGTTGAAATTCGATTTATATTGTGAAAGTTATGTTTTTTACAATATTGTGTGTAAATTGTTTATTTTAAATAATATTTTGGTTGTCATATCTTGTTATAAATTTGAATATATGTGTAATATGACATGTTATGCATATAATTTTATTTTTAAAAACATTTTTAAAGTGTTGTTATAATTTTCCAATGTTAAGTGTACATTGTTTATATTTTTAAATGCTAGTTTCAATATAATAGCTATTTTCTTATTTATTTTATATTTTTCTTTAAATTATTTATTTATTTTCTTTTTCATTTTATTTTGTTCAGTATTTTATTTTATTTTTTGAATTGTATTTAGTTTATTTCAATTTAAAAGAAATTGGAAATTCAAAGAGTCAAAAACCTTTTCCTTTTCCCGTGTCTCTTCCTTTTCCCTGCCTCTTCATTTTCTTGGTCGTTCTTTATCTTATTGTAGCCGTACACTTTTCTATTCATTTTTCACGTGAAAAAAACATCTCAACATCCATCTTCATTCGACCATTCCATTTCTGAAATTTTTGGTAAGTTTAATGACTTCTTTCCTCTTCTTTTCTTCACTTTTCCATTGATTTTGACTTGACCTTTCTTGTGCTATGCCACCAGCCACAACAACCATCAGCCTCTCCTTTGACCAAGACCAAGCCGTGTCTCCTTATGATGATAGCTCCACAAATTTGCAAGCTCCAACCTTGAAAACAATGCATAGACCACAAAAAAAACTTCACCATCCACTTCATATATTGCCTTGGCCGCCTCCTATTGCTCCACCACCACCATGATGCCACCTCTAACCATCCACCTATCCACTGTCCAGACCTGAACCATGCAATGGCCGAGCCAACTTTCCTTTGGCCGTGCCAAAAATGTGACCAAACTCCACTTATTTTGCCTTGACCCTTTATCTCCTTCATGTTGCAACTTCTACCATCCACATCTCCTTGCTAGCCGTGTGTTATGATGCTCAACCTGACCTACATGATTCCATACCTGAGCTATAACACATCATAGCCGAGCACATGAACCCCTAGGCCAAGCATTTGAATGGTAAAGGCAAGGTCTTGTTCCTTGTTGCTTTGTATTTCAATTTGTTCAACATTGTTTTGTGTTAAATATATTCATGTGTTATATTGTTTTGTCTTGTTTGGGTGTTGTTTACAAGATCATTAGCTTGGTTCTCATCCACTTGAATCCATCGTTGTGTCATCGTGCTTTCTGGTATCCGTTTGTGTCATTTGATTTGATAACTCCAGCATAAAAAGGTGAGTAAATCTCACCTGACATTTATACTTATGCAAATGTGAATTAACAACAATTGAATGTGTAGAATATTATATATGATGTTATAACTGCCTATGATTATTAATTATATGATGTTAAACCTATCATTTTACATGTTGTATTATTCGTTACTGTTATTTATTGTTAAACTGTTCATTTATACATGTTTATCACACTGCAAGTTCCCTGTAGATTAGATTCACTATGGGTTGAAATGATACATACCCGAACGGACTTTAGAATAGGGAAAAATCATTATGGGCTGAAATGATAGGCCTGAACGGTTTTTATTTATTTTATTTTTACTTGGGATTGCAGGTTTAAAATGATAGAACCTGGATTTTTGCTTTTTAAACTGCGGATTGAAAGGATACATATCTGTATCACTTGACCTAGGTTAGAAAACTATATACAGGCCCGTGGTTATTTTTATAAAGTATTTTAAATATTTTTAAAAGTGTAAAATTATGAAAATTTGATTTAAATTTGATTTTAAATGTTTAAATAAAGAAATTTGGATTTTTCTAGAAGTTAAAAATGTAATTTAAATGAATGGTAAAAGTGAATTTTTGAAATATAACTTAAGTTTGGAAATTTGGAATTTTTGTTTTAAAATGATATTTAAGTTATATAAATAAGATGGAAATTTAGTTATATTTGGAAAATGGTAAATATGATAATTTGATTTGAATTTGAATTTAAATGATTTAATAAAGTGTTATTGAGTTTTCTATGTATTAAAATGGTTAAATAAATGAATGCTTAAAAGTGTAATTTTTAAATATAACTTGACTTGGAAATGTGAATTTGGTTTTTATTAAAGGTTTAAGTTAATTAAAAAAAAATTGAAAATTTAGTTTAATTTGTGAAATGGAAATAAAATAAAGTGTTAAGTTTATTTGTTAAAAATGTGAAGAAAAGAAAATTGTACATTTGGATTTGTTAAGTAAAATTATTGGAAATTTGGATTTTACTGTAATGTTTCTTATAAAAATCATAAATTAAAAGAGTAATTTTAATGAACATTTTTGAATGTCAAAATATGATTTTTATAATGTTTAAAAGGTTTAATATTGAAGGTTATTATTTGCAGGAAATTCACTAAAATCTGGAAATTACTTTTTATAGCATTCAGAAATGTTATGATTTCTGTAAATGAACTAAAACTTAAATAAGAGGCTATTACAACAGTTCTGTAATGCTGTAGTTGCTGAAGTAAATTAAAAGGCTAAAAACTCGATAAAGGCCTATTACATCAGTTCTGTAATTGATGTAGTGGTCTGTTGTCTTTGCTGAATTTAATGAAACCCTTTAATTTGAAACCTGAGCTATTACAGCATTTCTAGAAATGCTGTCTTTGCTGTTTTAAACTAAATTTCAACTAAAACTGAGATTTAACAGCGTTTTTAAATGCTGTCTTTGCTGAATTAAAATGTTTTAAAGAATAACTTATAACAGCTTTTTCTGAATGCCGTGAAAGGCTGAAACTTTCAATGTTTATGGTTTTTAACTTAGTAAATGAACTCAGAATAGTTTAAAACTTTGGAAATTGAATACTTGATTTGAAATTATAATAATTACACTTTTAAATGGTTTAGATGAATTATTTTGATTGAAATATAAAATATTTAAAAGGTGACTTGAAATGATAATAAATGAATGATATCTTTGAATTTAAAAGGTATTTAAAGATTGAATATTTGGATTTGAACTCAAATGATGATTTGATAATGAAGTTTTGAAAAGATATGATATTTTGATATATTAAATGATTTGAAATGAAGTTTTGAAAGGATATGATATTTTGATATATTAAAATGATTTGAAATGAAGTTTTGAAATGATATGATGTTTTGATATATTAAAATGATTTGAAATGAAGTTTTGGAAAGATATGATATTTTGATATATTGAAATGAAGTTTTGAAATGATATGATATTCTAAATATATTGAAATGGTTTGGAATTGATTTAATCTTTATTTTGATAAAGATTTGGATTTGAAATGATATTCTATTTTGAAGTATAAAATATTATTTTAAAATTATAACCATGGGTTATAATAACGATTGGTTGTTAAAGAGACCGGGATCGGATATGGACATACTCTCTGTAGATACCGAAAACCACTTTAACAACTGTGTACGCGGTGGAGTTTCCAGAATGAAGTAGGATGGTGGCGACGATCCTAAGGTATATGCGTGGACCCAACTCCCATGAGTTGGCATAAGGTGGCTAAAACAGGAGCGATCTCGGGCCAATGAGATAGCACCTCTTATCGGACGCACTTCTTCGATACCATTCTATTACTTTGTAATTGATTGGGTGCACCCCTTGATTTGGGAGTGTTGTTCGAGGTGGAGCGGTAGTGGCTGCTATGTGTTTCCATCAGTCCGTGTGCGTAATTGGTATATCTACCCTGGCATTGCCTTGTGTGCCGTGTCGCCTAATATATCGAGCTTTACTACGAGTTGTGATTTCTCCCGTAGCCTGTGGAGTATCGAGGGTAGCCCCCATTTTGGGAGTATGCTAATACTGGATAGACTACTGGGACTATTACGTGTTAAGGTGGAAAATGTAAAGCCTTAATGCTATTTAAAAGTATGCTTATTTTATATTAGACATTATTATAATAGCGCAATATTACTACATAGTAGATAATTTAACGGATCCTTAGAGGATGGGCGATCCCAAGCATCCTTTGAGTTACTTGTACCTTTATTATAGTTCACTTGAGTTGGTTTACATTGTATAAGTATATATGTCCTGACTCGAGTGTTTTGTGTTCGGCTTTACGCTCGGGTCAGACTGAGTGATACAGCATTAGAGACTCACCTTTGGAGCTGGAGTTTTGCTTTGAAGAACCAGATATCTATTCATTTTGTTATCCAGTTGATTCCAGTTGTATTCTGAGCTGTACCTGATTATCATACTGTCACTCCTGTTGTATCTTGGTATTCCTATTGTATCTTACTTAACTCTGATGTATTTATATAGTAGCTTCTTGAACTACTATTTCTTTGTTTCTGCTGCATTATATTACTCTGTGTCTGTGATCTGTGATTATTTATTTACTGTATATTCTGAGTTTTTCCAAATATAAATTAACAATTCGGTATTTTGAGCAATTCAAGTCCGACATGTGCGGATGCGAATGGTTGAAAATATCGGGTCTTACATTAACCCTCAGCCTACTTAAATCAATTTTGAGCACTCGAGAGTTTAAGGGGAAACAAAAACTTCGAGTCAGACATAAAGCCTGGTGTGAATAATTCTATTACATCTCGGTTTACTGACATTAAGTGAGACCACGTCGCTTAGCGAAACGGGTTTCCTCTCACTAATATCCTCTTTAAAACATATATTTTTGCAAATCCTTTCCTACAACCAAACTGGTTAATCAAACAGATTATATCAAAATAGCAATATCCTTTATGATAATAAATGGACTATTTGTCCATAATATAGGTAATAAGTAGACTATTTGTCCACAATATAATAGCAAGGTCTGTTAAGCTATTAAATGGACTATCCATCCATAAAACTGGGCTGACTGCCCGCAAACTGGACTAACTGTCCGAATTAAAATGGACTAACTGTCCAAATTATTTTCTTAGGGTTAACTACCCTTTATCTTTTTCCTTGAAAACCTTTTCAAAATGATTTAACTTTTTAAATCAAACTTATCAAGGAAAATATATTCTTAGCTTTACTCTAAGCTATTTTGCCATGATATATATACACTTTACTCCAAATAATGTTGATGAATTTTAATAAGGATTAGCTATCCTTCCAAAACAAGTTAAAACCTTTTTTAACTTGAAAATACTTAGGCTATATTGCATATTTAATACATTTGAAACCTTTGTTTAAAACCTTTAAACAACCCTTTCGAAACCCTTGAAGGCAACCCCTTCGAAACCATTGAAAGTGGTCGTTTCGAAACCATTAAAAGTCTTTCGAAAACATTGGAAAAACCTTTACTTTTTTTTCTCTGAAAGCTTCAAAATATCAGACATCCTCCTTTAAAACCTTTTAAATATTGCCTTTCAAAAACATAGGAAAAACCCTTCCTTTCAACCCTTTCGAAACACTGGGGAACCACACCTTTCGAAACCATCCATTAAAACCTTTCGAAACAGTCAAAACTCAATCCTTTCGAAAGCACTTTGGGTTCAATTTAAAACATGTGGAAACCTTTCGAAACCATTCGAAAATTTACTCCTTCGAAACCTTTGAAAAATGTCTCGATCGAAACCATTTGGATTATGCCTTCCGCCTACACCCAATTCACTACGTACCAGTTCCCTGATACCATGTACATTAGTTTCGACTGTGTCAGAAGCGAAGATGAGGAGGCGGAACCTGGAGCCGAAAGAATCGAAACAGTGAAAAATATGTAGCAAATAATTCTTTTCATCTAACCTGCTTCACGTGTCTAATTTTGATTGGTTGCCTCTTTCTTTACCAATAAAAAGTACTGCACTTTTCAGAACTAATCTTTTTGAATTATTATTTGCAAAAAGCCCCTTCTCCTTCATTTATTATATAAAACATTTAAGTCCCATACTTTTGAAATTTTTTATGTAACAATTAAAACACTTAGGAAAATTCTATAAAAATTCAAGAAAATCTGTTTTAATATGTTTTTTAACATATAAAAATTTTTGACCCAAATTATTTAGCATTTAACCTAATTAATTTATAACCCAAAATAACCTTTTCTTCACTAGAAAATTCATGTAAATTCCACAAATATTCAGAAAATTCTGAAAATTAAAACCAATCTCTAAAATATCATTTAGGATCTTCATAAAAATTCGCAAGGCATTTAGATGTAATTTTATATGGTTTTTACTTTAAAACATATCATAGATTCAATATGAACAACCATAATTCATCTACAAGTATATATATAATCATTCCATCATTCAAAAACATGGCAAATCAATGCAAAATATTTGGAATTCACCTTAAAACCGAAAATAATAAAAATTTGAGATGTAAATATTATTCACCTTAGTTTTAGAGATTAAAGAGATTGAGATGTGAATGAATTAGCTCCTTCCTTAGCTTTTTTCTATCTTCTTCCTCTTTCTCTTGTTAATGGTGGCCGACCTTAGTTTTAAAAAAATTTGATAAAATGAAATGGACGTGTAGGGGGTACACGGCCAAGGGTTTAGGGTATAAGAATGGCCTCTTTCCTATTTGACCCCTCCTCTATTTCAATTTAAACTCTTATTTTAGATTATTGTTTAAATGGCATGGCTACCCCTTGATTAAATCAAATCTCAATCCCTTAATCAACACATTATTTTATTTAATTTAGCTAATTAAATATCCTAAATAATGTTACCAATAATCCGGGGTGTTACAGACTCCCTTCCTTAAAGAATATCGTCTTTGAAATTACGATTAGGTACCCAAAAAATCAAACAAGCAGGTAAAACATTCCATCAAATAAGTCAGGATAAGTATCTCTAATCCTGCTCTCAATCTCCTAAGTACAATCCCTATCATCAACGCTCCACTGGACTTTGACTAATCTGACCGTCTTGGTTCTAAGCCTCTTCTTATCTCACGCAACATTACGAATAGGCTTCCTCACTATAGTCAAATCCGATTCAACTACCAAGTCATCTAGCACAGTCGATGCAATAGTAGTCTCCGGGTCTCTAACACATTTTCTAAGATGACAAACATGGAAAACATCGTAAACTCTTACCAAACTGCTCGGTAACTCAATTCTATATGCGAGCTTCCCGATCCTCTCAACAGTAGGAAAAGGTCCAACGAATTTCGGTGCTAACTTTCCTGATTTCCCAAATCTAATCACACCCTTCATCGGTAACACTTTGACAAAAACCTAGTCTCCAACTGAGAACTCTAAATCTTTCTGTCTCTTATCTGCATAACTCTTTTGCCTAGACTGAGCCTCCTTCATTCTAGCCCGAATGACCTCAATCTTTTCTGCAGCTTCCCTGACCAAATCTAGACCAAGAACCAACCTATTCCAAGTCTCTGACCAACATACGAGGGATTTGCATGGCCTTCCATACAAAGGTTCAAATGATGCCATCCCAATAATAGTCTGATAACTGTTGTTATACAAAAACTCGACTAAATGCAGATGGTCTTCCCATGATCCCCCGAAATCTAGAACACAAGCTCTTAACAAATCCTCCAAGATTTTGTTAACTCTCTCTATTTGCCCATCTATCTACGGATGGTAAGCGGTACTCATCTTGAGCTTGGTTTTCAAAACTTCCTGCTGACTCTTCCAGAACTCGAGTGAATAAGGAATCTCTATCACTTACTATGCTACTAGGAATTCCATGCAGTCTAACCACATTCTTCATAAACAACCTTGCCAAAACAGGTGTCGTTCTGGTTGACTTAACTGGAATGAAAAGGGCACTCTTGGTCAATCTGTCCACTATGGCCCATATACTATCATTTCCCCTGTTCGACCTTGGCAACCTGTCAATAAAATCCAAAGAAATAGAATCCCATTTCCATGCCGGAATATCTAATGGTTGAAGCAACCCACTTGGCTTCTGGTGTTCGGCCTTTACCTGCTGGCCGATCATGCACTGCTTTATCCATAAACCAATATCCCGCTTCATTCCTTCCCTAAAGAAAATCTTCTTCATATCCTGATACATCTTAGTACCTCCCGGATGAATAGAGAACTTCGAATGATGGCATTCCTCTAAGACTTCTTTCCTTATGTTTCCTACACTCAGAACACATAATTTTCTTTTCTTTCTCAACCTCCCATTCCGATCAAGACTGAAATCTTTCAAGTCATCGCTCTCGGTTCCATCTCTTAGCTTCCTGATCCGTTCAGCTAATACCGGATCCTCTTCTTATTTAGAAGAAAGTCTTTGGATCATCACTAGTCGAACTTCCAAACAAGATAACACTACGGTTTCTCCACTAGACCTAGCCTTAGATCTCCACCGCACTCTGCAATCTGCTAATGCTTCCAAATCTTTCCACTCAACGAGCATTGCCAACACTACATTCTGATGTTTCCTGCTAAGTGCATCCATAATCTTGTTGCCTATTCTCGGTGTGTACTCAATCCCAAAATCATAAGCAGCAATAAACTCTAACCACCTCTGTTGTCTCATGTTTAGCTCTTTCTGAGAGAATAAATAATTCGACTTATGATCTATATATAACTCAAACCTTTCTCCCAAAAGGTAGTGTATCTACACCTTCAATGCAAAAATCACTTTAGCCAATTCCAAATCATGCGCTGGATACCTGATCTCATGCGGTCTAAGCTATCTAGAAGCCTAGGCAATCACTTTACCTCTCCGCATCAGCATAGCTCCTAGTCCTGTTCCACATGCATTGGTATAAACCACCAAATCCCGATTCCCTTCCGGTACAACCAACACAGGTGCATGGGTCAATAAGTGTTTCAAACTCTGGAATGCTTCCTCACACTTATCGGTCCACACAAACTTTACATCCTTTCTCATTAGCTTGGTCATCGGTGCCATTATCCACGAAAAATCCTTAATGAACCTCCGATAATAACCAGCCAACTCAAGGAAACTCTATATTTCCATCACTGTCTCGGGTCTCTTCCAACTATTCACCGCTTCAATCTTAGTCGGATCTATTGAAAACCCTTCCTCTGAGATTACATGACCAAGAAACTTCACTTCCTTCTTCCAGAAATGACACTTTGAAAACTTCTCCTTCAGATGATGATGCCTCAGCGTCTCAAGCACCACTCTAAGATAAACCTCATGCTCTCTTTAATCCTTAGAGTATATCAAGATATAATCTATGAAAACTAGTACGAACTTATCCAAGTGCTCTCGGAAAACTCGGTTCATCAAATCCACAAAGAAAGCTGGCGCATTAGTCCATCCGAACGGCATAACTAACCATTCGTACAACCCATATCTGGTCCTAAACATCGTCAAAGTTATACTATCCTCTGCTACTTTGACCTGATGGAAACCTGTCGCAAAATCCAACTGCGAAAATACCTTGGCTCCACCTAACTGGTCGAACAAATCATCAATCTTCGACAATGGATATTGATTCTTTATCGTCCTCTCATTTAACTTACGATAATCGATACATAGCCTTAACGATCCGTCGACTTCTTAGCAAACACTACGACTGCTCCCCAAGGCGAACTACTTGGCCTGATAAAACTCTTGCCTTCTAATTCTGCCAACTGCACCTTCAACTCTCTCATCTCTGTGGCGATCATCCTGCTCTACTCATTGATTTTGCTCTCGGGATCAAATGTATCCGAAACTTAATGGCCCGTTTCGGCAGCAATCCAACTACAGGCTCAAAAACATATGCGAATTCTCTAACCATGAAAACTCGACTCAACTCATCATCAAATTCCATAACACCCAATAAAGCATTCACTTCACTGCTAGAACCTTCTACGGTATAAACTATCCGATCACTATAATCAGGGTGTCTAAGCGATATTTTCCTATCCTAGCAAAATATCCTAGCATCGTACTCACTTAACCAATCCATCCAAAAAATAATCCTGAACCCCATAAAATCAAACACATGCAAACTACAAACAAAAGTATGACCTAACAGGTCAAACTCTAACTAATCACATCTCAACCCTAGAGTTGCATACCCTCCTATTTGATTTGCAACCCGTAAGGAAGTAACTAAATATGTGGGTTCTAGGTTAAGTTTATCTATCAAACATCTAGGTATAAAAGAATGTGATGCACCAGTATCAAATAGAATGCTAATAGACATACCATGAATCTGAAGTGTACCTCCTAAGACTGCCTTTCCCTTTTCCTGGACTGTTAGCTTAGAAGCGGCAGGCTCCAATGGATACACCTTGCCATTTCCATCCTTAGTGGGCTCCTTGCACTGGCTCTTATAGTTGCCAATCTTGTCACAGTTGAAGCACTTAACATTCTTCTTTCCAGCCACTTCCTTAGCCTTTCTAGCACGACACTCATTAGCAAAGTGCCATTCTTGTCGTACTTAAAGCAAACAATCTCAGACTTTCCTTTCTTAGCTGCTCCACCCTTCTGAGCACCTTTCTTAGGAAAGAACTTCCTATTCTGATTCTGCCCAGCCTGGACTTCTTTAGCCTTACTCTTATCTAGAGAATCAAGAATCTCCTCATGCCTTAAGGCCATCTTCACTACAAAGTCAGAAGGATTTCTAATATGATGTAATGTAGCCCTGGCTAACTCAGGCTTCAACCCCCTCATAAACTTCTCATTCCTCTTCATTACCGTATCCATTGAAGCATAACCATATCTAGCCAACTCCTTAAACTTTCTGGCATACTCTAAAACAGACATCTCCCCCTGCTTTAAGTCAGCAAACTTTCTGATCAGAGCAGACTGTGCCATTGCAGACATAAACCTCTCCTGTAACCATCCCTTGAAATCTGCCCATGACAAAGTTTCCTCGTCCACACTGGCCGTCACACTGTTCCACCAAAACAAAGCGGCTTCCTGAAGCTATCTGGATGCCAACCTCCTCATCTTCTCATTATTGAGCCCAAAGTGTGCAAAGATTCTCTCAAAGTGCAGCAACCAATTTTTCACCTCTATAGCATCCTCCGTCCCCAGAAATGGCTTCCCTGCAAGCTTAGCGTAATCTCCGCTCAGCATAGCAGAATGGTTAACTACCGAAACTTTCGGAACTCCTGTTCCTACACCATCTCCTCCTACCACTCCAACTGCAATTCTAGCTTGCATCATATTCACAAAAAACCGATACATAGCTTCCATTCCAACTTGCGAGACTCCAGCACCTACATTCTCTACTTGTGCCTGACCTTGGGTTCTCCTTGTACTAGGTCTGGCATTTCCCTCGGTGCCCTCCCCTCCTGGGTTAACTCTTCCTCTTCTACCTTCCATATCTGTATTCAAACCTTATGTGATACAGAAAAATAACCAATAACCTAACAAGGATAGGAGACTAGAGATAAAGTATATACATATATATAGCAAATACAAGTACGTTACTATAGTGTTATCCCATACCCCAATCTTACTCTAATTCATTAGAATTATGTTTTAAAAACCATTTTTAGTTTAAAGTTTTTCATAAACCATGCTTTGATACCAAGTTGTAACATCCCGTATCTTGAGGCCAAAAGCTAAACGCTACAGATGCTGCAGTCATCCATAGTATTAAATTCTAGTGACAAAATACGGTAATGATAATGATATCCATAATATCAGAAGCACTTGAATATGAACAAAATCACAGATTTCAAAATACAACATTTTACTGATTACATTTCAAAACAAATTCGTATCCAAATTACATAATCCCATATCATTTCACATGCAAAGATTAATTACAATCAATACAAAATACGCCAAGAGTGACATATGACGATGCCCCATTGGTTGATCAAAGCAATATAGCCATATCTGACTTAATATACACATCGGAATCAAAACAAAACTATAACTCCTAAGTAGCTATCTATCAGCCACCCACTCGTCTACGGAAGCTTTATTCCCCAAAATTTCTAAACTTAAAAACCTTAACCCTCAGCCTACTCAAATCAATTTTGAGCATCCGAGAGTTTAAGGGGAAACAAAAACTTCGAGTCAAACATAAAGCCTAGTGTGAATAATTTTATTACATCTCGGTTTACTAATATTAAGTAAGACCACGCCGCTTAGCAGAATGAGTTTCCGTTTACTAATATCTTCTTTAAAACATATATTTTGCAAATCCTTTCCTGCAACCAAACTAGTTAATCTGATTATATCAAAATAGCAATATCCTTTATGCTAATAAATGGACTATATGTCCATAATACAGCTAATAAGTAGACTATCTGTCCACAATATAATAGCAAGGTTCGTTATGCTAACAAATGGAATATCCGTCCATAAAACTAGGCTGACTGCCCGTAGACTGGACTAACTGTCCGAATCAAAATGGACTAACTGTACAAATTATTTTCTTAGCGTTAACTACCCTTTATCTTTTTCCTTGAAAACCTTTTCAAAATGATTTAACCTTCAAAATCATACTTATACAAGGAAAATATATTCTTAGTTTTACTCTAAGTTATTTTTCCATAATATATATACACTTTACTCCAAATAATGTTGATGGTTTTAATGAGGATTAGCTATCCTTCCAAAACATGTTAAAACCCTTTTTAACTTGAAAATAATTAGGCTATATTGCCTATTTAATACATTTGAAACCTTTGTTTAAAACCTTTAAACAACCCTTTCGAAACCCTTGAAGGTAACCACTTCGAAACTATTGAAAGTGGCCCTTTCGTAACCATTAAAAGCCTTTCGAAAACATTGGAAAAACCTTTCCTTTCTTTTCTTCGAAAACTTCAAAATATCAGACATCCTCCTTTAAAACCTTTTAAATATTGCCTTTCAAAAACATAGGAAAAACCCTTCCTTTCAACACTTTCGAAACCCTGGGGAACCACCCCTTTCGATACTATTCATTAAAAACTTTCGAAACTGTCAAAACTCAATCCTTTCGAAAACACTTTGGGTTCAATTTAAAACATGTGGAAACCTTTTGAAACCATTCAAAAATTTACTCCTTCGAAACCTTTGAAAAACGTCTCGGTCGAAACCATTTGTATTATGCCTTCAAGTAGAGCAAAAGGATCGAAAACCCATTAAAGTCGAAAGCATCTGTTTCGAAACCATTTAAAACTATCCCTTTCGAAACGTTTTACTTCAGTCATAGAAAAATGGCCTTTAAAACATTTAAGTCGAAATCATGTGCTTCAAAACCATTTCCTAAGTAAAGAAGTGATGGTGTCGGAATCATCCCTTTCGAAAGCATTGGAGAAGTGGCCAAAATTTTAGAAAATAGAGTAAACAATCCTTTCGAAACCATCTGGGTCGAAAGGTAGAAAACGACGGTAAAGGGCTTCGACTTAGTCGAAAGCATTAATTTAAAACAAAAGTGCAACCCAATCGAAACCATTTCTACAAATCCATTAAACCCAGTCGAAAGCTAACTGAGTCGAAAGCTACTCAGTCGAAAGCCATTTTAGTCGAAGCAAGCAGGCGCATTTTAAATTTAAAAACAAAGTAATGCCTCAACCCCTTCGGAACCCCTGGTTTCGACTCCATACCTTCCGCCTACATCCAATTCACTACGCACCAGTTCCCTGATAACATGTGCATTGGTTTCGATTGTGTCGGAAGCGAAGATGAAAAGGCGGAAACTAGTGCCGAAAGCATCGAAACAATGAAAAATATGTAGCAAATGTTTATTTTCACCTAACCTACTTCACGTGTCTAATTTTGACTGGTTGCATCTTCCTTTACTAATAAAAAGTACTGCACTTTTTAGAACTAATCTTTTTGAATTATTATTTGCATAAAGCCCCTTCTCCTTCATTTATTATATAAAACATTTAAGTCCCATACCTTAGATAATTTTATATAACCATTAAAACACTTAGGAAAATTCTACAAAAAATCCAAAAAATCTCTTTTAATCTGTTTTCCAACATATAAAAATTTCACACCCAAATTCTTTAGTATTTATTCATAATTAGTTTATAACCCAAAATAACATTTTCTTCACTAGAAAATTCATATAAATTCCACATATATTCAAAAAATTCTGAAAATTAAAAACCATCTCTAAAATATCATTTAGGATCTTCCTAAAAATTCACAAGGCATTTAGATGTCATTTTATAGGGTTTTCACTTTAAAACATATCATAAATTCAATATGAACAACAATAATTCATCTACAAGTATATATATAATCATTCCATCATTCAAAAACATGGAAAATAAATTCAAAATATTTGGAATTCACCTTCAAATCAAAAATAATAAAAATTTGAGATGTAAACATTATTCACCTTAGCTTTAGATATTAAAGAGATTGAGATGTGAATGGGTTTGATTGAATTAGCTCCTTCCTTAGCTTTTCTCTATCTTCTTCCTCTTTCTCTTGTTAATGGTGGCTGGCCTTAGTTTTAAAAAAAATTGATAAAATGAAATGGATGTGTAGGGGGTACACGGCCAAGGGTTTAGGGTATAAGAATGGCATCTTTCCTATTTTACCCCTCCTCTATTTCAATTTAAACTCTTATTTTGGTTTATTGTTTAAATGGCATGGCTACCCCTTGATTAAATAAAATCTCAATCCCTTAATCAACACGTTATTTTATTTAATTTAGCTAATTAAATATCCTAAATAATGTTACCAAAAATATGGGGTGTTACATTTTCTACAATAGAGCATAAATGAGCAATTAATGCATCTAGACTTGTGTTACATGAAGTGATGTCGAAATCATCCACAGTTGCTGTGAATGCTCATTTTCTCCTTTTGATTGAATTGGCGTTAGGTGGTCCTTTGATATCTTAAGTGTAGGGCAGTCCTTTTTCAGATGTCTAGTGTTGTCGCATTCGAAAATATTAACTGCACTTCTAGTGCTGTTGTTATTGCTGTTCATTCTTTTGAATTTATTCCTCATTTTGTATTTCATAGATCTTATAAAAAAATTTACCATGAATATTATACGTTCATTGCCATCGTTTGATCTGAAGGTACCAAGCCAGTTGGAAGCAGGTAAAACAGGATTTCAAAAAAATCTTATTTGGATTAACGTAGGTCTATGAATCTAAAGGGTTTCACTAGATCCAATCTAGTTATTACAATAAAATCCTATTTTATTAATATTTTCTTGTTCGTAATTAATTATATCAATGTTAATTAATTTTGATATCTGATTAAGTATGAATACATCCAATGTATTCATATATATATATATATAAGGTTTTACATGCATATGAAATATATATAGTGAATATGACTGTTTGGTGTTTAGTTTGAATATATCTAATATATAGGTACCCATAGCTCAACTTGATAGAAAATAGATATATGCATATACATAACCATGTATATACATATAAATATTGGGATTTATATCTAATAGACATATATATTGGACTTACGTATGTATATGACAATTTCACATACTTATAAGAAATGTAAATGCCTAAGTATATATGTATTTTAAAGCACTATAATATATATGTATATGGTTTGTATACACATATTAATAATACCATATATATAAGTATATATATACATATAGTTTAGACATTTATATGTATATATAAATTAGGTATTGCCATTTTATTTGTATATATAGTTAAGAAAGTAAATATATGTAATTGAATTGGACAATATTTGGTAATAAGGAGGAAATGCAAAGGACTTCCAACCTTTCCTATTTACAATGACCTAATTTGTTCTAAATCTAATCTCAAAATTAAATTAAAAAACAATTCCATAACTGTATATAATCAATATATTTTGGCATTACATATTATATTTGAAACATCACATAAATATATAAACCAAAATCACTTTAAAACAATACCATAATTAAAATTGTTCCAACATTTGTAAATTTTTTATTCATGTTGATATTAAAATTCAATATTTTATCACATATGTTCCCAACAGTAGACAAATTCAAAAAAAAGCACAATTAAGTTTAAACATCAATTTTTAAATATACACACATATACAAAATAATTATTGTTTAATTGCAACAAATCATACCATGATATGAATTATTAATCATATATGAAAAATATTGTTAAATATGTATGCGTGTATAAGTAAATTTATTTTCATGAAACTAATCATAATTAAACTAATTTTTAAATACAATCTTACGTAAAACATTATGATCTAATTCAAACATAAATACATATATGTGTATATCTTTTAATTTTGTAATTGCAATGATTTACAGTTTGAAAATAGATCAAAAACACACTATTAAATTTCAATTACTTAATAAAATCATTTAAAAGTGTGTTTGAAAATACTAACTTACACACAAGGATGGTGACATATGCAAAGTAAGATATGAAGAATTACCTTAGTAGATCCATTCCTTTGTAACATCATGATCTGAAAATTCCTCCTTAGAATCCTAGAATCAACATCCAATTTTGCAAGTATTAGATAAAACCACTGGTTTTAATTTAATATTGGATAATATGATCACAAAATTTCGACCATGTGCGGATGGAGCAGGCCGTGGATGAATCAGAAGATAAGAAAATAAGAATTGAATGAGAAATGATTGGGAGGATTTGTTTTAATGAGAAATAAAAATCTTTCATATTCTCTCTTTAAAACTTCCTCTTTTAATTCTAAATTGAGTTTCGATCAAATATCTTGATGATTCCTCTTCCCCTATGGCCAGTTAAGCATGGTCCATGTATAGATAAAAATTAAAAAAATCATTAAATAATCATTAATATTTAAAGCCCATTCAAATGCATACCGATATCATATATCAATATTTGTATATATATAACTATTATACACGCATCAAAATAATTATTTACAACACCAAAAAAACATTAAATAAAATTAGTATTTAATATTTTTTAGATGTTAATTAATTTAATCAATTTATAAAACTTTATAAAATAATTAAATCGTTTGGTTTTTTTGAAGAATTCACAAATGCGGTTGTGTGACAAGAGGTGTGAATTCCATCAACAATTAATATTGAACAATTTAAATTGTAACATTCACACATTACCTTAGCTATCGGTGTGTCATTTCGGTTGAATTTATCGTTTACGGGTCTTTTCGGTGAAATTTAATTTCATATTTTCTTAAGCAATACCATTTAGTAACGATTATTTACACCATTTCTCTTTGTCAAAACTATATCACGTTATGACATATGGAATTTGGTTTTTATCAAAACTCTAATATTTTTAACGTTCAACATGATTAGTCCAAACACAACGTCCTTGGTTAAATAATATCAATTATCCTTCACTGTACTGCTCTGGCCAGAAACTTTGACATTGAGCTCACTATAGTTGACTATGATATAATCTCGTATAATTAGAGAGGAATTTTTTTATTGGATAGTGGTTCACTTCCAATGCTTCAACTCAGACCCAACTATAGTGTTTCGATGGAAGTCGTGCCATGATTTAACTATAATAAAAGTGAAGTGTCTACGTTGAAGTTCTGCGGTATTCTCAAGTCGAAAGAACTATGTAAAATCATTACTTCGAGATTGCCTAAGTTTAACCTTAGTTAAATTAACCAACAGAGAACTCCCAATTGATTAATTTTATAGTTATCCAATAACTATTAGTACGTAACCTCATGGTGCCCTCAACAACCATAAGAAATACACTGCCCAATATTTTGAAAGCATTAGAACTCTAGTCTCGTCGAATGTATCAATATCCTATCTTGAAACATCTTGGCGAGGAATATTTAAAATAATATATCATTTTATTTTGATAAATTTCTCATGATTACAATACACTGTAATTACTATTGCATAATATATCATTTAAGGATTTTCTATTTAATATACTTTAAAGTGCTTACTTAATTAAATATATCAAAATATAACAAGTATAAAATAGAAAGAAAATACCTTTTATTTTGAATAATAATGGTTATCAAGTTAGATATATGTAACAAGTTACATAATTGCCTCTAGGGCATATCTCTAACTCTATCAATCTCCCACTTGCACTTATGGTCAATTATGGAATATTATTCCAAATCCTTCGATCAGGTTTTTCAAAATAATCAGGACGGTACCTTTGTAAATGGGTATGTTATTTTTTCTTAGGTATCTACTATGTCAATAAGCTCTCTTCGATGTTGATAGATTGCTTTTATCATGTGGAACCTTTTGGATTACATCTTTCCACTTATAATGGGCTTTATGTTCTATTATGAACTACATTAAAGAATTTTTATCATATAACAATGCTATGGGATTCTCAATATTTGGAATCACCTTTAGAAAATCTATAGATTTGTGCATTTATTTATACTTTTTTTGTAGTGCTATTGAAGGTGATGTACTAAATATTTGGTTAAATTAGTTACACATACTGTTTAGAACATTGCCAACTTTAAATTCTTAACTTAATATTGAACATGAATTTGGGATAGGCATACTATACTCGATATCAGTTATGAAATATGGGTATGTTCACTCCTCCATAAGGAGTTCATTATTTCTATAAATAATTCTCTAGTGTTTTGTAAATTGTAACGACCCGGAATTTCACCACTTTGATTTGCAAATATTTAATTAATTTTAAATATTCAAATAATGGATTTTATAATTAAAATAAAATCCCTTTTAAATAATAAAGAATGATGGTTAAATAGTTTTTCAAATTTGTTTATAAAAATAATTAGTTCGAAGAAAAATCGGAAATGTGATCGGAATTCGTTTTCCGAATTTTCGACTTTTCGTCAACTAAAGTTTGTCGGATCATCATACACTCTATTGCATAATATAACACATACATTTATAATTAAGTTAGGATATATATGTGTATTAGTACATATATATATACACACACATACATATGTATTTATACTTAGGTATATAAGATTTCAAATATAAATTTAGTTAAAAGAATGTATCACATCATAGGCAAACATAAGTACATTTAGTACTAAAACATGTTTAAACATGTTGGAGCTTGGAAAAGGAGATGGGACATGAGTGTGGGTTGAGGTGCATGAAGGTGAGGTGGTAAGGTGATGTGGCAAGAGGAGGTGGAGGGTAAAGGATCTAGGGTGTTTAGGTAATTTACTTTGATCTTGCATATAAATACCCATTTCATTTCTTCAATTTTATCTTCCCTTCCTTCTACCATATCTTTCTCATACTTGATCCAAATAGAGATTTTATTTTCTCCAAATCGTATAAAATTTCAGTGGCTACAAGTTTCATTGGTATCACTTCTTCAAATTTTGAGGCTAGATATGTCCAAATCTCATTTCTTTTAGACCCATATTTGAACCCATATTTTCAAGTCCGAAAATACCTTTTCTTATTTTGATCACATCTCCTTCAAAAATGATCCTAATCGAGTAACTTTTAAAAAAATTAAAGAGAAAATAATTTCCAAAAACTTTTCTTTTGACAACTTTCCCAAATTCCATGAGTTACTTGTCCAAAAGCAGTTAGAAGAGGGGCAATTTTTGGGTTGGATTTTTTTTTGTGAATTCGATGATAATCCGAACCCCCTCCACCTTTCAAGGCCGAGCTCCACCACCTTTGGACCATGTGCACCATACTTTGGCCGAACCACAAAGCCACCACCAGGCCACCAAATCTTGTTTTTACTAAAGTCAAAGCATGGATCTAGGCTCGGTTCAAAAGTTAGGGAAGTTCGAGTCATTTTGGTAGCTTTTGGGTGAGTATAACTCACGAATTCATTTAAAAGTTCTAACTTTAATATGATGCTTACTTTGATAATAAATATTGTTATTTGGTTATTAAGTATGTTGGATGTTTAGTTTAGACAATATTGTATGTTGTTGTATGTGATTGGAAGTTAGACTTGAAATGAAATCTAATGTTGAAGTTAGTTTGAAAGCTATGATTTTGGTTTATTGTTGTTTTATATGTATGTTGTTATGGCATGTGTTTGGATGTATGAACTTATGTTTGTGATGTATGTGTTAAGGAAGTTAGCATTTTGACTTATTAAAATGACATCGAGATCCTTTTGTTTAAACTTGTTTTCTAACTTTACCTTTAGAAATGTTTTATAAAAGTATGAAAAACATTACCTTTGTTTTCTAAAATTTTATTCAAAGTTTATAAAGTAGTTTAAATATAAAAGAAGGAACTTGAAAAGTGATTTAGAGTATAAAACAGATTTTTGAAAGTTCAGGTCGTATAGCGATAGTCGCTATAAATGCAGTTCGTGAAAAACGACTCTTTTTGAATTTAAAACGATTAACTTAAATATCTGTTTTGAAGTTGTTTTCAAACATAATTTAAATATTTTAAAACAATTATTATTTATTTATTTATTTAATGATTATATAATTAATAAATTAAGTAAGGTAATTAGTACTTAATCATTAAATAAGTTAGGGTAATTAATACTTAATTATTTTTAAGTAAGTTAATTATAATTTATAAATTAATAAAGAGTTAATTATTATTTAATTATTATTTAGTAATTAATCATTATTTAATTAAGATTAATTACAAAAAAAGTAATTTGAGAAGGGTTTAGTTATTAATTAATTATTAATCAAGTTAAATTTAAGTTAAGATTTAACTAAAACTTAATCATGATTGAATTATTTTAAATGAAGGTTTAATTTATTATTTAAGTTTTAATTAAGGAATATTTAAGTAATTAATTGAGATTAATTAATTTAAATTATTATTTAATAATTAATCAAAGATTAATTAGGGTTTAATTATTATTAGGTGAAGAGTTTTATATATTATTTTTTATGTTTTAAAACCCAATGACATCTGTTTAGCAGAATAAAACACCATTCTGCTAATTAAATTATATTGGACATTTGTTTGGTAGTATAAATCACAGTTCTGCCATAATTTCCCAAGTAGATTATGTTGACATCTACTAATCAGAATAAAAATTTATTCTGCTATTATATTAACTTGGACATGTTGTTTAGCAGAACAAATCCTCGTCTACTATTACAGTAACTTCGACATCTTATGTATATGTTGATTTGTTTGTTGTTGGTTGATTCTCTTATATATATGCTTGTTATGTAAATATACATGCTATAACTTAAAATGTAAACTTAACTAAAAGAGAACCATTGCAGTCACTAAGCTTATTTCTGACTTTTAAGGTCAATCATACTTTTAATAATATTTCCAAGTTAAGTAATGATCTTAGCAACGGTGTTTTGAATAATCATTTTGTTTATCAAAAGAACTTTATTAAATGAGTTTATTAAAGGAGTACTGTTTTAAATAAGGAATATTTATAAGAAAGTTTTATAAATGATTTTGGATATTTATAAAGGAAGTTTCATAAATAATTTGGGAGATTTATAAAGAGATATATATAAATGGTTTTAGTATTTATAAAGAGTTTTGTAAACTTAACTTGGCGATTTGTAAAGAGTTTTGAAATTGGGTTTGGAATCTAAGTAAAGGCGATTCATAAATAATAAAGATTTATTAAGAGGATTTACAGACGGAAATTTATAAAAGAATTTGAGATTGGATTTTCTTTAACTGGCCTTCTTAATTCCGGTGGTATGGGCATTCGTTCCACACTTAATACAGAAGGAATATTGTTTGAGGTTATTTTTATCTATAATTTAAATAACATTTTGTTTTGATCCTCTAATATAATTTAAATATGTCAGTGAGATAAGTATATAAATGTTTTTGATAAATACTTTTGAAAAGAGTTTTAATAAATGAAAGTTTTAATTTGAGGCTTAGTGGTTGCTATGGGTAATTATAACTTTGAATTTGTTATTGTTTGTTTATTTGATAGTTAAATAACCGACTATCAAATCTGAACAAAAAAATAACTCCGGAAATATCAAGGAGAAACACGTGAGTTATATGGCACACTCATATTTGATGATGTTGTACTGTGGGTATAAATCTCCTTTTGTTCTCCTAGGACAAATGATAGGGAGATCCATCCACTTAAACGGTTAGGGGGTGAACCCTGCTCCTATTTATTGTCTTATTATTTCCAAAAGAACCGGGGTTGAGTTTACTGGAACTATCGAAAGTTGTTTCGAAGAGACCGAGATCGGATAAGTATAAATTATCCAAAAAACACTTCGATCCAACTCAAGTGTTTCAAACTGAAGATATCTTAAAGATGATTGAAGACGAAGCTTTTAAAGTGCAAGTGCTACTTGCTACTAATCTTGAGGGTGATTCCAAAGTGGATGTAGTAGAGGTAGCGCCTTCAGTTTTGTTCAGACCCAGAACGAACTTGTATTGGTGAATGCTGGCACTACATTGCTGCCTGGAAGGTAGTGTTAACATTCCAAGATGGTATGCTATATAAAAGGTAATCGTAGCCTCAATCCTCATCACCCGATAATGACTAAAATCAAGGGATTTGCGTCAAGGCTATGTGGTTTGCTACCATTAGGTATGGTCATCATCCAATCTAGATCGATATTACAGATCATGTATGCTTGGGGCCCACTTTGGTTGTTGATCCCAACCAAGGTGATGACATATTCGATGCTATCCAGTAAGGGGTAGGGCCGATCTTGACTCGTAGGGAGTCCATGTAAGGCTCTCGGTGTGTTTTATTTAGAGATGCACTATGATAGGTGGTACCCCAATGCCTTGTTATAGTATGAAATCCAACCTTCAACACGAGCCATTACGATTTTGATTGTACCCAACTATGTGGGAACGTGAGATGCAAGCATTTCAGCTATTTTATATATTTACTTTAAACCCTTAGACATTATTACAATATCACTGGATTTTATATAAAAGTGTTTTGGTTAACATAAGATAAAAACCATACGTGTTTATGTGCAGCATGGTCTTACGAGGTACCTTTGATTTTAAAAGATTTTATAAGTTATAATAAATTAATTCCTTGTTTTGAGTTTATCGCGCTGGTTTTACCAGACTGATCTATGCGTTATTTTTCTGATAATGCTCGGATCGGACCGAGCATATTTTTTAGATTTAGCTGGATCCTTTGGAGCTTTGACGAGCGAGATTCTCCAAGATGTATTCACGTACCTTATATTCTTTCGCTATTTTCATTTGTTTTGTTTTTGTCTGTATCTATCAGCAATTGTAAGGACAGGCTGTTATAACTGTCCAGGCTGATAGTAGGTTAATGTACTCTGATGATGTTTATAATAAAGATAATTTCTTTTTCTAAAGGCTTGTTTATATTATATATTACTCGCCATTTTTGTGAGATTATGTTCTTTCTTTTTCTTTTTTTCACCCCTAATGACTTGTCTTTCGAACACTTAAATGATCGACACACAAACACCGAGGATGTATTAAATGTCGCCTTTAAGTGTAAGAAATGTAGGTCATTACACAAATACTCAAGAACACTATAAATTATCATTTTGTGGTCTTAATTCGGACTTGATATCTGCTCTATGTATCAAATACAGAAGCAAAGTGTGATATTATAAACAATATATCATGTATGATAATTCCTATTGCCAATGTATAGGAGGTCATCTTACATGATCCATATTAAACAATTTAATATAGTGTTTGTGTATATCATATTGGCACATTCCCTACACCCTATTATACTGATTATAAAAGAACTCCTTTCAAATCCTATACTGTTAATTAAATAACCAAACAAAAATGATTTTAACATGAATATATCGTTAACCATCATAACCTCATTGTTTACTTATAGTTTTGAAGTATTTTAGTACCTTTATAATGCTTTCTTATATGCACATGCTTCCTCTGCATTTTGACTAAAATTTAAACTATTTGATTTCTTTATTAAAATACCTGCTCAACTCTAATGCTTATTGAACGATACTTTTGTCTCTATTCTTGGATCCTTATTTAATAACCTACAAACCCCAATCGCTATCACTGACTTCAAGATGCTTTGGTAATAAGAGCAAACAACATATTCCATATCATTATTAAGAATTTCTATTTCATACGGCAAAACTCAAAATCACATATAACGATAATTTTGTGGGTAAATGTAATGACTCGTAAATTTATCACTCTGGAAAATAATATTTAATTTAAAAATATTAAAATATAAGATTATATAGCATAAATTATAATGTTTTGAACAATAATTAATAATTGTAATCTTATTTTAAATAAGTATTTACAAAAATATCGATAAAGTGACAGAAAATCATTTTATCGATGAACTACTTGTTAACCATCTAGAATCATGAACGGGTCTGGATACATACACTTATTTATCCATATAAGCAAGAATATATAATAAGATTGTTTATTTTATTTTTAAAAAATGTTTTTGTGACATCATCGATGATATCATTATTTTTGAATAATTAATTTTTGAATTTAAATTGATTTTAAATATTTAATAACTATTTTAAAATCAAATGAGGCCCTTTTAATTATTAAATAATAATAGAAATATTATTATTAAACTTTTTTTACAAATATATGTATATTAACTTAGAAGCAAAAATGTGATCGGAAATCAGAATATGAATTCATAATGCTTTGACATAGAGAAATTGTGCAACATTATATGTTATATATGACATACATGCACATATATTCATACATGTACACATATATACACCTTAGAATTAACATTTACATTTACTAATTACCTATGGTAAATAAAATAAATTTCATGATATTTAAAGAGGAGGAAATCTAACCTAATGATGGCATATCTCCCTTAAGTCAACTTATTACATGCCTTACAAGCTAAGGGAAGTGGTAGAGATTATGTGGAAGGGGTGGGCATGTGCAGGAAAATCACATGGAGGGTGAGGTGGTAGTGGCGAGGTGGAAAGATGATGTGATGTTTGGTGAAAATATCATGATATTTTGATTCAAACATTTGCCTATAAATACAAGGCATACCTCTTCACTTTCATTCATATTTCCTTCTCTAATTTCCTAAGCTTTCTTCATCATCTTTTTCCTCTTCATTAATAGCTTCCATGGCCTCTTAGGAAAATTCAAAAATAGAGTTGAAGTTCTGCCAAAATGAGTCGTAAAATATAAAGAGATATACCACTTTGAGTTCGAAGCCAAGTTAGTAATATCCTCCTCTTTTCCCAACTAGGCCATGCCTATCTCAGCACTCCTCTACCCTTACAAGCCTAAGGTCAAACCCCCTTAAGAGTCCCAGAGCATGATTCATAAGCTCTGGATGAATAGCGCAACTATAGCCGATTTCGTAGCATTTAAAGTTAGATTGGGAAAGCTATTATGTGAGAAACTCTACTAATTTATTTTATAAAATCTATGATGGTATGATATGATTTCTATGCTTGCTTATGATGGTTGTTTATCATGTTTGGATATGATAATATATTTTCTTGGGTATGGAAATAATTCACGTTGAATACACGTCGAATTTACACGAAGAAATCACTTTCTTCGTATAAATTATAAAAGTGTTACAATATAGTTAAACCTCTTTGAACATGAATAAAATGGTTTATAAATGTTAAAACTCATTTCGGAAAAGTTTTGAAAATATATGAATTGGAGTCAAAATAGGTGCGCCGTGTAACGGGAGTTTGCGATTTCGCGTCTTAAAAGTTAAATCAATGTGTAGAATGAAATATAGCTCGGAATTAAATAAGAATTTTTCGAGCTCATATAACTATAGTTTTCAAATGAAGAATAAAAATCAAGATTCCATTGGATATAATTTGAGTTCTGTCCAAATCAAATTTTTAAAAACATCGCGGTTTGGCAGTTTTGGAAACCAAAATGGTAAATGCTTTAAAATTGATATTTTTAAAACCTTTAGAAATATGAAATAAATTTTATAAATATTTTAAAATGTTTAAAAGGGATTTGAGTTATAAAAATTGACATATATGAAATGGAATTAGTGTTTTGAACAAAGAAGTTTTAAAAATACTATTTGCAGTAGTTTTTGCAGCAGTTTTGGTTAACTTCTACAAATTATGGTTTTAACTTAATTATTCTCTCCCAATCTTTTTATCCATCTTTTCAAATGAATAATTAAGTATTTTGAAGATGATTTGGAAGTTTTATAATTATTTTAAAGAAGTTTTAAATAAATGGTTAAAGGAAAATTATTTTAAACAATATTTAAAATTGTGTTAAGTAAATAGAAATTACCTCTATAAGATCGTATAAAAGTATTTATAGTTGATCAAATAACTTGACCAACTTATGAGTGATAGAGAGATGGTCTCTAGACCTGAGCTTGGACAACAAGTGTCTAGGTTCCGCTCTAGCTATCCGAACTGGTCCAACAGAGGGGATTGTAAATTTGATTTACTCAGATCACATTTTCATAAGATAAAAAGAGATTTGGAGATTTCCAAAAGTTAAACAAGATTTTAGAATAATAAGATTTCGATGATATATGAAATGTATTAGTTAAACTCTATATTAAATTCGGAGGAGTAAAATCGTACTATCCATGTAAATTTATAAGGTGGTTTCATCATTATTCGTTGAATAGTACAGGTTGAATACAGATATTAGTATTGAAGTATAATTAGTATAATTTCTATGGATCCTTTGTACTCAATTTAAATTGGTTTGGGTTTATAGTAAATGATGTCTTAAATAACATTGTTTTAGACCATTTAAAAGTTATGATTTGAAAATAAGAAACCTTTGTTAAGATTTAAATAAATGATTTGGAAATATTTTCCTAAGTAAAAGGTGAAATGATTTATTCTAAGATTTAAAAACGGTTTGATTAACCAGAGAATTTTAAAAATGAGGTTTAATTGTCCCGTATATACTGAAACAGAATATGATTTAAAGATGTATATCTCTATAGAGATATTTTAATTGGATAAAAGATACTGATTAATTAAATGATAATCACCCATATACTTGACATCTTTTATCGATGTTGGTTCGGAGAAACCATCGTCGGATTTGGGTGATTACTATCCGAAAACCACTTTGAACCAATATATGTTCGAAAGTGAAAATATGTTGAAGATAATGATTTTAAAGACGGAGATCTTCATAATGAATGGCTGCTTGCCACTAACCTTTGGGTAATTCCCTTATCGTATATATAGTAGTAGTGGTTCCTTCAATTCTTCGATGCAAATGACTACTCACAATTAATCCTAGGGGTGATTCCCAAACAGGATGTAGTAGGAGAAGTGCCATCGATTTGTCCTGTGTATAGACAACTTGTATGGACGGGTGTCTGACATTGCATTTCTAAAACCATGTACATTGCTTTTTACTAATGTACATCTGTTTGGTGGTGAAGAGGTAACCCCCCTTATATTTAACACCCCTCTCTAAGATGTATGAACTCAGAGGTTGTACTTTTGTGAAAATTAGTGTGTTGTTAGAAATGGCAATGTGGCATTTAAAGTGGAATGTGTTATGTGAAAGGTAAATGATGTGCATGTAAATGTGCATATATTTACATCCATATTTTATCTCTTTTTATTTAAATAAACATCATATTTGGACATTTTTACATGTTAAAACCAAAATTCAATTATTTTCAAACCATCATATTTTCATCTTCATTCAGGGGCAAAATGGTCATTTGTGTGCATGTGTTAATTTAAGAATTTTTACTTGGACAATTTTTATGATTTTTATAGGATATTTTGATGCATTTGGAAGTGGGATTCATGATGATATATGCATGCACAAGAAAATATAAAGGAATGAAGAGGAAATAATTCAAGTTCAAGATCATGGAGGACCCCACCCACTTACCTAAATGTACAATTATGAGCTAATGGATAACTAAGTGGAGGTTAAAGCTTCATGCACAACAAATGATGGATTAATTAGTGGCTAATGGTTACTTGGTGGCCACACTTCCTAAAGGGCATTTTGGGAAGCACCCTAAAAATGGAATTAGGGTTTTATGCATGTTTAAATAGCCCACTTGTGTACATGAAAAGATCATCTACTCTTTCATTTTACTTAGGAAATTAAGAGATCAAATTGTAAGCTCAATGTTCTATGAAATAAAAATGGCTTCCATGCCTCTTTCTTCTCTCTTTTCTTCACGTTTTTCTTTGTTTTATTGTTAATGTTTATTTCTATGCTCTCTTTCCTTTAATGTTCATAGCTTAGATTTATATTTATGCAAGTAGTGTAGCTTTAATTTTTATGCAATTAGTTACTAGTTAATCTCTCTTTCTTCCTTTGCTTAGTTTTCATTTCTTTGCTCCTTCATGTTGAAATTTACAAGTGTTGCTTCAACGCCACAAATGAGTAGCTAAACTCTTCAATTTAGGGGTAATGAAGCTCTTAAATATTATGTAATTTCAACATTTCTATGATTTATGATCTCTTTGTCTATGCTTCATGAAAGTAAATTTTGATGCAAGTTTATACAAGTGGGTTTGATAGCTTATGTTGCTTTTGCAAATGAGCTATTCTTATTCAACATAAACACAAGTTGCATCATCGTTTTCTAATCCATTTTTGATTTTGAAATGAAAGTAAAAATGAAATTTGATGATCTATATTACTAGTTACAATAGTAAATGGATCATACTTAAAATAACTTTTGCTCGGGCTTCATTTTCATGAGAATTATATGTGATATAATTGTTGTATTATAGTTTGATGGTTTGAGTTATGTTAATTAATAACATAAACAAACCATACTTATGATAAATGCAACACTTATTTCACTTAATATCAAAGTTAGAGATCATAAATTCTATGTTTGTTGATTTACAAAAATATTAGAGTGGATTTGCCTCTAAATTGTTCTCTAGTTTAATAGTTTTTTTAATCACATTTTATTTCTAGCTTCATCACTTTGGTCTAATTTGATTGAATAGATTTTTAATCTCTAACAATTCCCTACGGATCGACCCGTATTCTCCACGTACTACAAAGTGTACGCCATGCGCTTGCGGTTATTTTTAATTTAAATTCGTTCGATGGTTTTCTAAACCGATAGAATTTCCATCGACGAACAAGTTTTTGGCGCCGTTGCCGGAGAGTTTGTTTTGATTTTGATTTTCTATTCTTCGGATTATTTGTGTGTTATTTTATTTGTGTTTTTATTTTGTGTGTTTGTTTGAATATTAAAAAAAACATTGTTGTGTGTTGTTTAATTGTTGTTTGCATCTTGTGTTTGTTTTTGTTGTTTTCTAGTTTCATTCACTTTAGCATTTTCTACTTAAAAAGAAAAAAATACAAAATTTCAAAAAAAAATTTTATTCAATTGCATTTACAATATCTTTTTTACAATTTCATTTTTTTTTTGAATTTACAATTTCTCTCTGCCTCTCTCTCTCTCTCTGTTTACATAGAACTGCAGAGCATTTCAGCTACAAACAGTGCCTGTGCACTTAACATTACAACTTTTGTGCAAAACTCTCCTCTCTGTTACATTTCTGTACAAGCACCTTCAATCACAGTTCATTACTTCAACCACCACTTCTGTTCCTCCAACCACAACCATCACTTCCAGTCATCAACAGTCGGCAACACCACAACAACCAAACATCCTACCACGCCATCACCTGAACTCAGTGCAACCACCCACTTCCTCATCTACCACCAACCTTTACTGCCTTCAACATCACTGCTTCTTTTCCATTTCTTCCTGATCACAAAACACCCTCTGCCCCGATCATACAACAGCCACAACTCCACCAACATCCCCCATCAACAGTCCCTGTACACACTGCAATTCCAAATAACAAACCACTACTCTAACTGCATTTCAACAGTCCCCTCCCATCATCTATACTCATTACTGCAAATACCACTGTGAACATATCAACCCACTGACAGCCTGCATATACCAGAGGCATATGAACTACATTGGAACATCTATTGAAATTCAAACCACCCGAAGAAGTTCTTCCCACCAAACGCATTTCAACAACCACACACATCACCACTTCACAAAACATACATCACAGCAGCTCACTGTGCCATTGAATCAACAACCATCACATTCACATTCAAATATATTGTTGCTTCTCCGACCTCAACACACTTCACACCTTCAATTACACCCATCATTCCACAGTCTACCCCATCTTACTCCTGTCAACATTCAACTTGCACTGACCAACTGTGCACACAACCAAAGTCTTCACCACTCCATCAATAATACAAAACCCCTATTTCACTGACCACTGCCCCTCCTTTGCTCCACCATTCTGCAGACAATACATTTTCAGTCACTCTGCAAAACAACCGACCATAGCATACCAACAACAAACTCTCACATACCAGACTACATATACCAGACTTCCCACCTTCCCACCTACATATACAGTTCACTGTCAAACAATCATATAGCAACAGCCTCAACTTCCCACCTTGACTTCACAAACAACAAACTCATCTTCCCACCTGCCCATTCTCTGTCATCAAGACTGCTGTCAACTGCCTCACCGAACCCAATCCTCGACTACAAAATCCCTGAACCAGCATAATCAATTAATCAATCACCTGAAATACCCCAAGCACCAATTGAATTCAATCCACATCCTCGCCTCAAACTACCTCCGCAATTCACGACTTCACGCAACCCAACCTGCCAAGTCGAATAAAGTGAATCGAACAACCATACCCAAATCCTCAACAAAAGCCTCGAACTTTGCTAACCCGGATGCCTGCTTTGGATTTTTTTTTTTTGATTTCGTTTTGAACGATTTTGGGGACGAGTTTCAATTTTGAGAGATTTTGGAAATTGTTTTCTGAACGAGGAAACCAACAGAGTCGTTTAAATTTTATTTTTATGATGATTACTCTTCTCTGTAATGAATTGAAGGCATTTAGTGGGCCGGGCTTGATGCTTTTGTACAATTTGTTTGTGGTTTTTAGTTTATTTCCATTTTGTTTTTGTTTAGTTTTCTTTGTAAAAAAAAGTGAGTTGTTTTCAGTTGGTTCATTTGTGTGGATTTTTCCTTTGTTTTAGTTTCATTTAATTTTTCTTTAAAAAAAGGGTTTGCTCAATTTACTTTGTTTACCCAAAAAGAAAAAAAAAGTAGTTGTTTTTGTTTTGTTTTAATTTATTTTTAATTCCATCCTTAAAAAAAAATTTAAGTAAAACTCTACTTTTAAGTTTCCTCTCCAAAAAAAAAATTTAAAAAAAAAATCCGAAAAAAAATCAACTTTGTTTAATTTTCATTTTTCACTTGTTTTAATTTTCATTTATTTTATTTTCAATTGTTTTGTTTTTCGCTTATTTTGTTTTTTCATCTTTGATAAACATACTAAATAATAAAAAAAAATTGTTGAATATATCTTGTGTTTCATCTTAGGTTGCCAAAGCAGAAATTCAAAAGGAAGAAGTGCTTGCCCAAATAAACTGCTTTGCCTTGCTAAAAAAATTGCCGCTTAAAAAAAATTGCTAATAATCTGCATGCTCTGGTATTGTGCTTTCATCTCTAGTGCATTGTTGGTTGCTTGCATTTGCATTTATATATACAAAAAAAAATTACAAAATCCAAAAACAAAAACAAACTTCATTTTAGTTGCATTGTAAATTCACGTTTAATTTTTGTTTTGCATCCATCTCATCTTATTTTCTTTTCTAAGGGCAATACCCCAATTCACATAAGGTGAGGGATTTCATCACCCTTTCCTTAGCCCACAAACGCATTTCATCGTAGAATTTGACTAATAATAAAGGTTAGACATTCGACTTAAGGGTGTCGCGAGCTCATCTAGGGCTTAATTGTATCTTCACAATTGTTTTCTTTGAACAATTTTATTTCTTGGTGTCTAGGCTATGGCAGAGTAATAACCAGATATAAAAATTACGGTGATACGTAAATATTATACTGGTTGTTCCTCTGAAGGTACTTAAACCTTCGGCTGCATTGCTACGGTGATTCGTGGTGCACCGATAACCCCTGCCCGTTACCTGGCTGAGAAATATTTTTGTTGATTTAAGACAAAGTGTGGTTATACAATTTTGGGTTAGGAGCTACTAAGGACAGAAAACTGTAATTAAGTCCTTTGGATGCATTTAGTTGCATTAGTTCATGCATATATAAAAAAACAAAAAACAAAAAAAATCAAAAATTCAAAATCCAAAAAAAATTGTAAATTTTTCTTAACTTAGTTTTTAATTCCACAAAAAAAATTAAAACCTTCTTAAAAACAAAAATTTGAAAATTCAAAAAAAAAACAAAAAAATATAAAAATTTGAAAAACCAAAAACAAAACAGAAAATCAAACTTCTCTTTTGAAAATAAATTTCACTTGGTAAATATTTTTCTTCCTCTAAAAAAAAAATTCACTTCGATTTTCATATCTTCTTTCATTCACTAAACTCGATTCTAACTTCTTTCTCTTCTCGACTTTCACTTGTGCATGAGTACTTGGACTCGTGACACAACAACAAATCGTTGGACTCGCGACCCTTCTACAAACCGTTTAACTCGAATAGACGATCCTCCCGAAATGGCAAACGAAAACGCCCCTCGAACTCTTATGGATAGAATCTTTCCCGATAGAGTTTCTATTCCATCTTGCATCACGTTACCCGCCCCTACGGGAAACCATTTCGAAATTCACTCAAACCATATTGCCACTCTTCCGAAATTTGGCAATTTCGAACACGATGATCCATACATCTTCTTGACTAAATTCGAACAAGTTTGTGCAACCATTAAACTCCAACAACTTTTTGATGACGGAATCAAACTTCGATTAATCCCATTCGCTCTTACAGATTACGTTGAAAAATGGTTGTACAGCTTACCATCGAACTCGATTAAAACGTGGGAAGAATTCGTAAAAGCTTTCTTAAAAAAGTTCTACCCTTTGGAAAAAACGAGTAGAATCCGAAACGAAATTGTAAACTTTCGTCAATTCAAGGGAGAACCATTCGGAAAATATTTTGAAAGATTCAAAGAGCTTTTGATAAAATGTCCACACCATAATTTCGAAAAATGGACGATTTGCCAAATTTTATACGATGGACTCGAAAATAGCTCACGTACCATGCTCGAATCAATGTGACAAGGCAACTTTCTTGCCCAACATCATGACGATGCTTGGCACTTTCTTGAAAACCTCGCTGAAAAATCATCCCAATGGGAACGATCGAACGTAAAATCAATTTACTCACGATCGAGTGCAAATTCGATAGGATCTTCTGTTGCTTTGGAAGCAAAGATCGATGCAATGATTAAAAAATTTGATAACGTTTTATCATCAAATCAAATGAACCAAGCTTCCCAACCGATGTGTTATAAATGCAACGATCCTAATCATATAGCCGATCAGTGTCCCAATTCTGTCGAACAAATCAATGCTTTCAATAAAGCCAAAAACGACCCATTTTCTCCAACGTACAATCCTGGTTGGAGAAACCATCCCAATTTTGTGTGGAACCAAAACAATCCCAACACGAATACGATTCGTCCCAATTTGCAAGCATTTCCGAATAATGCTTCGAATCCTTCCTTTCAACCAAACAATTTTCAACCAAACTTTATGGGTCCATCTCATAATCAACCGCAACAATCAAATTTTCAACCAAATTCGGCTCATCCTCCCCAAGACGATAAACGTTTAACTTCTCTTGAGAAAACTCTTGAAACGTTGGCTAAAGCAACTACTCAAAGCCTTCAATCAAATAGCAATTTGCAAAATTTATTGACTTCATATATGCAAAACACGAACCAATCAATTGCAAAACTCGAAATGCAAATGAGTCAATTTGCCACGTCTGTGAGCGAACGTGAACGAGGAACATTCACAAGCCAACCCATTTCAAAACCCAGAAATCAAAACGCAAATTCAAATCAAGCCTATGTTGTTCAAGATAGCAACGTCACCCAATTGAATGCTATCACAACTCTTCGTTCCGGGAAACAAATCGATAATCAAGTCGTTAATCCAAACGATTTACCGGGAACCTCTCTCGATACTTCTAAAACAACGAATAAATCTGAACAGAACGTGGAGCCAAACGTTGAATTGAATGCCAATCAAAACTCTTCTTCTTCTACTCGAGTAGACCCGCCTACCGAGTATCGTGTCCCATTTCCACATCGTCTTCGACCAAAGAAACACTCGGACCAAATGGAAAAGATGCCGGAAATTTTTAAACGAGTCAAAGTTAACATTCTGCTTCTTGACATCGTGCAACAAGTCCCCACTTATGCAAAATTTCTTAAGGACTTGTGTACCCAAAAGCGACACACTCAAGTGCCCAAAAAAGTCTTCTTAGCCGCTAGTTTGAGTGAAGTCTTGTCCAAATCCATGCCCGTAAAATACAAAGATCCTGGATGCCCTACGATTTGATGTACAATTGGTGACAAGACGATTAACAAATGTTTGATAGACTTAGGCGCGAGTGTCAACTTGATTCCATATTCCATGTACGAACAATTAGGCTTAGGTGAGCTCAAACCCACAAAAGTAACGCTTCAATTTGCCGATCGTTCCATTAAGAAGCCCGTGGGAGAAATCGAAGACGTGCTCATTCAAGTAGGGAAATTCATATTCCCCGTTGATTTTATTGTTCTCGAAACACAACCCGTGACAAATCCCGCAAGTCAGATTCCATTGATTCTAGGCCGACCATTTTTAGCCACCTCAAATGCCTTAATCAATTATCGTAACGGATCGATGAAAATCTCTTTTGGAAACATGACTTTGGATCTCAACATTTTCAATCTTGAAAGCCAATCGAACGAACCTCGTGACCAAATGTTGGAAGTTAGTGCCATTCACGAAAACTTTGAAAATGAAACACTTGATTTTAATGATGAACACGAGGCCGAGTACGAAAAATTGTTTCACGAAATTCCCAACGAGATTGAATACACTCTTCCCTTTGAATCGCTTCAAGTTGAGTCTGAATCTCAATTAAACTCTTTGATCGAAAAACTCCCGAAGTTGGACCTCAAACCACTTCCCGATCACCTTAAGTACGCATACTTAGGTGATAACGAAACGTTGCCCGTCATAATTTCCGCAACTCTCTCTCTTGATCAAGAAGCTTCTCTTCTCTCTATTCTTTCGAAAAACAAGGAAGCGGTTGGATGGTCAATCTCCGATATATAGGGAATTAGTCCCGCTCTTGTCCAACATCGCATTCATTTAATCGACGATGCCAAGCCTGTTCGTGACGCGCAACGAAGGCTTAACCCAAAAATGAAAGATGCGGTACGTGATGAAATTCTTAAACTTCTCGACAATGGAATCATTTACCCAATCTCCGATAGTTTATGGGTTAGCCCAATTCACGTTGTACCGAAAAAGTCTGGGCTAACCGTTGTCAAGAATGATTCAAACAAACTTATTCCAACTCGTACTCAAACGGGTTGGCATGTTTGCATTGACTATCGAAAACTAAATGCCGCGACACGAAAAGATCACTTCCCTCTTCCTTTCATTGACCAAATGCTCGAACGTTTAGCCGGCCATGAATTCTACTGCTTCCTTGACGGTTATTCCGGCTATAACCAAATTCCTATCGCTCTCGAAGATCAAGAGAAAACGACTTTCACGAGTCCATTTAGTACCTTTGCTTATCGACGTATGCCATTCGGACTTTGTAACGCTCCTGCGACTTTCCAACGATGCATGGTTGGAATCTTTTCCAACATGATTGAATGCTTTCTAGAAGGTTTTTATGGACGATTTCTCAATCTTTGGCGATTCTTTTTCCCAATGTTTACATCATCTCGAGTTGGTTCTAAATCGATGTAAAGAAAAACATTTGACTTTGAATTGGGAAAAATGCCACTTTATGGTCAAACAAGGCATAGTCCTTGGACATATCATCTCAAATAAAGGCATTGAGGTAGATAAAGTGAAAATCGATGTTATTGCAAATCTACCCATTCCCAAAACTGTTAAGGACATTCGATCATTACTTGGACACGCTGGCTTTTACCGACGCTTTATGAAAGACTTTAGCAAAATTGCTCGCCCTTTGACGACTCTTCTTGGAAAAGACGTTCCTTTCGATTTTAACTCTGATTGTATCTCTTCTTTTGAACGTCTTAAGAACGAACTCATTTCTGCTCCAATCATTTGTGCGCCTAATTGGGATCTTCCTTTCGAGATAATGTGTGATGCTTAAAACTTTGTTGTTGGTGCTGTCTTAGGACAACGCATCAACAAGATCCTTCACGTGATTTACTACGCGAGTATGACTTTGAACGACGCTCAACTCAACTACACAACAACCGAAAAAGAGCTTCTAGCTGTCGTTTTTGCTCTCGAAAAATTCCAACAATACTTGATAGGGTCACACATTACTGTATACACAGACCACTCCGCACTTCGATATCTCTTCTCTAAAAAGGATGCCAAATCCCGCTTGATTCGTTGGATCCTTTTACTTCGAGAATTTGACATTACAATCAAAGACAAAAAAGGATCCGATAATGTCATAGCCGATCACTTGTCTCGTCTTCCGAACGCACCATCTTCTTTGTCGATCAATGAAAACTTCCCCGATGAACAACTTCTTTCAATTTCTATCGACCCATGGTACGCTGATATAGTGAACTACTTAGTCACTAAAGAAACTCCCTCATCGTGGTCCAAACAGGACAAATACAAATTCATGTCCCAAGTGAAATATTTCTATTGGGACGATCCATACTTGTTCAAATATTGTCCCGACCAAATCATCCGACGTTGCATTCCGGATAATGAGATAAAGAGTGTTCTTTCGTTTTGCCACGATCAAGCGTGTGGTGGACATTTCGGTCCTCGAAAAACTGCGGAAAAGGTGCTTCAGTGTGGTTTCTATTGGCCTTCTCTCTTCAAAGACTCATTCGAATTTTTTAAAACTTGCGATCGATGTCAAATGCTTGGGCGAATTTCTCGACGAGATATGATGCCTCTAAACCCCATTCTTACCATCGAAATCTTTGATGTTTGGGGTATCGACTTTATGGGACCTTTTCCCAATTCTTTTGGAAACTTGTATATCCTTCTCGCTGTTGATTACGCCTCAAAATGGGTCGAAGCCGTTCCGTGCAAGACCAATGACCATAGAATTGTTGTGAAATTTCTCAAAGAAAACATCTTTTCAAGGTTCGGCACACCTCGCACAATAATCAGTGATAATGGAACCCATTTTTGTAACCATTCTTTTGAAACTTTAATGAACAAATACTCGATAACCCACAAGTTATCCACTCCGTATCATCCTCAGACTTGTGGCCAAGTTGAAGTTTCAAATCGACAAATAAAACAAATCTTGGAAAAAACCGTGAATAAAGATCGAAAAGATTGGTCTCAGAAATTGACCGACGCACTTTGGGCTTACCGTACTGCTTTTAAAACTAACCTTGGGATGTCCCCATTTCGTTTAGTTTACGGTAAAGCTTGCCATTTACCCGTTGAAATCGAACACAAAGCGTTGTGGGCAATTAAGAACTTAAACTTTGATCTTGGGAAAGCTGGCGAAAACCGAAAACTACAACTCAACGAACTAGAAGAACTTAGGAACGACGCGTATGAAAACGAGAAAATTTACAAAGAAAAAACCAAAGTTTTTCTTGACAAGTCAATATTAAGGAAAACGTTTTCGCCTAACCAAAAAGTTCTTTTATATGACTCAAGACTTCATGTATTCCCTGGGAAACTTAAATCTAGATGGACCGGACCATTTGTGGTACAAACTGTTTTTCCACATGGTGCCATAGAAATAGAAAACCCCAGGGATGGATCGGTTTTCAAAGTCAACGGACATCGTCTGAAACCTTTCTTGGAATTGCCAAATAACTAAGAGGAGGAGCTCATGATCCTTCATGAGCCAAGTTACGTCTAGTAAGAATGTTAACCCTCTTTTGTAAATATGTACATAGTTTTTCCCCGTTACACTCATTATATCATGCATTGACTGTGGGGACAAAGTCAAAATTAAGTGTGGGGGGAGTCTCATTTTCAATTTTTTTAGGTTTCATGGAATTTTTGAATTTTCTTTTTTTTAAGTTAAAAAAAATTTCAAAATCTCAAAAACATTTTCTTTTTAGCATTTTGATTTATTTTTGAAGAAACACTATGGGATAAGTATAAGTTTTGGTTAATATATTGAAATTTTTGAAACATTGTTTGTCTTAACAAAAATAAAAATGAAGTCTGATTACAAATAACAATGGTTTAACTAGTATATATGAAGGTTCATCTATGTTAATTATGAAGTATGTTCTGATTGAAAGTCTTTGTTTAAAAAGTGGTAAATTTAAAGTAAAGGATATAACATTTTTGTCTTCTAAGTTAAATGGTGCTAAGATGATTTTGCAAAACTCTCTCTCTCTTAAATATATATATATATATATATATATATAATAACATCCAAAGTATTCACTCTCATTTAAAAGTCCTTACGGTTATGCATGGGTGAATTACTTAGAATCTTTGATTATGTGTTTTCATACTCATTTAAAAGTCCTAACGGTTATGCATGTATGGAACACATGTAAAAAAAACAAAGAATAGACTTAATAAAAACCACCTATGGTCGATAGGTGTATGCATGAAAGTGTGTGCACTCGCCATGCTCTGTACTCCCCTCACATAAGCCCGAAAAACAGTGCATGGGTGGTATATCTGGCCTCAGTTTACCTGAGCTGGGTGTGTAATTTTTTTTCTTACAAATAATAAGAGAGCAAGCAATTGAAATCCTAGCACTATTTTTACTTATTTGATTTGATTTGTTATTGAAAAGAAATGAAAATACCACTTTAATAAACTTTGATAATCAACTAAGGATTTATTTCATAGTTACACTTTGTTATCAACCGAAACATCGAGTTAAACTATTGTCTATTTGCTATGATAACTTGATTTTTGTTGGAAGTTTTGATGAGTTAATGACTTAAATTTTCAAGATAATGACCAAGACTTATATTTAACTTCTTTGTGTCGATTTAAGAGTAGATCCGTCATTTGTAAATATTTTCAAGAACTTGCATTCATCCCATTGTAAATAAATCTTGCATTTTGTAAATATTTTCACTTTGCATCTGGATTTTGTGGGTAGTATCTGCTGAAAACCCTCACGAGACAACACTCGTCCTACTGGGGACACCCAGAGGTTTAACGGCTTGTTGCATACACTCAATGCAATCGTGTTCCCTACGAAAACGGATTTATCTTAGTTTTCGTTTATTCGAGGACGAATAAAAAGATAAGTGTGAGGGTATTTGATGTGCACGTAAATGTGCATATATTTGCATCCATATTTTATCTCTTTTTATTTAAATAAACATCATATTTGGGCATTTTTACATGTTAAAACCAAAATTCAATTATTTTCAAACATCATATTTTCATCTTCATTTAGGGGCAAAATGGTCATTTGTGTGCATGTGTTAATTTAAGAATTTTTACTTTGACAATTTTTATGATTTTTATAGGATATTTTGATGCATTTGGAAGTGGGATTCATGATGATATATGCATGCACAAGGAAATACAAAGGAATGAAGAGGAAATAATTCAAGTTCAAGATCATGGAGGACCCCACCCACTTACCTAAATGTACAATTATGAGCTAATGGACAACTAAGTGGAGGTTAAAGCTTCATGCACAACAAATGATGGATTAATTAGTGGCTAATGGTTACTTGGTGGCCACACTTCCTAAAGGGCATTTTGGGAAGCACCCTAAAAATGGAATTAGGGTTTTATGCATGTTTAAATAGCCCACTTGTGTACATGAAAAGATCATCTACTCTTTCATTTTACTTAGGAAATTAAGAGATCAAATTGTAAGCTCAATGTTCTATGAAATAAAAATGGCTTCCAAGCCTCTTTCTTCTCTCTTTTCTTCACGTTTTTCTTTGTTTTATTGTTAATGTTTATTTCTATGCTCTCTTTCCTTTAATGTTCATAGCTTAGATTTATATTTATGCAAGTAGTGTAGCTTTAATTTTTATGCAATTAGTTACTAGTTAATCTCTCTTTCTTCCTTTGCTTAGTTTTCATTTCTTTGCTCTTTCATGTTGAAATTTACAAGTGTTGCTTCAATGCCACAAATGAGTAGCTAAACCCTTCAATTTAGGGGTAATGAAGCTCTCAAATATTATGTAATTTCAACATTTCTATGATTTATGATCTCTTTGTCTATGCTTCATAAAAGTAAATTTTGATGCAAGTTTATACAAGTGGGTTTGATAGGTTATGTTGCTTTTGCAAATGAGTTATTCTTATTCAACATAAACACAAGTTGCATCATCATTTGCTAATCCATTTTTGATTTTGAAATGAAAGTAAAAATGAAATTTGATGATCTATATTACTAGTTACAATAGTAAATGGATCATACTTAAAATAACCTTTGCTTTGGCTTCATTTTCATGAGAATTATAAGTGGTATAATTGTTGTATTATAGTTTGATGGTTTGAGTTATGTTAATTAATAACATAAACAAACCATACTTATCATAAACGCAACACTTATTTCACTTAATATCAAAGTTAGAGATCATAAATTCTATGTTTGTTGATTTACAAAAATATTAGAGTGGATTTGCCTCTAAATTGTTCTCTAGTTTAATAGTTTTTTTAATCACATTTTAATTCTAGCTTTAGCTTCTTTTTGTAGTTAACAACTTTCATCCCACTTTGGTCTAATTTGATTGAATAGATTTTTAATCTCTAACAATTCCCTGCGGATCGACCCGTATTCGCCACGTACTACAAAGTGTACGCCATGCGCTTGCGGTTATTTTTAATTTAAATTCGTTCGACGGTTTACTAAACCGATAGAATTTCCGTCGACGAACAGTAAACGTTACCTCAGGCCTTACGCCCAGAATTAGCTTAAACAGGGTATGCCATAAGGTTATGTGGTTCACAACCACTAGGGTATAGTCATCACCTTTCTAGATTACTCTATATATCGAGCATGTGGTGTATGCTATGGGATCGCTGTAAAGGTTGGTAACAACCTATCTAGGATCATTGTGTTGGTCATTCGAAAAGGGATAGGCTGGTCTTGCTAGATGCAGAGGACTGTCTATGGGTCCTCGGTACATTCATCTACAGATGCACTATATAGAAGGTAGTCACTTACCCACCATTGTTGGAATCCAATTTCAAATACGAGCTTTATGGACTTAGTTATGCAAATAATGGAATATGAGATGCAAGCATTTCAGCTATGTTATATATTTATTTGAAAGGTGTTTTTCAAAGAAAGCCATTAAAAATAATATCTCTAAATTTACGTATGATTGTTTTGCTTATCATAAGGTAAAAACCTATCTGTATTTGTGTGTGGCGTAGTCTTATGAGATTACCTTTTGTTTTCAAAAATATCTGTATTTTGAGTTTTCTCACACCAGTCCCATGACCGACACAGAGTTTATTTTCTTTTCCCTTAACCTCTAGGTGCCTTTTTAGGTAGACAATTAGTCAAGTTTAGCTTGGAGCATTTTGGAGGAGCTTGGAGTAGAAGATTCCTCTATAGATAGTTACCCATTTTTATTTCTGTTGTATTACGTATAAGTATATACCAGCACCTGTGTAGGGATAGGTAGTTATAACTGTCCCTAGTTGGGTTAGTACTTGCCATAACTCTAATACATCATTTTGAGAGTGACTGTATGTACTATCTATATGTAAAATATTTAAGTTGTTAAATGCGATGTGAGAATCTGTGTTTCTATCTTCTATCTTTATTTTCTTTTACCCCTGACCATCCACCTCTCCGGTACTTGAATTTGTGGCACGTGAATACATGGATGTATTATTGTCAATCTTCGAGGGTCGAAAAGGCGGGTCATCACACATGGTATTAGAGCTTAGGTTGAGCGAACACCTAAGCATTGATGGGGTCGACTCATTAGAGATAGGATTATTAATGCTGTAACGACTCGAAATTTTACCGCCTTGATTTGCGAATATTTAATAAATTTTAAATATTCAAATAATAGGTTTTATAAATTAAAAATAATATGACTCTTTTAAAATAATAACTAATGATGGTAAAATAGATTTATAACGACCCAGGGTTTTGCCACTTTGAAATAAGCTATTTAAATATATTTTTATAATCAATAAATGGATTTTTATTAGCATATAAACCTATTTTAAATTATTTAATAATGATGATAAAATAGTTTTCAAAATTTGTTTACCAATAGACTATTCAAATAAAATAGAAAATTTGACCGAAAAATGTTTTCCAAAATTTTGACTTTTCAACACCCGAAAGTTGTTTGGAACGTTTTGCACACTTGGTGAAACATTCACACATTTATATATGTTAGGATTAGTATTAATTAAGCATAATTATGTATATTAATTTTTGTATATTTTATACCTAAGTATGGATGTGACAAATTGTGTTATAAAAGGCATATATATACATATAAACACACTTATATATATACAAATGCCATGCCATACCTTAAGTACCCAACAACATGGCCTTGGAGGAGGGTAACATGTATAAGAGGGAGAGGGAGATATGAGGGTGCATGCATGTGTATATATTTAATTATAACCACTTTATGTATTTTAAATAAAATTCCTAAGCCTATATATACCTCTCTCATTCCTACATCCTCTTCTTTGTTTTCATTTACATTTTAATTTTAAAACCCTCTTCTTACCTTTATGAATTTCAATGGCTTCCATCTCCAAATTCCTAAGAGAAAAGATAGAGAAAATAATGTAAAAATATAATTAAACACCTTCCATTCACTTCCAATCCTCTTTTTCTTCACAAAGCAAACCCCTACACCTCAAAACCACCTTGGGTCAAGCCTATTTAAGCCCTTGGCTAAGCCTATTTTCACCATGGAAGGTCGCACTATGTCATATTTTCAAGCTAAAGCGGTTTGCTAGTGTAGTAGCCAAGTTCGGTGGAAGTTTAGTTTGATTTAAATAAGCTAGGTGAGTAAAGTTCACGTTTTTAAAACTTAAGTTACTAACTTTTTAAAGTTGTAAAATTTATGAGTTAAAATATCGTTTAAGTATGTGGGGATGTTATATGTTCTGTATGAATGCATATATGTTGATTTGGCGTTGGTTGCTTATGCCGAAGTTTGAGTGGGCGATAAAGATTTTACCTTGAATATTGGAAAAGTTTGTTAGTATTGTAAAGTAATATTTTGTCTATGATGGTGCTATAATGTTATGATGTGATATTACATTTGAATGTTGTATTTGTTGCATGTGGGTACATGACATGAAGATGGTGATTTGCTAACCAAAAGCGACATAGAAATCTGCTTTTGTCGTAAGTTTGATTTTGTTTTCAAAGTTAATTTTTTTTCAAGTTTAAATCTTTGATTTTGCTTTCAAAGGTTTATTTTTATGTTTTAAATAAGACAAGAGTTCAAAGTTGAAGTTTTAGAAGTTAGGAAAATCAAATTTTAAAGTTTTTGAAAATTACAGGTCCATATAACGATAGTTGCTATAAGCGCGGTTTGGAAAATCTAACTAGTTTTCTAATCCAAACTTGTTTTTCACTTAGAAATCTTTTTGAAAATGTTTTCTAACTTTAATTTAGTAATTAAAGAACAATTATTTAATTATGTAATTATTTGTTTATTTAATGATTATTTAATTGATTTATTAATTAATATAGGTAATTAGTACTTAATCATTAGTTAAAAATGGTTTTTAAACTTCAATGTAAATCAACTAAGTTAATAATGATTTGTTACTTAATTAAAGTTAATTATTATTTAATTATTAATTAGGGATTAATAGATTATTATTTAATTATTTATTTAAGATAATTATTAATTAATTATTATTTTAAAAAGGGGTTTTATTTAATTAATCTTTGATTAAAGTTAATTATCTTTTAATAAGGTTAAATTAAGATTTAATTACTTTTGATTAGAGTTTAATTATTATTTAACAAGGATTTGATTCTCATTCACAATGGTATTAATTTATGTTAAGATCGCTTTGAGTTTAAGTAATCAGTTCTGTTTTAAACTGTTTTCTTTTCAAGTTTGTTTTAAAATCAAGGGATTTCTGTGTCGTTTACCCTTAAGTAACCCCTTATGATCAGGAAAGCTAAATGACATTTATTAGCAGAAGAAAACACAACTCTGCTATTACAATTAACTTGGACATTTACTTAAGTGGATTGATTGTTATGTTTTGATCCCTTATATACCTGATGTTATGTGATGTCATATTAAACTGCATAAGTAAAATCGAATTAAAAGCATCATTGTGGTCACTAAGCCTTCGTTTGATTTTGTAAAGATAAATATTCCATTTTCGTTTTGAAATGATTTCAAAGTTATTGCATTTTTAAGAAGATATTTAAAGGATGATTTGGCAAATGGTTTTATTAAAGATGTTTTAACTAATGGAGACATTTTTCAATGTTATAAAAAGAAGTTTACAAAGAGTTTTCTAAATGATTTATATGTTTATAAAAAGAAGTTTTTATAAAGAGTTTTAAAAAGGAATTTGGGAATTTCTATGGTGTTTTGGGTAAATGGATTTGAGTTTTTAAGCAAAGGAATTTCATAAATAAAGAAGATTTATAAAATGGATTGCTTATTAAAGGAAGCTAATTTGATTTAAGGTTATTTAAGAAGTTGTTTAAACGTGAAAGGTTTATAAATAAGTTTTATAAACGATATTGGGGTATCTATAAAAGAAGTTTTAGAAAATGTTTTGGATATTCATAAAGGGAGTTTATAAAAGGTTTGGTTAATTATTATAAATTTATATAAAAAGTTTGGATGTTTCTAAAAGCAATTTATATAAATGATTTTGAATATTTATAAAAGGATTTTATAAATGAATTTGGAAGTTGGAAAGTATTTTGAAATGGTTTTGATTTCAAAATAAAAGGAGATTTAATGAATGAAATAGATTTGTTTAAAAAGGATTTATCGAAAGAAGTATAAAAAGAATTTGAGATCTGGGTTTCTCTAAACCCGCCTTTTAAAATGATGGCATGGAACATCCGTTCCACACTTAACACCGAGGGGATAGTGTTAGGGTTGTTCTTACCTCCAATTTAAACAACATTTGTTTAATCCTTTTTAACATGATTTGGAAGTAAGAAGATATTCGTAAATGTTTTGTGAATATACTTATGTCAAAGAGATAAGTATATGAATGTTTTGGGCAAACGTTTTCAAAAGAGATTTAATACATAAATATTTGTTTTGAGGCTTAGTGGTTGCTATGGATAAATAAATCTCAAATGGAGCATGTTGGTGTTCTTTGTTTGATAGTTAAATAACTGACTATCAATATGGACCTGTTTTGACTCAAGAAGTATGTCAAGTATATTCAAGTTCTCCGGTGAGGACTCGATTGCCTAATGTGTAACGACCCGTAAATTTCAACTGTTTTAATAACGTAATTAGTTAAAATTTTGTGAAATTTTAAACGATAAAATTTTGAAATATAAATTTGATATTTGGAATACGTCTAGTTAAACATAACAACTGGTAAATTTTCGTCCGAAAATACGAAAGTTTATTTCGCGTGTAAATTCACTTCAATTTAATCAGTTAAAAAGCGGTGAAAATAAAATGTTTCCGAAACCTAAATATTTTTACATAGAAAAATTCTAAACCATCTTCTGAGCAAGATATCAGTTTGTCGTTTTTCCAAATTCAGACATCTTTGGCTTCGTCGATCTTATTTTTCAGCGTTTTTCTTGCATTTTTCGCTATTAGAAAATTCGAATTTTTATAGTTCAATCATACCACTAATATCTGTATACCGTTGATCGCCTCATCGTGCTGATCTCTACGGTATATTCAATTGTCAATTTTGATGTCCGATGCACGATGAAATCTGTGGAACCGTTAACCGTACCGGTGCACGTTTTAAACTTTTGGGTTTCCATTCATAGGTCTATCTTTAAATCAAGCAGTTACTAACCTTTGTATATTCCTTGATATTTGTATCAAAATTTTTTCAATTTCCCGGATGCTTTTATTTTGGTTGCTTTTATTGTTCTCTCGGTTAGTGGAACCTTTTCAATTCCCTTTTAATATCCCCTGGTTTTAATTTATATGCGTGCATCCTTTCATTTTCATCTCCCCTACCAATTCATTTTTTTTCTTCTGAGAACAAGTATCGTCACCTCCTTTATAAAATTTATTTGTCGCCTTGCTCCACCTTCCTCTAGCTGTGAAACACGTTCACATGACATTTCCTCCCCTCTCCATCAACGGCTGCCCTGTCTCCCACCAACCGGCCTACGACTCCTCCCCACCGAACACTCCATTGCCGCCTGTAGTACAACCGGAAGCATCCGCCACCATTCGTCTCTTCCCACGTCACCACCCAGCATCACCGCCCTCCCCTCTTAGCTGCAGTGTCTTACCCAAGACCTGAACCGTGTTTTCCATGCACGCGTCCAGCCCTCCGCCTCCCTGACGACTGTACACCCCATTCCTTCGACCCGATCACAGCCCATACACCTAGCATAGCAGCCCAGTTCGCCACGGCAACCCAACTGCAACTCGCCTCCTTCCAGAAACCGAGAATCCACGCATTCCCTGTCGTCCTCCACTTTTCCAGTCTTCGGGCTTCCGCTCCGCCATCCCACCTTGTTTGCTTCATCGCCTACCTTTCCGACCACCACCAGAAAATCGACCATCATTCCCTTCCCTTCACCTTGCCGCAGTTCTTTTGGTATGTACATATATTTGTTATTATATACTTTGTTGAGTTTATATATTTATATATGTGTTTAAAAGCATTTATATATATATATATATCAAGTTTACTTAAGTTTTATATTTAGATTTAAAGAGTATGTTTAAATATAAACTATACATGTTTTTGGGCTATGGAAAAATATTTACATGTATGTTTTCTAAACTATACTACCCAGTGGCTGTTTATATGCATATAGATTTTAAAGTTCTAAGTTGATTTTATGTGAGCTATAAAGTTGGGTATATGCGAATATATTTTGATAGTCCATATGTGTTGTTGCAGTTGCTTAAGTATATACCTATGTTGTACAGCCATATGTGTTTTGTTTTGAGTTATTCAAGTGTTATTTTATAATAAACATAAAGTTTACATATTAGTTATACTGATATATATGGGTAAGTTTAAGCACAGGTTTTTATAATATTTTGTTTAGTTGCTGTAGAAATATATAGTTATATATATTCAACCTGGTAAACCTATATTGATTATTAAAGTTGATGGTGCTCTAGTTTAAGCAATGATTTTATAATTTGTATTAGCTTATAGGTGATATTGTCTGTATTTACATATATAGTTATAAAAGTTGTTTATAATATGAAAATTTATATATATATATAACTTATACATTTTGTGTGCATACCCTCATACAGTGGAATACGCGTAGATATATATTATAATGATTTAATCTTTGTATTGTTCTTGAGTTAAAGTTTATTTTAACATAATAAGTATGTAAGTTTAAGTATAAACTATAATTTTATTAACATTGTGGTATCTACTGTTTTAATATCAAGAAATGTACTTGCTGATTGTTTTGATAGTAATATGTATAAGCTTTAAATATATGTTTAAATTAATAAATGTATGTTTTTTTTTAAAAGTATGTTTGATTTTAATATATATGTTTGAAAAGCATGCATATTAATTTATTGCGTTTGAATATAAAAATATAAATTTCGTATGAATTTATACCATTCGCTTATACAGTTTATTTTTATCGTTCCAGTTCTGATCTGATCTATTTTCATCAATTCGGGCCAATCAGCTTTGATCGTTGAAATTCATACTAAATTTTGCTTTGCATGGATTCGAAATTTAATTTCAGTGCCCGTATCAGTGTGCGTATCCGTGTCACCTTCTGAAATCTATCTAGCCTCGAAAGGTGAGCACTCACTCACGATTAACGTTCTTTTATTTATTAAGTTTGATTTCAACTGAAACGACAATTGAAATATGCTGATGTTAGTTAATTACACTGTTATATATGCTATTACCTGTATCAGTTCACCTGTGACATCTGACACCATTATCTGTTATTATTTATGCGATGATAATACAGTTTGGCTGATAATTGATTGATTGTTGATGTTTATATTGGACATTAAATTGTTGATGTTAAAATGATAAATAGTATGAAATTGAACTTGATATAGGATAATTAAATGTTAAATTTAATTAAATGACATTTGTATAATATGACCCCTTTAACTGTTGAATTTATTGACACGTAGGATTTGTTTAATTACACTTTGAACCACTGAATGTATGTTGTAAATCGATGATGTATGAAATTGTAATAGATGACAAGTGAAAACCGTAATGTAATAATCTTTAATCTACGTGAAATGATAGTGTAGATTCTAGAAATAATTATATTAATTCGTACAAATAACAATGCGAATTAATAGGGTTATTTCGGGATTATTTGAATTGATTATTGGATTGATATTGATTGTTGTTATTGCTTGTTTATTTACTTTGACACCATCCCAGTTATCACACTGCAAGTTCCCTCTGTTATGCTTTGATTTTTAATTGAATTGGAATCGGGTTGAAATGATAAATACCCAAATTGAACTTTGACTTAGGATAGAAAATTAAATAAAAACCCGATTGGTCAATAATTTGATTTGAAAATAAGCGAAGATTTTATTTGAATAAAGAATATGGTTTTGAAATGAAGTTGAAATTTGAATTTTAGATGAAAGGAAATGGTAATATTTAATAATCTGAAACAAAAGATTAACAATGTAATCAATGAAAGAATGTTGTTTAATTTGAGAAATGATTGAATTATGTTTGAAATTATAATTAAGTTTGAAATTATTTAATAATTAAGTTTTGAACTATTTAATAATGAATTATTAAATGATTAAATTGAATTGAAATTCTTTAATAAGAAAAATTGAACTTTTGAATAAGTGAATTTTACTTCGTAAAGAATTGAAATTGAGTTTCTTTATTAATTAAGTTTTGGAAAATTATTTAAGGAAGTAAATAAGTGAAATTGGATTTCTTTAACAAAAATGAAATGTGATATTTTTGGAATTAATGTAAGACTTGTAATTGGAGAATTGATTTGACGAATTTAGTTTAATTCAAAATTGTAAGTTTTGTTTTAATGAAGTTGAACTTAAGAATTGATTAAATGAATTGGAAATTTAATAGAAATTGTTTTGAATGATAAAGTAACTTAACGAATATTGAATGAAATTGATAAATGATTTTAAATTGATTTGAATGTTAAATAAGATTTAATTTAAATGTTTTCGAAATGAAACTTGTATTTGAATTTGAATCAATATTTGAATTGTTTTAAATAGAAATTGAAATTGAATTATAAGATTTTGAAACGGAAAATTGGAAGTTTTGAAACGAAAATTTGGAAATTGTTTTAGAAAGACAAATGAAATGTTGATTTATGAATTTTATTTGAAATTGAAATTGATTTGGTTTTTGAAATATATAAACGACCAATCGGTGTAATAATTACGAAAGTTATTAAAGAGACCGGGATCGGTAATGGATATACTCTCTATCTGAACCGAAACCACTTTAATAACTAAACGCGGAGTGTTGATCCAGAACGAAGTGGATGGTTTTGATGAACGCGTTGACTGAAGAAAGAGAACGATTTTGGATGACCCTTGACATGACAAAAACAGGAGCCGCGCCGGGCCATTGAGGATCGCCATCTCTAGCGGACACACTTCTTCGATACCATATCTATTACTTTTGTGATTCGATTTGGGTGCACCCCTCGATTATGGGAGTGTTGTTTCGCGGTGTTGGGGTAGTAGCTGCTATACCCAACATCAGTCCGGATCAGGCAACTACTAGTATCCTAGTTGGTATCGCCTCATGTACCTTGTCATACTGATTATCCTATGCGCGACCACTACGATTTTGATTTGTACCTTTAGTATATGGATTGCCCTCTGGTGACTTCCGGTTTTGGGGAAACTACGGTCTTGTATATGCTTTTGGGAATAAACAGGTTAAGAGGTGTATGGGCCCTGCTTAACCCTATTTTGATATCTTTATATTACTGATAGACATTATCTACTTAGCGTACATTACTACCTAGTAGATAGTTTAACGGATCCTTAAAGGATGGTTATTCCAAACATCCTTTGAGTTACTTGTATTTCAATTGCTATTTCACTTGAGTTGGATTTATTAATATAAGAATGTTAATCCTGACTCGAGTGTCTTGTGTTTTGCTTTACGCTCGGGTCAGACTGAGTAGTTCAGCTTTCGAGACTCACCTTTGGAGTTGGAGCTTCGCTTGGAGATCCAGCTATCTATCCAGCTTTCAGATATTCGATGATTCCAGTGATGTATTCTGATTTGTATCTGATGTATCATGCTACTCTTCCGTTGTATCTGGTTTAACTCTGATGTATCGTATTACTCTTCTGTTGTAAACTCTGATGTATTTTATATATTCATATAGTAGCTTCATGAACTACTATCTCTATTATTTCCGCTGCAAATTATTACTCTGTGTCTGTGATCTGTGATTGTTTATTTACTGTATATGTTCAGTTTTGCCAATTTAAATTAACAACGCGGTATTTTGAGCAATTCAACTCCGGCATGAGTGTCTACCTATTCACTTATAATGGACGCGAATGGTCCAAAATGGCGGGTCGTTACAGTTGGTATCAGAGCTTTGGTAGCTCTAGGCAAAACTTAACATATAGGGTAAATGTATTTACAGAATCACTCTCATTCGAGTTTCAATCTCTTCCCTTGACTCAATTTCTTTGAATTTTGGAACGTTCCCTTCGGTTCCGAAATTCATTCGTGTCCTTCACTATTCATCTTCTTTCAAATTCTGGAGCACCCCATAACTCCATTTTAAATGATATCTATAATATCGGCGGTCTCGCCAATCTTCGAATGATTCGTAAAGACGTAAACTCCTTTTCAATAGACATCGATTTACCAGAGATTTCTGTATCCTCGGTATACGATGCTATCTATCTCCTGCTATACCTGAATTCCATTTCTTGAGATCGAATGTCGATTTACCTCGAAATTCTACATCGGTCTTATTTTGAAGTCACGGTCGACCCGGTTAAGGTTGCCCGCGATTTATATAAACTTATCCATCGTCTTACTTGGTTATTTAATTATCGTATCTTTGTTTCGAACTTATCTTCGAATCAAAATTCTCTTTGGTTTGAGCCCATCAAATTTGAAATCCTATCCTTATTTTGAAAATTCATTCCTGTATCGTCGAGCAAAGAAATGTATTGTAAACTAATATATAAATACCTTAATATATGTTGTGTTGTTTGAGTTGTTGATGTTGATTTGGGTTTTCGATCGATTCGTCTGATCAATGCTATCGATAGGATTTCCAAAACACTTGAGCAGAGCAAACTGACACAATATTGTTTTCAAATTTGTTTGATTATATTGTAAAAATATAAGTAAAATTTTCTGGAATTTAGAGGTTAATTAAATTGGTTGTTTGAAATGATAATATTTGATTATCATTTATTATTCTAAATGAATTTATAATATGGTTCATAAATTGATTTGGAATTTGAAATGAATTTAATTCAGAAATTTGAGAATTTACTAGTTTCCGGTGATTTTGAACTTTGGTTTTTAAATTTTTTTAAGTATATAGTATTGAAAGTATTTTTCGAATAGAAATCGTTTTCAAAGAATTTTAAAATGTTGAAATTAGTGCTCTTCTCTTTGTCGCTGGAAAATAATTTCGGTGATGGCGGCCGCATCATCGACGTTCATTTTCGAGTTTCGAAGTGGAGATACTATTCTGTAGCTTTGCTATGGTTTTGTTTTGAAAAATATATTTTGATTTGAATTTTTCAGTATATTTTGATTTACATATATATAGGTATCTTATTTTAAAATTTAATTTGATTTGATATAAATACATTATATATCTCCAAATTGTTTAAGTTAATCGGAAATCTAATTCTTGAATTTTGTAAAAGGATGATTTTAATTATAAATAAAACCAAAATTTGGAATAAATATTTAAACTTGAATAATTGAATTAGGAAATTTTATTGTATATTGTTCAACTGCATTCTAATACAACTTACCTAAATCATACAGAAGTTGAATATGTAATTGGATAATATATAAGATAAATTGAATTTATAAATAAAATTTGAGTGTTTATAATAAATGTTATACACTAAATTTTAATTATAAAGATGTTAATAGAGTTAGATAGGATAATAAGTAAACTCAGTTAATAATGAAATAAATTTGTTTTGAAAGAATTAATAAATTTGTTTTGAAAGAATTAATAAATTGAAATTTGATCAACATATGAAAATACCTTGAATTTAAAAGAAATTAATAGATGTAAATTAATTTAAATCGAAACTTTTATGTTTTAAATTAATTTATATGGGTTAAATATATGTGAGTAGATATATTAAGTAGAATAAAATTAATAATAATTTGGAAAAGAAGAATTTAAAATTGTTGAAGAAAATATGATTATAATAAAAGACTATTCAAATATATGGTTTTAGAAATTGTAAATTGAAGATAATTGGATAATAAGATAACGAATTTAGAAATAGTTGAGATTGATTTTAGTGAAATCAAATGGATTAAATCAATTATTGAATATCAATTAATTTAAATTTGAATTTATATGGTTTAAATTAATTGTTATTTTGTATTTCAAATCTGTTTTTCTTTCTAGTTGTTTCTATTCTCCTACCTCGTTCCTTTTCGGGGACGAAAAGTTTTGAGTGGGGGAGAATGTAACGACCCGTAAATTTCAACTGTTTTAATAACGTAATTAGTTAAAATTTTGTGAAATTTTAAACGATAAAATTTTGAAATATAAATTTGATATTTGGAATACGTCTAGTTAAACATAACAACTGGTAAATTTTCGTCCGAAAATACGAAAGTTTATTTCGCGTGTAAATTCACTTCAATTTAATCAGTTAAAAAGCGGTGAAAATAAAATGTTTCCGAAACCTAAATATTTTTACATAGAAAAATTCTAAACCATCTTCTGAGCAAGATATCAGTTTGTCGTTTTTCCAAATTCAGACATCTTTGGCTTCGTCGATCTTATTTTTCAGCGTTTTTCTTGCATTTTTCGCTATTAGAAAATTCGAATTTTTATAGTTCAATCATACCACTAATATCTGTATACCGTTGATCGCCTCATCGTGCTGATCTCTACGGTATATTCAATTGTCAATTTTGATGTCCGATGCACGATGAAATCTGTGGAACCGTTAACCGTACCGGTGCACGTTTTAAACTTTTGGGTTTCCATTCATAGGTCTATCTTTAAATCAAGCAGTTACTAACCTTTGTATATTCCTTGATATTTGTATCAAATTTTTTTCAATTTCCCGGATGCTTTTATTTTGGTTGCTTTTATTGTTCTCTCGGTTAGTGGAACCTTTTCAATTCCCTTTTAATATCCCCTGGTTTTAATTTATATGCGTGCATCCTTTCATTTTCATCTCCCCTACCAATTCATTTTTTTTCTTCTGAGAACAAGTATCGTCACCTCCTTTATAAAAATTTATTTGTCGCCTTGCTCCACCTTCCTCTAGCTGTGAAACACGTTCACATGACATTTCCTCCCCTCTCCATCAACGGCTGCCCTGTCTCCCACCAACCGGCCTACGACTCCTCCCCACCGAACACTCCATTGCCGCCTGTAGTACAACCGGAAGCATCCGCCACCATTCGTCTCTTCCCACGTCACCACCCAGCATCACCGCCCTCCCCTCTTAGCTGCAGTGTCTTACCCAAGACCTGAACCGTGTTTTCCATGCACGCGTCCAGCCCTCCGCCTCCCTGACGACTGTACACCCCATTCCTTCGACCCGATCACAGCCCATACACCTAGCATAGCAGCCCAGTTCGCCACGGCAACCCAACTGCAACTCGCCTCCTTCCAGAAACTGAGAATCCACGCATTCCCTGTCGTCCTCCACTTTTCCAGTCTTCGGGCTTCCGCTCCGCCATCCCACCTTGTTTGCTTCATCGCCTACCTTTCCGACCACCACCAGAAAATCGACCATCATGTCTTTCAATTCACCTTGCTGCAGTTCTTTTGGTATGTACATATATTTGTTATTATATACTTTGTTGAGTTTATATATATATATGTGTGTTTAAAAGCATTTATATATATATATATATATCAAGTTTACTTAAGTTTTATATTTAGATTTAAAGAGTATGTTTAAATATAAACTATACATGTTTTTGGGCTATGGAAAAATATTTACATGTATGTTTTCTAAACTATACTACCCAGTGGCTGTTTATATGCATATAGATTTTAAAGTTCTAAGTTGATTTTATGTGAGCTATAAAGTTGGGTATATGCGAATATATTTTGATAGTCCATATGTGTTGTTGCAGTTGCTTAAGTATATACCTATGTTGTACAGCCATATGTGTTTTGTTTTGAGTTATTCAAGTGTTATTTTATAATAAACATAAAGTTTACATATTAGTTATACTGATATATATGGGTAAGTTTAAGCACAGGTTTTTATAATATTTTGTTTAGTTGCTGTAGAAATATATAGTTATATATATTCAACCTGGTAAACCTATATTGATTATTAAAGTTGCTGGTGCTCTAGTTTAAGCAATGATTTTATAATTTGTATTAGCTTATAGGTGATATTGTCTGTATTTACATATATAGTTATAAAAGTTGTTTATAATATGAAAATTTATATATATATAACTTATACATTTTGTGTGCATACCCTCATACAGTGGAATACGCGTAGATATATATTATAATGATTTAATCTTTGTATTGTTCTTGAGTTAAAGTTTATTTTAACATAATAAGTATGTAAGTTTAAGTATAAACTATAATTTTATTAACATTGTGGTATCTACTGTTTTAATATCAAGAAATGTACTTGCTGATTGTTTTGATAGTAATATGTATAAGCTTTAAATATATGTTTAAATTAATAAATGTATGTTTTTTTTAAAAGTATGTTTGATTTTAATATATATGTTTGAAAAGCATGCATATTAATTTATTGCGTTTGAATATAAAAATATAAATTTCGTATGAATTTATACCATTCGCTTATACAGTTTATTTTTATCGTTCCAGTTCTGATCTGATCTATTTTCATCAATTCGGGCCAATCAGCTTTGATCGTTGAAATTCATACTAAATTTTGCTTTGCATGGATTCGAAATTTAATTTCAGTGCCCGTATCAGTGTGTGTATCCGTGTCACCTTCTGAAATCTATCTAGCCTCGAAAGGTGAGCACTCACTCACGATTAACGTTCTTTTATTTATTAAGTTTGATTTCAACTGAAACGACAATTGAAATATGCTGATGTTAGTTAATTACACTGTTATATATGCTATTACCTGTATCAATTCACCTGTGACATCTGACACCATTATCTGTTATTATTTATGCGATGATAATACAGTTTGGCTGATAATTGATTGATTGTTGATGTTTATATTGGACATTAAATTGTTGATGTTAAAATGATAAATAGTATGAAATTGAACTTGATATAGGATAATTAAATGTTAAATTTAATTAAATGACATTTGTATAATATGACCCCTTTAACTGTTGAATTTATTGACACGTAGGATTTGTTTAATTACACTTTGAACCACTGAATGTATGTTGTAAATCGATGATGTATGAAATTGTAATAGATGACAAGTGAAAACCGTAATGTAATAATCTTTAATCTACGTGAAATGATAGTGTAGATTCTAGAAATAATTATATTAATTCGTACAAATAACAATGCGAATTAATAGGGTTATTTCGGGATTATTTAAATTGATTATTGGATTGATATTGATTGTTGTTATTGCTTGTTTATTTACTTTGACACCATCCCAGTTATCACACTGCAAGTTCCCTCTGTTATGCTTTGATTTTTAATTGAATTGGAATCGGGTTGAAATGATAAATACCCAAATTGAACTTTGACTTAGGATAGAAAATTAAAACCCGATTGGTCAATAATTTGATTTGAAAATAAACGAAGATTTTATTTGAATAAAGAATATGGTTTTGAAATGAAGTTGAAATTTGAATTTTAGATGAAAGGAAATGGTAATATTTAATAATCTGAAACAAAAGATTAACAATGTAATCAATGAAAGAATGTTGTTTAATTTGAGAAATGATTGAATTATGTTTGAAATTATAATTAAGTTTGAAATTATTAAACTTTGAAATTATTTAATAATTAAGTTTTGAACTATTTAACAATGAATTATTAAATGATTAAATTGAATTGAAATTCTTTAATAAGAAAAATTGAACTTTTGAATAAGTGAATTTTACTTCGTAAAGAATTGAAATTAAGTTTCTTTATTAATTAAGTTTTGGAAAATTATTTAAGGAAGTAAATAAGTGAAATTGGATTTCTTTAACAAAAATGAAATGTGATATTTTTGGAATTAATGTAAGACTTGTAATTGGAGAATTGATTTGACGAATTTAGTTTAATTCAAAATTGTAAGTTTTGTTTTAATGAAGTTGAACTTAAGAATTGATTAAATGAATTGGAAATTTAATAGAAATTGTTTTGAATGATAAAGTAACTTAACGAATATTGAATGAAATCGATAAATGATTTTAAATTGATTTGAATGTTAAATAAGATTTAATTTAAATGTTTTCGAAATGAAACTTGTATTTGAATTTGAATCAATATTTGAATTGCTTTAAATAGAAATTGAAATTGAATTATAAGATTTTGAAACGGAAAATTGGAAGTTTTGAAACGAAAAATTGGAAATTGTTTTAGAAAGACAAATGAAATGTTGATTTACGAATTTTATTTGAAATTGAAATTGATTTGGTTTTTGAAATATATAAACGACCAATCGGTGTAATAATTACGAAAGTTATTAAAGAGACCGGGATCGGTAATGGATATACTCTCTATCTGAACCGAAACCACTTTAATAACTAAACGCGGAGTGTTGATCCAGAACGAAGTGGATGGTTTTGATGAACGCGTTGACTGAAGAAAGAGAACGATTTTGGATGACCCTTGACATGACAAAAACAGGAGCCGCGCCGGGCCATTGAGGATCGCCATCTCTAGCGGACACACTTCTTCGATACCATATCTATTACTTTTGTGATTCGATTTGGGTGCACCCCTCGATTATGGGAGTGTTGTTTCGCGGTGTTGGGGTAGTAGCTGCTATGCCCAACATCAGTCCGGATCAGGCAACTACTAGTATCCTAGTTGGTATCGCCTCATGTACCTTGTCATACTGATTATCCTATGCGCGACCACTACGATTTTGATTTGTACCTTTAGTATATGGATTGCCCTCTGGTGACTTCCGGTTTTGGGGAAACTACGATCTTGTATATGCTTTTGGGAATAAACAGGTTAAGAGGTGTATGGGCCCTGCTTAACCCTATTTTGATATCTTTATATTACTGATAGACATTATCTACTTAGCGTACATTACTACCTAGTAGATAGTTTAACGGATCCTTAAAGGATGGTTATTCCAAACATCCTTTGAGTTACTTGTATTTCAATTGCTATTTCACTTGAGTTGGATTTATTAATATAAGAATGTTAATCCTGACTCGAGTGTCTTGTGTTTTGCTTTACGCTCGGGTCAGACTGAGTAGTTCAGCTTTCGAGACTCACCTTTGGAGTTGGAGCTTCGCTTGGAGATCCAGCTATCTATCCAGCTTTCAGATATTCGATGATTCCAGTGATGTATTCTGATTTGTATCTGATGTATCATGCTACTCTTCCGTTGTATCTGGTTTAACTCTGATGTATCGTATTACTCTTCTGTTGTAAACTCTGATGTATTTTATATATTCATATAGTAGCTTCATGAACTACTATCTCTATTATTTCCGCTGCAAATTATTACTCTGTGTCTGTGATCTGTGATTGTGTATTTACTGTATATGTTCAGTTTTGCCAATTTAAATTAACAACGCGGTATTTTGAGCAATTCAACTCCGGCATGAGTGTCTACCTATTCACTTATAATGGACGCGAATGGTCCAAAATGGCGGGTCGTTTCATAATGCATACTTCCAAATGAACTGGAAGAGTTAGCTGGGAATTATCGCTTAGTTTTGGAGACACCAGTCCCCAGATTTCCTAAGGGTGATTCCAAAATGGATGATAGTAATGTGGAATGTTTGTTCGATCCCGGAATGACTTGCATGGATGAATGTTGGCATTGTATCTCTGCCTGGAGGGCAATGTTGGCATTCGAAGATGGTTTGCTGGTATGAAAGAAGGTAAAGCATAGCCTCAAGCCTCACAATTGGAAAAAATGGCAAAAAATAGGGTATGCGGTAGAGCTATGTGGCCAACTACCATTAGGATCCACCATCCCATTCTAGATTATCCATATTCGAGTTGTTTGGTGCGCGAACACCATGGTAGTATAAGGCCTTGGTGTCATAAAGGGATGGGTTAATCTGGTTCGTTATGTTTAAGGGGCAGCCGGCTCTCTGTAGTAGGGGTATAAGAAGTTCTTGTCAGACTCCGGTGCATTTTCTAGGAGTATGCCATCGGAAGGTAGTCCCTTACCTTGCCATAGTATGGAATCCATTCTCCAATACATGCCTTTACGTTTCTGATTTTAGAGCCTAGTACGCTGGAATTTAATGTGTAACAATTTCAGTTATTTGGATATTTATCTGAAACCATAGACATTATTACAATATCACTGGATTTTTATTTACAAATGTTTTGGTTATCGTATGGTAAAAACCGTTTGTGTCTATGTGCGGTGTGGTCGTATGAGATGATTTTGATTTAAAGGTTTTTAAAAAGTTAAAGACTTATGCTTTACTCACACTAGACCCATGTCTGGCTGGAGTTTATTTTCTTTTCCTAAACTCTTGGGTGCTCAAAATTTTGAATTGGCAGCCAAGTAGTTTAGGTTCTCCACAGATTCAATTTGGAGGAGCTTGGAGCAGGTGGCTTCATCGATAGCTAGATATTACCTTGTCTTCCACTGTATTATATGCATGTTGTATCAATTAGGTAGGGACAGACTGTTATAGCTATCCTAGGGTTGAATTTGTATTAGTATGACTCTAATGTAACATTTTTGAAATGACTTTGTAACATATTATGTTGAGTAATATATATATTGTTCCATTGCTCTATGAGATTATGTGTTGTTTAGTTTTCTTCTCTTCTATCTTTTCATTCTGTCACCCCTAATGACCCGTCTTTCGAATGACTAAATGATTGGCACATGAATACTGAGGGTGTATTAAGTGTCGTCTTTGATAGTAACACATGCAGATTGTTACCTTTGGTATCAGAGCTTAGGTTGAGCGAATACTTAGGCTTTGGTGGGGTAACATTATAGATAGGGTCAGCAGTGCCCTTGAATGAGTACGAGTGTAATATATACGAGTGCGTATTTGTTAGTGATTAAAAATGTTTTATATTGTGTTGTTTGACTTGTTGAGTGGCTTAAGAATTTTGGTCGATGTGCCTGATCGACGTTATCGATGAGGATTTCCTAAACACTTGAACAGGTTAAATTGACATAATATTATTTTAAATTTGGTAAATGAAATAATTTTACCTAAGAATATATTTTCTATATATAAAGAAGGATAATTTTCAATATCTATGTAGTTATCTATGAGGAGAGTGGGTTAGGAGTTAATAACATCTAAATTATTAGCATTTAGGTTTAACTAGTCATGCTCGTCCAGTTTTGAGCATTGACTATTGTCAGATTTAATAGTAGATTTCCTTTTTCCATCAGATAGAATTTGTAGGATCATTGAATCGAACACCTTGTGAATTAAGTTTCACAATTTGCCTATAAGGCGTTCGACGATATGTTGGGTTAAAAATTAAATTTTAATAAAGGTGTTTATTAAAGGAAAATCTTCATATAGTTTTATAAGATGAATTAAGAGAGATGATTTTACAAATTAGAACTATTAAATGTGTTTTGAGAATGTTGAATGCCGGTGACTTTGATAAATTCCAAAATATTTTGGAAAATAGCAGTAATCTTTCTTAAGGATATTTTTAGTTACAGATAGTTTAAACTAAAGTTTGAGGGTAAGGTTTTCTTTGGACAGTTCGGGAATAAGTCTTGATCTATTTTGTGATGATCAGAATAATTTTCTACCTGATAATCGAATGTTTGCTTAGGCAGATATGATGGTGCAATTAGTAAATTATTCTCTTTACCATTGTACAAATCGAAACAAGTTCAAATCCGAATGAATCCGAAGCACGTGGTTTATTTTGTTAAAAATTATTTGTCTATAAATAGTATTGTTTCAAGAAGAAATTTGGAAAAGAAGGAATATTTCTTTTTAACTAGTTCGAGTGTCTTGGAAATGACTAAAAATAGGTAAGAGATGTGTTCAGATGGCAAACACTTCTCTTGTGTACTGCCCTTCTTAAGAGGTATATGGTACTATTTGGTAGAACACAGTTCCTTGACATCGTTTTGGAGTTACTCGGGCTATATGTATGTTTTCAAATGGTTTTTGAAATAAAACCCGGCTATTATGTTCTTGGATCCCTTAAAAGGAATATTTTTTAAAATAAAACGATATTATCAAGGTGGAATAATAAATGAAGTTTAAATCAGGTTACATTTAATAAGGGGGTTTAACAAACTTTGTTTATTTAAATTGTGTCTTTTGATTTTAACATCTAGGATGTGAATAATTATTCGATGTTATTAGGCCGGCTAATAGACACTTTTACCATAGAAGTGTCTAATAAAAAGTAGAAATAAAAATCAGATGTTTGAATATACTCTTAGGATGTATAAGAGTATTATATAAGTTAATAAGTCTAAAAATTGATTCTTATGAAGCATAGTGGGAGGGTAGAAAGTAGTAGGTAGAAAGAATCGTTAGATCAGAACGTAGGCTGTATGAAGATCATTTCTCATTCTCACATAGTTCTCGATCCTAGATTCGAGTATATGACTAGAGGTGTTTTACACCATTCCGCATAAGGATTTATCACTCAATTTTTGTTAGCGAGCATTGCTAAGGGTTCTTACGTGGAACCAAAGGTTGTCCATCATATTTTATGGCTATGCAAGGAGAACAGAGGTTTCTAACTTAAGAGGCCTGATCAAAGTCTACACTAGGAAGTCGGGTGAGCGATACTAGTTTGGAAGTGAAGTTATGTGTTCGAGTCAATGATCAATCAGATTTTACATAGGAATGATCTATGTACATCATACGGACTAATGAATAGTTTAAGTGTTTCTAGGAATTAGGGTTGTGGTACAATTTCAGGGACGAAATTCTTTTAAGGGGGAAGAGTGTAATGACCCGGAATTTTACCGCCTTGATTTGCGAATATTTAATAAATTTTAAATATTCAAATAATAGGTTTTATATATTAAAAATAATATGAATCTTTCAAATAATAACAAATGATGGTAAAATAGATTTGTAACGACCCAAGATTTTGCCACTTTGAAATAGGCTATTTAAAAATATTTTTATAATTAATAAATGAATTTTTATTAGCAAATAAACCTATTTTAAATTATTTAACAATGATGATAAAATAGTTTTCAAAATTTGTTTACCAATACAGATAGTTCAAATAAAAAAAGAAAATGTGACCAAAGAATGTTTTCCAAAATTTTGACTTTTTGACATCCGAAAGTCATCGGGAACGTTGTGCACACTTGGTGCAACATGCACACATTTATATATGTTAGGATTAGTATTAATTAAGCATACTTATGTATATTAACTTATATATTTTATAACTAAGCATGGATGTGAAGAATTATGTTATAAAAGGCATATATATACATATAAACACACTTATATATATACAAATGCCATGACATACCTTAAGTACCCTACAACATGGCCTAAGGGGGAGGGTAATGTGTACAAGAGAAAGACGGGAGGTATGGGGGTGCATGCATGTGTATATATTTAATTATAACCACTTTATGTATTTTAAATAAAATTCCTAAGCCTATATATACCCCTCTCATTCCTACATCCTCTTCTTTGTTTTCATTTACATTTTCATGTCAAACCCTCTTCTTATCTTCATGTATTTCAATGGCTACTCTCCAAATTCCTAAGAGAAAAGATAAAGAAAATAGTGTCAAATATAACTAAACATCTTCCATTCACTTCCAAACCTCTTCTCTTCACAAAGCAAAGCCCTACACCTCAAAACCACCTTGGGCCAAGCCTAATTAGCCCTTGGCCGAGCCTATTTGAAACATAGAAGGTCACACTTGGTCATTATTTTCACGCTAAGGCAGTTTGCTAGTGTTGTAGCCAAGTTTGGTGGAAGTTTAGTTTGATTTAGATAAGTTACAGTGAGTAAAGTTCATGCATATGTTGTGTATTCATGCATATATGTTGATTTGGTGTTGGTTGTTTATGCCGAAGTTTGAGTAGGCGATAAAGATTTTACCTTGAATATTGGAAAAGTTAGTTAGTATTGTGAAGTAATACATTATTTATGACGGTGCTATACTGTTATGATGTGATATTATGTTTTAATGTTGTATTTTTTGTGTGTGGGTTCATGTTATGAAGATAGTGATTCGCTAACCAAAAGCGACGTAGAAATCCGCTTCTCATGAAAGTGGATTTTTGTTTTCAAAGTGAAAAGTTTTAAAGTTTCAATATTTGATTTTGATTTCAAAAATTTATTTTCATCTCTAAAAGATGACAAGAGTTCAAATTTGAAGTTTTAAAAGTTAGAAAATCAAAATTTCAAGTTTTGAAAATTACGGGTGCGTATAGTGATAGTCATTATACGCGCGGTTTGGAAAATCTAACTTGTTTTTCATTTAGAATTTTTTTTGAAATTTTTTACTAACTTTAGTTTAGTAATTAGAGAACAATTATTTATTTATTTATTTGTTCAATGATTATTTAATTGATTTATTAATTAATATAGGTAATTAGTATTTAATCATTAGTTAAAAATGGTTTTTAAACTTAAATGTTAATCAATTAAGTTAACCATGATTTGTTACTTAATTAAAGTTAATTATTATTTAATTATTGATTAGGGATTCATAAAGTATTATTTAATTAATTATTTAAGATAATTATTAATGAATTATTATTTTAAAAAGGGGTTTTATTTAATTAATCTTTATTTAAAGTAATTTTTTTAATTATATTAAATTAAGGTTTAATTACTTTTAATTTGTGCTTAATTACTATTTAACAAGGATTTGATTCTCATTCACAAGGGTGCTAATTTATTTTAAAATCACTTTGAGTTTAAGTAATCAATTTTTTTTTAAACTATTTTCTTTTCAAGTTTGTTTTTAAATCAAGGGATTTCACTGTCGCTTACCCTTAAGTAACCTCGTATGATCAGGAAAGCTAAATGACGTCTATTAGAAGAACAGAACACCATTTTGCTCTTACAATTAACTTGGACACATACTTAAGTTTATTGATTGTTATGTGTTGATCCCTTATATACCTGTTGTTATGTAATGCCATGTTAAACTGCATAAGTAAAATCAAATTAAAAGCATCATTATGGTCAATAAGCCTCCATTTGATTTTGTAAAGATAAATATTTCATTTTCTTTTTGAAATGATTTCAAATTTATTGCATTATGAACAAGATATTTAAGGGATGAGTGGTAAATGGTTTTAATAAAGATATTTCAACTAATGGAAATGTTTTTCAATGTTATAAAAAGAAGTTTACAAAGAGTTTTCTATATGATTTGTATGTTTATAAAAAGAAGTTTTTATAAAGAGTTTTATAAAGGAATTCGGGAATTTATAAGGTGTTTTGGGTAAATGGATTTGACTTTCTAAGCAAAGAAATTTCATAAATAAAGAAGATTTATAAAATGGATTGCTTATTAAAGGAAGTTAATTTGATTTAAGGTTATTTAAGAAGTTGTTTAAAAAGGAAAGGTTTATAAAGAAGTTTTTTAAACGATTTTGGGGTATCTATAAAAGAAGTTTTAGGAACGATTTTGGATATTCATAAAGAGAGTTTACAAAAGGTTTGGATATTTTTAAGAAATTTATATAAAAGGTTTGGATGTTTATAAAAGCAATTTATATAAATGATTTTTAGTATTTATAAAAGGGTTTTATAAATGAATTTAGAAGTTGGAAAGTATTTTCGAAATGGTTTTGATTTCAAAAAAAAGGAGATTTCGTGAATGAAATAGATTTATTTAAAAAGGATTTATCGAAAGAAGAATAAAAAGAATTTGAGATCTGGGTTTCTCTAAACTGAGCTTTTAAAAATGGTGGTATGGAACATCCATTCCACACTTAACACCAAGAGGATAGTGTTAGGGTTGTTCTTACCTCCATTTTATAACATTTTTTTAATCTTTTTAACATGATTTGGAAGTAAGAAGTTATTCGCAAAAGTTTTTATGAATATACTTATGTCAGGGAGATAAGTATATGAATGTTTTGGACAAACATTTTGAAAATAAATTTATTAAATAAAGATTTGTCTTGAGGCTTTGTGGTTGTTATGGATAAATAAATCTCAAAAGGAATTGGTTGGTGTTGTTTGTTTGGTAGTTAAATAACCGACTATCAATCTGGACCTGTTTTGACTCAGGAGGTATGTTAGGTATATTCGAGTTCCCGGATGAGGACTCGATTGCTTAATGCATACTTCCAAAAGAATCGGAATTGAGTTAGCCTGAAATTATTGCTTAGTTTTGGAGACATCGGTCCTTGGATTTATCCGAACTATTCTTCCTGAGGGTGATTCCAAAATGGAAGATCGTAATGTGGAATGTTTATTCGATCCATGAACAACTTGCATGTATGAATGCTAGCGTTGTATCTCTGCCTGAAGGGTAGTGTTAGCATTCCAAGATGGTTTGCTGGTATGAAAGATGGTAAAGTGTAGCCTCAAGCCTCACAATTGGGAATAATGGCAGGAACAGGTATGCAGAAGAGCTATGTGGTCAGCTACTATTAGGAGCCACCATCCTATTATAGATTGTCCATATTCGAGTTGTTTTGTTTGCAAACACCGTGATAGTATAAGGCCTCAGTGTCAAAAATGGATGGGGTAATCTGGTTCGTTATGTTAAAGGGCAGCCGGCTCTATGTAGTTGGGGTATAAGAAGTTCTTGTCAGACTACGGTGCATTTTCTAGGGGTGTGCCATCAGAAGGTAGTTCCTTATCTTGACATAGTATGAAATCCATTCTCCAATACATGCCTTTACGGTTTTGATTTTAGAGCCTAGTATGCTAGAATCTAATATGTTAACAATTTCATTTATTTTGATATTTATTTAAAACCATAGACATTATTATAATATCACTACATTTTTATATACAAATGTTTTGGTTATCGTAAGGTAAAATCCCGTCCGTGTTTATGTGGGGAGTGGTCTTCCGAGATGCCTTTGATTTAAATGTTTTTATGAAGTTAAATACTTATGCTTTACTCACACTAGACCCATGTCTGACTTGGAGTTTATTTTCTTTTCCTAAACTCTTGGGTGCTCAAAAGTTTGAATGGTCAGCAAAGTAGTTCAGGTTTTCCACAGATTCATTTTAGAGGAGCTTGGATCATGTAGCTTCATTGATAGCTAGATATTACCTTGTCTTCCACTGTATTATATGTATGTTGTATCAGTTAGGTAGGGACAGACTGTTATAGTTTTCCTAGGGTAGAATTTGTATTATTATGACTCTGATGTAACAATTTTGAAATGACTTAGTAATATATTATGTTGGGTAATATATATTGTTCCGTTGCATTGTGAGATTCTGTGTTTTTTAGTTTTCATCTCTTCTATCTTTTCTTTCTTTCACTCCTAATGACCCGTCTTTCGAACGACTAAATGATCAGCATATGAATATCGAGAATGTATTAAGTGTTGTTTTTGTTAGTAAGAAAGGCGAATCGTTACAAATGCCATAGAATGAGTTTAGTCAATGAGAGTGCATATTTTTAATTTTTATTCGAATAAATCTGTCCAAGTTATTTTATGCTTAAGTACCCATTCTCTAAGATAATCTCGTCTATGGATTCTAAAAAAATTTCCACACTATATACGCAGATAGTAGGAAATAAGTAACCGAAGAGGACGTAGAGTGGGAAATAATAGCACAACGACCACCAATGGTTGAACTCCAAATTTTGTGGTAATTGAAGAAGTAGTAGTTCCTGTGCAATTTCAGGTTAACTTTGACGCACTACGTAAAGATTGTACAAGCTTAGGAGGAAAGCCATTTATGGGCACAAAATCTATTATTGAAGTTCAAGCTTGGCTCCGATCATGTGAGAAAATCTATTAACAAGAAATCTTGTCAACACCCCAAATTAAAGTTGAGGAAAGAGGTTGGTCTCTTTTGGTCTCCTTTAATTAAGTCGAAAAGATTGGTGAGTGTGTATTCTCGTTGATTTCCCTTTCGAATAGGATGGTTAAGTCAAGACTTTCTTGTATCCACCTTTCGACCCAGGCGAAATGACCAATTTCCTTTCTTAACAGCTTTTCGAGCTTGCTAAGACAATATGGGTTTTCCCTTCGAAAGCCTTCCTTTCGAAGCAGTTATGAAACTCAAATGGATAGCTCTTTGAGTCTCGGAGTATGGTTTGAATTAGTGGGTTTCGACCCTGCCGAAGGTTAAGTTATTTGATGACTTTGGTTTCGGTTTTGGTAACTAAGGTGAATTCAACTGGGAAGGGGTTTTGACCTTGTAGAAAGCTAGAGCTTTAGATACCTTGTGTTTGGATTGGGTGTCAAAAGTTAAAGTGGATTTAGGTTGGATTTCGACCTTTTCGAAAGTAGAAGTCCAAAAAAAGGTGGCCTGGGATCTTTGATTGGAGCTCCTTGAATATTCAAGAGTTTCGATTAAGTCTGAAGAGACCTTTCGACGTGGTCGATACCTGGAAAAACACGATTAGTTTTGATAATAAAACTTTGAATCAACTAAGTAAACAAGAACTCAGAGATCTTCTCTTTCTCAACTCAAATAAGTCTTTATTACTCAATTTTCCCCAATTCAATTTACGAAATTAGGCTTTACAGCTTTTAGAATTAAGAAAATACAAGTACAGAATGACTGAGTTTGGATCACCAAAACCCGACCCCGTTGGGTCTTATTTATAGATGCAGGTCAACAGCTTTTAAATCCAATTCTTTCGACCTGGTTCAAAGGTGGCTACCATATTGTCTTTAGAATGCTTTCGCCTTTGTCGAAAGGGATGGTTGTGCCCTTATTCCCTGTGTTTATTTGTAGAAGCTTTCGACTTTACCGATAGGCTTTATCCAGTGGTTTCGAAGGTGTTGTAATAAACATGGTTTCGACATTGTTAATTGCTTTTAAACTTTTGCCCGTGACTTGATGCGGAACTTCCCTCAATAATAATGGCTTCGCCGGTTTGAATGCCTTGGTTTGACTTTCTAAAGGGTTGTTCACGTCAATACATACTTCTGAGTGGATTGAGTGAGGGCGAAACCTTTGGTTTCGAAAAGTTTGGCGCATATGTGAAGAGTTGCCATTCCTTGCCTTCGAAAGTTGTTGTTTTGACTCATTCGAAAGGTCTTCATGTATGTGGAATCATCTACTTCGAAAGGTGGTAACTGAAGCGGAAGGGTGATTTTGACCCTTTCGGCTCCTTCGAGAGGTCGAGAATCTTCTGTACTTCGGCTGTGGCATCCTTTCGACTCGTTCGAAAGGTTGTGGAACTTTTATACTTTAGCTATTACATCCTTTCGACTCCTTTGAAAGGACTTGCTGAAGCTCCTTCCTCTTTATCTTCTGTTCAAAGTGGTTTCGACAAGGTCGAAAGGAATTTTGATAGTAACATTTGCCGTCCCCCCCCCCCCCCCGCGAAGGGATGCTCTTGACTTTCCTAGTCAATCATGTCGAAACCCAGAATCTTCCCACCTTTGGCATTCCCGCGTGAATCTGGACCGTTCATTTAAATCTAATCCAACGGCTTGCCGCCCTTGCTAACTTTTCTTATAAAGTACGTCTTCCTCTTTCCTTTTCTCATTTACCTGCAAACGAGAAAAGCTCTGAGAAAAATCAAAACCTTCAAACCTCCAAAACAACTTCATTTGCCTTCATAGAAAAACAAGATTTGAGTAAGTTTTATTTATTTCGTTTTTGAAATTTTTTCTCCCTTTTTGTTTCATGGTGGATTTCAACTTCCCGAATCTCACAATCGAGAATTTGAATTTTAGTTTTGATTTACAGAAAATTGTTCGAGCTTTTACCTAACTAAAAGTATTCTTTGGTTTGATTTCACGGTTTAATTCAATTTTCACTTTTCTGTTAATTTTCAATTTGATTTCTCCTGATTTCAGATTCTATTATTGTTGCTGTTTTTAGAAAATTCGAGCTTTCATCTCTAAGGTTTCTAAATTTTAATAGTTAATTCGCATTTTAATCTGTTTGTTTAATGTTTTTTTAATTCTAGATTGAAATCAGGTTTTGGGAAGAAGGATATTGCAGTTAACTTCGCCCAGAAGTCTTGAGATATACGATCTAAACATTTGGCGCTAGAATATTACCTTTTTAACCCATCGAAAGGGTTTGAGGCAGCAATTTTCTATTTTGACTTTTCACCTCCTTTCGATGGGGTCGAAAGGTAATCTAGCGCCTAATTTCCATTGTCCTAGTCGAAAGGTTGCTTAGTTCATACGAAACCGACCTCATCGAAAGCAATTTTATGCTTTCGACTCTAATAACTTTCGAAGATGTTGGTTATGCATCGTAACTCACATTTTCGAAAGTAAAGATTCTGTCTAAAGGGTTTTGCAACCATTCTTGTAAACCTGTTTTAATTTTTTTAAGTTAAAGATGGATGTATTTTATAAACTGGGTTGAAGAAAGCACACTTTACAAAATTCATGAATCAAGCCAAACGTTTCGACTTATTCGAAACCTATTGTATTGATTGAAACTTTTTTTTAGCATGCTTTCGAAACCATGATGTCCTTTCGACCCTATCGAAACCTTCTGTAACTAATGAGTTGAAACCTTCTGTAATCACCTTTCTCCAATATTGCCAAGACGTTTCAAGTTCTTTTATTTTTATCAATATGATTTTACTTAGGATCTCTCAACTCAATGAGTATATAAGGTTTCGACAGCATTCATATTTCCATAGAAAAACTTAAATCATGGGTTTCGATAGTGTCGAAGGGTTTTGTTATCTTATTTATTGAATATTAGTAGTGTATATTTTGTGCTGTGCGGTTAATACTCCACTATTACCCCGCTATAACGTTGCTATATCTCATAGTGGATTTCTACCGCTATGATTTTTCCATATAGCCCTAAATATAGCCTTTCCGCTTTAAGCCCCGCTATTTCTGCTATATCCCGTTATTCCCGCTATATTCCGCTATTTCCGCTATATCTTTTTTAAAAGAAATGAATTGAAAATTGACGTTTATACATTATAAAAATTATGAAATTAATTTATTTAATTGAATTTTTAATATATTTTTAGAAATGAAAATACTCTAATATTATACTAAATTCAATTATGTTATATAACAGTTTTACATTTATTTACAGTATATTCTCACATGTTTTTATTTAAAATTATTTATGTATTAATTATAATTCAATTGAATGTTAATTTTTCATTTAATTACCATTTATATATTTGTAAAAATATTAAGTATGTGTTTTATATGCTATTTTAGAATCATTCGCTATATCCAGTTATATCCTCGATGTATCTCCGCTATGACTTTTTGCACCTCCATCGCATTAAATCTGTCGAGCGCTTTAACTACATAGATTTTGTGCAAATTCTTAAGTTGTTTTAACTATTCCCTTCTAAAAACATAGTTCCTATTGAGCTTTCAGCCTTGTTGAAAAGTGTCAATTAGACATATGCTTCAACCCTCCCTTTCGACCTTGTCGAAAGCTCAGTAGATTTTTATATCTGGGTTTTTGACATTGTCGAGAGGTGTTTGTTAAGTATTCAAATTTTCTTTCCTTTCGACTCAATTGAAAGCTCAACATATCTCATTTTCAACTTTAATATTCTTTCAAGAACTTGAAGTTTCATGTTTTGTTTGATGTTTAAATAGACGTAGTAGGTTTTTTTAATCCTTGAAAGAATGTTAACTTCATAAGAAACTGTAAATTCTAACTGAAATGTTTTTACCTGGCAGAACCATGAGTTCTCCAAAGAAAATCGAAGCCACTTCAAAGCGTTCTTTGATATCTACACAAGATGAAGTGGACGCTATTCTCAACGACTATGAAATCATCGAAGTGGAAGCTATTCCACCTACAGAAACTGACACCATCAGCAGCCTTCCTGAAGGGTTCTTCGCATATACCGTAATACGCATATGTCACGGAGGGTTTCTTTCATTCCCGTACTTCTTATCAAGGTTTCTATCTTATCTCGGAATCGCTCCAATCCAGCTGTCTCTGAATGTATACCCCTATCTCCTACCTCTGGGGTTGATGGCTCTAGAATCCAGCATCCCTTATCTGAATGCTGAAGTGTTAAACTACCTCATCCGATTAGTCAAGTTCAGCAATCTTAACCACCAAATCTTCAGAGCAAACCCTTCAAAGAAACTGATATCTGAGGGAGTTAACAAGTTTAGAGACTGGGAGAACCAGTTCTTCTTCATTAGATGCTTCCCAAATATCAGTGGGACTTTCTCTACTCCTCATAAGCTCGGATTTCATTATTTTCTTTCCACCTAGTTACTTTTCTTTTCTGATTCTTGCCTTATGTCAGGTGCTCCTGCTAAAGAACTAAATGAGGCAGATAAGAGAACGGTGGAGTCTTTAGTTGTAGCTTCTGGTAGGATCGGAAGTCATTTGAAGCTGTTGAACCCTTCGAGTTTGAGGAAGCACTCTCTCCTCCCTTCTGGTCAGAGGATTATGGGGCAACCTCCTCTAATCCAGCACACGTCAAAAAGAAAATGTTTCCTTTCCCAGGGAGATCCTGCAAATTTCTCTCCTGTGTCACTTATTTGCTCTGACCATTTCGGTAAGTTATAGACACGACATTTGTTTTCTATTTCAGTGATTCTTTCCAAATTATTCTGCTAACTTATATTCAGTTTGAACTCTCTTCAACTTCTCTTCAGGTTGAAAAACCTGCTAGTGGTCCAGCACCTCCTCATGAGACTTCACGTGTGCCATCCTTTGCCCAATCTCTTGCTAAGACTAAGATGGCCATTAAGATAAAGTTGGAGAAATCAACTGTGGTGGAGCCACCCTTGAAAGTAGCTAAAGTAGTCGATGTTCCCGATTCTAAGGAGGAGTCTTTAACTCTTGATAAAGCTTCGGAGAGTCCAATTGTTGAAGCTCCTCACAACCAGTCCAAGAAGACTCCTTATGCAATCGATCCTCTCTCTTGCATCACTTTTTCAAGCTCTCCAGGTGCACTTGAGCAGATGCGAAAAGCTTTAGAGATGACCCCTTCACAAAAGCACATTCCACCTAGACCATCATCTCCTTTACCTTCCACTAATTTTGAAGAGATAGCCCAGTCTATCTTAAACTCTACATCCTTCGCTTCTATCCACCCACCTTCCTCCATTTCTGACTTGGCGGGTCACTATCGTTCTCTGATTGAACAACAATTCTTGGTAAGTTTCTCTTCACTTGACTTTATCGTCGTTATTCTACTTTAAGTCTCTGTCTTATGTTGTATTTCCTCTTTCAAATCTCTAAGAGTTGGTTATCTCTGCAGGAGCATGCATCTCAATCTTCCGCTGAATCCTCTAAGCTTCAGGAGGAAATCTCTACTTTAAAGAATCAAGTCTCTTCCTTGTCTATAGAAAAAGATGAGGCCACGTCCGAACTGGAGCGATTGAGAGCTTCTCTTGCTCAGTCGAAATCCAGTATCTTTGAGGAAAGGAAAGCCCGCAACTCCTCACCGACAAAAACTTGGCAATGCAAATGACCCTAAAAGAATCTGACAAGGAGAAGGTTCGAATGGCGGCAAAGAATGCCACTTTGAAAGAAAAGTTAAAGAAAAACAAGGCTTCTTTGAAACTGGAAGTCGATAATATTTCAGACGCAAAACGGTGAGTGTCACAGTTTCTCGATACTACACTCGATGGAATTATGATGAATTCTTTTGAAGAAACTCTGATGCTCGCTTACGCTGACAACATCGACAAGTTCCCTGAACTAATCTTTCCTTCACTCGACTCCGCCCTCGTTGATAGAGTTATGGACAAGATTAATCAAATAAAGCAGGAAACTGAGGCTACTAAAAAGGAGAAGATTGATGCCTGCAAGATTCTTTCTTTTGAAGTCCCCTCCTTCGAAGCCGAATCTGACACAGAAGATGAAGGCGACAAAGATGATGCTATAGAAGAAGAGGGGGACAACGATAACAATGACAACGACGATGATAATGATGACGATGATGATAACATCAACGGTGGTCCAGGTTCAGGTGGTGACAAGGGTGGCCATACTGAAGCTTCTAAGAAAGACGGGGATGATAATACAAGAGCTTCTGAAAAAGATCCATCTCCTCATGAAGCTGTACCTCTGAATCTATCGCCCCCTCTGCTCCTTAAGAAGAACCTGCTTTTGTTAATTTCGAAGAACCGAAAGAAAAAGAACAGGTTTCCCAAATATCAATCCCGCTATCATAGGTATGAGATTCTCTATTTAAACATCTTTTACTTTGAAGACAACAATAATGTAAATCATCTATTTTAGATAAGGAAGAAAACTGTTCACCCATATAAGACCAAACTTGAAAGGAAACAACCAGAGATAAATAGGTTATATAAGGAGTTAGATAGGAAATTGAAGGAGCACAACATTCTTTTTGATAAATACCATAGACTCAATAGAAGTGCAGCAGTGTTAGCCTTCTTTAAGCATCAAGAAGTCGCCCCCACGTTTAAGGAGAGCGTGCCTCCATTATGATGGTCTTCTTAAAGAAAATCGAGAATTAATCACCCTCTTCTGGATGTTGATTAAGGAGAGAGACATTTTAGTTAATTTCTTATACAAGGCCTATTGTAGACGCCTGACTGTTGATTTCTCTTATTTAAGTGATTTTAGTGGGGGTTTACTTAGGCTTTTTCACAAAATATACTTGGACGAGTTCGGATCTGACCCACACCCCGGAGCTTGTTGGAACTTACCACGAATCAAATCCATTCGCCAAGATCTACCTCCTGAAAAACTCAAGTATTATAAGGACAAATTTATTTCAGTGTTGTTTACCAAGTTAATTTTGTATGAACCAGATGAATGATTGTGAACATGTAATAATATATTGATTTCTAAATATTTGTTTTAGTCTTGCTTTTTACACTTAGCTGCATTTTATTATATTATCACAGAGAGAATGTTCCTCAAGCAACCTTGTCTCTTGAGATTACCTAAGTCAATACGTTAAATTGAGAAGATTTTACCTTGAAAAGGCACCAATTTTAAAATCTTTCAAATTGGCAAGATATTGTTTCCTTAGGGATTTATAAAGATTTTACATGGGACTCCCTTGTCTCCGCTTTGACTTCCTTGGTGAAGAAAAGAAGAAAATACTCAAAGAGATTCGAACATTCCACACCAAAATAATATATGGATGCGATAATCCCCCCGTCGGAGAGTGGGATTACAGTAAATGTCCACTGGTTGTTACTCCAGAAGGAGTCAATATCCCTTTTGACTTGACCGTTATCCTTTCTGCTAACTCATTAAATAAAGTTAGAAATGCAGTTTCTCAACTTTAGATGTAAAGTAAATATCCAATTGTACTCTTTTAGCCTTATTGTTATCTAAGTTGTAATCTTTTATCGTAATAATAAAGAGATTAATTTTTCTTGTTTTGACTTCATTTTTTTCTTTTTATTTAAATAGGAGTTACAGTTATCAGCAGCTCCTCTTTTACTTGATTCAGCGTCTCGCTTTATTACCCTTAAAGATAAGCTATTAACAGAACTTGAAAAGAGAAAACTTCTTGAAGGTACCTTACTTACGCATTTTCCTGGAAATACAGAAGCTTTAACATGGCACAAAAGGTTCTTACTTCAGAAAACGATTGTCAGAAATCTTAAGGATCAAATTGCCAGTTTAGAGGCTGATGTTAATAAAAAGAATGAAACGGTTTTCTCTTTAAAGCGTTAAGTTAAGTCGAATCCTTCAATCGATTTCGATTATAAAATGTTAGAACTTCTCCAATAGATAAGTGATTTGGAGATAAATTGAAGGATAGCCAAGCTTAGTATGAGTCATTGGAATTTATTATGGGAGATAATATCTCGAGTATTGATTTACCATCTCCCCTGCTACTTCATGTGTTGCTAAAGCTGCTAGATCTACTTCCCTCGCTGCTCAAAAATTTCCGACTACAACAAATCCTCCTCCAGGCTTAGATGAGAAGGTAGTAGGCGAGTGGTGTAGGAAGGTTAAGTTCGAAATGATAAAATACTTTGACGAACAACAGAAAGCAAGATATTCACAGCGCATAAACAAATTGCTGCTAAAATCCAGAAACTCGAACGCGAGAATTATCTCCTTTTGAAGTGCATCTCCGAATTGGAAAGGTAAAATAAAACCCTTAGAGGCGCAAATAGGGCTTTCAATCGTGCCTTGAAAACTAATATTGATGCAATTGAGGATGCAGATAGGATAAGGAAGAAAAATAAGAAACTCAAAGAGGTCCTCTGCATCGTAATTCGTCACATTGTAGATCCTTCAATTGCTGAGAGCCTGAACAAGACCACTCAAGATTTATGATAGATTTATATTCATGAGATGCATATACTTGTTCTGTGTATTTGTAAATAATTTCATAAGTTATGTAAATTTTGTAAATATCACCTGTTTTGTGATCCTTTCCTGTAATGTTATTCTGAAGCATTTGTTTGATAGCTTATACCATAACTTCTGTGTTTGCTGAATCTTTCATTCTTCTTTGTTGTTTTGATCTCCCTAAAAAGTATGAAGCAAACAACATTTCTTATTGTTAGCTTAAAATTTGTGTATAAGTCTATGCATATCATTTGAGAAGATTAACGGATCATCGTGTTAATCATATGAAAAGTAGTTTATATTTGATCAAATGTCTAAATCCCATCTTTGGTCATGATGAGAAATAATTAAAATTTAACTTTAACCATTTTGCTGGAATATCCGAAGTCTTGTTGGTGGAGAATCCTGTCCTGAAGCAGGGATATAAATGTTAGAGAGTCACCCCTTGGAGATATGAAAAAGTCTAGAAACTATTATCTGAATTTTTTGTAGTAGAAATCCAATGGCCCATATTCGGGCATGAATGAAATTTTAAAGCTTGGAAGTCCAAAACCCAGATTCGGGTATTAACGGGGTCTCATAATAACGATCTTCTTGATAAAAGTCTTTGACCCAGATTCGAGTATTAGTAGTGGATAGTTAGAAATCCATAATTGAAATTCTCAAGCCTAGATTTGGGCACTAATAAGTAATAGTCTCAGAACCTAGATTCGGGTATGATAAAGGCAATAAGTGATTGATAAAGACCCAAGATCCATATTAGGGTATTAATAAGCGGAGTTTTGTTTTACTCCTCTTATTCTGTTTTCTTTGACATGTATGAACCTTTAGGTCTTGTATGTAATTGCAATTTGATCGATTTCCTCTTGAGCTTGGACGTCTTAGTCCATAATCTGATATGTCGCTTCTTCGTCTTAGACATCTTAATCTTCTGGAGATATGTCATTTCTCAGGCATAGACAGAGATATGTCGTTTCTCATGCTTGAACATCTTAGTCCATTTCTTGTAAGCCTCTTCTCGGGCTTGGACATCTTAGTCCATTATTTGATGAGCCTCTTCTTGGGCTTGGACATCTTAGTCCATTATTTGATGAGCCTCTTCTCGGGCTTGAACATCTTAGTCCATTGTTGTCTAGTGCTCTTGGTTAGCTCATTCTTAGAGGCTGGAACTAAGGACTTACCCAACCTCCCTCCAGGAGGCGCCTTGACCTAACCAGAGGCGCGGCCAAGGGCTTGTCCAGTGCTTTAACCTGGCCCTTGCGTGGCGCGGCTAAAGGCTTACTCCGACCTCCCTCCAGGATGCGCCATACCATGGCTATAGCATGACCCAGACAGGGGCTTGATCGGTGGTTTATCCTGGCCATAGTGTAGTGTGGATAAAGGCTTACTCTATCCTCCCTCCAAGAGGTTCCATGACCTGACCAGAGGAACCGGCCAAAGGCTTGTTTGGTGCTTAATCCTGGCCATTGCATGGCGTGGATAAAGGCTTACTTCATCCTCCCTCTAGGAGGCGCTCTGCCCTGGCCAACTCGGCACAGATAGAGGCTTTCTACCGTCTTAGGTAGTGTCCAAATAAGAGGAGCATTTCACTCCCAACCATGTATATTCTCTTTAGAAAAATAGCTCTTTATGGATCTCATTCAATACTTCTTTACAAATTCATTAATCTTTTCTTGACGGAAGAAGTTGATTATTATCCCTTCTAGGGCCCAGCAATGATTAGTCTTATGTCCATTCATCGTGTGATAATGGCAGTAGGATCCCCCTAGATTCCTTTCATGTTTTGGCCTCTTTTTCTATGATGGCCAATAATTGAGCTCATCCTTGGTTAACAAGTAGACAATCTCTATGGATGTTGTTAAGTTGCATTCTTTAGGAAGTCTAGACATGAAACTTGTTTCTTGAGGATAGCCTGTTGATTTCTTATTTCTTGGCCTTGTAGTTTCACATTCTTCGATTGGTTTCCTTTTCGACCCCCTTTGGAGTTCTTGTGTTTGAAGTTTGTTGCCATTTATGTGCAAAGGCATTGTAGTCGGCCATTATTTCTTTTTCAAAGATTGTGCCTTTAGAATAACGTTGGATAGTTTTCCTCATTTGACTGAACAAATTGTCACTTCCACTTTTCCTTTTTTTCTAAGGAAAAAATAGGGGTGGGGCCAATATGAAAGGGGTTCAAGCTCCATTTCTCTAGATCATATGATTCCACTTTTTTCTTATTCATAATTCTAAGAGCTTCCAATCTTAGCCTTGCTCTTCATATTGGTTGGAAACCTTGATGGTTCTTGGGGAGAATCCTATCAAATGTGGTTCGGAAGATCCTTGCTCGGATCTTCTGATTCTTCTAGCCATGATGGTGTTAGACCAAAGTAGATAAGCTTGAGGTTGAATTGAGTTAGGTTAGAGACAAGTGGTGTTGGGTGTTCAACCAAGTCGGAGGTTCGAGCCCTCCTTTTAGCGCTAAAATGTTAACAAAAAATCTTGTCAACACCCCAAAGTAAAGTTGAGGAAAGAGGTTGGTCTCTTTTGGTCTCCTTTAATTAAGTCGAAAAGATTAGTGAGTGTGTATTCTCTTTGATTGCCCTTTCGAATAGGATGGTTTAGTGAAGTCTTTCTTGTATCCACCTTTCGACCCAGTCGAAACGACCAATTTCCTTTCTTATTGCTAAGATAATATGGCTTTTCCCTTCGAAAGCCTTCCTTTCGAAGCAGTTGCGAAACTTAAATGGATAACTCTATGAGTCTCAGGGTATGGTTTGACTTAGTGGGTTTCGACCCTGTCGAAGGTTAAGTTATTTGATGACTTTGGTTTCAGTTTTGGTAATTAAGGTGAATTCAGCTAGGAAGGGGTTTCGACCTTGTCGAAAGCTAGAGCTTTAGATACGTTGAGTTTGGTTTGGGTGTCAAAGGTTAAAGTGGATTTAGGTTGGGTTTTGACCTTTTCGAAAGTAGGCCTGGGATCTTTGATTGGAGTTCCTTGAATATGCAAGAGTTTCGATTAAGTCGAAAGAGACCTTTCGACGTGGTCGATACCTAGAAAAACACGATTAGTTCTGATAATAAAACTTTGAATCAACTAAGTAAACAAGAACTCAAAGATCTTCCCTTTCTCAACTCAAAGAAGTCTTTATTACTCAATTTTCCCCAATTCAATTTACGAAATTAGGGTTTACAGCTTTTAGAATTAAGAAAATGCAAGTACAGAATGACTGAGTTCGGATCCTCAAAACCTGATTCCTTGGGTCTTATTTATAGATGCGGATTAGCACCTTTCGACCCCAATGCTTTGGACTTGGTTGAAAAGTGGCTACCATATTGTCTTTAGAATGCTTTCGCCTTTGTCGAATGGGATGGTTGTGCCTTTCTTCCCTATGTTTATTTGTAGGAGCTTTCGACTTTATCGATAGACTTTATCCAGTGGTTTCGAAAGTGTTGCAATAAAGATGGTTTCGATATTGTAAATTGATTCTGAACTTTTGCTTGTGACTTGATGCGGAACTTCCCTGAATAATAATGGCTTTGACCAAGGCATGGTTTGGCTTTCGAAAGGGTTGTTCAGGTCAATACATGCTTCCGAGTGGATTGAGTGAAGGCGAAACCTTTGGTTTCGAAAGGTTTGGTGCGTATGTGAAGAATTATCATTCCTTGCCTTGGAAAGTCATTGTTTTAACTCATTCGAAAGGTCTTTATGTATGTGGAATCATCTGCTTTGAAAGGTGCTAACTGAAGCGGAAGGGTGCTTTTGACCCTTTCGGTTCCTTCGAGAGGTCAAGAATCTTCTGGACTTTGGCTGTGGCATCCTTTTGACCTGTTCAAAAGGTTGTAGAACCTTTATACTTTAGCTATTGCATCCCTTCGACTCCTTCGAAAGGACTTGCTGAAGATCCTTCCTCTTTATCTTCTGTTCAAAGTGGTTTGACAAGGTCGAAAAGAATTTTGATGGTAACAAAATCTTTAAAGTATTAAACATCGAGGATGATCGAAAACGGTTCTTAGCCTCCTGACAATTGAAGGATGGGGCTCTAGCTTGGTGGGAGTCCATTACTCTCAATGAATCAAAAGATTATTTCTCTTGAGCAAGGTTTAAAGAAGTTTTTGAAGAACAATACATGCCCGCTGCTGGATTGTCCCACCTCTATAGAAGTTTTATGGATCTGAATCAAGGGAAAATGTCCGTGGAAGAGTATTTGTGCAAGTTTAATGAATTATCTCGATTTGGGCCTGGACTGATGGACAATCCATTGAAGAAAAATGTGATGTTTATTTTTGGGATGAAGGGTAGTATCATGATAGGATGACTGCTCATGTTAAGAGAACCTTTGTAGATCTGGTAGATATGGTTTTTTCGGTCTGAAACTTTGGACTAGAAGAATCTGCCCATAGCTTAATGGAACAACAACAATTGGAAGAAGAGAAAATTCAATCACTAAGGGAAGAACTCATGGCAAGGAAAGTCGGGAGAAGGATCTTAGAAAAACCGTTTGAAAGATGTTACTTGTTATAATTGCCAACAAAAGGGCCATCTTTCCACCACCTGTATGAATCCTAAGGTTCAGAAAAGGACCTACCACAATTGTCACCAACCAAGGAACATGATAAAGGATTGCCCGTTAACAAAGAAAGGGGAGCATGTCAGAGTTTTTGCTATCAAGGATGAACCCTCAACTTCCACAGATGTGAAAAGCAAGGGAGTTTTAGAAGGTAAAATTTATGTTAATAAAGATTTAGTTAGAGTATTATTTGATATTGGAGCTTCCCACAGTTTTATTTCTGAGGAATTGGTCGATAAGTTTAACTTACCCCAAAAATAGTAGATCCCCCTATCTATGTGTCCAACTCCATAGGTGGTACAACTAGTCTCTATATGATTTGTGAAAAAATCCAGGATACCTACCTATCCCAAAAAAATTCTTATGATCTAATTGTCCTTGATTTTATTGGATTTGAGATTTTACTCTGTATGGATTGGTTGTCTGAATATAAATTTTTTCTTGATTGTGTTAAAAGGACAGTGCTGTTGCAAAGTAAAAGAGGTGAACATTTTAAAATAACATATGAACAACCCTGTTCGGTAGGGGATAGTTTCATTTATGCACTTAATTTGTTTCAAAAAATGTCTAGAAGAAATATCGATTATAAAGGAGTTTCAGGATGTTCTTGAAGAAGTGAAAAGTTTACCCCCACATAAGGAAATTGAGTTTCGAATTGACTTAATTCCTAATGCAAGGACTGTTGTTCATTGTATCCGTAAAATGGCACCAAAAGAGAAGGATAAATTGAAGGATCAAACTAATGAGTCGTTATAGAAAGGGCTGATTAGACCGAGTCACTCAAGTTGGGGAGCAGAGTTAGTTTTCATTGCAAAATCAGATGGCTCCCTAAGGCTTTGTGTAGACTATCGAGACTTGGAAAGCAGACGATTAAGAACAAGTATCCTCTACCCCATATTGATGACTTGTTTGATCAACTTCACAGTGCTCGAGTATTCTCAAAAATGTACCTAGCTACAGGATTCCATCAACTAAAGATAGTAGAAGACGGCATTCCTTTAACTGCATTCAGAGGTCCGAATGATTTCTTTGAGTGGTCGGTTATGCCTTTTGGGCTGATAAATGTGCCCGCTTATTTTGTAGACCTTATGAATAGAGTATTTAGAGATGTACTCAACAAATACGTGTTGGTTTTCATTGACGATGTTCTTATCTATTCAAAGACTAAGGAAGAACATGAAAGGCATATAGAGATTGTATTGGAGATATTGAGGAGAAATGTGCTTAAAGCTAAATTCTCAAATGACACTTCTGGGAGAAAGAGGTAAGGTTCCTTGGACATGTTGTGTCAAGGAACAGAATTTCAGTTGATCTAGGAAAAACTACGTTCATTCTAGACTGGAAGCAACCACAAACTCCGAAGGACATCCGTAGCTTCTTAGGATTGGCAGGATATTACCGAAGGTTCATTTAGGACTTCTCAAAAAATTTCTCTCACCTAACAAAGTTGACTATGAAAGATGTTAAATTTGAATGGACACCGAAATGTGAAGAAGCATTCAAGGAGCTAAAGAAAAGGTTAATTACCGCTCTAGTCCTAGCTATTGCTGATGAAAGCAGAGTTTTAACCGTATATATTAATGCTTATGGAGAAGGAGTATGTGCAGTACTAATGCAGCATGGAAAGGTTATCGCTTATGCAAGTAGGCAGTTAAAAACTCATGAGTGAAACTATGCAACATACGACTTAGAATTATTAGCCTTTATGTTCACATTAAAAATGTGGAGGCATTATTTACTGGGTGGAAAGTTCAATCTCTTCACAGATCATAAATCTTTGAAGTATATTTTCATGCAGAAGGATCTAATCATGAGACACAACGTTGGCTAGAATTTCTTACATTATATGATCTTGACATTTTATATACACCCGAGAAATCTAATATAGTAGTAGATGCGCTAAGTAGAAGGCATGTCGTTATAGCTTATTTAGTGGTACGTCCAACCTTGATTAATCGTATAAAGGAGAACTAGCTCAAGAATCCGTTAATTTTAAGGATAGCCAAGGCAGTTGAGGAGAACACGATACCGAGAATATGGAGGGGATTCAAAGTGGATGAGCAAGGAATTTTAAGAATGCATGGGAGAATATGTGTTCCAAATGTCGGAGGGATTAGGCACGAAGTTCTAGCCGAATGTCACAATTCCCGACTTACAATACATCTTGGAGTTACCAAAATGTATCGAGACATAAAGAAGACTTTCTGGTGGGAAGGTATAAAGATGGACATATCCATTCATGTTAGCAGATGTGCAAATTGTCAGCAAATCAAAAGCAACCAGCAAAAGGCTATAGGACTACTTCAACCTCTCAAGATTCCAACTTGGAAGTGGGACTAGATATCAATGGATTTCATCGACGGCTTACCTCGAATGAGGAAGGGAAATGAAGGCATTTGGGCTATCATAGACCAATTAACCAAAAACGCATACTTTATTCTAGTAAAGCCAACAAGGACTGCTTATAGTCTTGTAGATATATACATGAAAGAAATTGTTCGATTACACGGAGTTCCGAGTAGCATAGTACGTGACCGAGATTTAATCTTTACTAGTCAGTTCTGGGAGGCGTTACAGACAGCTTTGGGAACAAAGCTAAGTATAAGCACCGCATATCATCCCTAGACTGTAAGGCAAACAGAAAGGGTAAACCGAGTGGTGGAAGATCTTTTGAGAGCTTGCATATTAGACTTTGGAGGATCGTGGGGGAATCATCTTCATTTGGTAGAGTTCTCTTATAATAATAGCTACCAGGAAAGTATTGGCATGGCACCGAATGAAGCCTTATATGGTCGTTCATGTAGATCACCAGCATGTTGGATTGAATCTGGAGATCGACTATTACTTGGTCCTGATATGATTTGAGAAGCCTTGGAGAATGTAGATATGATCAGGAAGTAGCTAAAGGAAGCTCAAAGCAGGCAGAAAAGTTACACCGATCAGAGGCATAGGACTTTAGAATTCTTGGTTGGAAATTTTGTATTTTTGAAAGTCTCTTCGATGAGGGAGTAGAGTGATTTGGAAGAACTGGGAAGTTAGCACCTTGATATATTGGACCATTTCCCATTCTTGAGAAAATTGGCTCATTAGCCTATCTGGTAGAATTACTAGAAAGGTTTAGCCTATCGAGTAGAATTACCAAAAAGGTTGTCATGTGTACACTATTAACCCAAAAATTGGATCAACACCCTGGATTGAGTGTGAAAGCACCAGCCCTATTCTTATAGAGCAATAATATAGAAAATAAACGTAAAAGAGTATAAATAGAAAGAAGACAAGAAGATTTTTACAGTGGTTCGGTTGTTAATGAAGCCTACATCCACTTTATAGTTTTTATTATAAACTGATTGTTGTTACATGATGTATTTGATTACAAAGCTCTTGAATATCCTTAGCTAGATTGAATCTCCAATGTTGGAATCTACTGGAGAATCACCATGAACCCTTTTGAAGATGGTTTTAAGGAAGATGAAGAGTGAAGAAAGCTTCCAGCAGAGTTTCAGCCACCAGTCCTAAGGATTCCCTATATGTTTCAGGCAAGATGGTATTTATAGAGGTTGGAGAGTTGCTGGGCCAAGCCCGTTCGCTAGATGCTTGTAGATGATCACATGAAGGAACAGTGGAAGTAATGCCGAGGCCCAAGCCAAAAGCATGGATCGCTAGCGATCCATAGAATATGCCCAAAGGCAAACCAATTCCTTAGCATTTCCCTTTCCTCTGTTCCATTTGAGTCACAGCAATCCTATGATGATGTATGGATCGCAGGCGATCCATAGTGTATGGATTGCTGGTGATCCATACACTTAGCCTATTTTTGGATTTTGGTGTCTGGAGATCTTCGTTGTCTTACGTCAACGTTGTTTGCGAACTCCCGAGTTGATGCTATGGATCGCTGGCGATCCATTGGCCATGGATCATTGGCGATCCATGTCCTTAGATTATTCTTCTTCCTTTTCTTCCAACTTCTTCTGACTCCTTGTTTTAGTCCTTTCGTTTGATCATGGAGCTATTCTGACTCGATTAAGTTGTTCCGACTTCTGCTGGGTTAAAAACCCGGATAACATTTTCCCCCGAGAGTATGCTTTCGCTGGAAACAAAGTGTGCTCTGGAACATGACAAGTTTCAGATTATTATTCTGCGAATTTCAGTGAATCTTCGGAGTCCATCCCAAGATGTTGTTTTCAATTGTCTGACTTCTAATAGCCATTCGTTTTTTGATTTCGATCTGAATTTCAATTCCTAGTATTGACGATGCAATCTTTGCTCCATGGTTTACACAAGGGTTTAGATCAGTAAGTGGGTGCATGACATAGGTTTGGAGTCGACCTATATAGTTTTAACTCGACCGGCGGTGAAGCTAAGTTTTGTCTCGAACGATTGTACGCTATCTTGGAGCGAAGTCTTACTCTTTGTCCTTAACTTCTCCTTTTCGAGAACTTGGTTAAGTTCCCATCGACGTTTTTGAATTCCAATGCGACGATTTATTCCAAAATCGGATATAGTGGATGATTTGATCGTATCGCTCTTCCCGTTTCTATACTTCAGTGAACCTGAAAAGAAAAGCTTCCCATGTCGCTTCGGATGGCGGCTCCGTTATCGATCGTTGATCGATAACAGGTAAGTCTGGAAGAGATAATTTCAAAGGATGATATAGATTGTTTTTCAAATGTTAGCAAGCTATCTACACTAGATTGTTGGTTTTCAGTATCCGGGATACTGGACTCTTCTCATGTAGATAACACACTGCATCTACCTCAGTCAACGCTCAGAACCCGACTGGTCAACATACAACGACTTCCCTTGGATTCTGAGTGTTGGTTATACGAGGATATAATTTAAAGTAGAACATATCTGACGGGGTTGAATGCCAAGTTTTGTTATTGAAAATGACTTTTCGGTCATCCAATCTTTAGTCTGGCGAAGGTACTTCCACTCCCATGGAAGCTGGGTCCTTCGCAACTTAGGCTTCACTTATTATTCCTTCGGAAACTAAAGCATGGGTTGTCGATTGCGATTATACTTCCTTTGCGTTTTTCGGAATTCAATACACACCAGCCTCTGTCTCTGGGGACTATTGGCTTAATTGCTCAATTCCAAGCATTGCTTTTTCTCACTGTTTCACTTCTTGTGTTCATATGCAGCATACTCGTTTACTGTAATTCTACACATGTAAGTAATACTTTGCGGTCATTTTGGCATATTCTATTTCTTATCTTTGTTCAAAACTATGAAGTAGCTTGGTCTAGCTAGTTCTGTAGCTAATCCCTACTTATGCTCAATTGAGTTCGTTTCAACAAAGTGTTGATGTAAATGCCTTAGTCCGTAGGGCTGATTCCTTTGACTACTGAACCAACATGTTTTGGGAGATTAGGTCTCCTAAGAAATAAGTTCGATTGCCCCAGTTTGATTGACATGATAGCTCCTATCTTCGGGAATTAAGGACTTTGTTGCTTGATCCCAAGATCTGAGTTTTGTAATGATGTTGGTATGTATTAGAAAGATGCGTTTCTGGCATCTTTTGCTAAAGTAAATTCTTCTAAGTCCGACATTGAGATCCTAATCATGTGTTGGTTTCTATCTCTGGAAACTCATACACGGATGACTCAAACCTGTGGATTTTTCCTTGATGTTGTGGATCTTCAGATAACATAAGATTTAGGAATAAAGAGTCGATTAAGCTTTTGCTTCTATTTTTGAAAGCCAATGTATTAACAGTTTCATTTTATGGGTCTCTTCTGAGCATCACCAATCTTCAAGTGATGGTATATTCCTGTAAGGTAGGACCAAATGATCTAGCCAGATCGTAAGTAGGTCATCAATCCTTCTCGCCGTCACCAGACTCTGAGCGACGGTTAATTTTTGAAAATTGAATCCTTTATTTCCCTTACTAGCAATTTGCTGTTAGAAATGTCTATTTAGCAGAACGAAACTGTTATCTAACCAACTCTGTGGTTTGGACTGAGGATTTGTGTGCCTATCCCTATTTGCGGGACTAGCTATTTTGAACGATCGTATTTAGACGCTTGCGAGAGATGGAAATATGTGGGGAGAATTTCTCAATTACCCCCCGTTGGGCCCTCAATCCCATTCTGGAATTGAGGAAGTTCGGGGATTTTATTTTCGACCTTCCATGATTGTTCCCACTTGTCCTTGGCCATGCATGCTTTCCTTAGTTGCAGATGCCGTCATGGAAGTATTGTTCATATGTCAACCCTTGTCTTTGTGAGTTGATAACCTACCTACCTGGTTCTAAGCAACATTTCCTCATCGTTGCCTATCTTTTGTCTGTATCTAAATTCTTTCTAAACTGAATTCAGGAAATTCGGTTGTGCACCAGCTTTCATCCCTAGAAATTAGCACACGAGCAATTCAATTCTAGGATTTCCTTTCAACGCTGCTTTTTTCCTGTGCAGTGGTTGTTTCGTATGATGAAAGTTCGAACTGCCCGGCTGACCAATGAAATCTTATGTCTTCCTATTGTTTCCCATTTATGGGCAACGGTAGTTTTCTGAAGACAAGGGTAGAATCTTAGTTGAGGATCAACTTCTATCTCCAGAAGCTAGTGCATTGATGGTTTACTACAGTGAGTATTTCTCATTGAACCTGTAGATAAAGTTTTCCTGCCGTTGCCGAGGCAGTACTGGTACATAGTGAATAGCAAATTTCCCGGCATAACCGGGGCAATGTCGGTACTTAGGAAATGAGAAAAGGCCTTAGCGTTGTCGGGGCAACACCGACACTCAGGAGGTTGGCATCGATTTTCCTTACCGATCCGACAATGCTTTTAATCTAGGGGCACTAGTTTTGGTCTTTGAAAACTTGGACTTCAATGTTTGGATTGTAGAAGTCTATTTTTAGTGTTCAGGCAGTGTTAAAGTCATGTTAGTGAGGATTGAATCATTCCTCCGATCCTATATAGTTGAGTTGATCCCTTTCAACCCAATGTGGCTGTTTTTCTCAACGTTGCTTAAGTTCATGATACACCATTAACTGGAAGGATGCAAGTCCCAGGCGTTATTGTTGCCTAGCCTTGTTAGTCACCGTCAAGTGTTACCCTTGGAAATGCAGGGTTGTTTGTTAACCAATTCCATGGTTATTCTTATTCATGAAAAATCAGATTTCCTCCAACCGGTTTTTGTTATGATCTGACTTCTATCTATGGAACCCTTCATTTTTAGGCGGGACCCTTCATTTCTAGGCGAGACCCTTCATTTCTAGGTGTCAAATTCTAGGTTCTTATAGAAAATTATAAATTATGGAGCGATTCATCACATTGCTCCTAGTACGACTGCGCTCATTCCTATCCTGATCATGGACCAGTAGAGTTCGGTAGTGTTTTTCTTGAATCTGTGACACTTAACCTTGCTTACTTCAGGCCATATGCATTATATTGGGATGATAGCATTATTGCGGATATCAACCTTATTCGTTGGTTCCACCAATCTTCAAGAATAAATGGTTCAGCTACTCGATTCTGAGCATTATCTCCTTGTCGTTGTCTGTCTTCGGATAACAGCTGGTTTTCTAAAAGTAGAGGGTTGAGACCTTAGTCGAGCACCTACTTCTGTCTTTGGAAGCCATTGGATTGATGACTTGATTCTGGAAACGTCTTCTATCATTATCTATCTCAGGTCGACGGTAAGTTCCTCCTTTTATTGCCAATTTCCGAGCTATGGTGAATTTTAAGGTGTTCGATTTTCTTATCGATATGACGATCTGGAGTTCTCGATGTTGCTGCGGCAACATCAATGTCTAGCAGGTTGGAGCAGTTTCCTTTTTAATTCCGCATTCGTCCAGCCTACTATTCTGCTTAGTGTTGTTGCGATTGTCGAAATTCTCTGTTCGGCATAACAGAACCATGAAGTGATTTTTCGTCCTGACCAAGTGTTAGTGTGTTATGTGTCGCCAGTCCATGGGGCTGATTACTCTGACACTTGATGTGAGACTTTATGTTCTAGGCGGCTCCCTGGATGCCCCCGGTCAAAGTTGTGTCGCAGCTCCTATCTTTGGGAGCTCGTGATTTGAATGTCTTAACCTTATACATTTTGGTCAAAGATCGGAATTCTTTGTTAAAATCTTGGTTTGGGAACTATGTGGCATTGCCGGAGCAATGTCGGCCCTTTTGCGTGGTAGGGATCGATTCCTGTTAATCCTAAAATAAACAAGTTTTCCGATATTGTCAAGACAACACCGATACTTAGAGAATTTTGACGATCTGGTGATGATACCAGAGCAACATCAAGTAGTGTTTGCGCAGCTTATCAGATGTGCGGCTTATGAAAATTCACGGCTTACGAAATGCGCGGCTTTTGAGAATGCGTGGCTTACAAAATGCACGGCTTTTGAGAGTGCGCGGCTTATGAAATGCACGGCTTATGAAAATGCACGGCTTACGAAATGCGTGGCTTTTGAGAATGCATGGCTTGTGAAATGCACGACTTTTGAGAATGCATGGCTTATGAAATGCACGGCTTAAGAAAATGCACGGATTTTGAGAACGCATGGCTTATGAAATGCACGGCTTTTGAGAGTGCACGACTTATAACATCCGCGGCTTTTGAAAATGCACGGCTTACGACATGCATGGCTTTTTAGAATGCGTGGCTTACGAAATGCATGACTTTTGAGAGTTCGTGGCTTATGAAATGCACGGCTTATGGGATCGATATGACCCGTCGACCCAGAACGGTTTGGAACATCTTGACATTGCCAATCTTAGGGTAACGTGAAGAGATCGTGCTTCGAGAGCATGGTTTCACAGCTCAAGAAGTGATGCGCGGCTTATGGGAGTGCGTGCAATGGTTTGGGCCTTTCCAGTGTTGGAGGAACGATACTAGTTCTTAGAAGGTAAGGATCGAGTTTTCCTGTCAATCCGGCGATCTGATTTTGCTGGAACGCGATTTCGTCAGTTATGCGATTTCGTCAGTTCTAAGTGATAATTGGTTTTTGGATTAGGTAACCGTGGCTTGGATGATCCTCCTGTATTTCAGGAAGATGTGCATGGCCAAACAAATAAGGTTGTCATAGTGGAGAGATCTACAGCTGACCGCATGGAGATGGTTATGAAGAAAGAGCTTATGGGAGTTTTGAGAAAGACTCTCAGTTTCTAGTCCAAACTGCCTTTTGGGAATTGGTCTTCAACTGGCATACAGTTTAAGAGGAAAAGGAACTGGTCACCAAGAGTGGTAAAGGAGGAGTTAGGAAGAAGTAAGCAAGTATCATGCTTCTATTTCGTTTGTTGTGCTAACTAGGTCGTTAAGTCCGTAGTTTTCAGAATGCCATAATTTTTGATCGGACATAATAGAACTGTGGTATGATTAGTCTTGGCTTTCCTTGTAGCTATTCAAGTATGTGTGATGCCTCCCATGTCAGCCCTCTGTTCACGCTCTTAAACTGTACCCAGGGTTTCTCCACACCCCGTTTAGTTGCATGTGATCCAGTGCATGCAATCGTGTCTTCTAGATGATTAAAGCATGGGAAAGCCTCTATCTTTAGAGACTTATATATTAGGGATTTGAGGCACTTGGTTCTCCTAGGTGTCGAATCTTGGCTTGTTCGAGTCGGCCTCTGATTGATCACAAGGTCGGTTCAGTTTTGGCTTAGTTTCTTTGAGCGACTTTAAAGCTCTGGAATTTAGCACTGTTTGTCTCATTGGTCATTGGAAGTGACACTATTAATTTTGTGGAGTGACTGATATGATTGTCGATTTGTGGCCCCAGAGCGTGACTTTGTTGACTTCGGAGAGCTTTGGATCAGATGACTGCTGATCTTCCAGTTCACCTTCGCGATGCTTTAGTTCGTGAAGGATTTCTGGATCAGATGGTCGTTGGTCTTCCAGTTCACCTTCGCGGATATCAGTCGTATATAAATTTCGCTGATCTACCGGTTCGCCTTTACGACACTTTAGTTTGTGAAAGACCTTCATGCTCACGTAAGGTATTTTGGATCAGATGACCGCTGATCTACCGATTTACCTTCATGACGCTTTAGTTTGTGAAAGACCTTTACGTTCGCGAAGGGTTTTTTTGATCAGATGACCGCTGATCTACCAGTTTACCTTCACGATGCTTTAGTTCATTAAAGACCTTCACGTTTGCGAAGGTTTTTTGGATCAGATGACCGCTAATCTACCATTTTACCTTCACGATGATTTAGTTCATGAAAGACCTTCACCTTTGCAGAGGGTTTTTTGGATCAAATGACTATTGATCTACCGGTTTACCTTCATGATGCTTTAGTTCGTGAAAGACCTTCATGCTCGCGAATGGTTTTTTGGATCAGATGACCGCTGACCTACCGGTTTGCCTTCATGATGCTTTGTTCATGAAAGACCTTCACGTTCGTGAAGGGTTTTTTGGATCAGGTGATCGCTGATCTACCGGTTCGCCTTCACGACGCTTTAGTTCGTGAAAGACCTTTACATTCGCGAAGGGTTTTTTGGATCAGATGACCGATGATCTATCGGTTTACCTTCACGATGCTTTAGTTCGTGAAAGACCTTCACATTCACAAAGGGTTTTTTGGATCAGATGACCGCTGATCTACCAGTTCGCCTTCACGATGCTTTAGTCCATGAAAGACCTTCATGTTCGCAAAGGGTTTTTTGGATCAGATGACCGCTGATGTACCAGTTTGCCTTCGTGATGCTTTAGTTCATGAAGGAGTTTTTGTGATCAGATGTCAGGCGACCAGACGGCCTTGGAGTGTTAATTCATCGATTCTGAGAGGAATTTTGGTCGGGTGTCCGATGATCGAACTGGCTTGAAGCGATTATTCGTCGACTTCAAGATAAATTTTTAGGATTGAGCTTGCGGGAACACAGTTTCATCGGTTCTTGGAGACTAAGGTGTTGGATCTGTTTGTTCGACGACCCTTTGGATAAGACTTCTCGACGCTACCTGAGCAACGCCAGTTCTCAAAAGGGGGATCGACATGACTCATCGACGACATAGAAGCATTTATTTTGCCGTGCCATCTGCAATTCCCCCAATGTCCCGGTAGGGCTCATTTGGAAAAGGAAAGTAGACAAAGATGGATGAGAATGCATCGTTTTAGATTGTTGCCCCCTTTCCTTAGTTGCTAGCTAGATAGAGTGTTATTTGATAATCATCCTTTCGTCTGATTTCATCAGTTAGCCTGGGCTTTTTCGAGTATATTTAACTTTCTATTACATATGCCTCCAATAGATTATATCCCCTTCGAACGACATAGACAGGGGTCTAGTCCTTAGAGTATTTTTCTTCCTTTTCTTCCAACTTCTTCTGACTCCTTGTTCTAGTCCTTTCGGTTGACCTTGGAGCTATTCTGACTCGATCAAGTTGTTCCAACTTATGCTGGATTCTGCTGGGTTAAAAACCGGGATAACATGCATAATGTTTTTCATGTGTCCCATTTACGAAAATATGTGTATAACCCAAAACAAATTGTGGAGACAACTACCCAAGAAGATTTAGAAGTAGAACCAAACTTGACTGTCATCAGGCAACCTAATCGAATCGTGGATCATGACGAGAAGCGATTAAGGAGAAAGGTAGTAAGATTAGTTAAAGTCCAATGGAGTGGTGATGCTGAAGATTGCACTTGGGAAATGGAAGATAGAATGAGAAAGACATATCCTAAGTTTAGGATGGATGTATAGTCTTTATATATTGTTGTGAGAAATGGGGATTACAGATCTTAAGGCTGGAATAACACTAAGAGGGGGTGAATAGTGTTTTGTGGATTTTTTAAATCTTTTTGAATTTTATTCAACTTAAACACCAACAAATGCAATTCAAAAACCCAGATATAATCACAGAATCAGACACAGATGCAAATACTAAATAAAAGCAGTAAAGGAAAGAACCCACCAGGATTTTATACTGGTTCGGAGTTACCCTACATCCAGTCCCGCACAAACATACAGATTTCTTATCAAAAATAATCTCCCAGATTACACCCTCGATTTCAAGGCCACGAGGTACACCCTCCTGTATTCGAGTCCGGGGCAAACTCTCTTGATTTACCAGGCCTCAAGATCACCTAATCGATTTCCGAGGCAACAATCACACCCAATTGATTTCAAGGCTCAACTGTACCTTTTACTCAATAGTTTGATTTACAAATAATTATATAACTCTAAATAGCACTGAGATCTTACGGAGAGAGTGGCAGAGAATCAAACAAGAGATAATCAAGTTTGATTCACTTGGTATTTCGGCAGAGTATAGTTTGGAATTCTTTAGAGTAAATATGGAAGATGAAGAGAAGAGAAAACAAATGAAATCCGATTAAAAATTCATTTAGAACTACTGGTATTTATAGGAAATCAACAGCCATATCTATTCGTGAAAGGATACAACGAATAGACACTTCTTTTGAAAATTTGAATTAACGGACACCATGTCGACATGGGGTATCCCATGATGTCGACATACCCTAGTTAAAAATAATGTAAAGTTTGTTTTGAAAATGATATTGAAAGGAAAACAAGATGAAATGATTCTGGAGTAAAATAAACTAATTTCCTTATGTTTTAAAATAAAGAAGAGTAGAAAAATATATTTTTAGAATGTATATATAAATTTGATTTTAAATCTCAAGTATATATATATTATAAAGAATATTTAAAAATTAGAAGATAGTTTTAAAAACAAACGAAGTTTAAAACAAGAGTTTATTTAAAAACAAAAACAAAGAATATTTTAAGGCTAAAACATTTTGAAAAGCAGTTTTGAAAATCATTTTGAAAAACTATTTTGAAGTAGTTTTGCAAGCTTCTTCCTGCAGAATATCTCATCACATCAAGACTCAAGAACTTGTACAAAACTAGGATGTTCGTGGGTTTGTAAGCCACTTGTTGTAGGTTTGTAAGCTACTTGTCGTGGGTTTGTAAGCCACTAAGAAGGTAGAAATGGGTTCCATCCCAAATGAAATATGGAATGAAGATTCCCGTGCTATTATGAAGTTTTAACATAATTCTAGACTCAATACTTATCTTGTACTATTAAAATCTTGAACTCTTGATAACTTGATTTCTTGATACTCATGAGTCTTCAATCTTGATATCTTTGATCTTTAAATTCATCAGTCTTGTACCTCTATACTGTACAGTCTTCATTCTTGGTACATGCATGTTTATATCCTACATATACATATATATATATATATATCTAAACTATAATATTAGTATTTATATTTTATAACAAGTCCTAAGGTTGTTGTCATCAAAACCATCCTTCCCAAGGACTAACAATTGTATCGATATAGTGTACTCACCACCTATGGTGTAATCACTTATCATATCTTTGTACGAATTTCCTCTTATCTAATATATTCCTATTTAATTTATCTTATTCTTGTCGTAAATTTCGAGGACGAAATCTTTTAAGGAGGAAAGTCTGTAACGACCCATGAATTTATCACTTTGGAAAATAATATTTGATTTAAAAATATTCAAATATATGATTTTATAACACAAATTATAATTTTTTGAACAATAATTAATAATGGTAATCTTATTTTGAATAAGTATTTACAAAAATATCGATAAAGTGACCGAAAATCTTTTTACCAATAAACTGCTTGTTAACCCTCTGGAATCACCAACGAGTCTAGATATATGCACTTATTTATCCATATAAGCAAGAATATGTAATAAAATTATTTATTTCATTTTTAGAAATAAAATGTTTTTATGACATCATCAATGTTATCATCGTTTTTGAATAATTATTTTTTGAATTTAAATTGATTTTAAATGATTTAATAATTATTTTAAAATCAAATGAGGCCCTTTTAATTATTAAGTAATAATAGAAATATTATTATTAAACTTTTTTTACAAATATATGTATATTAATTGAGAAGTAAAAATGTGATCGGAAATCAAAATCTGAATTCATAACGGTTTTAAGTAGAGAAGTTGTGCAACGTTGTATGTTATACGTGACATACAAGCACACATATATAGATATCTACATCCATGTACACATATATACACCTTACAATTAACATTTACATTTACTAATTACTAATGGTAAATAAAATAAATATCATGATATTTATAAAGGAGGAAATCTAATCTAATGATGGCATATCTCCCTTAAGTCATCTTAATACATGCCTTACAAGTGAAGTAAAATAATGGAGATGATGTGGAGGGGGTGGGCATGTGTGGTCGAATCACATGGAGGATGTGGTGGTGAGGTGGAAAGATGATGTGATGTTTGGTGAAAATATCATGATATTTTGATTCATAATTTTGCCGATAAATACAAAGCATAACTCTTCACTTTCATTCACCCTTCCTTCTCTGATTTCCTAAGCTTTATTCATCTTCTTCTTCTTCCTCTTCATTAATGGCTTCCATGGTCTCTTAGGAAAATTCAAAAAACAGAGTCAAAGTTCCGCCAAAATAAGTTGTAATATATAAAGAGATATTCCACTACGAGTTCAAAGCCAATTTAGTAATCTCCTCTTCATTTCCCACTTAGGCCGAGCCCATCTAAGCATTCCTCCACCCTTACAAGCCCAAGGCCAAACCCCTCCAAGAGTCCTGGAGTAGGATTCATAAGCTCTGGTACAGGAATAGCGGAGCTATGGTCGATTTCGTAGCATTCAAAGTTAGATCAGGAAAGCTATTATGTGAGATACCCTACTAATTTATTTTATAAAATCTACGATGATATGATATGATTTTTGTGCTTGTTTATGATGGTTGTTTATCATGTTTGGATACGATAATATATTTGCTTGGGTATGGAAATAATTCACATTGTATATACGTTGAATTTACACGAAGAAATCACTTTCTTCTTATAAATTATAAAAGTGTTATGGCATAGTTAAACATCTTTAAACATCAATAAAATGGTTTATAAATGTTTTATAAACATTAAAACTCATTTCGGCAAAGTTTTGAAAAGATATGAAATTGGAGTCAAAATAGGCGCGTCACGTAACGGCAGCTCGCGATTTCGCGCCGTAAAAGTAAAATCAATGTGTAGAATGGAATATAGCTCGGAATTATTCAATAAAAGAATTTTTCGAGCTCTTATAACTATATTTTTCAAATGAAGAAGAAAAATTAATATTTCATTGAACGAAATTTGAGTTATGTCCAAATCAAGTTTTTAAAAACATCACGGTTTGGCAGTTTTGGGAACCAATGTGGTATATGCTTTAAAATTGATATTTTAAAATCTTTAAAAATATGAAATAAATCTTATAAATATGTTAAAATGTTTTAAAAGGAATTTGAGTTATAAAAATGGACATATATAAATTGAATTAGATTTTTGAACAAAGAAGCTTGAAAATAATTATTTGCATCGGTTTTTGCAACGGTTTCGGTAACTTTTGCAAATTATGGTTTTAACTTAATTATTCTTTCCCAATCATTTTAGCAATCTTTTCAAATGAATAATTAAGTATTTTGAAGATGATTTGGAAGTTTTATAATTATTTTAAAGGAGTTTTAAATAAATGATTAAAGGAAAATTATTTTAAACAATATTTGGAATCGTGTTAAGTAAACGAAAATCATCTCTAAAAGGTCATATAAAAGAAATTAGAGTTGACCAAATAACTTGACCACCTTATGGGTGATAGAGAAATAGTCTCTAGACTCAAGCTTGGACAACCAGTGTTTGGGTTCCGCTCTAGCCATCCGCACTGGCCCAACGGAGGGGATAGTAAATTTGATTTATTCGTACCATCATTTCCTAAGATAAAAAGAGATTTGGAGATTTTCGAAAGTTAAACAAGATTTTAGAATAATACGATTTTAGTAATATATGAAATGTATTGATTAAACTACGTATTAAATTCTGAGGAGTGAACCCGTACTATCCGTGTGAATTTAAAAGGTGGTTTCACCGTTATTGGGCGAATAGTACTGGTTGAATAAGAAATTAGTATTGAAGTATAATTAGTATAATTTCTATGGAACCTTTTTACTCAATAGAAATTGGCTTGGGTTTATAGTAAATGATGTCTTAAATAACATTGTTTTTGACCCATTTAAAAGTTATGATTTGAAAATAAGAAACCTTTGTCAAGATTTAAATAAGTGATTTGGAAATATTTTCCTAAGTAAAAGGTGAAATGATTCGGAATTATTCCAAGACTTAAAAAGGGTTTGGTTAACCCAAGAATTTTATAAATGAGGCGTAATTATCATGTATATATTGAAATAGAATATGTTTTAAAGATGTATATCTCTAAAGAGATATTTTACTTGATTAAAAGTATTGATTAGTTAAATGGTAATCACCTACATGCTAGACATCTTTTATCGATATTGGTTCGGAGAAACTGGGATTGGATTTGGGTGATTCCTATCCAAAAACCACTTCGAACTAATATACGTTAGAAAGTGAAAACATGTTGAAGATAATGATTTTGAAGACGGAGATCTTCATAATGAAGGGCTGCTTCCCACTAACCTCTGGGGTAATTCCCTTATCATATATATAGTGGCAGTGGTTCCTTCAATTTGAAATCTTCGATGCAAGGACTATTCGCTACTAATCCTAGGGGTGATTCCCAAATAGGATGTAGTAGGAGAAGTGCCTTCGGTTTGTCCTGTGCCTGGACAACTTATATGGACGAATGTCTGGCATTGCGTTTCTAAACCACATAAATTGATTTTTACAAACGTACATCTGTCTAGTGGTGTAGAAGGTAACCCCTTTTATACTTAACACCTTCTTTAAGACGTATGAGCTCAAAGGTTGTACTTTTTTGGAAATCAATAGTGTGTTGTTAGAAATGGCAATCTGGCATTTAAAGTGGAATGTGTTCTGTGAAAGGCAAACGTTACCTCAGGCCTCACAGCCGGAAATGGCTTAAACAGGGTTAGTCGTAAGGCTATGTGAGTCGCAACCATTAGGGTATGATCATCACCTTTCTAGATTACTCTCCATGTATCGAGTATATGGTGTATGCTATGGGATCCCGGTAAAGGTTGGTAACAACCGAGGTGATGTCATATTTGGTACTATCCAGGATCATTGTGTTGGTCATTAGAAAAGGGATGGGCCGCTTTTGGCAGATGCAAAGGACTGTCTATGGTTCCTCGGTACATTCCTCTAGAGATGTACTATACGAAAGGTAGTCACTTACCTGCTATTGTTGGAATCCAGTTTCAAATACGAGCTTTACGGACTTAATTGTGCAAATACTGGAATGTGAGATGCAAGAATTTCAGCTATGTTATATATTTATTCGAAATATGTTTTTCAAAGAAAGTCATTAAAAATAATATCTCTGAATTTACATATAAAATGTATTGGTTATCATAAGGTAAAAACATGTCCGTGTTTCTGTGCGATGTAGTCTTATTGTAACAACCCTGGTTTGGAAATTACCTGTTAATGTTAAATTATAACTACAAGCGGTGATGCCCCATTCATTTCAAAAATCACTTCAAAATGGTTTAGTGAAAACCGTGCTCGAAAACAATGAAAAACAAGAAAGATAACTCAAGACCGATAACTTGAATTCAATACGAATTCAATTCAAATTTAACCAAAATCAATTCGAATTCTATTTAAATTTGAATTTCAATTGATTTTGGGTTAAATTTGAATTGAATTCGTATTGAATTCAAGTTATCGGTCTTGAGTTATCTTTCTTGTTTTTCATTGTTTTCGAGCACGGTTTTCACTAAACCATTTTGAAGTGATTTTTGAAATAAATGGGGTGCCACAGCTTGATAATCTCAATTTTCTCTACTTGAAAATTTTGACTCCAAACCAGGGTTGTTACACTTATGAGATTACCCTTTGTTTTCAAAAATATTCGTGTTTTGAGTTTTCTCACACCAGTCCTATAACTGACCCGGAGTTTATTTTCTTTTCCCTTAAACTCCGAATGCCCTATTTTTTGGGTAACCAAGTAGTCAAGTATAGCTGGAGCATTTTAGAGGAGCTTGAAGCAGAAGATTCCTCTATAGATAGTTATCCATTTCTACTTCTGTTGTATTATGTATAAGTATATACTAGCGCCTGCGTAGGGATAGGCAGTTATAACAGTCCCTAGCTGGGTTAGTACTTGCCATAACTCTTATATATCATTTTGAGAGTGATTGTATATACTATCTATATGTAAAATATTTAAGTTGTAAAATGCGATGTGAGAATCTGTGTTTCTATCTTCTATCTTTATTTTCTTTCACCGCTGATCATCCACCTCTCCGGCACTTGAATTTGCGGAACGTGAATATCATGGATGTATTAGTGTCGATCTTTGAGGGTCGAAAAGGAGGGTCGTCGCACTAAAATCCAAATTAACTTAATACATTGAATGACAAATCTATTAATTTTAATAAAAAAATTTACAATTTCATTCTATCAACGTAGCTTACCAAATTTCAAATGCATTAGTCTTCTTCTTAGAGATACTTTTGCTTCCAATGGATTGTATTCCTTCGGGTACAACTATCAAAGTCATATTTTGATAATGTATTTGGAACCCACTCTGGATCTGAGCATCATGCCATATGGTAGAGTTAATACTCTTAATGGCTTATTGACAACCGAGTAAATTCTTTACTCGATAGATGAGAAAATCACAATTTCTCTATAATATGTGAGAATTCTCTATAATATGCGAGAATTCTAGTTGGACATTCTAATTAGTCGTTTCCGTTCAGGCGATGTCAATTTCATTTCATCCTTTGTAATCAGTTTTATCTTTGATTGTATCCAAGTCCATTTTACTATTAATAATTTCTAAAATAAATTCTTTCATCGTGAAGTTAGTGTTTCATGAAACAATAATTGTTTCTCAGTGTAATGGAATAGGTATTCATAAGCATTTTATGAGTTGCCTGCATAAAAACTGATTTGGTTTTAAAGTTTACGAAGCTTATGTTCATAACATAAATTGATCATTCAATACTTATCGGAACTCATTTGGGGTCGTCCTCTGTTTATTGATGGTTTTTCTATGAATTAGAAAATCACCCATAAATTTAAATTAAAAATTAAGCATAAGCGCACGGCGTAAAATTCTAGTACGTGGTGAATATGGGTCGATCCACAGGGAATTATGTAGATTCTAAAATTTATATTCAATCAAATTAAACCAAGAGTTGAAGTTTCGATTAGCTAAGAAAAAATGTAAAAAAAAGCTAGAACAAAAAGTGATGGAATATATGAGATTAGAAAACAATTTAGAGGCAAATCCACTCTCGTGTTTTTGTAAATCAACAAAAAAATCTATGATCTCTATTTTTTGATATTAAGTGGAATTAGTGATGTATTTATTATAAGTATGGTTTATTTATGTTATTGATTAACATAACTTAAACCATCAAACTATAGTACAACAACCAAAGCCACTTATCAATTCACATGAAAATGAAGTCAAAGCAAAAGCTATTTTAAGTATGATCTATTTACTATTGTATTTAGTAACATAGATCATCAAATTTTGTTTCAACCTTAATTTCATAATTAAAAATCAATTAGTAAAATGATGATGTAAATTGTGTTTATGTTTGAATTATAATATCCTATTTGAAAATACAACATAGGCTATCAAATTCATTTTTATAAACTTACATCAACATTTACTTCTCATGAAACATAAAAGAGACTATAAATCACAAAATTATGTTAAATCTACATAATTAGAGACCTTCATTACCCCTAAATTGGAGGGGTTTAGCTACTCATTTGTGTTATCAAATCAACACATGTAAATTTCAACATTTTAAAGCAAGCAAAAAAAGTAAGAGCTAATTAGAATAAAAAAGATCTAAACTAGTTGCATAAAAGTAAAACTAAGCTACTAACATGAAATGAAAGAGCATGTAAATAAAAATGACAAAGAAAATAAAATAAAACCAAAGAAGAAGCAAAAGATCAAGAGGCTTAGGAACCCATTTTTATTTCATATAACTTTATGGTTACAACTTGCATTCTAATTTCCTAAGTAATTAAAAAGAGAAGAAGATCCTTTACATGCACATAAGAGGGCTACTTAGACATGCACAAAACCCTAATCCATATTTTTGAGGGCTTCCAAAAATACCCTTTAGGAAGTGGGGCCACCAAGTAATCATTAGTCCCTAATTAATCCATCATTAGGTATGCATGAAACTTTAACCTCCACTAACTTGTCCATTAGCTTTTAATTGTAGATTAGGGTAAGTGGGTAGGTGGGGTCCTCCATGATGCATGGTTTGAATTATTTCCATCTACATTCCTTTGTTTCCCTCCTTGTGCATGCATATCTTCATGAAACACCTTCGTATTTCCATCCAAAAATTCCTATAATTAAAAATAAAATGTGCAAGTAAATATTCTGAAAATTAATTCATACACAAAATTACTATTTTACCCCCACGTTGATGTATGAATGATGACTTGAAAGCATATCTGAAATTTGGTTTTAAACATGTAAAAATACCCAATTATGACATTTATTTAAAACAAAATTGATTAAATATGGATGTAATAATATGCACATTTACGTGCACATCAAATACCCCCACACTTATCTTTTTATTCCTTCTCAAATAAAGAAAAACTAAGATAACTCCGTTTTCGTAGGAAACACGATTGCATTGAGCATATGCAATAAGCCGTTAAACCTCTAGGTGTCCCTAGTAGGACGAGTGTTGTCTTGTGAGGGTTTTCAGCGGATACTTCCCACAAAATCCAAATGCAACATGAGAAATTCCTATATCCAAGACTTATTTAGAAAGAGATGGATGCAAGTTTTTGAAAATATCTGCAAATGAAGAATTTACTTTCAAATCGACACGAATAAGTTAAATATAAGTTCTGGTCATTATCAAGAAATTTAAGTCCTTTTACTCGTCAAACTTCAAACAAAAATTAAGTAATCATCACAATTAGACTCCAGTTTTGGCTAGTTGTTTCGTATGATAACATAGTGCAATTATGAAATAGATCCTTAGTTCGATATCAAAGTTTTTCAAAGTGATATTTTCATTTCTTTTGAATAACAAGTCAAATCACATAAGTGAAAATAGTGCTTGGATTTCAATTGCTTACTCTCTCTTTATTTGAAAATTTTATTGATATTAACAATATTTACATATGCCTAACTCAGAAAACTAAGGCCAGATATATTACCCATGCACTGCCTTTCGGGCTTATGTGAGGTGAATACAGAGCATGGCGAGTGCACACACAAGTGTGTACACCTATCGACTGTAGGCGCTAATAGTGAAAGAATTTTTTATATATATACATACGACTAACTCAGATAAATTGAGGTCAAATATACCGATTATGCACTGCCTTTCGGGCTTACGTGAGAAGGGTATAGAGCATGGCGAGTGTACACACTTGCGTGTAAACACATGACTCTAGGGGTTAATAAAATATATACATATATACAATAGGTGTTTTTTTCTTTTAATTTTTTTTAATGAAGAGAGAGTTTTGCAAAATCATCTTAGCATTACTTAACTTAAAATGATTTAAAATGTTATCGCCTTTACATTAAATCAACCACTTATTAAACAAAGATTTCAATTAGGAAATACTTCATAGTTATCACCTATGTACCTTCCTATATACTAGTAAAACCATCGTTACTTGTAATCACACTTTATTTTTATTTTTGTTAAGACAAATAAATTTTCAAAAATTTCAATTTAATAACCAAAACTTATACTTATCCTATAATGTTCCTTCAAAAATAAATCAAAATGCTAAAAAGAAAATATTTTTGAGATTTAGAAATTTTAGACTTTATTTATAAATTTTGAGTTTTGGAAAGAAAATGAAAATTTAGAAATGCCATGAAAACTTAAAAAAATGAAGATGAGACTCCCATCCACTTAATTTTGACTGTGTCCCCACAGTCAGTGCATGATATAATGTGTGTAACGGAGAAAAATATGTACATATTTACAAAAGAGGATTAACATTTCTTACTAGACGTAGATTGGCTCATGAAGAAACATGAGCTCCTCCTCTTGGTTACATAGAAATTCCAAGAAAGGTTTCAAACGATGACCGTTGACTTTGAAAATCAATCCAACCCTAGGGTTTTGTTTTTCTATGGCACCACATGGAAAAAACAATTCATACCACAAATGGTCCGGTCCATCTCGATTTTAGTTTCCCAGGGAATAAGTGAAGTCTAGAGTCATATAAAAGAACTTTTTGGTTTGGTGAAAATGTGTTTCTTAGGATTGACTTGTCATGAAAAACTTTTGTTCTTTCTTTGTAAAAAATTTTCGTTTTCATAAGCGTCGTTCCTAAGTTCGTTGAGTTGTAGTTTTCGGTTTTCGCCAGCTTTATCGAGATCAAAGTTTAAGTTCTTTATTGCCCACAACGCTTTGTGTTCAATTTCAGCAGGTAAATGGCAAGCTTTCCCATAAATTAAACGAAATGGGGATATCCCAAGGTTAGTTTTAAAAGCAGTACGGTAAGCCCAAAGTGCATCGATCAATTTTTGAGACCAATCTTTTCGATTTTTGTTAATGGTTTTCTCCAAGATTTGTTTTATTTGACGATTCGAAACTTCAACTTGGCTACAAGTTTGAGGATGATACGGAGTGGATGACTTGTAGGTTATCGAGTATTTCTTCATTAAAGTTTCAAAACAACGATTGCAAAATGGGTTCCGTTATCACTGATTATTATGCGAGGTGTGCCGAACCTCGAAAAGATGTTTTCTTTAAGGAATTTCACAACAATTCTATGGTTGTTGTTTTTACACGGAATGGCTTCGACCCATTTCGAGACGTAATCAACAGCGAGAAGAATGTACAAATTTCCAAAAAATTGGGAAACGGTTCCATGAAGTCAATACCCCAAACATCAAAGATTTTGATCATAAGAATGGGGTTTAGAGGCATCATCCAAGCATTTGGCAACGATCGCAGATTTTGCAAAATTCGAGTGAGTCTTTGAAAAGAGTGGGTCAATAGAAAACACACTGAAGCACCTTTTCAGCGATTTTTCGAGGATCGAAATGTCCACCACACTCTTGATCGTGGCAAAACGAAAGAACACTCTTGATTTTGCAAACCGGGATGCAACATCGAATGATTTGGTCGGGACAATTCTTGAACAATTATGGATCATCCCAATAGAAATATTTCACTTGGAACATGAATTTTCATTTGTCCTGTTTGGACCAAGATGAAGGAGTTTCTTTAGTGACTAGATAGTTCACAATGTCGGCATACCACGGATCGACAGAAACAGAAAGAATTTGTTCGTCGGGAAAGTTTTCATTGATTGGTAAAGGCGATGGTGCTTTGGAAAGATGATACAAATGATCGGCTATGACATTGTCGGATCCTTTTTTGTCCTTGTTTGTAAGATCAAATTCTTGTAGTAAAAGGATGCAATGAATTAAGCGAGACTTAGTGTCCCTTTTAGCGAAAAATTGTCGAAGAGCGGAATTGTCCATGTAAACAGTGATGTGTGAGCCTATCAAATATTGTCGTAATTTTTCGAGTGTGAAAACTACTGCTAGAAGCTCTTTTTCAGTGGTTGTGTAGTTAAGTTGAGCATCGTTCAGAGTCATGCTAGCATAGTAGATAACGTGAAGGATTTTGTTGATGTGTTGTCCTAAGACAGCATCAACTGTAAAGTTTGAAGCGTCACACATTATTGCAAATGGAAGGTCCTAATTCGGTGAGCAAATTACAGGAGCAGAAATGAGTTCATTTTTTAGACGTTCAAAAGAAGAGACACAATTAGAGTTAAAATCGAAAGGAATGTATTTTCCAAGAAGAGTCGTAAGAGATCGAGCAATCTTGCTAAAATCTTTTACAAAGCGTCTACAGAAACCGACATGGCCTAGGAAACAACGAATGTCCTTAACGGATTTGGGAATGGGTAGATACGCAATGACATCGATTTTCGCTTTATCTACCTCAATGCCTTTATTTGAAATGACATGTCCAAGGACTATGCCTTGAGTGACCATGAAGTGGCATTTTTCCTAATTTAGCGTTAAGTGTATATCCTTACATCGTTTAAGAACAAGTTCAAGATGGTGTAAACACTCAAAAAAAAAGAGTTCCAAAGATAGAAAAATCGTCCATAAACACTTTGAGAAATTGTTCGATCATATTAGAAAAGATGATGACCATGCATCTTTGAAACGAAGCAGGAGCATTGCACAGGTCAAAAGGCATACGACGATAAGCAAATGTGCCAAAGGGACACGTAAAAGTTGTCTTCTCTTGATCTTCGGGAGCGATTGGAATTTGGTTATAGCCGAAATAACCATCAAGAAAGCAATAGAATTCGTGGTCGGCTAAATTTTCGAGCATTTAATCGATAAAAGGAAGTAGGAAGTGATCATTACATGTTGCGGCATTTATTTTCAATAGTCAATGCAAACACGCCAATTCGTTTGAGTACGAGTTGGAATAAGTTCATTTGAATCGTTCTTGACAACGATAAGTCTAGATTTTTTCGGTACGACATGAATTGGGCTAACCCATGAACTATCAGAGATCGGGTAAATGATTTTGTTATCGAGAAGTTTGAGAATTTCGTCACGAACCGCATCCTTCATTTTTGGGTTAAGCCTTCATTGCGCGTCACGAACAGGCTTGGCACCGTCGATTAAATGAATGTAGTGTTGAACAAGAGTGGGACTAATTCCCTTTATATCAGTGATCGACCATCCTATTGCTTCCTTATTTTTTGACACAATTGAAAGTAAGGAAGTTTCTTGATCAAAAGAGAGTGTCGCAGAAATTATAACGGGAAATGTTTCATTATCACCTAAGTATGCGTACTTAAGGTGATCAGGAAGGGATTTAAGGTCCAACCTCGGGGGTTGCTCAGTCAAAGAATTGTGTTGAGATTCGGACTCAACTGCAAGCAATTCAAAGGGGAGCGTGTATTCATTCTCGTTGGGGATTTCGTGAAGCAATCTTTCGTACTAGGCCTCACGTTCATCGTTAAGGTCAATCGTCTCGTTTTCAAAGTTTTCGTGAATGGCACTAACTTCCAATGTTTGGTCACGAGGTTCATTCAATTAACTTTCAAGATTGAAAATGTTAAGATCCAAAGTCATGTTTCCAAAAGATATTTTCATCAAACCATTGCGACAATTGATTAAGGCATTTGAGGTAGCTAAGAATGGTCGGCCTAATATTAATAGGATTTGACTTGCAGGGTTGGTCACAGGCTGTGTTTCGAGAACGATAAAATCAACAGGGAATTATGAATTGCCCTACTTTAATAAGCATATCCTCAATTTCTCCTACGGGCTTCTTAATGGAACGATCAGCGAATTAAAGCATGACCTTTGTTGGTTTGAGCTCGCTTAAGCCTAATTGTTCGTACACAGAGTATGGAATCAAGTTGACACTCGCTCCTAAGTCTATCAAGCATTTATTAATCGTCTTGTCTCCAATTGTACATGAGATTGTGGGGCAGCCAGGATCTTTGTATTTAAAGGGCATGGATTGGGACAAGTCTTCACTCAAACTGGCCGCTAAGAAGACTTTTTTGGGCACTTGAGTGTGTCGCTTTTGGGTACATAAATCTTTAAGAAATTTGGCGTAAGTTGGGACTTGCTGAACGATGTCAAGAAGCGGGATATTAAATTTCACTTGTTTAAAAATTTCCAACATCTTTTCCATTTGGTCCGAGTGTTTCTTTGGTCGAAGACGATGTGGGAATGGAACATGATACTCAGTAGGCGGGTCTACTTGAGTAGAAGAAGAATTTTGATTGGCATTCGATTCGATGTTTGGCTCCATGTTCTGTTTAGATTTGTTTGTGGTTTTAGAGGTGTCGAGAGAGGTTTCCGGTAAATCGTCTGGATTAACGACTTGATTATCAATTTGTTTACCGGAACGTAGAATTGTGATAGCATTCAATTGGGTGATATTGCTATCTTAAACAACATGGGCTTGATTTGAATTAGCGTTTTGATTTCTAGGATTTGGAACAGGCTGGCTTGGGAATGTGTCTCGTTCGCGTTCACTTACAGATGTGGCTAATTGACCCATTTGCATTTCAAGTTTAGCAATTGATTGGCTGGTGTTTTGCATATATGAGGTCAATAAATTTTGCAGATTGTTGTTTGATTGGAGGCTTTGAGTGGTTGCTTTAGCCAATGTTTCAAGAATTTTTTCAAGTGAACTTAAATGTTTATCGCCTTGGGGAGGGGGAGCAAGATTTGGTTAAAAATTTGATTGTTGCAGTTGATTTTGAGACAGACCTGCAAAGTTTGGTTGGATTGGTTGAAAGGGAGGATTCGAAGCATTATTCGGAAATGCTTGAAAATTGGAACAAACCACATTCATGTTGGGATTGTTTTGGTTCCAAGCGAAATTTGGATGATTTCTCCAACCAGGATTGTACATTGGGGAAAACGAATCATTTTTAGCTTTATTGAAAGCATTGATTTGTTCGAAAGAATTAGGGCACTAATCGGCTATATGATTAGGATTGCTGCATTTATAACACATGGGTTGGGAAGCTTGGTTCATTTGGTTCGATGAGAAAACGTTGTCGAATTTGTTAATCATTGCATCGATTTTAGCTTCCAAGGCTAAAGATGATCCTATCGAGCGTGTGCTCGATCGTGAGTAAATTGATTTTTCGTTCGAACGTTCCTATTGGGACAACTTTTCGGCTAGATTTTCAAGAAATTGCCAAGCATCATCATGATGTTGAGCGAGAAAGTTGCCTTGTCACATTGATTCGAGCATGGTTCGTGAGCTATTTTCGAGTCCATCATATAAGATTTGGCAAAGCGTCCAGTTTTTGAAGTTATGGTTTGGACATTTTATCAAAAGCTCTTTGAATCTTTCAAAATATTTTCCAAATGGTTCTCCCCTGAATTGATGAAAATTAACAATTTCGTTTCGGATTTTACTCATTTTTTCCAAGGGGTAGAACTTTTTTAAAGAAACTTTCACAAATTCTTCCCGAGTTTTAATCTAGTTAGATGGTAAGCTGTACAACCATTTTTTCTGCGTAATCCGTAAGAGCGAATGGAATTAATCGGAGTTTGAATCCATCATCAAAAAGTTGTTAGAGTTTCATGGTTGCGCAAACTTGTTCGAATTTCATCAAAAAGATGTATAGGTCATCGTGTTCAAAATTGCCAAATTTTAGAAGCATGGCAATATGGTTCGAGTGGATTTCAAAATGGTTACCCGTTGGGGCGGGTAACATGATGCAAGATGGAATAGAAACTCTATCGGAAAAGATTCTATCCATAAGAGTTCGAGGGGCGTTCTCGTTCGCCATTTCAGGATGATCGTTTGTTCGAGTTAAACGATTAGTAGTTGAATTACGAGTCCAAGTATTCGTTGTTGTGTCACAAGTCCAAGTACTCATGCACAATTAAAAGTTGAGAAGAGAAAAAGTTAGAATCGAGTTTAGAGAATGGAACAAGATTTGGAAAATGAAATGAAAAATTGTTTTTGTTGTTTTTTTTATATTTTGTTTTTAAAAGGAAGAAAAAAAATTACCAAGAGAAATTTATTTTTTAAAAGAGGAGTTTTATTTTTGTTTTGTTATTTTGGCTTTTCAAAAAAAATTATATGTTTTTTATTTTTTTTGTATTCAAATTTTCAAATTTTTTCAAATATTTATCAAAAGGATTTTTTTGGTTTAGTGAAAACGTTTTTTCTTTTTTTTTCTAAATATGCATGAACTAATGCAACTAAATGAATGCAAAGGACTTAATTACAATTTTCTGTCCTTTGTAGCTCCTAACCCAAAATTGTATAATCACAATTTGTCCTAAATCAACAAAAATATTTCTTAACCAGGTAACGGGCAGGAGTTATCGGTGCACCACGAATCACCGTAGCAATGCAACTGAAGGTTTAAGTACCTTCAGAGAAACAACCACTATAATTTTTACGAATCACCATAATATTTATAAATGGTTATTGATCTGCTGTAGCCTAGACACAAAGAAATAAAATTGTTCAAAGGAGACAACTGTCAAAATACAATTAAGCCCAAGGTGAGCTCATGACACCCTTAATTCGAATGTCTAATCTTTATTATTAGTCAAAATTTTACGATGAAATGCGATTTGTGGGCCAAGGAAGGGGTGATGAAATCCCCCACCATATGTGAATTTGGGTGTTGCCCTTAGAAAAAAAAGAATGAAATGAATGCAAAGTAGAAATTAAATGTGAATTGACAATGTAACTAAAATGAAGTTTGTTTTTGTTTTTGAAATTTTGTTTTTTTGAAATTTTTTTATATATAAATGCAAATGCAAGCAACCAACAATGCAAGATAAATAAAAACTGGAGATGAGAGCACGATACCAGAGCGTGCAGATTATTAGCAATTTATTTTTATTTTTTTAAAGCGGCAATTTTTTTAACAAGAAAAGCAATTCTTTTCCCTGCAATTTTATGCTTTGGCAACCTGAAATTTCAAACAAGATATATACAATTGTTTTTTTAGATATATAAGGATGGAACTTAAAACAATTTAAAACAAAACAAAACAAAAAAATCTTAAAGGACAAAACCAAACAAACTAAAAACAAGTTAAACAAAACAAATTAAGCAAACATTTTTTTAAGGAGTGAGCTAAAAGCAAATTAAACAAAACAATTTAAAACCAAACAAAAGAAATAAACAAAAAATAAATTCGCTCAAGCCCACACCCAGAAGAAATACAAACCTGTCTGAATTATGCAAACCTGCTACTGAAAAAAATTAAAATACACAGACGAAAATTCTTCAAAACGCAATTGAATTTTCTCAAAGCAAATCGATTTCTTCCCCAAAGCAAATTGATTTCTTCCAAAACACAGAATTTCTTGCTCCCAAAAACAGAAGTTAAGTCAAGGCGATTGTGGATAAGGGAGTAGCAATGGTTTGAGCAGGCAGTGGCAATGATTCGAGGCGATTGGGTTAGGTGGGTAAGTCGCGGTTGAGTCTTTGGTCCGATTTGGCGAATGGGGTTTTCGATGGGTTGTTTGTGAGTTTGAGTTCGTTGACTTGTTATGATGGATGGTTTGGGATCGAAGTTTGATTGTGTTGCAGATGATTATAGAGAAGAGTAGGTGGCAGTAGAGGAGCGAGGCAAATGGTTGTATTGATGATCGAATTGAAGGGTGTGTAGGCAAGTCAGGTTGGAGGTGAAGGCTTGTATTTTGGGTATGAGGATGTGAAGTTTGTTTGCTTGTTGACAGAGGAGTATGCAGTTATGTTGATGGATGGTGACAGTGGGGGGGAGGAGGTATTTGAGAGGAGATTTTGCAGTTGTATGATGGTGTTTGTTGAAATGCAGGGGAATAGAGTAGGAAGAAGTAAGGGTGGCAAAAGTGGCTGACAGTTTCAGCAGAGGTGGTCAGGGGAATAAGAAGGCAAGATGACAGTGGTGATTGTGGTTAATTGAAAATGCAGTGAGGAGTAATGGTATTGAGTTAGCAGTTCGTATGTAAGAAAAGGGTTATACGGTGGCAGTTTTGGGTTTTGATGGTAGAATTTATAGAAATGGGGTTGTAGTAGAGGCAGTGGTGACTGTTGTGAAGTCTGATGAGTGAGTTGAGTGGTGGAGGGTGATGATATGTAGGCAGTAGTTTATGTATGATGATGAATGTGGGGAATGGTATGGGGGTATTTGCCTTGATTTTGCTGATGGTATATGGTGATGTACTTATGGTATGGTTTGCAATGCAAGTGTGTTGAATTGACAGTGTCACAACAGCTGGTTGATGGAAGTAGATGGAGTGATGAAGTGGAACTGTAGTGGAGCGGTTTGGATCAGTGTTGGAGGTAAGCAGTGTTATATGCAGTGATGTAGATAAGAAGTTGATATTGCAATGGCAATGGCAGAGGTTGTTGGTTAAAGGTAAAGACAGTGTTGTTTGGAGTGGTATAGGTAGAAGTGTGCAGGATGGAAGTTTGCTGTAATGTAGGTTGTAGGCAGTGGCTTGTGTATGGTTTATATAGGCAGAAATGTGAAATGTACACAGCAGTGGTGGTCAGGGGTGTATTTGATGTTGATTATTTGGATTGTTGATGTGTTTGGGATGTTTTGGATTGCAGTGGCAGTTATACTGGTGAAGGAGGAATGGTGGTTGATCAAAGGTGAAGGAATTGACAGTTGTGTAATGACAGTTATGTGGTGGTGAAGAGGGGTATGTAACGACAGTTGTTTGCAGATGTGAACTATTGTGATGGAGCAGTGGATTGAAGGGGATGGACTGTGGGTTATGTAGTGGTATTTCCGACAGAGAGGGGATATGCAGTGAAATGCAAACAGTGAATGGCAAGGGGCAGTGTACACAGTGTTATAGTTTTGAATGTAAATATGTAAGAGAGAAAAGGAAAAATGTAAATGTAAAATGTGAATGTAAAAGCAAAAGCAAGTAATAAAATATTTTTGTTTTTGAAATTGTGTGTGTGTGTTTAATAGAAATGCTAGTAGAAAAACAACAAGCACTCAATTCAAAATGCAAGCAAAAACCAAACAACACACACAACATAAAACTTTTTTTTAAATGTAAATTAGCACACAAAACAAACACACAATAAAAATCAAACGAAAATAATTCGAAGAATAGAAAATAAACTCCCCGGCAAGGGCGCCAAAAACTTGTTTAATGACGGTTTTTCTATGAATTAGAATATCGTCGATAAATTTAAACTAAAATTGACCGCAAGCGCACGGCATACAATTATAGTACGTGGCGAATACGGGTCGATCCGCAGGGAATTATGTAGATTTTAAAATTTCTATTCAATCAAATTAAACCAAGAGTTGTAGTTATGATTAGCTAAGAAAAAATGTAAAAAAAATCTAGAACAAAACGTGATGGAAAATATGAGATTAGAAAACAATTTAAAGGCAAATCCACTCTCATATTTTTGCAAATCAACTCAAAAATAATCTATGACCTCTATTTTTGATATTAAGGGGAATTACTAATGTATTTATCATAAGTATGTTTTATTTATGTTATTGATTAACAAAACTTAAACCATCAAACTATAATACAACAACCAAAGCTGCTTATGAATTCTCATGAAAATAAATTCAAAACAAAATCTATTTTAAGTATGATCTATTTACTATTGTACATTGTAACATAGATCATCAAATTTTGTTCCTACCTTAATTTCATAATCAAAAATCAATTAGTAAAATGATGATGTAAATTGTATTTATGTTTGAATAAGAATAGCCTATTTGTAAATACAACATAGGCTATCAAATTCATTTTTATAAACTTTCAACATTTACTTCTCATGAAGCATAAAAGAGACCATAAATCAGAAAATTATGTTGAATCTACATAATTAGAGAGCTTTATTACCCCTAAATTGGAGGGCTTTAGCTACTCATTTTTGTTATCAAATCAACACATGTAAATTTCAACATTTTAAAGCAAGCAAAAAAAAGCAAGAGCTAATTAGAATAAAAAAGATCTAAACTAGTTGCATAAAAGTAAAACTAAGCTACTAACATGAAATGAAAGAGCATGTAAATAAAAATGACAAAGAAAATAAAATAAAAACAAAGAAGAAGTAAAAGAACAAGAGGCTTAGGAATCCATTTTTATTTCATATAACATTGAGGTTACAACTTGCATTCTAATATCCTAAGTAATTAAAAAGAGAAGAAGATCCTTTACATATACATAAGAGGGCTATTTATACATGCACAAAACCCTAATCAATATTTTAGGGGGCTTCCAAAAATACATTTTAGGAAGTGTGGCCACCAAGTAATCATTAGTCTCTAATTAATCCATCATTAAGTATGCATGAATAACATCCACTAACTTGTCCATTAGCTTCTAATTTTAGATTAAGGCAAGTGGGTAGGTGTGGTCCTCCATGATGCATGGTTTAAATTATTTCCATCTTCATTCCTTTGTTTCCCTCCTTGTGCATGCATATCTTCTTGAAACACTTTCATATTTTCATCCAAAAATTCCTATAATTAAAAAGAAAATGTGCAAGTAAATATTCTCAAAATTAATTCATGCACAAAATTACTATTTTACCCCCACGTTGATGTATGAATGATGACTTGAAAGCATATTTGAAATTTGGTTTTGAACATTTAAATACCCAATTATGACATTTATTTAAATAAAAATAGATTAAATATGGATGTAATAATATGCACATTTACGTGCACATCATCCACACAAGATCCCTTATGAATATTACGTGCAGCCTCTCGACTCATACAACCTATCAACTCCTTGACCTAGGATATGTAGGGGCTTCCTATAAACTTTTATCTTATATGATCTCATAAAATATTCTTTAGGTGACATTATATTTTAACCTTATGTACTTACTCTTAAGTACACGACCTAATAGAAAGAAGTTAACTCGACTTCACTAGTTACTAATTGTACTTTTTCTAACAAAGATTGAGTACTCCTTATTGATACATCATTATGTATCATAGGGAGGAAGTGACTTTTAAGATTGAATCTTATTCATTTTTAGGTACATTTAGAACTCCTTTCCAATACACTCATTTGTTTGATCAAATCAAACCATTTTATTTTCTTTTACATATCAAGTTATTTACTTTAGTTTTATATTCTATGAACTTATCATTGACATACTACATGTGTAGCAAATACATAGGTTTATGTTTATGATAATTCATCAGTGGATTTAACAAAGTATATGGAACTATTTTGTATCATTATACCTATGATTGCATACATCTGTACGTATCAGTCCTATGAATTCATGAACTCTTGTGTCCTCCCATAGTATGGTTGTTTTTCCCTTAATCATTCGAGATATAATTCATCAATATCGTATGATTCATAACCATATGGTTGTAATTATTCCTTAAAGATATGGTATAGTCCATAATCCAAAAATAATTATAAAAATTTCAGATACTTCTGTGTTTTCTAATGCATTACTTTTAATATAAATACTATTATTTCAGATTTATTTTAAAATGAATAATCATAATATTAATACTTAATAAAACTATATCTATTTTCAATGAATACTGAGAACAGTTATTATTTCATAAAGACTATTTGGAATGTTTACGAGAACAACTTTGTAGCTTGATGTATCCACTAAGAAGTGTTATATGGTATGCCCCTGTTATTTCCACCATTACTATAATAGTGTGTGAAATAAAAATTTCATTCAACTACTTACTATGAGATTTTATTTCATTCACAGTAACTAGTTTATAGTCATGAGCTTTAGATCAGTTATCTTGAACTCGAAGAAATAACTTACACAGAAAAAAATTTATATGAAAATACATTTGAAATGGAAATCACATTTCTCATTCCATGTTAAGTATCTTTTAGAATTTTATACAATTCCTCTTTCTGAGTCTCTTCATGAAGTAGAAGCGACAATCACTCCCTACATCCCAACTGAGCCTAAGTTACATCCACTCTTGTATTTCGCTTTCCTTTCTAAAAATGGTCTAACCATTCAAAGGAGATCCTTATTGTAATAAATCATATAAAATACACGATTTCGCATTAAGGTTTATTTGCTTATTTCCAGTGAGCTAATTTTATCAAAGTTTCTTACATTACGAACCACGACTATTCATCCTATAAATATTTTATTTGATCGAATATGGATCAAATATCCATATTCATGTATTGGTTAACAGTTCAAAACTCATAAAAGACAACATAATCTCGAACAAGTAAACTCTTTAGCGACTGGGGCATGAATGTTTTAGTGTTTTGTAAATCGGTTCATGCATGGGCCTTGAAGTGATAACATGTTAAAAGATATATTTGTAAATATATTTCATATATCTGTGTTAATTTTAATTCGGTACATTTGTATATCTCAATTGGCAAACGTTTTATAAATTATAATGGTTGTACAACTATTTAAGTAGATTATTTTAACTTGTATAGGATATATCCTTACAATAATAGAAAGGTAAAATGTTACTATTTCATTTTTCTAATAAGTCTCCCATAAGACTTTTATGTTTTGCAAAATCCTAATAAAAACATAGAAATTTTTCGATTTCCCTAATGAGCGTTATAACTCGCTTACCTTAGGATTCTGACCTTGGATTTGCTCAATAAATCATAGGCCTATAAATAATGGATAACATTTTATCGGTTCTATAATGTACAAGTCCTAACTTTTGGTCTTGATCCTAATCTCAAATCTCGACATTAAGTTTGCTCAACAAATCGAAAAAGATTATTCATTCATACCCACCATTTCGCGATAGCTTAAGTATAGTGCACATACCTTAATTTTGCTCAACAAGTACATGCATGTATCTTACCTCGTCTAACAATATATTAATAATACTACACATATTATCTCTAGCTTGAGTTTGCTCAACAACTAGAGAATATGCAAGTAATTTATTAATATAAAAATGGTAGAGGACGACCTTTACAAAAAGCTCCATAATCTTTAATATACATTTATTTGAGTGATACTGATTTAGGGAATAATGTGTTTATTATGAAATACCCTCATTATTCAAGTGTCACACATATCTAAAAGCACGGTATATGTACTATATGTATTTATTTATCCTTAAATCTAAATTGGGTTTCTTTCTAGTCCTCCTATGTTTTAAATTCATATTACGTGAATTTAATTTATTTATAACTTTTTATAATTTAATTAACTTATATAATATTTTAATGTATATTATTAATTAAATATTTTTAATTAATTTTAACTATTACTGATTAAATCATAATGAATTAGTTCAATTTAATTTACATAAAATTTCTAAAATTTTACATTACTTATCTTATCTTATTTAAAATAGTTAATCAACTTTAACATTTATAGTTTGTTTCTGTGTACATATCAATATATGTATACATTTCAGTTAAGTTACTTTTAATAAATTTTATTTAATAAATTTTATTAAATGTAATATTTTTAATTAATTTGAAATTTAATTTAATTTATCATAAACAACTTTAAGGTAGATAAATAACTACAACAATTATAGTTATACACATATATCAACGTTATTTTACTTGATTCTATTTATCATATTTATTAAATTTAAATTTTAAAATTTTAAAATTAACTATTTAGTTTTTCAAAATAATTTTGAAAAATTTGAATGCATTTTATAACTTTTGTAAAATTTCCCTTTTATATTTTAAAATTAACTTTTAAATTCAAAGTATCTTTTAAATTTTCAAATAGATTGTGAAAATTTGCCCAAGGCCTAAAATCAATTCGAGGCTTTATATTAGGGATAACCTTTGGGCTTACTTCATCCTTTGAGCTATGATAGTAGCCAGGAAGGGCAGAGCATTTGATTACCCTAACCCAACCTTCGACGACACTACCTTTTTAGACATCCTACTAAATTGGTAGGCTTTAACTAGTCAGCATAAACATTGCTAACTTTAAACTATATAGACTATTGGGCTCTGATAACATTTGTAAGAGCTGAGTTGATCGCAAGCGGATGAAATCGGTAGATTTCAAAAAAAACTTCCTATTTTGATCATAGTGGGCTTATGAAGTCCAAAGGGTTTCACGATCTAATCTAGTTATTCAATAAAATCATATTTTATTAATATTTTCTTGTTCATGCTTAATTATATCGATGTTGGTTAATTGTAACATTGGATTAAGTATGAACACATCCAATGTATTCATTTTCTTTTGAAAATTGGTTAAATTTAATTAGGTATATACGGCCTAGAAGATAACGTGGTCCATAAGCAACCGTGTGCATTCAATACAAAACATAATATCACTTTACCAAACTGTACATTATTCTCCTACTTTCCATATCTAACTCTTTATACCCAAAAACTGCTTCCTCCTCCATTCCAATCATGGCGGTCGAAAACTCTCAATGCTCATACTTGGGGTTTCTTCTAGTTCTAGCCTTACATCCTCTTCTTCATACAAGGTTGCTCCTTATGCCATGATCCTGTTAAGTAATCTCCCTTTAATCCTCTTTTCGACCATTTGCATGTCGATTATAGCTAACTCACTAGCTTCTATCTTGTTCCTCTCCAACTTCTGGAATACTCGTTTGTTTCTTTCCTTCCAAATACTCCAAATAGTAACTATCAGAGCAATGTGGTACATTTTGGTTTCCAAATCTTAAGTTTGCCTCATGCCAACCAGAAATTTACTATTTGATTTAAATTGACACTTGAATGTATGTGTGTGTATAGTGTAACGACCCAGAATTTCAGTCATTTGAATTTGAAATATTTAATTGATTTTAAATATTGAAAAGTTAATTTTATAACTTAAATAACTTGGATTTCAAATATAACAATTTATTTGATAATTAATTTGTTGAAATTAATAGTTGAAATTGTTTAAATAATTGAATCTTGGGTTTTAAGTTGGATAAAAATGGTTTCAAAGCTTATTTAAATTCTATTTAATAAGAATGAAGATAATAAAAATTTTAATATAAATTTAGAACGTGATTAATTTGGTTTTTATAATAATCCCTTTTAATTAACGTATAAAAATAGCCTTCCGGGGCACTGTCTTGGATTTCGACGAAACCAGTTTCATTGGATCCGTAATAGTATATTATTGTATGATAATGAATTTCATGACAATTGGACATATCGTTTGGTCGTGCGAGATCAAAACGCGTTGAAATTAATATTGGAAATTTAATATAATAATTGGGTCTAAAAACTTATCTTCTGCATACGATCGAATTAGGCCTCAAGACTAGTTCCATTGTGCTCGGAATAGATGTATAACATATAGAACGCCAGGTGATAAGCCTCATTTGGAGTTCGAGATTTTCGGGTAAGTTTCTTTGAATATTTTAAAAATTAAAATTATATAAATATATATATATATGCATACATACCCACCAATGCTGCCTTACTATTAGCCCATACCCCATCTTTTCAGACCCATCCCCCCCAATACCTCCCCACTCTATATAAACATTGTCTGTTCAACAAATTAGCTTTCCCTCTTTGAATTCAAAGTTTAAAAATCAATAACCAAACATATACTCAACAATAAATCATGAAAAAAAATTAATTCGTACGGTGATTAGCTTCTTCTGGGGATGCTTTGGTGATGTTCGATCAAGGTTTGGAGGGAGGCCATTCATGGGCAGCAGCTAGGGTTTGATTTATCTCATTATAGAAGCATCGATTGTCGAATTGGGTATCATATTTGAGTTTGGGGAAGCGAATAACCCTTAGTGCTGAAATTTCGACGAGTTTCGGCAACAATAATGGTCGTGCGACCTATACGATCGACGAGGAGATGGCGAAGTCATGTTTTATTCTGGGATGCCGAGCTTGTCGTGGCTATGTGAAAAATGAAGCTTCAGCAAAGAGAGGAAGGTTGGCGGCATCGATTCGGAGGATCGTTGATTGGGAAGGGAGGCATAGTGCACGGCCGTGCACTTTAATGGTGCACAGAGTATCAGGGAGATGGGTAAGGGAAGAAGAAGTAGTTAAACGTAATTAAATGCTAATTTTATACTTAGTTATTATATTATTCATTTAATTGTCGATAACTTAAAATTTGTATAACTCCTTCAAACGAGAACCAATCGAGACGTGGATTTTTGCGTTGCATTGGTCTGGACGAATTTGGAGACAGTTGAAATTTGGGCTAAAATCGAACGTCGTTCGGTTTTAGTTCCAAACCGAAACGCCTCGGCGACAACAGAAAATTTTGGTGAGTTAAACTCACCTTTTTGGTTAACTAGTATAATATATAATTGATAGAAATTGTTGAATGATTGTTTGGATGAATTACTATATTTATTAGTTGGTTTGGATATATTCCCGCCCCTGGAGCGGATGAGACCCTATTACGTTCCCATGTAAGAGCGGATGACCCTTTGTATACGAATCCCACTTCAAAGCGGTTGATTGATATTATATAATAATATAACGTTTGTGATGCAGGGAAACAGGTTGGAGTGATCCAACCGGATTCCTCGCCACTGTTGATTTTAATTACATATATGTGTGCTAATATATATGAGCCGTGATGCAGGGGATAGGTTGGAGGGATCTAACGGGATTCCTCATTATTATCGAATTGATTTCAATAATATTCCAGTCATATGAATTATTGGATAATAAACCTGATTTTTGGAAATATGGGTTATGACATTATTGTATGTTTGAAAAACTAAAACCCAGTAGTGATAGAAAATCAATATCGATATTGGTTGAGCGTTTGGCAACTATCAGCCTCAAATTAGTCTTTTAAAAATACTGTAAATTACCATTTGAGTTGGAATTGGTTTTGAGACAAAAAATAATTTTTAAATCCGAAACTGGGTTTCAGAATTATATTATTTAAAAGCTTATCTACTTATATTAATATGTGGAAATTAGCCACAAGGGCCTCTTTAGCAAGTGGAATTAGTTTCTAGGACACACAACTGAAATAATTACTTTCAAGGACAAAACGTAAAATAATTAGTATCTAGGGACTAAAAATCTATGAAATTATGTCCTTGAAAGTAATTGGACAGCTGACTTTGTCCTTGAAAGTAATTATTCTGCTAATTTTGGCCTTGAAAGTAATTTCTTTGAATGTGTGTCCTAGAAAGTAATTGGACTGCAAAGTATGTCCTTCTGGTGAAATGCCCCTATTAATATTGTATTAAGTTATTTAATTTTATTAATATTTTTTTAAGTTATTTAATTATATTAGTATTATTTTACGGTTATTTAATTATATTAATATTGTTTTAAATTTATTTAATTATAGTAATATTATTTTAAGGTTGTTTAATTATATTAGTATTGTTTTAAAGTTATTTGCTTATAGTTAATATGGTATTAAAGAATTTATCAAAAGGTTAATAATTTGAAAGGTTAATTATTTCGACGATAATTATGGTTTGAAATTACTAATAAGGATTATTAATATGGTTTTGAAAATAAAATATTATTATTTATAATAAGGGTAAAGATGAATTATTATTGTTTTTGAAATGATTAATTATTGTTTTAAGATATTTAAGATTAATATTATTTATTATTCAAAATGTTTAATTTTAATAATTATTTTTATATATAATACTATTTTAGAAGTAAATGATCTTTATTTGTTTATAAATATGTTCGAGACCCATGAATAGAGTTGAAAGACTTGGATTTATAAAGGAGCTTATAAAATGGTTTGGAGATGTAAGGAAGATTATTTACAAGGTGAAGAGTATATAAATGATTAGATATTTGTAAACGGACTTAAGAAATAGGTTTATAGATTTATAAAAGAAGTTCTATAAATGGTGTGTAGATTTATAAAGGATTTATAAATGAGTTTTAGAAATGAACAAAATGAATTTATAAATGATTGAAATGTATAAAAGAAGTTTTATAAATGTTCTAGGAGTTTTATAAAATGGTTTATAAATGGTTTTAGGGAATTATAAGGAGTTAATGGATGATTTTTGAATCGAATAAAAAGAACATCTTTCTCAGTTTTGTAAATATACTTATACCATTGAGATAAGTGTATGGATATTTTCTAAGTATTGAAAATATAGGGATTGGTGGATATATCTTTGTAGAAGTATTCTTATACATGTAATTTACAAAGTGGTTCTATTTATGAAAGATTTATAAAAGGAGGCTAGTGATTGCTTATATGCTTAACCAATGTTGGTTTTTCCTTGTGGAATAAATCCCTGATTGAATGTTTGTTATTCGATAGTTTAATAACCGACTATCGAATTTGGACCCAAACGTAACTTTGTAAATATCTAGGGGAAACACGTGAGTTATGTGGCACAGTCATCTCCGACGATGCTATACTATGCGAATAAATCTTGTTTCATTCTCCTAGGACAATGATAATGAAATCTGTCCATTAACGGTTAAGGAGTGATCTCTGATCTTATCTTTGACTGTTTATTCCCTAAAGAATCGAGGTTGAGTTTACCGAAAATTATCGAATGTCTTTTCGAAGAGACTGGAATCAGATATGTTATCCGAAAACCACTTCGATCCAACGAATGTGTTCCGAAGTGAAGACATCTTGAAGATGGTGGGTTTTGGATATAGAGTTCTCAAGCGTTTCATTCAGCCCCAGAACGAACTTGTATAGATGAAAGCTGGTATTTCATTGTTTGCTTGGATGGAAATATTAGCATTCCAAGATAGTTTCCTAGAAGGAAATGGTAAGAGCATGGCCACTTCGAGCCTCACACCTGGAAAATGAATAAAGCAGGGACATGCGGCAGGGCTAAGTGGGTCACACCCAAATAGGGTATGATCATCCCAAATCTAGAGCGATATTCATGTATGCTTCGGGATCCCATTATGTGGTTGTTGATTGCAACCAATGGGTGGTCATATTCAGTGCTGCTTGAGAAGTGAGTAGTGTCGGTCCTGAGTAGCAAAGGTGCAATGCGTTGTAGCCTCCCGTGCATTTTATCTAGAGATGTACAGATTCGGTGCATTTTAGTCATTTGAATTTGAAATATTCATTTGATTTTAAATATTGAAAAGATAATTTTATAAGTTAAATAACTTGGATTTCAAATATAGAAATTTATTTGATAATAAATTGTTGAAATTAATAGTTGAAATTGTTTAAATAATTGAATCTTGGGTTTTAAATTGGATAAAAATGATTTCAAAGCTTATCTAAATTCTATTTAATAAGAATGAAGATAATAAAACTTTTAATATAAATTTAAAAAGTGATTAATTTGGTTTTTATAATAATTCGTTTTAACTAACGTATAAAAATAGCCTTCCGTGGCACTGTCTCGGATTTCGACAAAGCCAGATTCATTGGATCTGTAATAGTATATTATTTTATGATAACGAATTTCATGACAATTGGGCATATTGTTTAGTCATGCGAGATCAAAACACATTGAAACTAATATCGAAAATTTAGTAATTTAATTGGATCTAAAAACTTATCTTCTCATACGATCGAATTAAGCCTCTAGACTAGTTCCATTGTGTTCAGAATAGGGGCTAACCTATAGAATGCTAGGCGGCATGCCTCGTTTGGAGTTCGAGATTTTCGGGTATGTTTCTTTGAATATTTTAAAAATTAAAATAATAATATATATGCATACATACCCACCATTGTTGTCTTATTGTTGGCCCATACCCCTTCTTTTGAGACCATGCCTCTCCAATACCTCCCTGTTCTATATAAACATTGTCTGTTCAACAAAATTAGCTTTCCCTATTTGAATTCAAAGTTTAAAAATCAATAACCAAACATACACTCACTAATAAATCATGAAAAAAATATTTGAATTCGTATGGCGATTAGCTACGTTTGTGCTTGCTTTGGTGATGTTCGATCATGATTTGGGGGGAGGCTGTTCATGGGCAGCAGCTAGGGGTTGATTTATCTCATTATAGAAGCATCGATTCTCGAATTGGGAATCGTGTTTGAGTTAGGGAAAGCAAATAACCTTTAGCGCCGAAATTTTGATGAGTTCGGTGACAATAATGGTCACGCGACCTGTATGGTCGACGAGGAGATGGCGAAGTCGCATTTTATTCTGGGATGCCGAGCTTGTTATGGCTATGTGGAAAATAAAGCTTAGGCAAAAAGAGGAAGGTTGGCGGCGTCGATTCGGAGGATCGTTGAATGGGGAGGGAGGCATAGTGCACGGCCATGCACTTTAATGGTGCACAGAGTATCAAGGAGAGGGGTGAGGGAAGAAGAAGCAGTTAAACGTAATTAAATGCTAATTTTGTAATTAGTTATTATATTATTAATTTAATTGTCGATAACTTAAAATTTGTATAATTCCTTCATACGAGGTACATTAGAGACACGGATTTTTGCGTTGCACTCGTAACAACATAAGCTTCGCAATGGAACTAGTCTGGACTAATTTGGAGACAGTTGAAATTTGGGCTAAAATCGGATGTCGTTGGTTTTTGTTCCAAACCGGAACACCTTGGCGACAACAGAAAATTTCAGTGAGTTAAACTCACCTTTTTCGTTAAGTAGTATGATATATTTTTAATAGAAATTGTTGAATGATTGTTTGGATGAATTACTATATTTATTAGTTAGTTTGGACATATTCCAGCCCCTGGAGCGGATGAGACCTATTACGTTCCCATGTAAGAGCGGTTGACCCTTTGTATACGAATCCCGCCTCGAAATGGTTGATTTATATTATATAATTATATAACGTTTGTGAAGCAGGGAAACAAGTTGGAGGGATCCAACCGGATTCCTCACCACTATTGATTTTAATTACACAGATATATATATATATATATATATATGCTAATATATATAAGTTGTGATGCAGGAGGACATGTTGGAGGGATCCAACGGGATTCCTCGTTATTTTTGAATCGATTTCAATAATATTCCAATCATATGAATTATTGGATAATAAACCTGATTTTTGGAAATGTGGGTTATGACATTGTTCTATGTTTGAAAAACTAAAACCCAGTAGTGATAGAAAATCAATATCGATATTGGTTGAGCGTTTGGCAGCTATCGGCCTCAAATTAGTATTTTAAAAATATTGTAAATTTTCATTTGAGTTGGAATTGGTTTAGAGACCGGAAATGATTTTTAAATCCGAAATTAGGTTTCAAAATTATATTGTTTTAAAAGATTATCTACTTATATTAATATTGTTTTAAGTTATTTAATTATATTAATATTATTTTAAGGTTATTTAATTTTATTAATATTGTTTTAAAGTTATTTAATTATAGTAATATTATTTTAAGGTTATTTAATTATATTAGTATTTTTTTAAAGTTATTTGTTTATAGTTAATATGGTTTTAAAGAATTTATCAAAAGATTAATAATTTGAAAGGTTAATTATTTAAAATATAATTATGGTTTGAAATTAATAATAAGGATTATTAATAAGGTTTTGAAAATAAAATATTATTATTTATAATAAGGGTAAAGATGAATTATTATTGTTTTTGAAATAATTAGTTAATGTTTTAAGATGTTTAAGATTAATAATAATTATTTATTTATTCATAATGTTTAATTTTAAAAATTATTTTTATATATAATACTGTTTAGAAGTAAATGATCTTTATTTGTTTATAAATATGTTCGAGACCCATGAATAGAGTTGAAAGACTTGGATTTTATAGAGGAGCTTATAAAATGGTTTGGAGATGTAAGGAAGATTATTTATAAGGTAAAGAGTGTTATAAATGATTAGATATTTATAAATGGACTTAAGAGATGGGTTTATAGATTTATAAAAGAAGTTCTATAAATGCTATAAACGGTTCAGAGATTTATAAAGGATTTATGAATGAGTTTTAGAGATGAAAAAAAAGAATTTATAAATGATTGAAATGTATAAAAGAAGTTTTAGAAATGAATAAAAAGAATTTATAAATGATTGAAATGTATAAAAGAAGTTTTATAAATGTTCCAGGAGTTTTATAAAATGGTTTATAAATGGTTTTAGGGAATTATAAGGAGTTCATGGATGATTTTTGAATCAAATAAAAAGAACATCTTTCTCATTTTTGTAAATATACTTATACCATTGAGATAAATATATGGATATTCTCTAAGTATTGAAAATATAGGGATTGGTGGATATATCTTTGTAGAAGTATTCTTATACAAGTAATTTACAAAGTGGTTTTATTTATGAAAGATTTATAAAAGGAGGCTAGTACTTGCTTATATGCTTAACCAATGTTGGTTTTTCCCTATGGAATAAATCCATGATTGAATGTTTATTATTCGATTGTTAAATAACCAACTATCGAATTTGGACCCAAACGTTACTTTGGAAATATCTAGGAGAAACACATGAGTTATGTGGCACAGTCATCTCCGATGATGTTGTACTGTGCGTATAAATCTCGTTTCATTCTCCTAAGACAAGAATAAGGAAATCCGTCCACTAACGGTTAGGAGGTAATCTCCGATCTTATCTTTGATTGTTTATTCCTAAAGAACCGGGGTTGAGTTTACCGAAAATTATCGAATGTTGTTTCAAAGAGACCGGGATCGAATATGTTATCCGAAACCACATCAATCCAATAAATGCGTTCCGAAGTAAAGACATCTTGAAGATGATGGGTTTTGGAAACAGGGTTCTCAAGTGTTTCTTTCAGTCCTGGACTGAACTTGTATGGATGAATGTTGGTATTGCATTGGTTGCCTGTAAGGCAATATTAGCATTCCAAGATGGTTTGCTAGAAGGAAATGGTAAGAGCGTGGCCTCTTTGAGCCTCAGACCCGGGAAATGAATAGCAGGGACATGCGGCAGGGCTAAGTGGGTCACACCCAAGTAGGGTATGATCATTCCAAATCTAGAGCGATATTCATGTATGCTTGGGGATCCCATTGTGTGGTTGTTGATTATAACCAAGGGGTGGTCATATTCGGTGCCACTTGAGAAGGGGGTAGTGCCGGTCCTGAGTAGCAAAGGTGCAACGTGTTGTAGCCTCCCGTACATATTATCTAAAGATGTACGGATTTGGTAGGTAGACCCTTACCCATTCATTATTGGAATCCATTATCCACTACAAGCCTTCAGTTTTGATTGTAGAATCTAGTATGCTGGAATTTAATTAATGTAACAATTTTGGCCATGATTAATAAGTACTTGTATATTAGACACTATTTTCATATCAGAAGATTCATATGAAATGTTTGGGTTATCGTAAGGTAAAAACCCGTCCGTGTTTATGTGCGGCGTGTTCTTACGAGATACCTTTATTGTGATGCCCCACCTCTATACTCACACTAGCCAAGGACACTACGGGGTAATGCCGTCGACTAGCACGAAGAATAAGGCTGTTGAGGAGCGACCATCTGTGTAATTGCTTTGTGCGAGTACCGATATGTCAGATAATATAACTTACATTTCATTTCAAGAGGAAATCCGACATATCAAATACAAACTCAAAGCTACCACACAATGGCTATGTGGACTTCGGAAACAAATATAGAAATAAACATAACACAAATCAGTCACAGATATTCATATCACAAAGGCGGAAACAGATATGAATATAACACATAGAAGTGTACATCAAAGTAGTGGTCATACAAGATCCACTACATCACAAAAGAATAGATACAAGTGCTAGACAAAAGAATAAGTATACATCAAGGAGTCTCTATCTCGAATGTATAATAACAAAAACTACTAAGCTAAAGTAGTTAGCCAAAAGTCAGGTGACGAACCCTGATAAGAAGTCAAGCAGAAGCACATGAAATATCTCGGTCTGACCCGAGTATTATTTAAGAAGAAAATAATAAACGGATCAGTCTAGCTATAAATATCATATAAAATGAGATAGGATAAGAGATATGACAAAAACGTATGATAACAATAATGCCATACTGTGACAAGTATATATCAGATAACAACAAAAATCATACAATATCTCGAATATTCTCAAACACTAAAAAGAATTTCATATTTTTTAAATTATTCACCAAAACACAAATATTGATAGAGCTTATCAATGCAATCCATGAAAATTGGTGAAACACAAATTCTAGAAATCAACCACTAGAAGTCCAGAAAACACAAAAGGGGGAAGGCCTATCACAAACGGAAGCATGATAACTCACCAACACATGTGTCACAAACGGAACGCTACCCCATGGTCGCTAACCACAAAGCCGATGCAACGGCGTAGTGCAATAACGGTACACCCGAGGAACCTGAAACTCAAATGAGTTGGAACAACGACGTAGTGCAATAACGGTACGCCCGATGAACCCGAAACTCAAATATTTCGGAACAACGACGTAGTGCAATAACGGTACGCCCGATGAACCCGAAACTTAAATAATTCGGAACAACGACGTAGTGCAATAACGGTACGCCCGATGAACCGAACTCCATAAAGCCCGTAGGTCGCTAGCCTATAAAAATGAGACGAAGCTCAATAGAACTGGGTACAGTCCCCCACGCGGACAAAGAGACATCGCACATCGCTAGTCTAAACCATAAAATGATCATTATTGATCAATAAGAAGTGTCGATTACACTAAGCTAGTAAATAGATGAGTTTAGCTTCATGTCCCATAACCATTGGCTTAACTTAAATATTTACGAACAGATTATAGATTTCCACTTGAAAATTGTCATAAGATTTCAATCGAACAAGTCCAAGAATTAACCAACGAAGTAAACGAAAGCATTTCATACCACTTGTTTTGCTAAGACGTTTAATTAGATTTCTCATACGAGTGAGGTAAAGGTTTGTATATACTAATAGATTGGAAAACGGTTTTAAATGAGAGCTTTATATTTAAAATAGTGTCGAAATCGTTTTGATGAAAGAGTTTTAGTATTTACTACTAGTATAGAAACCTTTGTATTTAAAAGTGACGAATCACAAAAATGATTGTAGAAACAATCAATCACCAAAAACTCACATACGAGAATGTGAATTAAATCCATAAAAATCGATATCAAGTCCATCAAATGGATATTCCAAAAATCCAAAGAAAGAAGTCATCAAAGTTAAGTGATAACAACTATCTGGATCAACAAAAACCGATTAAAATTGGAATCCACACAAAACAGCCCAAAATAGGGAAAATGCACAGTTCCAGATGTCTGGTTTAGAATCCAGACGTCTGGATTTGTTCTCTAGAAATAATCCAGAAAGCTTCCAGACGTCTGAAATTTCAAGGCAGACGTCTGAGACCCAATCTAGACGTCTGAACCAGTAAATCAGATGTCTGAACTAAGGTACTGGAAATTCTATTCCAGATCACCCAGACGTTTGGGAAGTAAGCTCAGACGTCTGGATCTTCCAGATGTCTAGAAAGCAAGGTCAGACGTCTGAGCTGAATGTCTAGAATATTTATTCCTTAGCTTCAGACGTCTGATCCTTATACCAGACGTCTGAGCTGAAGCTCAGGCAAATATTGAACCTAGGCCAATGATGGCCAATCCACGTCGGAAGCGATCGAATGAGCGACGATGGCTAGGGATTTATGCCAAGCGACAACCCAGCCCTATAGACTCATCAATACACTCTGAACACATGTCCAAACATCTATATAAGGATTTTCAGAGATTTTGCACCAAAACACCAAAATTTGGAAAATTCACCAAATCAATTCAAATCAAAAGCAAATGAACATGCAAAAAGGTTAGGAATTTATACATAACAACAATGAAAGATATAGATGTAGATGTGAGTTAAAGAACTCACCTTTAAACCCAAAAACAACGAACGAGAAGCTCTAAAACAAAGGAAAGGCCAATTCCTCTTCAATACACCTCTAGAATCTTCAATCTATTATCAAAGGTAAAGTTTTTCCTAAGTTAGGGTTAGGAATTTCTGAGAATTTAAGAGAGATAGAGATGGAGAAGATGAGGAGGATGCTTACCTAAGCTTCTCCTTGATTTTGGACTTGAATTTGAGTTTCCTAATCAAAACTAGGGTTTAGGAATTTCCATTTCCCTTTCTTTCCCCCATTTTTACTTTGAGCTTGAGTGTTAGGAAATAGAATGAGTGAATGGATGAAGAGTAGAGGAGTTAGGGTATTATGATGGGTTAGTGGGCTGAAACCCAAACCCAAAGCCCAAATAGAAAAATAGAAAAATTCTACTCAACTCCAAACATATCGATGTTTATACTCAAAAAAGTTGTAAACGCCATTTTAGACTCAATGGAAGTGGTCTCGAGTCCCAATTCGACTATTTACAAAAAGTAACATTTTGGACTTTAATCCGATTAACGATGCTATATTTAAATAAAACATTTAAATATATAATCGTGAAATATGCGGGTTGTTACAGACTCCCCTCCTTAAAGAAATTGCATCCTCGCAATACTTAAGAGGAAATTAAAAAGTAACAACCATACTAAGGCATAACAACACAAAAGAAGAAATTTTGAAATGAAAAGTTCACCTTAAAAGAGCACGAGAGAGTAAGTCCGGATGTGTTCGCTCGATGAATTCTCTGGATTCCCAAGAGAAATCCTTAGGATTTGAGGACCATTGAACTTTCACAAGCAAAACATCTTTATTTCGAAGGCGTTTAACCTCCGAACCAATGACACGAATAGGATGCTGCTCATAAGTCAAATTTGGTGAAACTTCAATTTCTTCATTTACACCGGGCTTAAGAATAGAATCGGAATCCCTAATGCATTTCCGTAGTTGAGAAACGTGAAACACATCATGAATAGCAGAAAATTGAGCTGGTAACAAAAGGCGATAAGCCACGGAACCAATGCGTTCGGTGATGGGAAATGGACCAATATATCGAGGTGCTAGTTTCCCCGAACAACTGAAACGCACAACACCCTTCATAGGTGAAACACAAATGAACACCAAATCTTCCACAGAAAATTCTAATTTCCTTCTTCGGTTATCGGCATAGGATTTTTGTCTACTTTGAGATTCTTTCATCCTATGACGAATAAGGTCAATCTTTTCTGTGGCATCATGAATAAAATCTGGACCTAAAACTAGCTTCTCACCGGCTTCAAGCCAACACGAAGGAGATCGGCACGGCCTTCCATAGAGTGCCTCAACAGTGCCATACTAATACTAGATTGGAAGTTATTATTATAGGAAAACTCAACCAGAGAAATATGATCTTCCCAACTTCCACCAAAATCAAGGTCACACGCACGAAGAAAATCTTCAAGAGTTTGATTCACACACTCGGTTTGTCCATCGGATTGAGGACGATAAGCGGTGCTAAAAGAGAAGGATGAGCCTCAAGGCTACATAAAACAAGAGATGAACATGAATTGGATTCACAATCTCGAATCTCACAAGTGGATAAAGTCTCGAGATCATTCCATTCGGATATCATCATTGAAACAACCGCTTGTTGTTTACGACTAAGGGCATCGGCAACACGATTTCCTTTTCCGGGAGTATAGAGAATATCAAGATCATAAGATGCAAGGAACTCGAGCCAACGTTGTTGATGCAAATTAAGTTTCTTTTGAGAGAATAAATACTTCAAAGATTTATGATCGGTGTAGAGAACAATTTTCTCTCCCAAAAGATAATGACGCCAAATTCTAAGAGCGAATACAATGACTGTGAGCTCTAGATCATGAGTGGCATATCTAGTCTCGGCAGGCTTTTATTGTCAAGAAGCATATGTGATAACACGTTCCCTTTTGCATGAGAACGGCATTCAAACCAATACGACTAGTATCGGTATAAACAATCAATTCTTGGTTCCCTTCGGGAATCGCAAGAATAAAAGCATCGAAAAGGAGTTCTTTTAAACGATCCTCTTTCCCGAAAAGCTAAGACGTTCAAAATTATAATTAACTTCATGTAATCATCTTTTTTAGAAAAATTTACTTTTTACAAACCAATTTATTGTGTCTGACTGTCTCATCATAGCGTTTAGGAGATTCCTATCGATAACGTTGATCAAGCGCATCGACCAGAATTCTTAAACCACTCAATGGGCAAAACAACACAAAATCATCTTCTATATGATAAACATGCCTCTTAAAAATTTCACGAATATTCTTTGCTCGTTTTAAGAACAAAATCCAATTATACTTATAAATATCTTATTAAAAGGATTTGCAAATTTTAAATTGTTGTTTTCATCCATAATCAATAAATACAAGGATGGTCTCATCGAGATATTCGTAGAATACTCGATTCATAAGATGGATGAAATAAGCTGGAAGGTTCGTCATGGGTTGGGCATGTGTGGTTTATTGACAGCTTGAATTGTACGAAAAAGCGGGTTGTCACATATAGTATGTGTGTGTGTTTGTGTGTGTATGTGTATGTATGTATAAGGTTTTACATGATAGGAAGTACATACAGTGAATATGGTTATTTGGCGTTTGATTTAAATATATCTAAGAAATAGGTATTCATATCATACCTTGGTAGCAAATAGATATAGACGTATATATATAACCATATGTATATACATATATATTGGGATTTAAATCTATTTTGCGTGCGTGTTATACTGACATATGTATATGAAAATTTCATATACATATCATAAATATAAATTCCTATGCAAATATGTATGTTTAAATGCACTATAATATATGTATATAGTTTGTATACACATATTAATATTACTATATATATTTAGACATTTATATGTATATATATATATATTATGTATTGCCACTTTATTTGTGTGTATATATATAAGAAAGTAAATCTATGTGATTGAATTAAAAATTGTTTGGTAACAAAAAGGAAATGGAATGGACTTTTAACCTTCCTCTTTTACAAAGATCTAATTTGATCTAAATCTAATCTTAAATTAAATTGAAGAATGATTTTATAGTTATACATTATCAAAAAAAATTGCATTAAATATCATATTTGAAATGGCACATAAATATATAAACCAAAACCACTTTAAAACAATATTATAATTAAAATTGTTATAAGTTTTGTAAATTTCTTGTTCATGTCCATATTCAAATTCAGCATTTTGGCACGTTTATTCCCAATAATTGATAAATTTAAAAAGGAGCATAATTAAGTTCAAACATCAAATATTTTATTCTATATACATACTTACTCAAACATACAATAATATTATTATTTAATTACAACAAAACGTACCATGACATGAAGTATTAAACATATGTGAAAAATATTTGTTAAGTATGTATATATGTCTAATTAATTTATTTCAATGAAACTAAGCATAATTAAAAGCAATTTTTAAATATAAAGTTTCATAAAATATGGTGATCTTATTCAAACATCAATACATATATGTGTATATTTTGTACTTTTGTAATTGCAATAATCTACAGGTTGAAAATAGATCATAAACATATAGTTAAATTTCAATAACTAAATAAAATCTATTGAAAGTTTGTTTAGAAAGGTTAATATACATACAAGGGAGGTGACATATGTAAAATAAGATATAAAGAATTACCTAAGCAGATCCAGCCTTTTGTAACATCTTAATCTGAAAATTCCTCCTCAAATTCCTAGAATCATCTAATTTTGCAAGGATTGGATGAACAACTGGTCTTGATTTAATTCCATTTAATTTTGGGTAATTAGAGCATAAAATTTTGTCCTTGAGAAGATGAAGGAGGCCATGAGAGAATGAAGGAGAAGAGAAGAAAAGGAGAATTGAATGAGATGAAAAGGATTTGTTTTAGTGAGAGAATAAAAACCATTCATATTCTCTCTTTAAAACTTCCCCATTTAGTTCTCAATTAAGTCTAGATCTAATATCTAGATGATCCCCGTTCCGCTATGGTTAGCCATGCATGTATGGATAAAAATTCAAAAAATCCATACAATAATTATTGACATTAATGCCCATTCAAATGCATATCTATATGTTATATCAATATGTGTATGTATAACTCTCATACATACATCTAAATAATTATTTAAAACGCCAAAAAACCTAAAATAAAATTAATAATTAATTAATGCTACTTTGACCATTAAAAAAACCACGGTAAGTACAAATCTAAGAATGGAATGAGGAAAACAATGAGCAGAAATATCCGATGGCTTCGATTTTTGTCGCTCCAATTTGCATCTCCATTGCTGGTTGAAGACGCATTTGTGGTTAAATAATTTGATCGATTTATAACGCTTCATAAAATTATTATCTCGTGTAGTTTTTTGGCGAATTCACAAATGCAGATGTGTGATTCATATGAGTGAATTAAATTAAGAATTAATATTGACAATTCACATATTAACATTACACGTCACCTTACCTAGTGGTGTGACATTTCGGTTGAATTCATCACTTATAGATATTTCTGATTAAATCCAATTTAACATTTTTTAAGCAGTACCTTTTAGCAACAGTTATTTACACATATTCTCTTCGTCAAAATTATATCACATTAGGACTTGTGCAATTTGGTTATTGTCAAAATTCCAATATCGTCCACATTCAACTTGATTATTCCAAATAAAAATTTCTTGGTTCAATAACTACTACTATTATTAACCATACTGCTCTGGTCGGATAATTTGACTTTGAGCTGAATAAAAATGATGGTGATCCTAACCCTATATAACTAAGGAGACGAATTCTCTATTGAATAATGTTTCACTTGCAATGCTTCAACTCAGACCTAACTATAGTCATTTAATGTACGTCATTCCATAATTTTACTATAATCAAAGTGAAGCGTCCACGTTGGAGCTCCACGGTTTCTCAAGTTGAGGGAATTGTGTAACATCATCACTTTGAGATTGTCTATTTAATCTTATTTATATAAACCAATGGAGAACTCTCAAGTGAGTCATTCCATAGTTGTCTAATAACTATCACTATGTAGCCCCTTGTTGCCCCCAACACCCATGAGTAATACATTGCCTAACATTTGGAGAATGGTCTGTACTTTAGTCTCAATAGATGCATCAATATCCTGTCTCGAAATATCTTGACTAGGAATATTTAAAAATATGTCATTTTAATGTGATAAATTTCTCCTAATTACAACACATTGTAATTATTATCCAATGACATATCATTTAAGGATATTTTTTATTTAATATACTTTAAATTAATTACTTAACTAATTATATCACAATATAACAAGTATATATTAGAAAGAAAACGCCTTTTATTGTGTACAAGATTGGTTATCGAGTTTGATATATGTAACAAATACGTAATTGCCCGTAGGACATACCCTTAAATCTATCATGATCCTTGTTCTTTAGTTGTAGCATTGAAAGCGAGTGGTTCATTTCATTCTCCTGGTTTTTCTTTATTCTATTTAACTAACTTCATATGATATTAAGTTGCCTACTTCTCTTTTAGTTTCATAGTACATATATTGCTAGCCTTTTCTTTTGTCGTGCAAATAGGAACCGGAATTGAATACTCATCTTTTTTCGAATGTTTAAACAACATATAGGAAAATTACGGAATCAAGCTCCAACTTCCAAGTTCAATGAACAATGACATACACGAAGTACGTTATATTCAAAAGAAGCAATAGAAACAAATAATGCAACAAAATGGTTGATATAGTAATTACAACGACAATATGTGGTTGAAGAGTAACATGTGAGTTTTCCAACAAGTTGAAACACCAATTCATATCAGATCATAGAAAATTATGACAGGTTGCAGCAATTATCGAAAAGTACAAGCATCAAAGAAGAAGAAAATAAGGGATAAGAACTTATCTCTGTAGAATTTGTACATGCTTACCCTTTGTCAATTCGAACCGACAGCTGAAATGGAGGAGCTCCGATGTAAGACAACAAATAGACACACACATTAATATATATATAATATACATATATAAATATGTATATCAATCTATATTCTCTTCTCTGTCCTAAACCATTCTTCTAAATCTTATGAAGACTAGTATGCAAATTACGAGAAATAAGTACCAGAGGTGGAAGACTAAATTTGGAAGATGGGAGCGCCACAACTAATAAGAATGTTTGGCTTAATGCTAGAAATCCTAACTGAACTATAAATTCCAATGTTAATGCTAATTTAGGTGCTGGAGACACACCGGTTAATATAGGGATTATTTATTAGTTCTTCATTCACAAGATGCAAGTTGGAGCAACAGCTGGGTTGATTGGAGGAAATGCTGGTAATGCAAGATTTGCTGTGTTAGAAGTGGCTGCTTGTAACAATTATGTCGCGTTGAGTAGAGATTATAACCGTCTAAGAGAAAAACCATTCCTGAGAATGAAGAATTCCATTGAATTGGAGGATCGACATCTTTAGCGTGAAAGAATTTTTGCTGACTTGGGACTGAATGATGATCAAAAGAGGAGGTTGGCTTCAAAGTAGTTGCAAGGAGCTACTTTATACTGGTGGAAAATGTTACCATGAGGGTATCAGAAGAGGAGCTTACTAAGTTGACTTTAGAGAAAGGTTTTAGGAGAAATTCCTTTTCGAAGCATCAATGTCTGCTTTGTTCATAAAGTTTTTTGAGCTAGAGAAAGGAGATATGTCTATGCTAGAGTATGCAACAAAGTTTGACAAGATGTCAAGGCATGGACAAGTCATTATTAACACCCTGATCAAGAAGAATGAGAAGTTCATTTGAGGATTAAATCCAAAGAGTGCTAAAGAAATTATGCCACATCTTAGAGTTTCGTTTAATATCATGATGGAAATAGATCTTAGAAACGAGGATTTGCTTTTGACTATTGGGAAGAACAAGTCTGTGGAGGATATGGGTCAAGAAGATTAATTTCTTTAACAAGAAGGTAGCTAAGAAGTTTAAAGTTACAAATAAAAGAAAGTCCGAAGTGGTTTGTCATAAGTGTGATAAGAAAGAGCATTATACTAGTGAATGTCAATCTGGTGATGTTAAGAAGACTGTTGATAACAAAGAAATGTAACGCTATAATAGCAACTATAACAACCCGCACCCCTATGGGCCTAAATTTTTGTTAAATTGAAAACCCAAGTTTGCCAAGTATAGATCGTTGGTTTGGTATCCTGCAAATAAAACAAAAGAATGCATATCGGAGCTTCAACGAAATAACTTGCATCGGAATAATTTAAAATATAATAGATCACATAATTACTGACCAAGGTTTGGTACTTCCAAAATCAATTGTCCTTGTCAGCACTGAACACGCCAAACACCAGTTCTGTCCTTCAATATATCATGTGGGTTGTAATGAGGAGGGGGAGTTTGAACAACATTCTGTTGATTGGTAAAATTATACATCTTGTACATAAAACTAGTTTATACTGATTGTTCACTATATCATAATTACTGACCAAGGTTTGGCACTTCCAAAATCAATTGTCCTTGTCAGTACTGAACACGCCAAACACCAGTTCTGTCCTTCAATATATCGTGTGGGTTGTAATGAGGAGGGGGAGTTTGAACAACATTCTGTTGATTCGTAAAATTAGACATCTTGTACATAAAACTAGTTTATACTGATTGTTCACTATATCATTTTATGTCTGTTTACATTTTCATTTGTAGTCTTGACTCTATGTTTGCATAAGAACCGTTCCCATCTATCTTCCCTAGGTTTATGTGTGTGCGTGTGTGTGTCCCATGGTCCCCTAATGGACTTAGATACTATTCCTACTAGTATCTCTTGCTAGCACCTCATTAGGAACCATCATCTCGATATATCATGATCACCATATAACTCAAGGAAATCCTATAATGCGCACGGACGACCTCTACTCCTTTAGGTCGTACTCTCTTTGGGGATTTTCTACTTTGTCTACTTCCTATTACATGGACTCGGCTCCACTAACCACCCCATCCCTGTTTTAAAGGAATCTTGTTGTGGGTTATTTAGCTTTGCCCTATCAATCAAACTAGCTAACAAATGTGGCTTTGTATTACCAAATTGAATCAACCCCTGTAGGTGGCGAAGATCAAATTAGGTGTAACCCTATCCTTCCCATCGACCACAAGGAACCAACGATGAACCTGGGACTTATGAAACCCTACCCCTAAAAAAACTTGTACCACACGTGTTGTCCACCGTCCATTTAGATTACCAAACGCAATGAAGGCAATACTCCCCTCTAACCAATTTTTGAAGTAGACCTATTTTGACAATGCGAGTCCAGCCTCCACATCCACCTAACAATCAATGTTTCTTATTGCTAAAGAACATATTATTGTTTATAGAGCTTTTGTTTCAAGCTCAGTCCTAACTTGAAGGTATCCCTTTCTCTATATGCAAGCGTATACTCTGCACGGGTCCTATAGTTGGATATGTTTTCACATTTCAACCAACTTTAATGACCTTATGTCATTTACTTTTTATAATTTATCTATTAAATTATAACTATCCACACCCATCATAAACACATATCCGAGGCTACATATATACATATTTAATATTCATGTATCTTTATTCTTCTTATTCTTTCTTCATTGCCTCTACATCTTTTATATCTAACCCTAGGTCCTCATTTTATTATGCGTTTAACTTTTCTTCATCGAATTCATTTGCTGCTTCTTATTTTCAATGATCAATATTTTTGCTACCACATTCATTAATTTCAACTTTGATTTCTTTTCCATTTCATTTTCTATTCCTTTTTATTCTTGCCAATAACTTCACATTATCAGTTTTATTACTTCCCATCTTATTAGTATTTTTATTTCATTCTTATCTTAATGTACAACTCTTAGATTATATTTTAAAAATTGGAACTAAACTTTTATTCAACATATGTTAACATAGTAAATTTCAATGTCTTATTCAAAGAGGAGATGTTTCTGTGGTGTTTATACTTACAAGGAACTGCTCTTTAATTTCTCTTGAAATAAATAGTACAAAACATGGAAATTTTCCTTTTGTTTTGTACATCTTTTGCTTTTTATTATAATTTTTGCATTCCTTGTTATTCCAAATATCATACTTTTCTTTATTTTAAACTTGATAATATGCATAAATCTATTTACGGCTTTCAAATTTCTATATATTAAAATATCATAAAAACCCCAAAGCTCTAAATAATTTTTTATTTCCATTTTTATTTATATCGTCAAATAAAAAAAGTTCCTAATCATTTCATTAAGATTTCATTCATTTCATATCCATCGAATAAAAATAAATTTCCAAATCATTACGCACTTGCAATTATAAATTCTAATCATTACATACTTGCAATTATAATTCTAATCAATTAGAAATAGGCATACTTCAAAATAGATTGTAACGAATAAATCTAGTTTTATTACAAAACATGTAATTTTTCCACCTCATCTTTTATTAGCGCTCCTAAATCTCTAGATCTAATCCAGATCTAAACCTTGTTATATGTACTCCATTTTTGACTCCCTATTAGGCTCCATAAATAACATTATACCGATCTATTAGAATTTGGATTAAAAAAAAAGAGATTTAGATTTACTTTTATTAATTAAGATCATATCTAAAATTTACCTTCGATGTAGCTCCTTGGTTTGAACCCATATTTTAGTCCCTATCATCTCCTATTTCTTCTCCAAAGTGTATCCGTGCAGTCTAAAACTACTTATGTGTATTTAGAATTTTGGAGGAGAAAATAAAATGGTAGAGTTTCCACACTCATTAGAAAATTATGAATTGACAGTGAAGCTCTAGGTCAGGATTTACAGAGGCTCAAATCAACACTAACCGTCGGATGGAATTAGATTAAATTTGGGCCACAGGCCCTTAATTCACTACCGCTCACAAAACCTTTCGGGTCAACCCTCCTAGGCCCATGGTCGACCGCCGAGGAGGTCATGGTTGACCTACATATTGCATTTTTGAGCAATTTTAACTTGAGTTCATTTTGTTAATTACGTTACTTCTTTTAACTCATTGCGTTCATTTGTTTCCCCATGTTAATTGATCTCTTTAATTTTTTTCCTTTTATAATCCACTAAAGTTTTAGTTTAAATGTTAACATTTATTAACATCTAATAAGTCTTAATTAATTTTATTACCATATTTACATATATAATTATTTCCTATGCTAAAACTTCAAACGTTAATAACTTTTCGGTTTGAACTCCAATCAGAAAACATTATGTATAAAAATTGATCAAAAAATCATCACGAACACAATGATGCAAGTTTCATAGCTAAATTATAACATTTGCAAAAATTCTATTTTTCATTATTCACTATTTATTAATTAACTGTCATTTTAATTAATTACCCGATAAATCACAGGGTGCTACAGCAACAGGATGGGGCATTTCTAGAGGGAGTATCTTCAACCCGTCAAAGCATAAATAGAAAAGGATTTTGCTGTCAATCCTACATCTTTTGGCCAACTATGGAGCAGAAGGGAAATGTTGTATTAGGCAGTATACTTCTTACATACAACATTTCTGTTAAAGTGTTGTTTGATAGTGGAGCATCGTATTCTTTTATCTGTGAATGTTTAGTAGACAAGTTAAACTTTGAACCGGCATATCTTATTATTTGTCCTAGGGTTGTGAATTCGATAGGAGAGTATGCAACTCTTGTGATGAGTGTGACTGTTTAGAATTTGATTTGTCAGGTCTTGTTTTTGCCTATAATTCACATGTGTTTGATTTTATGACTTTGGGATAATTTTTGGAATGGATTGGTTAACTCTGTATGATGCTAGGACATTTTGCCAAGACAAAGTGATATCCTTAAGACACTCTGAGTGTCACGGTCATATTATATACTCTTAGAAGAATTGAGTTTCGATGTATGTGTAACGTTGGGTGTTATGGAAGGCGTGGTGGAAGAAATAAATATGGTTTTTTTGTAAGATAATATGTAGAAGTGAAATATCTTGGATGTGCAGTTTCAAAGAATGGGTTGTTTATGGATCTATCAAAGATCGAAGCTATTAATAGATTTAAAAGACCCAAGACACGTGATCATGATTAGAAGCTTCTTGGGGTTGGCTGGCTACTACCAAAGATTTATTAAGGATTTCTCTCATATAACAGCATCTATGACTAAACTAACAAGGAATGACATAAAGTATGCTTGGACTAATAAATGTAAAAAAGAATTTGAAAGGCTACAGAATTTACTGACCAATGTGCCCTTGTTAGTTGTTCCAGATGGAAATCATGATCTATTAGTGTATACTAATGCATGTGGAACTGGGTTATGAGCTGTTTGATGCAGAGAGGTAGAGACATTGCCTTTGCTTACCGACATTTTCGACCACATGAAGTTAGATATCCTACTCACGAATTAGAGTTGGAAGAAGTAATCTTTGCTTTAATGGTGTGGAGATGCTATTACTTGGGAGAACGATTCGATTTTTAATGGATCGTAAGTCCTTGTGGTATTTTTTCTCTCGGAAGGAATTAAATATGAGATAGCAAAGACGACTTGATTTTTTAGCGATGTGTAACTTTTTGATTGAATATGTTGTGGAAAGGAAATAAAGTTGCTAATGCACTTAGTGGAAGACATCAAAATATAGTATTATCAATGTTAGCTGAATGGAACGATTTACAAGCATTGGCCTCTTGTGGAGCTAGAATGACGTCAAAGGAAAATTCTAGTCGAGGTATCTCAATGTTGTTTAGAAGATCAACCAGTATTAGTCGAAAGAGTTGCTACAAGGCAAAACTATGATCTAATACTAATTGAACGGATCAAGAGACTAGAAATGGGAAGTGACATTGATGATTTGAATTTTTTTGCACTTGATCAAAGAGGATGGTTGAGAAAGATGGGACAATTGCGTGTTTCAAATGTGAATAATCTAAGAAAGGAATTTCTTAGAGAATGTCAACAATTGGAGTTTGCTATTCATCCTAGGGGCATGAAGATGTACCATGATATGAAGAGGAATTTCTTCTGGGAAGGAATGAAAAGTGACATAGGTTTATAGGTGAAACAACGTATGAATTTCCAAAAAGAAAAGGCTAAGCATCAAAAAAGAAGTGGATTACTTCAACCCTTATAAGTACCACTATGGAAATGAGATTCTATATCTAAGGATTTTATTGATGGATTTCCATGGACGAATAGGGAAATGAAAGTATCTAGGTAGTAGTTGATAGGCTAACTAAGAGTGCACACTTTATCCCTGTCAAGTTGACAAGAACGACACCTAGTTTGGTGAAATTATTCATTAAGAAGGTTATGAGACTTCATGGAATACCAAGTACCATTGTAAGTGATAGAGATCCTTTGTTTACTAGTGAATTCTGGAAGAGCTTAATGAATGTATAGGGTACCAAGCTGAAAATGAGTATCTTTTACCATCCGTGACTAATGGGCAAATGGAAAGGGTTAATAAGGCACTCGAGGATTTATTGAGAGCTTCTGCATTAGTCTTTGGAGGGCCACGGGAAGACCATTCCACTTAGTCGGGTTTAATAAAAGTCATCAAGCAAGTATAGGAATGACACCTTTCCAATCACTTTATAGAAGGCTGTGCAAATCACTTGCATGTTGGTTGGAGATAGTTGATAGGCCAATGCTTGGTGTAGATATAGTAAAAGAAGAGACTAAAAAGATTGAGTTAATCCATGTAAGGATGAAGGAAGCTCAATTAAGACATAAATATTATGTAGATTAAAGGCGTAAGGATTTGGAATTCTCAGTTGGAGATTATATATTTGTGAAAGTATTACCGATAAAGGATGTTATACATTTTGGGAAGTTTGGGAAATTAGCATGAGTTATGTTGATCCATTTCCTATTATATAGAGGACTAGGAAGCTCGCATATCGTACCAAGTTACCAAGTACTTTGGAAAGAGTCCATCAAGTATCCCTTTAGAGGAACCTATCAATAAAATTGACATTTTATCGGCAGTCTCATGTGTGACCTTATCGGATTTAGTAGTGGAGCTTAATATGACCTTATAAATTTAGTAGTGGAGCTTAATATGAATATCATAAGACAGACAAGTTGGTAAAGGTCCAATGGAGTGCATATGAATGATACTGTACTTAGGAGACTGATGATAGGATTAGAGAGGCTTACTCTGAGTTGTATTGGTGTATGTTCTATACTATTGTATAGACTTTTGACTAGTTGTTGTTGGAACTAGGCTAGCCCACAATAGAAGATATGAGTGAATTTCAAAAAAATTCCCTTATTGGATCAATATTGAGCCCATGAAGTCTAATTTATTTAGAACATTTCTAAATTTGATTTAAATAAAATCTCTTATTTCATTTAAATTTATAAGTATTAGATGGAATTTTATTTAATTTATATTCAATTAAATATAATGGTACAAATATGTATCATATGCATATATGTATGTGTGAGCATGTGTGACATAATAATCCGTGTAAGTATAACATGCTCGTATATAGATATTGGGATTTGCAATGCAACAGACGTGTTAACAAATCTTTCATGTATTATATTTTGTCCAAATATATGTATTCAAACAAACTTGTTGTTTAAATAAATATTAAAACAATATAGAAATATACTTTTATATATATATATATATAATATATGTATTGCATATATGTAAAAATATATTAATATATATATATAATTAGATATTAATTAAATAAATGACTATATAAATATATAAACATATATACATATACATAATATATATAAAATAATTAATAAAATATACGTGTACATTTTACCGTAATATATGTATGTATGTATGTAGGTATGTATCTACGTATAATTATACTTATAATATCTAAAGTATTTATAAATAGTGGAAATTAGGGAGGGATCCCTATCATACTTTCATATTGTAAAGCGGGTCCCTGTCAAAGTTTCATTGTAAAGCGGGTCCCTGTTTTCTGGAAACGAAGAAAAATTATTGCTGAAATGTCAGCAACTTTTATAAATAAGTGCTGATTTTTCAGCAACTATCCGTGTCAAAGTTTTATTGTAAAAACAAAGAAAAATTATTGCTGAAATGTCAGCAACTTTTATAAATAAGTGCTGATATTTCAGCAACTATCTGTGTCTAAGTTTTATTGTAAAAACAAAGAAAAATTATTGCTGAAATGTCAGCAACTTTAATAAATAAGTGCTGATATTTCAACAACTTTCATAAACTGTGTTCACAGTGTACATAAATGTTGCTGAAATATCAGCAACTTTTATAAATAAGTGTTGATATTTCAGCAACTTTCATACACTATGTTCACAGTGTACAGAAATGTTGCGGAAATGTCAGCAACTTTTATGAAATGTTGCATCATGCTCTGCAATAATCGTGAATAAAAAACAGGGACCTAATTTACACTGAAATTTAGTGAAGGACTTTTCGTGAATTTTGAAACTTAATAAGGACCTGTGCCAAAAGTACCCTTATAAATATATGTATTTAAATATATATATATGTATATGTATATGTATGTATGTATGTATATAATTATTTCGATCATGAAAACTAAATATAAATAAATATTATTATTATTTCATTCTAGATCGAATACAAAGCATGTGAATATTTAACTATAATTTTATATTATTAAATTATATATATATATATTAATTAGACGAAAAGAATTAAAATAATGTTAAATATAATTTCATAATATAGTTTATAGACTTTTAATTTCCATAAATTTAAACATGATATTTTAAGGTCAAGAAAAAGACTCCATAATTTTTTGAGTCAAAGTTAATTTGTTACTAATTATTTATTATAGACCAAACAGAATAATTTTTTAAAAATAAATTTTAATTTTCAAATTCTATGATTTTGGCCGAGAGATAATATGTTGATAAAGTAATTTTATAAAATTTAAAATATAATTTTTGAAACATATATTCTTTTGTATGAATTATTCAACTTGTATTTTGATTTAAATATTATTAAATAATAGTAAATAATTATTAAAATACTTTGCTGTTACCTAAAATTATAATTAGTGCATATATGCATATATAAAATTTAAGATTAATTATTAACATGATATAATGACACAATTAAATATAAGCCATTTAATTTATGTTATGTGACATATTAATATATATATATAAATAAATTAATAAGAAAAATAAATTTATTCAACTGTGTATACATCATATCTATAATAAAAATAGTTTTTTATTTAATAATAATATACATACATATAACCAATCTAATATGTGACAACATTGATACTTATAAGAATCTCACCCAGCTAACAACATAATAATGATATACAAACAAACAATAGAATATTATACAATAATCATAAGTCATATGGTATAATAAACACATACCAAAACCAATGCCTTGAAGTGCACCTTGTAATGATGAATCTCCTCCTCGGAACTCTTCTCGATTCGGCAAACTATTAATCCTTGAATCGTAGACCGTTGACTATCTAATAGTTATTGCTTTGAAATTGATTTGAGATGAATTTGTTGGAGCTCCTATATAGATAAATTTAGCCAGCAATGATGGGAAATGGCAGTCAAAAAAGTCATTTTGCATCAGGGTTATGAATCCTTTTTATAGTGGAAGGAATAAAGAGAAAGATGGATCATATCATATACCCATTCTCCCTAAATATGAGCCATCCATCTAAAATACCGCTAGCTCATTTTTAATCGCCTCCTACATCCCTATTGTTGCCAAAATATCACCATAAGATCATAGGCTAATTGCCTATTTAGGTCCAAATAAATATTACTAATTAAATATGATTTAATTTCTTCTCGATATCACATATCGATCGATATATTAATAACTATTATTAATATATTTAATAATATTTATTCCACAAATCATATTCAAAATTTTATAATTAATATTTCATAGATATTAATTAATTTATTATAATTATAAACTAATTAAATCGTGTGGTCTAAAGAGAATTCATCATTCTGGTTGTGTGACTCGTCAGGTGTAAATTTGATCAGCAATTAACATCGAACTATTCGAACGTTAATGCTCATACATCACTTAGTAGGCAGTGTGACATTTTGGTCAAATTTATTGCTTACTTAGTTTCGATAAAATCCAATTTCACTTTATTAAGTGTTACCCAGTTGTGACATTTATTTACACTAATCCTCTTCGTTAAAACTATATCGATTTGGACTTATGGAATTTAGTAATGGTCAAAATTCCAATATTATCCACATTCAACTCTATAGTATAAACATAAAGTCCTTGGTTCAATAACAACAATTATTATTAACTGAAATGCTCTAGTTAGAGTCTTTGACTTTGAGTTGGCTTGAGTTGACCGTGATACTAACCCTATATAATCGAGGAGAAAAATCCTCTCTTGGATAGTGCTTCACTTCCAATATTTCAACTCTACCCAGTTATAGTCATTCGATGGACACCATGTCATGATTTGACTATAATCAAAGCGGAGCTTTTATATTGAAGATCCACGGTATTCTCAAGTCGAAAGAACTGTGTAAGTCGGTCACATCGATATTTTCTATTTGACCTTAGTTACATTAACCAACAGAAAACTATCGAGTGAGTCATCCCATGGTTATCCAATAACTATTAGTATGTAACCTCTTGATGCCCCCAACGATCATGAGTAATACACTGCCCAACATTTGGAGAGCATTATGTACTCTAGTATCAATGGATGCATTGATATTCAGTCTCGATGCATCTTGACTAGGAACATCTAAAATGGTATAATTATTTTCATTGTGACAAATTACTCACAGTTACGACACTTTGTAACTACTATAACAAAATGTACCATTAATGAATTTTCTATTAAATATACTTTTAATTAAATTAATTATTAATATATAACACATTATATCAAGTATATAATACTAAGAAAACACCTTTATTTCAAACAAGATTGGTTAACAAGTTAGATAAATGCAACAAATAGCACAACCTCCCCTAGGCATACCCTAACTCTATCAATCTCTTACTTGCACTTGAGGTCAATTATGGAATCTTATTCCAACTTCTCCAATCGGTTTTCTCAAAACCAATTGGGTCAGTCCCTCAGTAAATGGGTATGCTATTATGCTTTAATCATCTACTCGATCAATTAACTCTCTCAAATGCTTATAAACTAACTTTATCAAGTGGAACAATTCAGAGTAAGTTTCTTGACTTTCCAACAAGCTCTAAGTTCTATTAGAACTATATCGTAACATTGTTATCATATAACAATGTTATGGGATTCTCAACATTTGGAATCACCTTCGGCTCAGTTATAAATTTATGCAGTTATATTTATGTACATTTCTTTATTGATGCGTTATTCAAGGCGATGTACTTGGCCTTTTCCATTGAATCAACTACTGTCTTTCATTTGGAATATTTCCAATTCAAAAATTTTAACTTGAATTTATTATTGACATATTATACCCAGTATCACTTATGGAAGTTTGAGTTCAAATACTTTTTATAAGGAGTTCGTTATTTCTGCAAACAATTCTCTAGTATTTCAAAAATACATGAGAACACCTCAACCAACCATTTACTGATATATGTTTGGAATTGACATTTATTTCATGTATCAAATACATAAACAAATCACGATATGTAGACAACATGACATGTATGATAATTCTCATTGCCAATGCATAAGGAATCCATTTCACATGTTCCGTATCAAACATTTTAATAACGTGTCCTTGCATATCATTTGGGACATTATCAATATCTTTTATACTAACTATAAAAGACATCAATTACAAATCCAATGTCGAGTAAAGCAACAAAAGCCAATTTTAACATGAGTACATCGTTAACAATCTACAATGTATTGTTTACTTATGGTCTAAAAATATCTATATACCTTTTAACATTCTGTCTTATGAGCACACGCTTCCTCTGCATTTTGATCGACAATCAAATTATTTGATATTTCTACCAAAACACTTGTCAATTTCGATGCTTGTTGAATGACACTTTCGTATCTATTCTTGGATCATGTCCAAAAACTTACAAACCCAAATATTGCTCCCACTGACTTTGAGACACTTTGATTGTTATGTGCAAACAATCTATTCTAAATCATTATTTAGAATTCCATTTCAGAACATACATACCAAACACGGTTATACTAAGCAATAATTTTATGAGTAAATCCGAATCAACTTGAGCACATCAAATTGTGAACCTGTTACGTTAATTTCAACAATTGAAATTTACTGTATTATTCTTATCAATGTGGTTCACTATATTCCAATTGCATTTGTCTTTCTTTTAAAGACATATTTGTGGACAATGGATTATATCCCTTTGAGTACAACTATCAAAATTATATTTTGATAATGTACTTGGAATCCATTTCGGATTAGCGTATCGTACCATATCATAGAGTCAATACTCTTAATGGTTTAATTAAACAACCGAGCATTATTTATTCTTGACATTGATAAGAAATTCACAGTTTTTCTTTGTACAAGAATACACATAAAATGTTCTAATGTGATGTGTCTATTTAAGTTAGGTTAATTTCATTTCATCCCACGTAATCAGTTTCATCTTTGGATCATATCCAAATCCATTCCAATACTAGTAATTTCTCAAAGAAATTCCTTCGTTATGAATTTGGTATTTCTTGAAACAACAATTGTTTCTCAATGCAACAAAACGTGTAATCATAAACATTTTACGAGTTTTCTTACATAAATCTGATTTGCATTAGTTCACAATATATTTATGTTCACAGCATAAATTAGTTATCCGATGACTATTGTAGCCAAAGTTCTTTTGGGCGAGTCATTCAAGAACTCTCACGAACAATTATTACATGCAGACTTTCAACATGCACAATCTACCAACTTCTTGTCCTAGGATATGTTAGGGTTATTATAAACCCTAATATTGTATGATTATGTAAATTATTATTTTGATGAAATAATATTAAGCTTTTGTACTGCTCTTAAGTACATGACCTTATAGAAAGAAGTTAACTCAACTTCACTTATAATTAATCGTACTTTGTACAACAAATTTCAACTACTCCTTATCAATACATCATTATGTATTATGGAAGAAGTTACTATTGAGAATGAATCTTTATTCATTCTAGGTACGTTTGGAACTCTTCCAATATACTCACCCATTTGTTCAAATCGAATCATTTCTATCACATGTTATTTTATTTATTTTCATTTTATATTCTATAAGCTTATCACGGACTTATACATGCGTATCAAATACACACGTCCATGTCCATGATAACTCATCGGTAAATATGACGGTGTATGGAATCATTTTGGTATTAATAGACTTAAGATTGCATACATCAATATGTATCAATGTAACGACCCGTAAATTTCGACGATTAAAAATAGTTAATTTAATTTGATTTTGTGATTTAATATTGGAAGAAATAAAAATTTGTAATTTATATAATGAAATGAATACTAAAATGAAATGTAACAATGTTAATTAAAGCTAATTATTAACAATTGAAATGAAATTCCAATAAATGAAATAATGTAAATGTTATACTTGGTTCTAAATTGAGTATAAGAAAGCAAAGGTAAATATTTAATTAACCAATGAAATAATATATTGTTAATGGTAATTGAATGAAATTAGAGGTAGGGAAGCAATTGTAACATAAATAATAAACTTATAGTGTAAATAAAATTTAAGGGTAACAATTATTAAAAGTTACCTATTTATTTAGGCTGTTAAATTTAATTAGAAATAAATTGTAATTGAATGGAATTAAATGTTACATTAATGTGAGTTAAGACAATGACTGAAATTTGTGAATGTAATCAAATGAATGGAAATGTTAATTTTATTCATAAGATGATAATTGATTTATTAAAAGAATGAAACCTAGTTGAATAAATTAATTGAGATTTTTAATTATGATTAATGTATAAATTTGACAAAAATTCAATATAAATGGAAATATAGTAGTTAATAAAAATAAAAATGAAAATTGGAGAATATCAATGTAATGAAAGACAAACAAATATTAACTAGGTTATTTGAGTAATAAATGGATTGAGTATAAAAGATTGAAATCAAATAAAAACAATTTATTGGAATTAAATTATAATTAATTGGATTAATTACATTTGAAATTTGAACACTGTAATTTTTGAAATAATTAACACGGAAATTGGTATGTAAATTTACTTTAAATTATTATAAATGTCCAAGCTACCAAAAGTGATAGAAATTGTAAACTATAAAATTTGAATTGAAAGGTGATTTAATTAATTTAATATTAATTTATTTAATGAACGTGAAAATAGCCATTTTTGGCAACTATCTCGGATTTCGACGAAACTAGTTTAATCGGATCCGTAATAGTGAATTATTATAGGATTTCAAGTTTCGTAACGATCGGACTTGTCATTTGATCGTACAGGCTCGAAACACCTAGAAATCAATTTAATTGAATATAATTGAAATCAATTTGAAATAAGCTGATTTTAACATAACATTTTCATATGATGGAATTTGGACTTGAAACATGTTCCATTGAATTTGAAATCATCAAAAACATCTATTTGGATATATATGGGATGACCCATTTTCGTTTCGGAGATAGAACGGGCTTTTCGGGTCGTTTATCGTTCAAATCCAAATCAATCTGGTCCATTCAGTCTATTTTTTAGCTCTGCCTATAAATAGATCGTTATAAACCCTAGTTTATTTCTTATTTCCAGTTGTCTGTACGTACATTTCTTTCTCAACTCCTCATTCCAATGGCAGACAAACCAAAACCAAATTCCCAATTCAACTTCAAATCAAATTTCAACTTCAAAATCAAATCTCCTCAAACTATATCGAATTATATATCGATTTGAATCTCTCGGCGAGCGCATCTCAGATCTGTAATTTGTTTTCCAATTTGAACCGCTGTTTGTCCAGAATTTGAAGAACAAATCGCGACCGTGCATTTCATCGCAATCGACTTCATCGGATCGCTGATTCGAAGGTGCAGGTTTGTAGAGGAGGCCGAGGGGTTTGCATCCAGGTGATTGGGTTGGCGAATTGATGGTGGGATCGGTGCCAAAAATTCGCTAGGGTTTCACTTAAAAGCGGCGGCTACTCTGTTATGCCGCGACGAGGACGGTGATCGATCGTCGGGGGGTGGTCGTCGTGGTGGGCGGAGCACGAGGCAGCGACGCCTAGTGGTGCGGCGGTAGGTCGCGCGCACGATTCGTGGTCAAGGCGGTAGGTTTCGTTCGGCCTGGTGAAGCTCGACGCGTTCTGGAAGTGGGGGGTTTGCGCTGACATGGCAGCTTTTGTTTGGTAGTTTTCTTTTTTTTCTTTTTATTTATTTAAATTCCTAATTCAATTGTTCTAACTCGAATAACATTTACATACGAGGTCGGATATACGCGTGGTTTGATCTGCTGGGATCGTATTGAAATTCCAGACATTATGAAACTGGATTAGACGAATTCTGAGACTGTTTGAATTTTGGGCCCTAAATTGGATTTTAATTCGATTTAAATTCAAAGGTGAGTGTTTTAACCCACTCACAACTTCTAAAATTTCTTATGTTAGTTAAATTAATTTTTGATGTGATTAGAAATTTATTTATGGCTGTTTGGTATAGTTAAATCATCATTCTAGTTAATTTGAAATTATTTTGAATTAAATTGTCATTTAATTTATTATTGAATTTAAATTACCAGTTAATTACCTGTAAATGATAACTTGTTATCTATTGATGTTTATTGATTGGTTTGGGTGATGATTGTGATGAATGTTTGATTGTTTGTATTGGATGAATGGGTGTTGTATTTTATATCGTTATAACTGCAAGTTCCCTATGGGTTGAAATGATATATACCCGAACGATCTATAGATTAAGGAAAAATCGTTATAGGTTGAAATGAGGGACTCAAGCGATTTTATGGACTTTATTGTTAAATTTCGGATTGCGGTTTGAAATGATATATAACCGTAAAAAAATTTCTAAATTGTGGATTGAAATGATAAATATCTGTATCACCTGACCCTAGGGTAGAGAATTATATACGGACACTGAATTGGTTAAATTAAATGATCCTTGAATCCTTAATTTTGAAATTAATTGAAAGATATTTTGAAATAAGAATTTGATTTATATAAATTGAATTATTATTGGAATTGGTTTAAAGGAATTTAATTGAATTTTTAAAGTTGATTTTTGAAGTATAAATTGAAATTTGCCAGAATTGAGTTATTAAAATTGTTTGAAATATAAGTTTGAAATGTATTGAAATTGGGTTTTGTGATTTGGAAATGTGAAATTGTCCAGATATGTTGAAATAAAATAAATAGTTAAATTTATATGAATTCCAAATTTCATATTTAGTATAAACTGTTTTAAATATATATATATATATATATATATATACTATTTTAAAATTCCTAATTATTAAGAAAAAAATTATTAAACTATTTTGGCCTATATTAACTATATAAATCATTTTAACCTATTTTGAACCAAGTTATTTTATTTTAAACTAATTTAACCATTTAATATAATTTAAAACTAATTAATCTATTTTAAAGCTATTTAATCTATTTTAATTATATTTAAATCTATTTTAAAATTCAACTACCTTAAATCAAGTTAAACTAATTTTAATCTATTATTAAATTATTTTAGAGTACTTTTACTATTTATAACTATTTATAACCAATTATAACTATCTAAAACTATCTTTCTAAATTTCAAACTAAATAAGGTAGAGGTGTTATATTTGAAATCCTCGATTTTAAGTGAATATGGTTAAATGATATTATAACCTCGGTTGGGATTTAAATGTTGTATTTAATTTAATATGATGATTTTGAAGTAAGGATTTAACCTATTTTGGAAAATTATGATTTGGAAACGATGTGATCTTCAAAGGTGAATATGATTTCAAAGTGAATATGATTTCGAAAGTATTATGGTTTTGAGAATATGATATTTTGGTCTGAATTGTGAATTGACTTTTAAAATGTAAAAGAACCATCCGGTGTGAAATAAGCGATTGGTTGTTAAAGAGACCGGGATCGGATATTGTCATACTCTCTGCCAATACCGAAAACCACTTTGAGAACTGTGTATGCGGTGGAGATTCCAGAATGAAGAAGGATGGTGGCGACGATTCTGTATAAGGTATGACGTGACCCTGACTCCCGTGAGTCGGCTTGATGTGACTAAAGCAGGAGCAATTGACGGGCCAAGTGAGGTCATTCCTCCGATCGGGCACATTCCTTCGATACTATATTCTGACTTTGTGATTTATTTGGTGGCCATCCATGATTTTGATTTGGGAGTGCGTTCCGAGGTGGGCGGTAGTTGCGGCTATGCATTACCACCAGCCCGGAAGTGTAATTGGTATATCTACCCTGGCATTGCCTAGTTGTGTCGTGTTCACATGCCCTAGCGCGCCTTCTATGAGTTTGTTTTGTGTCGTACCTATGGAGTATCCTCTAGTAGCCTCCCGATTATGAGGTATTACGGTACTGTATAGACTATTGGCACTATAAAATGAGTTAAGGGGGATATGGGTAGCGCCTTAATGCTATTTTAATAGTTTACTTTACTATAGACATATTATAATAGCGTATTGTACTACATAGTAGATAGTTTAACAGATCCTTAGGAGATGTGAATCCCGAACATCTCTTAAGTTATTGCACTCACGTTAGACACTGGATAGGAGAAGTCAAACCCCATAAACATCTCTGATGCCGTTTACACTCATATTTATTACCGTTGATTTAACTTACATAAGATCTTTTAGTTCTGACTCGAGTGTTTTGTCTTTTAAATTCGCTCGGGTCAGCTTGAGCATTTCAGGATTTGAAGACCTTATTTCTGGAGGACGAAGACGAAGGTTTGTACTACTATTATTTACTATATTTATTCCACTACATTCATACTATTCCGCTGCACTTATTTATTTATCTCTGTTGTATGTAACTCTGATTCTGTGTTGTATAAATATAATCAAATGTTTTTGTAAACAGCTTCATGAACTGTTATTTGATTTATTATATTTTGTCATTCCGGCTGCGAGATTCTGTATTTGTTTTATTTCTTTCTCTTTTTCTTATTTACCCCATAACAATCTTCCCTTTTGAATGGTTTGAGTTTGACACATGTGTCTGCTTAAAGCGTCCAAAAAGGCAGGTTGTTACAATTAATCTTAAGAGTTCATTAATTTTTATGATGGTCCAACTAAATGAGTGCATAACCCTTAATTGTTTGAGATATAAGTAGCCTGTATTACATGATTCATAATCATATAATAAAATTATTTCTCAAAACTACAGCTTAATCTATATTCCAAAATTATTGTAAATAGTTTAAATCCTTCAGTATTTTCAATTACATTACTTTTGTTGTGAAAACAAATACCACATTATAGTTTTGTTTAATCGAATATTCATAAAATTCACACTAAAATATAACTATGTCTATTTTTCAGTTAACAATGAAAAATAGTCATTATTTTATAAATAATGTTTGGGATGTTTTACGAAAATAATTTTCGTAATTTGATGCAATCAACAAGTGCTAAATGGTATGCTCCTACTATTTCCGCCATTACTATAATAGCATACTAAATTTGAGGTCCATCATTCACTTAATATAGATTATTTATTTCATATACTACAACTAGTTTACAGCGAATAGTCCTTTGATCAAATATTTCGAACTCAAAGAAATAATTTCATAAAAAACAATTTTCTATATGAAAATACATTTAGGAATAGAAATCATATTTCTCATTCCAATGTTAAGTATAAATTATTATTATTACAATTCTCGTTTTCGATGTTGCTTTATGAAGCAGAAATGACTATTCACTCTCTTCATCCCAACTGTACATATAACAACCCTGGTGTAACGACCCGTAAATTTTAATGGTTTTAATAACGTAATTAACTGAAATTTTGTGAAATTTTAAATAATAAAATTTGTAAATGAAAATTTAATATTTGGATTACGTCTTTATAAACATAGCAAATGGAAAATTTTCATCAGAAAATATAAAAGTTTATTTTGTTGTGTAATTTTATTTAAATTTAAATCAGTTGAAATTGATGTAAATAAAATATTATTGAAATTTGGATATTTTATATAATAAATTTGTAATCCATTTTTTGAGTGAGACGTCATATTTCATTTTGCTAAATTTGGACTGCTATTGCTCCGTTTATCTTATTTGTGGCGTATTAGCAGCATTCTGTACCGATTATCGACTTTTGATAGGATGGTGGTACCACTGAAATCTATGTGCCATTTTGTTTGTCTCGTCATGTTGATCGCCGCAGTATATTTATTTCTGTCATTTGAGGTCCGATGCGTGACGAAGTGATTGAACAGTTTATTGTAACGGTACCATAAATTGTGACTTTTAGCTTTCTATGCCTTTTCAAATTTGAACGTGCAACCCAAGCAATCAAATGAATTGCTTAATTATTCACAAATCAAAGCATTTGACCGTTGCTATTTCATTATCTTCATGTATTGTATCTGATTGTTCATTGTTTGAAACGGTTCAAATTTGCTTTAATAACCGTTCACTCCCATTTGCATTTATAAATCCATTTTTTCATTTTCTTTTCTTTTCTAATGCAAAGTTCTCCTTTTTATGACTTGTCCTTTCCCATTCATTGCTCGGCCCTTCAGATTTGGTTCTGCACGTTTCACTTGAGGAAACGTATAATATAATATACGTTTATATTTTTATATTGCTGACAGCCGTTTCCTCTTCCTTTCTATTTCCTCCTATTCATTGAAATATATATACACTGCTGTTCCATTTTAAAACAAAGTTGTTTCAAAACAAAGGTGACAGCACAACTTCCTCCCCACCTCTCTCTTTTCTTCTCTCTTGCATCTTCCTTCCTCAACCTCTCTGCCGCAACCCCACCTGCCCTCACATGCATGTCCGCCTCCATTGCCATCGCACCTTCACGCAACAACATCCGAGCCTTCCTCTTTCCAGTGCACCACCATCGAACCTCAACACGCGCCACCCCATGCTCACTGGCCAAGCATCCAGGTCGTGCTTCCCACCACCAACCCGAGCCTTCCAACTCCTCCCCCTAGCTTGGCTGAGCACTCTTTCTTTCCCCCTCATTTGTTTCGGCTCCACCATCTCCATGTTTCACACGTGCAGCCTCTCTTTGATACTAAGGTAATATATATATATATATATATATTGCATATATTTGTGACTGTTGTATATATATATATATTATGTAATGTGTACTTAGTGACTTGATGTTATCAGTGCTTGTTTTGATATATGTGTTATCTTTAAATTATGATATGTGTACAAGTTGAGATATTTGCTTTATAACTGGTATATTAACTACATATAAGCCTGTATATAACTAAAGTCATATATACGTTGTTATATATATTATGTCAGAAGCTATATGTAATATGTAAGTTGTATTGGTTATTTATAATCTGTTCGTATATAAACATATATAGGCTACATAATATTATCTGTTATTTTATGTATAAGTATAGGTAAGTTTGGTTTCAATTATATATATTTTGTGTTTGCCTATATATATGCATTAGCTTGTAAAATTTTAAAGTAAATAATATGTTAGTTGTTTTAAAAATAATGTTATACTGGTGTATATAAATGTACTTTTCTAGTATTTTAACTTATGCAAATATTCTTAGCTGTAGGTTACATAGGTTATATACCAGTTTATATATATATTGAATATGTTGTTTTAGATGAGTATAAGTTTATATTTGTTTTATAATATATTAGTTATATTATATGTTGGTTTGGATCTTGAATATATATGTGAGCCTGTAATATATATTATACCATACCGGGCTACATATATATGATGTCAGTTTGTATGTGTATATATATATACTATGCAAGTTTTGTAATCTGCATATTGTTTATAGTGAGTCTGCATATATAATATGTATATTAGTATTTTATATTATCTGTTTGCATGTGTTTATATTAGTATACATATAATACATTAGCCTTAAATATGGATTTCATCAGTATTCACATAGTTCGTAATTTGTGTAGTATACATACTAATCTTTGTATTAGTTTAAATATGAATATATATACAATGATGTTTGATTTAAAGTGTTTCAAATTTAATACCTGTATAGAGTTTTATTTTAAATAAATAGATATATATATATATATAGTTTATATGAGAAGTTTTGGCAGTTTTATAATAAGTTCACATAAGTTTTAAAATATTGATTTTAAGATAATAATAGTAGTAGTAGTAGTATATATATTTTCCATCAATATCAAGCTGATTTGATTTTTTCTCATCGATTCCTATTTATCAGCTTTGTTCGTCAAATTCGTGCCAATCTTGCTTTGCTTTGGAATTTGTGCTTGGATTCGTAACTCATCTCATTTTCGTTCATCTCTAGCCTCGACAGGTGAGCAATCACTCACGATTAACATTCTTATATTTATTAAATTTGATTTCACTTGAAACGACAATTGAAATATACTGCTAAATTGAACTGTTAATTTTATAATTGTTATATATGATATGCTATTATCTTTAATTTTTCACCTGTGAGATATGACACCATATCCTATTGTATATATTTATTTAATTTATCACTGATGATATATGCATGTTGCTGATATGTTATATTATTTCTCACTCTGCAAGTTCCCTGATAGTATAGAATTCCCTATGGGTTGAAATGATACATACCCGAACGATCTTGTAGAATAGGGGAAAATCGTTATGGGTTAAAATGATAAACCCAAGCGATTTTCATTGATTTTAAATTTTGGGATTGCGGGTTGAAATGATATATATACCCGTAGATATTTAAATTGCGGATTGAAATGATAAATATCTATATCACTTGACCATAGGATAGAAAATTATATACAGATACAGTTGGTCTATGTATATTTTGAAAATGATTTCCAAGGTTTTGAAAGGAAATATATGGTTTAATAAATATTGATTTTTAAATATTATATATATAAATGTTATTTTTATAAAGATTTAAATTTTAGATTTTAAAATAATATGTTTTGGAAATTTCAACTTATATGTTAGTTTTGAAAAATGTAAATTTCAAGATTTTACTTGTATTTTATTTATTTTAAAAATATATAAAAATAGATTTAATATAAAAATAAATTTAATAATAAGTTTTAATTTAATAAAATTTAATTATATATAATATTTTTAAGTATTTACTTAAATTTATATTAATATTTTAAAATAGATATTATAACTTTAATAATAAAGGTTGGAAAGATAAATTAATGTTGACTTGGAATTTAAATTGGTTAATAATTGAATTTAAGAAAGAATTGATTTAAACTTATTAGTTTTGAGATTTTGAAAGGATATGATTAGAACATGGTTTATAACTTGATTCGGTAAAAGTGATTAAATGAATATTCTCAATTTTGAATAAAATTGAGATCGAATATTTAATATTGATTTAAATATATATATTGAGATTTAAATAAATTGTTATAAAAATGGTTAAGGGAATAATTTCAAATCTGGATAAATATAAAGTTAAATGTTGAAATATAAATGAAATTTATATTATAAATGTTTGAATATTTAAAACTTGAGTCTTTGAACTTTAAAATTGAAATGGTTAAACTGGAATTGATTCAAATTGAATTTCGTAATTTAAGATGATTTAAATCGATTTGCAAAATTAAAGGAACTAATTTTATTATATAAAGTATTTTATTATATATATAAACTATTTTAATTTATAAAGTATTTTAATATATATACTATTTTCAACATCTAAACTGTTTAGGTGGAAAGTGTCATGATTTCAAAGTGTTATGGTTTCAATGTGTTATGGTTTCAAAGTGTTATGGTTTCCAAATGTTATGATTTCAAAAGTGTTATGATTTCAAAAGTGTTATAATTTTGAAAGTGTTGCGATTTTGGAAATGAATATGATTTAAAGTGTATAATGATACCAAATTGATATAGTTTGAAATGATATGATATTTTGATATGAATCATGAACTATTTGAAATGAAATGACCACGGTGTTATAATAACGTTTGGTTGTTAAAGAGACCGGGATCGGATATTGTCATACTCTCTGCCAATATCGAAAACCACTTTAACAACTGTGTACATGGTGGAGATTCCATAATGAAGTAGGATGGTTTGGTGATGATTCTATATGGTATTTACATAGCCCTGACTCCCGTGAGTCAGCTTGATGTGGCTAAAACAGGAGCTATACCGGGCCAAGTGGGGTCATTCCCCCTATCGGACACATTTCTTCGATACCATTCTATTGCCTTTGTGGTTTGATTGGGTGCGCCCTTTGATTTGGGAGTGTGTCACGAGGTGGGCGGTAGTAGCCGCTATGTGTTACCACCAGTCCGGGAGTGCAAATGGTATATCAACCCTGGCATTGCCTCGAGTGCCGTGTCGCATGCCTTATCACGCCTTCTACGAGTTTGTTTTGTACCATACCTATGGAGTGCCCTTTGATAGCCCTCCAGTTTACGGGGGAGTTACGGTACTGTGTAGACTATGGCAATATATAAAATCGTGTTAAAGGGGATATGGGTAACGCCTTAATGCTATTTTAATACTTTTACTTTACTATGGACATATTATAATAGCGTATATTACTACATAGTAGATAGTTCCACGGATCCTTAGAGGATGGAAATCCCAAACATCCTCTGAGTTACTTGTATTTTAGTTGATATGTCACTTGAGTTGAATTTATTAATATAAGAATGTTAATCCTGACTCGAGTGTTTTGTGTTTTGATTTATGCTCGGGTCAGGCTGAGTGTCACAGCATTTGAGACTCGCCTTTGGAGTTGGAGCTTCACTTGGAGATCCATCTGTATCTATTCAGCTTTCAGCTATCCAATGGGTTTTGTTCAGACTTGTCATCTGTTTGTATTCGAGACTACATTGTATTTGAGATATTCTGTTGTATTTTACTTTAAACTCTGATGTTTATATAGTAGCTTCATGAATTACTATTTATCTATTCCGCTGCTTATTGTTATAGTACTCTGTGTCTGTGATTCTGTGGTTGATTTATTTATTGTATATTCTGGTTTTGCCAAATATAAAATTAACAATCTGTTGTTTTGAACAATTCAAGTCCGACATGTGCGGATGCGAATGGTTCGGAATAGCGGGTCGTTACACCTGGTTTCGAGATTACCTTTCAATATTGAATTATAATGATAATTATAATTTAATATTGTAAATTAAATTAAAATTGGAGAAATTAAATTGTTTATTTGGAATAAACAGTGGACTTTGGAATTAAAAATGAGAAAATGAAATTCTCCAAGCTTTATTCTATTTTGTTTGGAGTGATAATAAATGGAATATGGGCTTTAAATAATGAAAATGATTTCATTTGAGTGAAAATACAATAATTATATTAATTATTGTCCATTAGCTTCTTTTAATAATTTTTAAAGAAGTATGTAATTTTTAAAGGTGGTTTATTGAAATAAAAGATGGAAATTGGGTTTAAAATAAGTTTTGGCTATAAATAATGTTTTGAAATGGTTTGAAATATTTTTCTAGGTGAGAAAATAAATTTGGTGGAATTTTGGAAGTTAAAAACAATGTTTTATTCGTTTATTTGAGTAAATGGTGTGTTTTGGTTAAATAAAGAATTTTAATAATAAAAATGTTTTAAAAATATAAATTAATCATTTTATATGGTAAGAAATGTTTTATTTTACAAGTATGTAAATTTTCATATTTTCTTTTGTGTAAACAAGAAGAAAATGAATTTTCTTTTGTGTATATGTGATATATACACATATTTCTTTGTTAAGTGTTAATTTTTAGCCTAAACCATATTATTCTTTTTATTTTCAAACCCAACTCAGCCCATTTAACCTTAGCCTGGTTAAGAAAAGAGGAAAAAGAATGTACGTTCATTTCTTATTACCTTCTCCTTCTTCCTCCTTTAGCCTAAAAGCAAAGCCAATAAACCAACTTCTCAAATTCAAAAATCAAGCTCAATTTTTAATTAAATTCAACCAATTTCAAATCTTTTTGCAAGTTAGAGATAAATAAAAGGTATACAACTCCAAATCATACAATTTCATCACAAAAATCTTTTTGCAGTAAGAAACTTTCTAAATTTTTACTGTATTTGTTTTGCATGTTCTGTAATTGTTCTCTACAGGTGCTCAAGGCTTATAATCTCTAGCAAAGCTTCCTCCTTTCATCAAATCTGAGCTTTTGCAACAAATCAGCAAGGTGAGTTGATAAGCTCACAAATCTAGCAAAAACAAAAATGCTAAATGCTTGAATCTATGCAAAACAAGCTATTGTAGTCGTTTTCTGTTGACAGTTTTTCTTTTCTGTGAAACTATTTTATACTACTTTGCATGCTTATATCTTTTAATTCCGACAACAAAATGCTATCATATTTCTTTCTGTTGGTAGTTCAGTTGTTGTAGTTCATGCCTGTAAAATTTGGTCACAAAATAATGTCGTTTGAATGCTCAAATCTGTGCTTGAAAATCAGTACGAGGCAGAAAATACCCTGGAAACAATATATGTAGCTTGGGTCGACAAGGAGGTCGACTTGGCCTCTGGTATGGGTTGACCTCCTTGTCGGCCCAGGTGCGTACGTTGTGGCCTTGTGTTCCTATATCTTCGTATATTATTTTGCGAATTTTGCCTTAGAATTGTGATGGTTTTGTCACTTGTTTTGCTGCAAATATTGAGATGATTATAGGACATGATGTCTATCAATAGACTAGCAGAAATTTGGAGATTTTGAAATTCAAATTTTGAATTATTTTGAATTTAATTTGAATTTGAATTTAAATATCGGTTTGAGTGATTTTCTTCGTTTTTATTCGTTTTCTAGCACGATTTTCTTCGAATCTTTTTGAAATGATTTTTAAAATTAATGGGCATTTCAAAATAATTATTAAATAATATTTTCAAGTATTTTCAAGTGTAAAATCTATTTATTCTCTATAATAAGGGAATTTTTGAATATGGGTTTCAAATTGATTTCGGAAATTGGTTTTAAAAGCTTGTTTTCCAAATTAAATTATTTGATATATATAAATTACATGTTTTAGCACTATTCGAGCGCATGAGAAGGAGAATCAAATGGTTTGGTAAAACACGTGGTTTCGGACACGTGCGTTTAGCTTATCGGTTAATTCCCGACTTGTCCATTTGATTGTTTTGACCTTCGGGTCGAGTTTACCGATGAGATGAGGTAAACATTTTACTGATTTGAGTGTGAAATTTACTAGCGTTTAGTAAACCGTTTAGTGGGAACGTGTGGTATGGGACACACGTTAACACTGTTCGGGTTCCTATCCGGAAGTTTGTGACACATTTTTCTAAGAGATGTATTTGCTAGTACAGGACCTTCGGATCATTTGTCCTTCGGGATGTTTGTCTAAGAGACGTTTGTCATTGCGACGTATTTGTCCTTCGGGATGTTCGTCTAAGAGATGTATTTATTTGTCCTTCGGGACGTTTGTCTAAGAGATGTGGCGTCTTATTTGAGAGAACAGTACTTGGCAGGCTTCGGCCATAAGCACGTGCTATATCTTTGAGATGATTTCATTGATGTTTGTGATTTCCCAAAAGTATCGCCTTTTTATTGTTTTCCATTTGAGCCATTTGGGATATTTTATATATATATATATGTATGTATATATGTATATATATGGCGATTACCTCACGGGAATTTAAACTCTTGTGGGTTCTATTTATGAGACTTGTGTTGCCAACACTGGCGTCATTGAGATTTGCCTTTTGGCATTTACTTGAGATTTTATTCTCCTCTTTAGAGATATATTTACCTTATGGCATGTTTGAGATGGGATATCTTTGTGCATATTTTGGGTTGCCGATTTGGCGGGTTTAGGTTTTCCCCCTAAACCATAATTGATGTTTTATGAATGCCGATGATATAAGGCTCGCTACTTTTAGCATTTTATGGGTTGTTCCATCTCTTTTGAGATTATATGTTATGTAGTAATACCCTTCATCATATGAAGTAACTATACACTTTAAATTGTCCCTTTTCACTTGGGAATATTATAACTTTATCCTTATGCTCATATTATAGCTTGTCCTTGTAAACTGATTTGTTTAGCTAGACTAACCCGTGTATGTATACTCGGGTCAGACCGAGGTGTTTCAGGTTATGTATGTTTGGACTTAGCCTATTCTACTTCCACGTGGACTATTCTGCTAGCTCCTTTTGTTATAGCTTTTTGTGTAGTTCTTTTTGTTTGCTACTCTGATATGTATATTCTTTTGACTCACTTGTATATTTTGGTTGCTATACCACTTGACATGTATCATTTTGTATACTCTGTGATGTATCTGTATATATATATATATATGTGTGTGTGTGTGTGTCATGATCTGATGTTCTGTGATGTGTTTTGCATTTGAGTTGTTGTATTCTGTTCTGATAGATCCTATAGCCATCTATGGATTTGTATTAAGTATTTATTGGATATGTCGATCCTCTTAAGATAGAAAAAAATATATAGCATTTGTCGACAAATTCAATAGATATTTAAAACAAGGCTATAGATGGTCGCTCCTAACCAGCCCTATTCTCCGCATTAGCAGACAGTATTACCCAATAATACTCTTTGTTAATGTGGGTCTCGGGGTGGGGCGTCACAGCTTGGTATCGGAGCTGAGTTCAGAACAAAATATGATAAACACATAACAGAAGCACATATTATGGTACATCTAAGTGTTATATAAGTGTTACGAATCCCTTAATTATCGTGCCTTTGACCTTTTCGTGTCCTTTGGAGTAGATAGAAGTTTGGGAATATGTCTAAGAATGCATTTTAATTCCATAGTATTCCTTATTGAAATAATGATATCTACCCTGTGAATAATCTTTATCTTATCTTAACTTTCAGCTAATGGCTGGAAGAGGACGATGTTCGGATGCTGGGCAATCCAACGGCTCACATCCGGACGGCGTTTATATGTTTGACAATCAGTTTATGGAGTTATTTAGGAGCACTCAGCCTCCAGCTCCTACTCGAGCTTCTCCTCCACGCAAGTCTATCTTTGCACGCTTGTGTAGTGATTTCTCTCATCTCAGAGGAAAGCCGTTCAAAGGCTCCGAGCCCGTTTATGAGGTCCAAGCTTGGATTCGTACGTGCGAGCGCATCTTCTCTCGCATGGATCTTTCTGACCACGACAGAGTTCTCGTAGCATCTAGTATGTTGCAAGAGCATTCCCTTGATTGGTATGAGCTTCTCATAGCCGAGCTCGATGAGTCTACTCTTTCTCGGACCCAGTTTCGGGAACGATTCGAGCTCAAGTTCGTTCCTAAATCTGAGAAAGCTTTATTAGCCCGTCGCTTCCTTGAGTTGAAGCAAGGGAAGTCATCCGTCTCTAATTATGTTTCATCATTCAAGGCCTTATCTAAGTATGGTATTGCATACATTAGCACTTCCTATAAGAAGAATCTGAAGTTTGTCTCTAGTCTTAAGAAGTATCTCAAGGAGTCTTTAATGCTCCAACTCAAGCTTTCTTTCGAGGAGTTGGTTGACTCAACGCTTCATCTCAAAGCCGTCAAGAAGGACTGTGAGAGTGGTGATGAGGTTGAGGTTCGTAAGAACCCCAATAAGAAGAAGTTCCCATTTCATAAGCTGAAATTTTTTCCCTTCCAAGAAGAAGAAACCCGTTGGATCTGGTCCTAGTTCTCAGCCTAGTGGAACACCTCCTACTCGGAAGGGGTGTTTCAATTGTGGTTCTCCTGACCACATGATCCGTGACTGCCCTAAGCCTATTATTTGCCGCTATTGCAAGAAGGAGGGTCATCAAGTTGCCACTTGTCATATTGCTCCGAATACCCAGTCTGGCAAGCTGAATGTAGTGGGTGCTTCTGGAGGGTCTTCTCAGTGCAGAGGTACATCTCCTTCTATCCTTGAAGGCTCTATCTTATTCCATGATCATTCTATTTGAGTTCTCTTCGATATGGGTGCGTCGCATTCATTCGTATCGAAAGAGCTCATTGATGCTATTTCTTTGGATGTTTCATGCCTTATTACTTCATTAAGGATTGCGAATCCTATTGGGGGATCTGCAACCCTTAGCATGCTTTGTGATGATGTTGAGATTGTTTTATGTGGATTTTCTTTCCGTGTGAATCTGCATGTTATTTCTTATTTGGGTTTTGATATGATTTTGGATATGGACTGGCTAGTGCAATACGATGCCATGATTATTTGTTCTGAGAGAGTTTTATATCTTCGACATCCAGATTCATCTACTCTGCTATCACTTGTTCTTCGGAATGTGGAAAATTCCGAAGTGGCTTTATATTCTCTAGACTCACAAGATGATGATGATATATCTCGTATACCTGTTGTTTGTGATTTCTCTGATGTTTTTGAGCCTATTTCGGGTTTACCACCCAAGCGGGCGATCAAGTTCTGCATTGATCTCATTCCGGGCGCGCAGCCAGTTAGTCGTCCGAGGATATCTACAAAGGAAAATGAGGAACTCAAGAAGCAACTTTTAGAGCTTGAGTCCAAGCAGTGATTCGGTCCAGTTTTTCACCATGGGGTGCCACGGTCGTCTTCGTGAAGAATCCCGATGGAACTCTTAGGTTTTGCATCGACTATCGCAAGCTTAACGAGTTGACCATCAAGAATAGGTATCCTTTGCCTAGGATCGACGATTGTTCGATCAATTAAGAGGTGCTAAGGTCTTCTCTCAGCTCGACCTTGCCACTGGTTTTCATCAGCTTCGAGTTGCAGAAGATAACATTCCTCTTACAGTTTTTCACACTCGATATGGATCTTACAAGTGGCTTGTTATGTCGTTCGGTTTGGCGAACGCTCCTGCTTTCTTTGTCGATCTTATGAATCGAGTATTCCAGAAATATCTCGATAAGTTCGTCCTTGTGTTCATCGACGACATTCTTATTTATTCAAAGTCGGAAGCCGAGCATGCCAATCACTTGAGAATTGTCTTAAATACTCTTTGTCGTCATCAGCTTAAAGCCAAATTCTCCAAGTGCCACTTCTGGGAGAATAAGGTTAAATTCTTAAGCCACATTATTTCCTCCGAAGGTATTTCAGTCGATCCTTTGAAGATCGAATCCATACAGAATTGGAAGAGGCCTGAAAATGTTCATGAGATTCATAGCTTCCTTGGATTGGTGGGTTACTACCGCCGATTCATTAAGGATTTTTCCCGCATTGTGCTTCCTCTCACCAGCCTTACTCGGAAAGGCATTCGATTTATTTGGTCCGACAAGTGTGAAGCTTCTTTTAGCAGTTGAAGGAGCTTCTCACTAATGCTCCTATTCTAGTGGTTCCTGAAGGGAATCAAGATCTTGTTGTCTACACTGATGCTAGTCATTGTGTCCTTGGTGTCGTGCTTATGCAGAAGGATTGGGTAGTTGCTTATGCTTCTAGGCGACTATGACCGAATGAAGTTCGCTATGCCACTCATGACCTCGAGTTAGCTGCCATTGTCTTCGCCTTGAAGATTTGGCGACACTATTTATTAGGCGAGCACTTCATTCTTTATACCAATCACAAGTCCTTGAAATATCTGTTCACTCAGAAGGAGCTCAATATGAGGCAACAGTGTTGGCTTGAGTTCCTTGCCTCCTATGACTTCGATATCTAGTATACCCCTGGTAAGGGTAATCGTGTTGCTGGTGCGCTTAGTTGCAAACATTCGGCTGTTGTTTCTATGATGCTAGCCGAGTGGGATGTTCTAGAGACCTTATCCCTTTATGATATTCGTGATCGAGCTCCATCTTCTGATTCTCCTATTTTATTATTCAGTTTGGAAGCTCGACCCAGTTTATTGGATCATATTGCCGATGCTCAGCGGATTGATCCCGATCTTGTACACCTTATTCATATTTGTGAGTCTGAATCCCGTGATGAGGGGTTGTGGGATTTCAGTATTAATTCTCATAGGCATCTTCGTAAGAAGAACCGTCTTGTCGTGCCTTCGGATTTTGCACTTAGGCGTGACATTCTCGATGACTGTCATCGTCCTAAGTATACCATTCATCCCGGCAGTAGTAAGATGTATGCCGATATGCATCGCCTTTATTTTTAGGAAGGCATGAAGCGCGATGTAGCAAGTTATGTGAGTAATTACATGACTTGTCAACTTATCAAAGCCAAATATCAGCGCCCTTCTGGTCTCCTTCAGCCTCTAGAGATTCCATTGTGGAAATAGGATCAGATTTCCATGGATTTTATTAACGGCCTACCTCGTTTGAGATCGGGCCATTCTAGCATTTGGGTTATTGTTGATCACCTCACCAAATCCGTTCATTTCATTCCTATTAAGTCTAATAGGAGTGCTTCTCTTTTGGCTAAGTTATATATCAAGGAAATCATGAGACTTCACGGTGTTCCTAGTTTGATTGTTTGTGACCGTGATCCGCTTTTCACGAGTCATTTCTGGCAGAGTCTTCAACAAGCTTTGGGAACAAAGCTTAATTTCAGCATAGCATATCATCCGCAGTCTGATGGACAGACTGAATGGGTGAATCGTATTCTTGAGGATCTTCTCAATGCTTGCATTCTAGATTTTGGTGGTAGTTGGGGGGTTCACCTACCTCTTGTGGAATTTTCCTACAACAATAGTTTCCAGTCTAGTATTGGTATGGCTCCATTCGAAGCCCTTTACGGAAGGCCATGTCGATCACCTTCGTGTTGGTTGGAATCTAGAGAGAAGCTTATTCTTGGCCCAGATTCTGTTCGTGATTCTTCTGAGAAGATTGTTCTTGTTCGTCAGAGAATGAAAGAGGCACAGAGCCGCTAGAAATCCTACGCGAAAAACCGTAGGAAGCCTCTCAAGTTCTCTGTTGGTGATTTTATTTTCATTCATGTTTCTCCTCTGAAAAGGATTATGCGTTTCAGTACGACTGGGAAATTGGCTCCTCGCTTTATAGGACCATTTCCTATTGTTGAACGTATTGGCCCTATGGCGTATAGAGTTTCACTTCTAGCTCATCTATCTGGCATTCATGACGTGTTTCACGTCTCTCAGCTTCGGAAGTGTCTTCGAGAGTCGAATTCTGTTATTGATTCTCCTGATTTGAAAGAGCTTGAGATCTCACCAGACCTATCAGTTGTGCAGCAGCCTTTTCACGTAATTGCTTCGGAGGTGAGATGCCTTCAAAACAAGGACGTGCCGCTCGTTAAAGTTCAATGGTCCGCTAATCCCAATGACTGCACTTGGAAAACCAGAGAGTTTATCAAGCATTCATATCCCGGTTTTCTATCTCCGCATAGCAATGGTGAGAATAACTCTTTATCTCAAGCTTATTTCTTTTCTTTTGAGTGATGAAATTAAACAGTTGAATACAAATTCTTCTTTAGGAATTGCGAGGACGCAATTTTGTTAAGGGAAGGAGTCTGTAACAGCCCTAGTTTGGAGATTACCTTTCAATATTGAATTATAATGACAATTATAATTTAATATTATAAATTAAATTAAAATTGGAGAAATTAAATTGTTTATTTGGAATAAACAATGGATTTTGGAATTAAAAATGAGAAAATGAAATTCCAAGCTTTATTCTATTTTTTTTGGAGTCATAATAAATGGAATATGGGCTTTAAATAATGAAAATGATTTCATTTGAGTGAAAATACAATAATTATAATAATTATTGTCCATTAGCTTCTTTTAATAATTTTTAAAAAAAGCATGTAATTTATAAAGGTGGTTTATTGAAATAAAAGATGGAAATTGGTTTAAAAATAAGTTTTGGCTATAAATAATGTTTTGAAATGGCTTGAAATATTTTTCTAAGTGAGAAAATAAATTTTGTGGAATTTTAGAAGTTAAAAACAATGTTTTATTCGTTTATTTGAGTAAATGGTGTATTTTGGTTAAATAAAGGATTTTAATAAAAAAAATATAAATTAATCTTTTTATATGGTAAGAAATGTTTTATTTTACAAGTATGTAAATTTTCATATTTTTCTTTTGTGTAAACAAGAAAAAAATGAATTTTCTTTTGTGTATATGTGATATATACACATATTTCTTTATTAAGTGTTGATTTTTAGCCTAAACCATATTATTCCTTTTTATTTTCAAACCCAACTCAGCCCGTTTAACCTTAGCCTGGTTAAGAAAAGAGGAAAAAGAATGTATGTTCATTTCTTATTACCTTCTCCTTCTTCCTCCTTTAGCCTAAAAGCAAAGCCAGTAAACCAACTTCTCAAATTAAAAAATCAAGCTCAATTTATAATAAAATTCAACCAAATTCATATCTTTTTGCAAGTTAGAGATAAATAAAAGATGTAAAACTCCAAATCATACAATTTCATCACAAAAATCTTTTTACAGTAAGAAGCTTTCTAAATATTTAGTGTATTTGTTTTGCATGTTCTGTAATTGTTCTCTACAGGTGCTTAAGGCTTGTAATCTCTAGCAAAGCTTCCTCCTTTCATCAAATCCGAGCTTTTGCAACAAATCAGCAAGGTGAGTTGAAAAGCTCACAAATCTAGCAAAAACAAAAATGCTAAATGCTTGAATCTGTGCAAAACAAGCTACTGTAGTCGTTTTCTGTTGACAGTTTTTCTTTTCTGTGAAACTATTTTATACTACTTCTTTGCATGCTTATATCTATTAATTCTGGCAATGAAATGCTGCCAGATTTCTTTCTGTTGGTAGTTCAGTTGTTGTAGTTCATGCCTGTAAAATTTGGTTGCAAAATAATATCGTTTGAATGCTCAAATCTGTGCTTGAAAATCAGTCCGAGGCAGAAAATACCCTGGAAACAATATCCGTAGCCTGGGTCCACATGGACGTCGACCCAGCACCATCCAGGTCGACCAGGCGGTCGACTTGGCCTCTGGTCTGGGTCGACCTCCTTGTCGGCCCAGGTGCGTACGTTGTGGCCTTGTGTTCCTATATCTTCATATATTATTTTGCGAATTTTGCCTTAGAATTGTGATGGTTTTGTCACTTGTTTTGCTGCAAATATTAAGATGATTATAGGCCATGATGTCTATCAATAGACTAGCCAAATTTTGGAGATTTTGAAATTCAAATTTTGAATTATTTTGAATTTAATTTGAATTTGAATATCAGTTTGAGTGGTTTTCTTCGTTTTTATTCGTTTTCGAGCACAGTTTTCTCCGAATCTTTTTGAAATGATTTTTAAAATTAATGAGCATTTCAAAATAATTATTATATAAAATTTTCAAGTATTTTCAAGTGTAAAATCTATTTATTCTGTATAATAAAGGAATTTTCGAATATGGGTTTCAAATTGGTTTCAGAAATTGGTTTTAAAAGCTTGTTTTCCAAAGTAAATTATTTGATATATATAAATTACACGTTTTTGCACTATTCGAGCGCATGAGATGGAGAATTAAATAGTTTGGTAAAACACGTGGTATGGGACACGTGTGTTTATCTTATCGGTTAATTCCCAACTTGTCTGTTTGATCGGTTTGACCTTCAGGTCGAGTTTACTGATGAGGTAAACTTTTTACTGATTTGAGTGTGAAATTTACTGGCGGTTAGTAAACCGTTTAGTGCGAACGTGTGGTATGGGGCACACGTTAACACTGTTTGGGTTCATATCCGGGAGTTTGTGACACATTTGTCTAAGAGACGTATTTGCTAGTACTGGACGATCGGGTCATTTGTCCTTCGGGATGTTTGTCTAAGAGACGTTTGTCATAGCGACGTATTTGTCCTTCGGGATGTTTGTTGTCCTTCAGGACGTTTGTCTAAGAGACGTGGTGCCTTATTTGAGAGAACGGTACTTGGCAGGCTTTGGCCATAAGCATGTGCTATACCTTTGAGATGATTTCATTGATGTTTGTGATTTCCCAAAAGTATCGCCTTTTTATTGTTGGCCATTTGAGCCATTTGGTATATATATATACGGCGATTACCTCACGGGAATTTGAACTCTTGTGAGTTCTATTTTTGAGACTTGTGTTGCCTACACTGGTGTCATTGAGATTTGCCTTTTGGCGTTTACTTGAGATTTTATTCTCCTCTTTGGAGATATATTTGCCTTATGGCGTGTTTGAGATGGGATCTCTTTGTGTATATTTTGGGTTGCTGATTTCGCGGGTTTAGGTTTTCCCCCTAAACCATAATTGATGTTTTATGAATGCCGATGATATGAGGCTCACTACTTTTAGCGTTTTATGGGTTGTTCCATCTCTTTTGAGATTATATGTTGTGTAGTAATACCCTTCATCATATGAAGTAACTATACACTTTAAATTGTCCCTTTTCACTTTGGAATATTATCACTTTATCCTTATGCTCATATTATCGCTTGTCCTTGTAAACAGATTTGTTTAGCTAGACTGACCCGTGTATTTATGCTCGGGTCAGACCGAGGTGTTTCAAGTTATGTACATTTGGACTTAGCCTGTTCTGCTTCAGATAGCTTTTTGTGTAGTCCTTTTTGTTTGCTACTCTGATATGTATATTCTTTTGCCTCGCTTGTATATTGTGGTTGCTATACCACTTGACATGTATCATTTTGTATACTCTGTGATGTATCTGTATATGTATATATATGTGATGATCTGCTATTCTGTGATGTGTTTTGCATTTGAGTTGTTGTATTTTGTTCTGATAGATCCTATAGCCACCTATGGCTTTGTATTAAGTATTTATTGGATATGTCGATCCTCTTGAGATAGAAAAAAATATATAGCATTTGTCGACATATTCAATAGATATTTAAGACAAGGCTATAGATGGTTGCTCCTAACCAGCCCTATTCTCCGCATTAGCAGACAGTATTACCTAGTAATACTCTTTGTTAATGTGGGTCTCGGGTCGGGGCGTCACAGTACCTTAAATCACATCTACTCTTGTACACTCGTTTTTCTTTCTAAATGGTCAAACCATTCAAAAGAATATCATTACTACAACATCATAACGAACTCTTTACAAAAGCGCACTCGATCATCATTAAAATTTAAGGACACCAAATATGTTGCACTTTGCGTAAACTGATCAAACTAACGTTTAAGTGATCGAGTTCTTAGATCTATATTGTATTTTTGATCTTATGTTACATTTAACACAATACGATTGAAGTTGTTCATATTGAATACTCAATCTTACATTATTATTTATTGGCTTATTTCAAATGAACTAATTTCATTGAAATATCGTACATTATGAACTGTGACAAGTTCCCCATATAACACTTATAGGCGATAGTATATGGATCAAATATCTATAGTCTTGTATTGCTTTTAGAGTTCAAACTCATTGAATGCAATACACGGTCTCGACCAAAACAAACACATAGGTGACCAAATTACGAATGTGTTAAGTAGTTGTAAAAATTAGGTACTTGCATGGGTATAGAAAACATTAACATGCAAGAAGTATTTAAATGTAAGTGTGTGTGTGTGTGTGTTATCTTTCAATTTGTCAATCTTTAATTCAATTCAAAAGTATATCCTAATTGAACAAATTTTATCAGTCGTATTAAATGCACAAATTTATTAATGTACATTATTATAATATTATATAGCATATGTTCTTACAATATTAGAAAGGTTAAATGTTATCATTTTATTTTTCTAATAAGGCTCCGACTATTCTTTTACGTCTCGCCAAACCCTAAGTTGAAACATAGAAGTCTTTCGACTTCACTAGTAGGTATTAGGACTCATTAGTCTTGGAATTATGACCTTGAGTCTGCTTAACAAGTCATATATCCATGGACGATGGATAACTCCTTATAGGTTGTATCATATACAATTCCTAAGCCTGCATTGTCCTAATTCCATTTTGACCTTGAGTCTGCTCAAAAATTAAAATGAAATTATTTACTTGTACCTACCATATCGCGACGGCCTAAGTATAGTATATGAATCTTCAGTCTGCTTAGCAAATACATATAGTTACCTTACCTCATGTATTCAATATATTAATAATACTACACATAACATCCTCATCTTGAGTTTTCTCAACAACTAAGGAGTATACAAGTAATTTATTAATATATATATATATATGGTAGAGGAAAATATTATATTGAAGACTCATAATCTTTAATATATTATATAGAGTGAAATCAAATTATGGAATAATGTATTTCTTATAAAATACCCCCGTGATTCAAGTGTCGGAAACATCTGAAATCATGGTATACATACGATATGTATGTCGTTGTAACGATCTGCCTTTCTTACACCTAAAGACGACACTTAATACATCCATGCTATTCGTGTGTCGATCATTTAAGTGTCCGAAAGACAGGTCATTAGGGGTGAAAGAAAGAGAAAAAAAGAACAAAATCTCACAATACGTGATGAGTAATATATAATATGAACATGTCTTTACAAAAAGAAATTATCTTCATTATACACAATCATCAGAGTACATTAACCTACTATCAGCCTGGACAGTTATAACATCATGTCCTTACAATTGTTGATAGATATAGACAAAATCAAAACAGAAGAAAACAGCGGAAGAATATAAGGTTTGTGAATACGTCTTAGAGAATCCAGCTCATCACCTGAAAGTTTTAAAGGATCCAGCTAAATCTAGAAAATATGCTCGGGCTGACCCGAGCATTATAAGAAAAATAACGCCCGGATCAGTCTGGTAAAACCAACGTGAGAAACTCAAATCACAAGGAATTTATTTATTTAACTTGTAAAACCTTTTAAAATCAAGGGTATCTCATAAGACCACGCCGCACATAAACACGGACGGGTTTTTACCTTACTATAACCAAAACATTTTCTATAGAAAATCCAGTGATATTATAATAATGTCTAGAATACAAATACATATTAATCATGGACGAAATTGTTACATTATTAAATTCCAGCATAATAGGTATACAATCAAGTCCGAAGGCACTTATTGGAGAATGGATTGCAACTATGAAAGGGTAAGGGTCTACCCATCGAATCCGTACACCTCTAGGTAAAATGTATGGGAGGTCACATCGCATTGCACCTCTGCTACTCAAGACCGGACCTACACCTTTACTGGATAGTGCCGAATATGATCACCCCTTGGTTGTGATCGAACAACCATAATGGGCCCCGAAGCATATATAGAGATATCAACACTAGATCTTGAGATGATCATACCCTAATGGGAGCGACCCACATAGCCCTACCGCATGTCCTTACTTTAGTCATTTTCCCAGTGGATGAGACTTGAGGCTACGATTACCTTTTTATATAGCAACCATCTTGGAATGCTAACACTGCCCTCCAAGGAGCAATGTAGTGCTAGCATTCATCCATACAAATTCGTTCTAGGTCTGGACGAAACCGAAGGCACTACCTCTACTACATCCATTTTGGAATCACTCTCAAGTTTAGTAGCAAGTAGTCATTGCATTTCAAAAGCTCCATCTTCAATCATGTTCACGATGTCCTTATTTCGAAACGCTTGAGTTGGATCGAAGTGGTTTTCGGATAACATATCTGATCCCGGTCTCTTCGAAACAACTTTCGATAGTTCCGGTAAACTCAATCCCGGTTTTTTAGGAAATAAATAGAAAAAGATAAGAGTGGAATTCACCTCCTAACCGTTTGTGGACGAATTTCCTTACCATTCATCCTAGAAAAACGAAACGAGTTTATACGTACAGTATAGCACTTTCGACGGTAACTATACCATATAATTCTCGTGTTTTTCCTAGATATTTTCAAAGTTACATTTTGGTCCATATTTGATAGTTGGTTATTTAACTATCAAATAACAAACAACAAAAAATTCAGAGATTTAATTACCCCTAGCAGCCACTATGCCTCAAACTAAATCTTTCATTTATTAAAACTCTTTTCAAAAGTGTTTATCACAACATTCATATACTTATCTCATTGACATAAGTATATTCACAAAACATTTGTGAAAGATTTCTCATTTCTAAATCATATCAAAGGATCAAACAAAATGTTATTTAAATTAGAGATAAAGATAACCTCAAACACTATTCCTTCAGTGTTAAGTGTGGAACAAATGTCCATACCACCAGAATTAAGAAGGTTAGTTAAAGAAAATCCAATCTCAAATCCTTTATAAATTTCCTTCTATAAATCCTCTTAATAAATCTCTTCTATTTACTAATGTCCATTGCTTAGATTCCAAACTCATTTGCAAAACTCTTTTTAAATCACCAAGTTAAATTTACAAAACTTTTTTATAAATATCAAAACCATTTATATATCTCTTTATAAATGTCCAAAATTATTTATAAAACTTCCTTATTCAAAACAAAACTCCTTAAATAAACTCATTTAATAAAGTCTTTTGATAAAAAATTATTATTTAAAAAACCTTTACTAAAATCATTACTTAACTTGAACCATTATTAAAAGTATGATTGGCCTTAAAATTTAGAAAGAAGCTTAGTGACCGCAATGGATCTCTTTTAATTAAGTTTACTTTTCAACTTATAGCATGGGTATTTGCATAACAAGCAGATATGTATAAGGGGATCAGCTAACAACAAACAAATCAACGTATAGGTAAGATGTCCATTTTACTATAATAGCAAACAAGCTTTGTTCTGCTAAACACATGTCCAAGTTAATATAATAGCAGAATGGATTTTTATTCTGCTTAAATAGATGTTAACATAATCTACTTGGTGAACTATGGTAGAACGGTGATTTATTCTACCAAACAAATATCCAATATAACTTAATTAACAGAACGGTGTTTTATGCTGCTAAACAAATGTTATTGGGTTTCAAGTTCAACTGGGGTTACTTAAGGATAGTCGACAAAGAAAACCCTTAGATTAAAAACATCTTTTAAAAGAGAGTTGCTTTAAGAACAAACTCGATCTTAAGAAATAAAGTAGTTAAACTTTAAAACCTTTATTTGAAAATTAAACAACACTTTTAACTCTTTATTTTAAAAATAATTAAACAATAATTAGTTAATAATTAACTATTAAATAAATAATTAAATAATAATTATCCTTAAATAAGTAATTTAATAATAGTTAACCTTTATATAAATAATTAGACCTTAATTAATTCTTATTTAATTATTAAATAATAATTTAAACCTTTAAATAAAAATTAAATATTAATTAATCTCAATTAATTAATTAAATAATCCTTAACTAAAACTTAAATGATAAATTAAACCTTAAATTAATAATCAAACCATAATTGACTTTTTAAATCAATAATTATCTTTTATATAAATAATCAAATAATATTTATTCTTTAAATAAATATTTAAACCATAATTAATCTCTAATAATTATTAAAAGATAACTTAACCTTTATTAATAATTAAATTAATCTTAATCAAGTCTTAATTAATCTTACTTAATTTGGAATTAATTAATGTTTAAACCATATTATAAATAAATAATTAATTAATTAATCTTAATTAAATAATTAACTAATAGTCAATCCCTAATTACTAATTAAATAATAATTAACTTAAATTAATTAACTAATTATAATTAATTTAATTGATTAACACTTAAGTATTAATTACCTTTATTAACTAATGATTAAGTACTAATAATCTTAATTAATTCATCGTTAAAATAATTAATTAAATAATTACTTTTAAATACTTAATTAAAGTTTTGAAAACACTTTGCAAAAAGAAAACTTAAGTAAAGAAGCTAACTTCCTTAACATACAAAACATATATTCATATGTTCAACATAAATGATTACATCACAACCACATCGCAACATGTAAACGCTCCATAACCAACATATACAAGTAAAGACATTCACTTGCTTTCTAACTAACTTTCATTTTTACTTATCACAACATCATATTCAAGCATCACATTCATATATACATCCACATATGACTCAACCAAACTAGCAATAATTAATCAATAAGGTAGACTTTAAACTCAAAGTTAATAAACTTTAAATAAGGTGATAGCTTTCTCACCTAAAGCCAACCAAACTATACTAGTTCTACGCCAACTTTTTGCGACCACCTTGCTCCTAGCTTTGCTTCATTAGAAATGGAATTTTAAGGACCCTAAGGGCCAAAGAGATTTGGCCATGGGGAGTGGAGTGCTCGGCCTAGGCTTGAAATGGGGTTAGGTGGACTTGTTTTAGAGAAGAGAAAGGGTGTAGGAAGGAAATGAAGATTGTTTTAATGATTTTCAAGAACTAAAAGTAGAAAAAGAATGATTTTCAACCATTTGAAACTAAGGAAGCCATTAAAGCTTTTTGAGAAAGCTTAAGGAAAGAAGAAGTAAGGTTTTGAAAATGAGAAAGAAATGAAAAATAAGAAAGATAAATTATGGAAAAAAAATTAATAAATTGAAACAAGAAAATTACCTAAATACCCCTTAGTCCTTTATCCTCCTTATCCTTTTTCCATCTCACCATGCATGTCTCCTCCGTGTCCCCCCTTAACCAACCATGCATTAATCACTTGTACTTATCTTGCATAATGCTTTTAGGTAATGTGATGTTCACTTTTTCACATCTATTCAATGCTTTTAATTTTTATTTTAAACCTTTATATTAACTTAAGTAAATAAATTTGTTTATATACATATGTAATATATAACTCTAACTTATATACAAATGTATGTATTTGTTTATAAAATAGAGTTTACAACATCTCCGACAACTTTTAGTCGATGAAAGGTCGAAATTTGGAAACGAATTACGGTCATATTTTCGATTTTTCTTCAAACTAATTATTTTTGTAAACAAATTTGAAAAAATATTTCACCATCATTATATATTATTTAAAAGAGTTTTATTTTAATTATAAAGTATATTATTTGAATATTTAAAATTAATTAAATATTAACAAATTAAAGGGGCGAAATCTGGGTCGTTACACTCTCCCCCCCTTAAAAGAATTTCGACCCAAAATTTTTCCACGGCCCTAAAATAGAAATACTTAACACTACTCATCAATCTATAAGATGTTCATAGATCATTGCTATGAAAAATCTAATTCGATCACTCACTCGAATACATAGCTTTACTTTCGAACTACTATCGGTCACTCGATTCTCTAGTGCGGACTTCGATCAGGCTTCTCAATTAGAAACCTCTGTTCTCCTTACATAGCTATATACTATGATAAAAACTTTGGTTCTAGATTAAGAACCCTCACCTAGATTTCGATATCAAAAATGGAGTAATAAATCCTTCTTCGAAATGGTGTGCAACACCTTAATTCATGTACTCAAATCTTGGATCGAGAATTATTTGAAAAAGAAAAATGATCTACGTACAACCTATGTACTGATCTAAAGTTTCTTACAACCCAACTACTTTCTACCCTCCCATAATATTTAGGAAAACATTTCATAACAATTCCAACTTAGGTTCAGACATTTTTAAATGATACAAATTATTTGTGAAACCTTTTCATAAAATCATTTTAACTTATTAACTTTGTATAATACTCTCCTACATCCTAAGAGTATATACCAAAACATTTGATTTTAAATGTTATTCATCTATTATATTCAGATGTAGGCCCAAAATAACTTGGTCTTAAAACCGAGTTGTAATATCCCGGAATTTATGGGCAATAATCAATTTAATAATCTGTTTAAATAATTAAATTGATTGATAATGTTTGATAATAAAATTTTAATTGGTTTAATAATCTAATTAAATGGATATTTAATTAGTGAAATTTATCTTTTAGATATTAATAAAATGATTTCTATTTATAATATATATATATATATATATGAGTATATATTGTAAATAGATTGCCTTTGATTTGAAATTTAATAAATAAATGAAATCTTGTTTTAAATTTCTAATGTATATTTTTATAGTTTGGAGATCTGGATTTATTTAATATTAGCTTTTCAAAGTTATTTAAACAAAATAACAAATATGGTTTTAAATAAAGATTAATAGTAAGGTTAATTTATTTTCTTTTTAAATATTGATAATAAATATGATTTAAGAAGTATATATATATATATAAAGTTTAGAATACAATTTACATATGATATGTTAATTAAATTGGTAATAGTAGTAAATTAATAATCTCTTTTATAAATTATTTTAATATTGATAAAATGTTATTTTCAAACAATAATTATAATATATTGTTTTATATACAAATATAAATAGACTTTAATAAAATAAAATAGTTATTTTCAAATTGAAAGTGTAGTTAGATATGTATGTATATAACATGATTTTAAATTGGATTTTAAATTTAATTTGAATTCGAATTTAGAATTCAAAAGAGGTAAGATTTTAAATAGTTTTGAATTTTATAAATATATGTATAAGCTTTTATATATATATATATATATATATATAATTGGTTTATTTCTTTAAAAGTTATCTATATATATATATATAGATAAGTAATAAGTATTTAAGTAAATAAAGAAAAAGCTTTTATTTACATTTAAAATAAATATAAACTAACTAAAAAGGACATGTGTAAACCTATAAAGGATTGTTTAAAACAAGTGTTAACTAATTAACACATATGAAGACAAGTGTCCATCTTTTAAATTTCTATTTTTCTTTTATTTTTAAGAAATAATTTTCAGCCCTTATAAACATTTTTCTTTATCTTCATTTTCTTTTTATCTTCACATTTTCAAAACTTAAGAAACTTCAGCCTATTTTCTCATAACAAAATCTGTAACAAACCTTTCCCATAAACCAGAGAATCAAACCCTCAGATCAAAACCAACTTGTAATTAATTTTCCAAAATCTGAAAACAAAAACCTGCAAATCAATTCTTCAAACTCTAGAAGCAAGTCTGGAATCAAACTCCAATCTACATTTCTTTAAACCTGGAATTAAAGCCTGCAAATTCTTTAATCTGGAATCTAGTCTGTAGCCTGCAATTTTTCAAATCCGGAAATTAGAGCATGCATGCAACTGAAATCTCTTCAAACTAAAGCTAGCAATTCAAGTTTTCAAAGCACATCAAATATCCAAGTTTAAAAGTTTTAAAGAGCAAAGGCATCTCAGTTTAAAAGCATTTAAAGGATTTTCAAAGCAGTTTCAAATTTAAGATCTGTTCATCATTTTCTGGTGAGTAACATTCTTCTAAAGCTTAATTATTCTTTAAATCTGGATGCATGTTGAAATTATGGAAGTAAATATGTTATGTGTGATTTATATAGTAGACTTATCTGTATATATGGATGTATATATATATGTTAGTGTGCATGCCTGTTATTTTCTCTGTTTTTCATTTTAAAATTGGTGAGTAAAATCCTTTTCAAACTTAAGTATAGGGATATCTGTTTATATGTTTAGTGTGTATATGTACGTGATTGAATTTATATATATATATTGGATGCATGATGCTGTTATACTTGTTCTTATCTGTGCTTACTGTTAGAAGCCAAAGTTATGATCAAAACTAAATTCCTCTTGATACAATCTCTGTTAGAATTTAGGATTCAAACAACACTTGATTGTTTAATCATAACTTAAAGCTTTAATTTTTTTTAAATAAATTAAATTGGATTTTTGCTCTGGAAAATAGAGTAGAACAGGGAAGCTTAAGCTTTGTTAAAAATTCGAATTCCTTAAATCATTGATTCAGGCATATGATCTGAATACTGGATTGAAAACATGATTTTTAAGATTTAAATCATGATTTTTAGAAGTAGGAAGAGAGAGCAGTTCGTGGTTGAACATATTTTACTCTTTGGGAAATTTCCGATGACCTAGTTGATCGGAGGGGCCGAAATCTTCTTTGGGGATAGTGGGATGATCGGAGAAGGTGGGATAAATAGCAGAAGTAATATCAGAGCAATGTGGCGATGGAAATTGATAGAGATTGTCTGTAGACCTAGCTTTGATGTGGCTGGAAAAGTTGTCATCACGTTGTCTCTGGTGGACCGAGTTCCACCAAACTCTGGAGATTGGAAACAGGAACGTTGGCGAAGGTGCAGCTAGAAGGTCAGGCGCTCCGGTGGTCAGAAAATTGGATTTGAGGAAGTTTCCAGGTTGGGACTGTTTCCAGGATTTGATCGAGATTGCTCAAATTCGATGGTGATGTTTGTTCGTGGTGCTGGTGATTGGGATCGCGAGTGGTGGTCGTAGACGTCATGCTGGCGATGGAAGCAATGGTCGGAGGCGATCGACTTGCCTGTGCACGTGCACGAGACATTTTGGAGCCTGGGTTGTTTTCTTGGTTTGGGAAGATGTAGTCGCTGTTTGACTCGAAGTCATTCTCGTCAAAACTGGGTGTTAGCTCGAGTTCATTCTCGGGGAGACTCGCGTGAGTTTTAACAGTTTTAAAATTTTTAAGTATAACAAAGTCTAAAATAAAAAGGGAAAGAAACTCGAAGAAACGCGTGAGAGACTCGGGGAAATTAGGTTTTGACTCGGGTTTAAACAGGGGAGGCTCGAGTAGATTTGTAGGTTACTGTTAAAACCTGACAGCATTTTCTTTTAAAATTAAAATTGAGTTTATATTGAAAAGCAGTTTTCAAAACAAAGTTTTAAAATAAAATGTTAAAGTATGGATTTGAATTCAATTTGTATCCTAGTTGAAATAGATAGTTTATAAAATTATAATGTTTTAACAAAATTAAAAAAATGTTAAAAGTATAATTTTATAAAGGTTTAAATTTAAAAATCTTATAAATTTCCTTTATAAATGTTAAGTGTTCTTAACATTTGAATTTAAGAAGAGTTTGTAAATTTGATTTAAAAATTGGATAAAGTTAAACTTGTAATTATTTTAAATCTTTGAATTGAAATGAATTAAAAAGGAAGCTTTAAAAAGTAAAATGATTCCTAGTCTTTTGTAAATGATAATTAAAGTAGTTATAAATGTTAATACTTTAATTTAGAGATTTAATAATTTAGGAGTCATTAAATTAATAAGGTGATTAAAGAATAATTAATTAATAAGTTAGTGTTAATTAATTAAATAATTAAGATTTATAAGTTAATTAATTAGGGTTAATTAATTTGGGATTAAGAATCATTTGTTTAAATAAGTATAGATTTTTAATAAATGATTAGAAATTAATTAATCAGGTGATCAAAGATTAATTAAGAAATTAATTGAGTAATTAAGAGATTTATTAATTAGTAATTAAGAATTAATTAATAATAGTTGATTTGAGCTTAATTACTTAGGAAGTAATTAAAGTTAATTAGTAGATGTAATTAACTAAAGATGGTTTAATAAAAGTAATTTGAGTTTAATTACTTTGAATCAAGAGATTAATTAAAGGATAATTAATTAAGAAGTAATTAATTAAGGGAAGAGTAATTAAGGGTAGTTAATTACTAAATGTGATTAATCAAAGGTGATTAATAATTAGAGATTAATTATGAAATATAATTAATTTAAATGGAGTAATAAATTAAAGAAGTAATTAGAATCATTAATTAATATGATTAATGATGTAATTAAGGATTGAGTAATTAAGATTAATTAATCAATAATAAGTGATTAAAGCAATTAATTAATTATGAAGTAATTAAAGATTAATTACTTAATGGTTTAAGATAATTAATTTGTGAAATTAATTAAGTATTAATTACTTAAAGTAATTAAAGGGTAATTAATCAAGAATGATTAATTAAGATGGATACTTAGAGTATGATTAATTAATTGGTTTAATTAATGATTAAGTAAGAAGGATTTATAAAATGAAGTAATTAATTTAATTCACTTTAAATTAATTAGATGATATAAATCATTGCTTAAGGATGGATGAATGAGATTGAATGTATTTCATTGTTTGATATCTCTGATGAGATATGATTGATATATGATATAGATGTTTGGTTGAATTGAAATGATAATATGAATTATCTGTTGTGATGATAATGTAGATTATCTATTGAATTATCTATCTGTGTGTAGTATAGATAAGAATTGAATTGTTTTAACCTTAAAACAACTTGGCCCTTTAAAGATACGTTTTGGATTTCGATGAGACCGGGATCGGGTTTCCGTATACCGGAATTCCAAGTCTGGAGACCCGAATACCACATCGATCCAAATTAACGATAGGTCGTGAATCTCAAGTGAAGATGAAGATTCAGAGTGCAAGGGTTATTGTCGTTAACTCTGAGGATGATTCCAACACGAGTGTAACGAGATAATGCCTTCGGTTTCGTTCGAACCCGGAACGAACTTGTATGGATTGAATGCTTTCAGAACATCGTCAGGTGGACGATGAGCATTCTAAGTGATGTGTTCTGATTAAAGGTAATCGTGACCTCAAGCCTCATCAACCGGGAATGGCTAAAACAGGGGAGGTGCAGCAAGGCTTCGTGGGTAGCACCCACTGAGAGTAAGGTCATCCCTGTCTAGAGAAGTTCCTTCTTTTATTTCGGCTTAGTGGTGCAGTTGGCGACGGCCATCTGTGGGGTGATTTTATTCGGGATTATCCAGTAAGGGATGGTTCCGGCTTTGTGTTGCAGGGGATTGGGAGTGATCCTCGGTACGGTGATCTAGGCCCCGTACTGTGATGAGCGGTACCCCGGTAGCTCTGCCATTGTATGGAAATCCAAATTCCAATAAGTGATAACGGACTTGATTGTATACTTATGTATGCTGGAATTTAATAATGTAACAATTTCGGCTATTTCATATTTATTTGAAAACCTTAGACCCTATCATAATACAATCGAATTTCCTATCAATGTTTTGGTTAGCGTAAGGTAAAAACTTACCCATGTTTATTTGTGGGGAGTCTTACGTGATACCTTTTCTTTCAAAAGGTTTTGAAGTTAAACAAGTTTAACCTGTTACTCACACCAGACCCATGTCTGACCCAAGTTGTTTATTTCTGTTTTATAAACTCTTGGGTACTCAAATTTTTACGAGTAGCCAAGGGATTCAGGTTTAGCTTTGACGAATTGTGGAGGAGCAATGGAGCAGGAGGCTTCGGCGTTCGTAGATATAGTATTCCGCTGTGTTGATATCTGTGTTAGAGTCTTGTATTGTATTTGAGTTGTAATATCTAGACAGATGTTTATAACTGTCTAGTATGTGTTGTATAGTTGTGTAAACTCTGATAAGTGTTGTATACTATGTAATAGATTATGTTATTAATATAATTTATTCGTTCCGCTGTGAGATCATTGTTGTTGTTTCTTTCTTTCTTCTCTTCTTTTCTATTTTCTACCCCTTTCTTTCTTATTAATGATGCGTCATTCTGTGGAATGAGTGGCGGGTCGTTACAGTGGTATCAGAGCATAGGTTGAGCGAATACCTAAGCTTTTGGTTAAGTGAATATCAAAACACTAGGTTGAGTGAATACCTAGGTTCGGAAGGGTTGTTCAATTAGGATCTGTAGCAACCTGTTTGAGTCCGAGTGTATATATATACGAGAGTGCGTATTTGTTAGTTGTATAAAATGGTTTTATATTGTGTTAATTGATCGGTTAAGTGGTATATGGATTCTGGTCAATACGAGTAGCTAACGTTATTGATAGGGATCTCTAAACACTTGGACCAGGCCAACGGACACAATATTGTTTTAAAAGGGAAGGTGAAATAATTTTACCCAGATATATTTTCTATATATAAAAAGTATCATTTTAAACGTATATGGTTTTTGTAATGATTGGTTGAGATGATAATAATTTATCATCTAGGATTAGGAGTCTGAGTGTTGAGGTTGGAAGTATCTGTCGAGACTGTAGACCTAATACCGTCTCGAGTAAACTTTACTGTGGTAAAGGATTTCATCGATCTCCGAAGGAAACTGTTATGGTTCGGAGTTTATCTTTGTAGTTTGGATGAGTAAAGTTGGAGCTGTCGGTTGGACAGAAGCGAGTGATGGTATCTTGATACTTCTGGAAGAAGTAGCTGCGTGATGAGATGCAGTGACTATGGATGTTCCCGAAGATGTTTTCTTTGGAACAAGTTAATGAAGTGTGTCTGTTTCGGTGTTGTGGCTGAGTTCAGCAAGATGTTTTTGTTCTGTTTGAAGTCCGAGTTTCTCGAAGAGCTTTGGATTGAGAAGTCTTTGGTATCTGTGGCAGTAGTGCAGCTCGGAGTGTTCTGTTTTCGGCAGAAGTTTTTCTGGCTGAGCAGTTTTTTCTGAAGGTGAAGTTCAGAAGCAGCAGAGAGGATCCATTTCTTCGATGGATAGGATAGTCAAGTGTGAGCTGTTCTGATTGGTAAAGAGAGAACAGTTTTATTTGGATTTTGGCTGGGTGGATCGCAAAAGTGACTTGCGATAGTTTGAGTATTCTTTTGAGTTATCCGATATTTTCTGGGATGTGATGTCCAGTCTGTGCTTTTGTTCTTCATCAGCATTTTCATTCTACTTCAGATCAGAATGGTGCAGCAGAAGCAGTTTGGAGAGTGCTCTTGTTGTCTTTTCCAGATAGGAGAAGTTAGTTTGGAATCTTCTGATGTTTGAGAAGTAGAGTTTTGTTTTGGATTGGGTTGATCTTGAGGAGATCATTGTGTGGAGTTATTCTTAGTCTAGTTTGTTTCTAGAAGCATCAACGAAGGTTGAGTTGATCAGGAAGGATCTGTAAACAGCCCAAGATCGTCTGAAGAATTTTGTGGATAAGAGACGATGGAATTTGAAATTCGAAGTTGGAGACTTCGTTGTTGTGAAGTTTTTCTCTGGTTAAAAGGAGCTATAAGATTGGGTAAGTCTGGGAAGTTAGCTCCGAGTTATTTTGGATCTCTTCTGTGATCTAATTTGGATAAGAGTTTGATCTACTGGATTAAATTGACAGTTTGGATGACTGGAATTTGATGTGTTTCATGTATCTCTGAGAGAGTACGTGTTTGATCTATCTCTGGTTGTGGAACCAGCAGTTCTGGAGGATTTGGTTGTTGAGTCAGACTCGTCTGTAGTCTGATATTCTTATTTAGTTATGTAGATCTAGATGAGTAGAAGCTTTATAGCTTAGTAGTATTGATTGTTTGGATTCTGTAGAGTGAGTATTCCGGTATATATATATACTGAGGAAAACTCGAGGAAATTGTATTCAGAATTTTGTCTGGATAATTAGAATTGTTTGATTGAGTGAATTGGTTGCTATGGTTGTTAGCATATAGATGATAATACATCCTTGTGATTTAAAAAGATTATTAAATTACCTTTGTTTTAAATTTCGGGGACGAAATTATTTTAAGGGGGGAGGAATGTAATATCCCGGAATTTATGGGCAATAATCAATTTAATAATCTGTTTAAATAATTAAATTGATTGATAATGTTTGATAATAAAATTTTAATTGGTTTAATAATCTAATTAAATGGATATTTAATTAGTGAAATTTATCTTTTAGATATTAATAAAATGATTTCTATTTATAATATATATATATATATATGAGTATATATTGTAAATAGATTGCCTTTGATTTGAAATTTAATAAATAAATGAAATCTTGTTTTAAATTTCTAATGTATATTTTTATAGTTTGGAGATCTGGATTTATTTAATATTAGCTTTTCAAAGTTATTTAAACAAAATAACAAATATGGTTTTAAATAAAGATTAATAGTAAGGTTAATTTATTTTCTTTTTAAATATTGATAATAAATATGATTTAAGAAGTATATATATATATATAAAGTTTAGAATACAATTTACATATGATATGTTAATTAAATTGGTAATAGTAGTAAATTAATAATCTCTTTTATAAATTATTTTAATATTGATAAAATGTTATTTTCAAACAATAATTATAATATATTGTTTTATATACAAATATAAATAGACTTTAATAAAATAAAATAGTTATTTTCAAATTGAAAGTGTAGTTAGATATGTATGTATATAACATGATTTTAAATTGGATTTTAAATTTAATTTGAATTCGAATTTAGAATTCAAAAGAGGTAAGATTTTAAATAGTTTTGAATTTTATAAATATATGTATAAGCTTTTATATATATATATATAATTGGTTTATTTCTTTAAAAGTTATCTATATATATATATATAGATAAGTAATAAGTATTTAAGTAAATAAAGAAAAAGCTTTTATTTACATTTAAAATAAATATAAACTAACTAAAAAGGACATGTGTAAACCTATAAAGGATTGTTTAAAACAAGTGTTAACTAATTAACACATATGAAGACAAGTGTCCATCTTTTAAATTTCTATTTTTCTTTTATTTTTAAGAAATAATTTTCAGCCCTTATAAACATTTTTCTTTATCTTCATTTTCTTTTTATCTTCACATTTTCAAAACTTAAGAAACTTCAGCCTATTTTCTCATAACAAAATCTGTAACAAACCTTTCCCATAAACCAGAGAATCAAACCCTCAGATCAAAACCAACTTGTAATTAATTTTCCAAAATCTGAAAACAAAAACCTGCAAATCAATTCTTCAAACTCTAGAAGCAAGTCTGGAATCAAACTCCAATCTACATTTCTTTAAACCTGGAATTAAAGCCTGCAAATTCTTTAATCTGGAATCTAGTCTGTAGCCTGCAATTTTTCAAATCCGGAAATTAGAGCATGCATGCAACTGAAATCTCTTCAAACTAAAGCTAGCAATTCAAGTTTTCAAAGCACATCAAATATCCAAGTTTAAAAGTTTTAAAGAGCAAAGGCATCTCAGTTTAAAAGCATTTAAAGGATTTTCAAAGCAGTTTCAAATTTAAGATCTGTTCATCATTTTCTGGTGAGTAACATTCTTCTAAAGCTTAATTATTCTTTAAATCTGGATGCATGTTGAAATTATGGAAGTAAATATGTTATGTGTGATTTATATAGTAGACTTATCTGTATATATGGATGTATATATATATGTTAGTGTGCATGCCTGTTATTTTCTCTGTTTTTCATTTTAAAATTGGTGAGTAAAATCCTTTTCAAACTTAAGTATAGGGATATCTGTTTATATGTTTAGTGTGTATATGTACGTGATTGAATTTATATATATATATTGGATGCATGATGCTGTTATACTTGTTCTTATCTGTGCTTACTGTTAGAAGCCAAAGTTATGATCAAAACTAAATTCCTCTTGATACAATCTCTGTTAGAATTTAGGATTCAAACAACACTTGATTGTTTAATCATAACTTAAAGCTTTAATTTTTTTTAAATAAATTAAATTGGATTTTTGCTCTGGAAAATAGAGTAGAACAGGGAAGCTTAAGCTTTGTTAAAAATTCGAATTCCTTAAATCATTGATTCAGGCATATGATCTGAATACTGGATTGAAAACATGATTTTTAAGATTTAAATCATGATTTTTAGAAGTAGGAAGAGAGAGCAGTTCGTGGTTGAACATATTTTACTCTTTGGGAAATTTCCGATGACCTAGTTGATCGGAGGGGCCGAAATCTTCTTTGGGGATAGTGGGATGATCGGAGAAGGTGGGATAAATAGCAGAAGTAATATCAGAGCAATGTGGCGATGGAAATTGATAGAGATTGTCTGTAGACCTAGCTTTGATGTGGCTGGAAAAGTTGTCATCACGTTGTCTCTGGTGGACCGAGTTCCACCAGACTCTGGAGATTGGAAACAGGAACGTTGGCGAAGGTGCAGCTAGAAGGTCAGGCGCTCCGGTGGTCAGAAAATTGGATTTGAGGAAGTTTCCAGGTTGGGACTGTTTCCAGGATTTGATCGAGATTGCTCAAATTCGATGGTGATGTTTGTTCGTGGTGCTGGTGATTGGGATCGCGAGTGGTGGTCGTAGACGTCATGCTGGCGATGGAAGCAATGGTCGGAGGCGATCGACTTGCTTGTGCACGTGCACGAGACATTTTGGAGCCTGGGTTGTTTTCTTGGTTTGGGAAGATGTAGTCGCTGTTTGACTCGAAGTCATTCTCGTCAAAACTGGGTGTTAGCTCGAGTTCATTCTCGGGGAGACTCGCGTGAGTTTTAACAGTTTTAAAATTTTTAAGTATAACAAAGTCTAAAATAAAAAGGGAAAGAAACTCGAAGAAACGCGTGAGAGACTCGGGGAAATTAGGTTTTGACTCGGGTTTAAACAGGGGAGGCTCGAGTAGATTTGTAGGTTACTGTTAAAACCTGACAGCATTTTCTTTTAAAATTAAAATTGAGTTTATATTGAAAAGCAGTTTTCAAAACAAAGTTTTAAAATAAAATGTTAAAGTATGGATTTGAATTCAATTTGTATCCTAGTTGAAATAGATAGTTTATAAAATTATAATGTTTTAACAAAATTAAAAAAATGTTAAAAGTATAATTTTATAAAGGTTTAAATTTAAAAATCTTATAAATTTCCTTTATAAATGTTAAGTGTTCTTAACATTTGAATTTAAGAAGAGTTTGTAAATTTGATTTAAAAATTGGATAAAGTTAAACTTGTAATTATTTTAAATCTTTGAATTGAAATGAATTAAAAAGGAAGCTTTAAAAAGTAAAATGATTCCTAGTCTTTTGTAAATGATAATTAAAGTAGTTATAAATGTTAATACTTTAATTTAGAGATTTAATAATTTAGGAGTCATTAAATTAATAAGGTGATTAAAGAATAATTAATTAATAAGTTAGTGTTAATTAATTAAATAATTAAGATTTATAAGTTAATTAATTAGGGTTAATTAATTTGGGATTAAGAATCATTTGTTTAAATAAGTATAGATTTTTAATAAATGATTAGAAATTAATTAATCAGGTGATCAAAGATTAATTAAGAAATTAATTGAGTAATTAAGAGATTTATTAATTAGTAATTAAGAATTAATTAATAATAGTTGATTTGAGCTTAATTACTTAGGAAGTAATTAAAGTTAATTAGTAGATGTAATTAACTAAAGATGGTTTAATAAAAGTAATTTGAGTTTAATTACTTTGAATCAAGAGATTAATTAAAGGATAATTAATTAAGAAGTAATTAATTAAGGGAAGAGTAATTAAGGGTAGTTAATTACTAAATGTGATTAATCAAAGGTGATTAATAATTAGAGATTAATTATGAAATATAATTAATTTAAATGGAGTAATAAATTAAAGAAGTAATTAGAATCATTAATTAATATGATTAATGATGTAATTAAGGATTGAGTAATTAAGATTAATTAATCAATAATAAGTGATTAAAGCAATTAATTAATTATGAAGTAATTAAAGATTAATTACTTAATGGTTTAAGATAATTAATTTGTGAAATTAATTAAGTATTAATTACTTAAAGTAATTAAAGGGTAATTAATCAAGAATGATTAATTAAGATGGATACTTAGAGTATGATTAATTAATTGGTTTAATTAATGATTAAGTAAGAAGGATTTATAAAATGAAGTAATTAATTTAATTCACTTTAAATTAATTAGATGATATAAATCATTGCTTAAGGATGGATGAATGAGATTGAATGTATTTCATTGTTTGATATCTCTGATGAGATATGATTGATATATGATATAGATGTTTGGTTGAATTGAAATGATAATATGAATTATCTGTTGTGATGATAATGTAGATTATCTATTGAATTATCTATCTGTGTGTAGTATAGATAAGAATTGAATTGTTTTAACCTTAAAACAACTTGGCCCTTTAAAGATACGTTTTGGATTTCGATGAGACCGGGATCGGGTTTCCGTATACCGGAATTCCAAGTCTGGAGACCCGAATACCACATCGATCCAAATTAACGATAGGTCGTGAATCTCAAGTGAAGATGAAGATTCAGAGTGCAAGGGTTATTGTCGTTAACTCTGAGGGTGATTCCAACACGAGTGTAACGAGATAATGCCTTCGGTTTCGTTCGAACCCGGAACGAACTTGTATGGATTGAATGCTTTCAGAACATCGTCAGGTGGACGATGAGCATTCTAAGTGATGTGTTCTGATTAAAGGTAATCGTGACCTCAAGCCTCATCAACCGGGAATGGCTAAAACAGGGGAGGTGCAGCAAGGCTTCGTGGGTAGCACCCACTGAGAGTAAGGTCATCCCTGTCTAGAGAAGTTCCTTCTTTTATTTCGGCTTAGTGGTGCAGTTGGCGACGGCCATCTGTGGGGTGATTTTATTCGGGATTATCCAGTAAGGGATGGTTCCGGCTTTGTGTTGCAGGGGATTGGGAGTGATCCTCGGTACGGTGATCTAGGCCCCGTACTGTGATGAGCGGTACCCCGGTAGCTCTGCCATTGTATGGAAATCCAAATTCCAATAAGTGATAACGGACTTGATTGTATACTTATGTATGCTGGAATTTAATAATGTAACAATTTCGGCTATTTCATATTTATTTGAAAACCTTAGACCCTATCATAATACAATCGAATTTCCTATCAATGTTTTGGTTAGCGTAAGGTAAAAACTTACCCATGTTTATTTGTGGGGAGTCTTACGTGATACCTTTTCTTTCAAAAGGTTTTGAAGTTAAACAAGTTTAACCTGTTACTCACACCAGACCCATGTCTGACCCAAGTTGTTTATTTCTGTTTTATAAACTCTTGGGTACTCAAATTTTTACGAGTAGCCAAGGGATTCAGGTTTAGCTTTGACGAATTGTGGAGGAGCAATGGAGCAGGAGGCTTCGGCGTTCGTAGATATAGTATTCCGCTGTGTTGATATCTGTGTTAGAGTCTTGTATTGTATTTGAGTTGTAATATCTAGACAGATGTTTATAACTGTCTAGTATGTGTTGTATAGTTGTGTAAACTCTGATAAGTGTTGTATACTATGTAATAGATTATGTTATTAATATAATTTATTCGTTCCGCTGTGAGATCATTGTTGTTGTTTCTTTCTTTCTTCTCTTCTTTTCTATTTTCTACCCCTTTCTTTCTTATTAATGATGCGTCATTCTGTGGAATGAGTGGCGGGTCGTTACACGAGTCGACCAAACCAACCTCTTTATCCAATTGGTCTGGTATGTAGCTAAGAAGAGTAGGATGATGGTATCCAAACCCCGTCCTAAAGTCTACTTTATTTAGACACCTCTAAGGTAAAGACGTTTATTAGCCGGCCCAATAACATCAAATAATTTTTCGCTTCTAGGTGTTAAAATCAAAAGACACGTTTTAATAAAACCAAGTTTATTACACCTTTTTATTAAATTAATTCAATTTCAAAACTTCATTTATTCACCATTCTTTAATCAAAATATTTGAAAATTTAGGAGCCCAATACCCAGGTTTTAGTTCAATTTTTTTTGAAATGATACTTTATATTTTGTAACGACCCTGAATTTTTGACATTGGAAATCAGGATATTTAATTGATTTTAAATATCTGGAAGTTAGTTTAATTTGAAATTCAAATATCAGAATGAATTTGGCAATTTAATTATTGAATTTAACTTACTGAAGTTGGGTAAAAATTTGAATCTTTAGTTTTAAGCTGATTAAAAATATTTTCAAGGCTTAGAAAATCTATATTGATAATTCTGAAGATAATGGGACTTTCAGAATTGAATTTGAAACTTTTTGTTCAGTTGAAAATTTTATCGTTTAAATTGAATTTAAAAATAGCTTTCCAATGCACAATCTTGGAATTCGACGAAACCAGTTTCATTGGATCCGTAATAGTGTATTATTATCGGATTTCAATTTTTGTAATGTTTGGAGTGATCATTTGGCCGTACGATATATAAACGCGCTGAAATTAAATCGAAATTTAATATTATAACTGGTCCAAAAAGCTATCTTCTCCATACGATCGGATTTGGACTCGAAACCTTTTCCATTGTGTTCGAAATAGGCGTATAACATTATAAATGCCTAACAGCATGCCTCAATAGGAAGTCAAAATTTTTAGTTGACTTTATCGGAACAATTCGAACTTGAATTTAAATAAATTGATACATTTACCAGTTGAAATTCTTTCACTTCGTGTTACTGTAGCAAGTTGAGAGAATCACGTAACCATCTTTTCTTGTCCCCCCTTTTCAGCTGATAGCACGCTAACATCTTTTCCCCTTTTCACTTTTAAAAACATCACAGCCGATAACTCAAAAAAAATGGCTCCTTCCGTTCAAATCAAACATGTTCCCTTCCCTTTTAAAACATGTTTCCCCTTCACATCTAGTTCCACCCAATTCAAACCAAAATTGGCTCATGCTTTCGTTTGAGCCAAATCGAATTTGTTCGATTTATAAAAAATAAAATTTAAAAAAAAAAAATCGACATCGCAGTTCGATTTCAAGATAAGGGGGGCATGCGCGCTCGCGCAAAAGGCTGGGGCACTATCAGTTGGGTGAACGCGTCTCTGGCTGCGACGTGGTGGCGAGGATTGGAGGTCGAAGGCGAGTGGAAGCGAAGGTCGGGATGGCGATAGGTGATGGAAGCTCGGTGAGAGCTTCGATTTCGATGGCGCAGAGGGAATCGCGCGTGAGGAAGAGGCGGTCTAGTTTTCGAAGAGATGCTGGGAGTTAGCGAAGTCGTGTGGTTATTGGCGAGCGCGATGGGATGCGAGCAGTATCGTGTTTGGGGAAGATGATCCCTGTAGCTTGCGGTCGAGTTCATCTTTGGTATGGGCTTCTTCTGTTTTTTTTCACTTAATTTGTATTTTTTTTTTTGGATAGAGGAATATATATATACACAGAAAGGATTTTGAAGGCAAAATTTATATAAATATAAGTATATGTGAAAAACAATAAGTGTATGTATGTTTTGGTCAGAAAAAATATATATGTAAAACAGTAGTTTTATAAACAGTGAGATAGATATATACAGAAAACGAAAAAAAATATTTCTAGCAAAACATAGACATTTCTGTTTAATTTAATATATATATAAAGTTGGATAAATTTATTAAACGAAATTGGTTTAAAACAAAATCATTGGATAATTAAAATTACCAAACAAAAAATTGATTTTTCGATTAGTTCAAATATTAATAAATTGTTTATACAAGGTCTAAAAATGGAGAAAATAAGCCGGAATGGAAATGGACTGGTAATGGATTGCAAAATAAAAATCAAAGGTGAGATCTTCTCACTCAAACAAAGGGTTTGGTTTAATTTTAAATAATTATATTTAAAATTATTGATTGTGTTGATTGTGTGCTTGAATGATAGTATATATGATGGTAGTATATAACAATATATATATCTATATATAATAGGAATACCTACATTTGAAGCTTTTGAAGTTACGAAGATACCCTTATAGAATTCTATAACAATCCATGGATACTTTGGTCAATTCCCAACCCATGTTCTCCGTTACCTAAAACCACTTTCGTTTAACTTTCCAACTGCAGGCCATTTTCATTTTTTATTTTGTTTTCGAATAATTTTTTTACTGAATCTTCGATCTACTCCTATTCTTCAATCTCTTAATTTCCACACTAATCTCCTCTTTCCTCAATTATTCCTCTTCTTATTCGCTTTAGCAATGGCGATTGTATTTCCCATACTACCTTACCAATAGACTTTCACTCATTTTAATTTGCCTCTGTTTAAAATCGTAATGTTTTGTTTTATTCTTTTACAGACTATTCACAGCATCACGATTAAATTTGAGATGGAGGGCTTCTTCAAAAAGTGAAGAACTGGAGGAGAAAGGTCGGTGTTGTTTATTTAGGCTTGGTTTGCATTTTTCTTGATTTTTATGAACTGTGAATCTTCTCCCTATTGAATTGCAGAATGTTGTGACTGGGAAAAGCAATATCTAGATCTCAAAATTGGCGATCAAAGGTGAAGCATTAATATTTCTCAGTTTTGTTTCCCTTTTTTCCAAAGTTGGATCTTGATTTTCCATTACATGATAATTTATTTTCATCCACACTTTGTTGTTTTCGGCTTTATGAGTTATATAAGTATCAAATCTATGTTCAAATTCATACTTGCTAACTAGATTTTCAAGCATGGATGATGCTTGATGGTTCATGCTGAAAACTCCTAGATTTTCATGATGGCGACCAACTTCTTCTTACATGATTTCATTGAGTCTTTGGACAACTGAGGGTGTTCATATCCTGGATGGTCGAGTCTGAATCCAAGGCTGGGATTATGCCGGTTTCTTGCAAGAGGTATAGTTTCATCAACATCGTTTCATTTTACTTTAGTATTAAATCTTTTTTTACCAAGGGTTGTTTATTTACAATTTCCACATTTATTCAGTTTATACTTGCATTGAAAGTGAGGTTGTAAGTCCTTATCCGCTTTATTTGTGCTTGAGTTTCTCAGCTATAAAGGGGACTATATAGCACTAACTCATTTTCTACTAATATATATATCTCTATGTGAATTGACATCCTTGATTTGAGTAGTTATTTGACGCAATTATTTAAATTATATATATCTTTCTAGCCAAAACTCAGATTCATGACTTCCGCTCCTAATGGAAATGTTAACTGCTATTATAGAAATGATGGAAGTTTTTATCGACACTGTTGATTATTAGTGTTGATTAAGTATATTTAATTAAATGCTATGCAAAATATTTTCAATTCTTATTCCTTTTTTTTAACTCACGATTTATGGATTTTTAAATCCTTGCTAATTAAATTTATTCATTACATATATTTTTATTAATTTGAAATATTTTTTGTACTGGAGGTAGGAGAAGTGTATGTGAAACTTGTTTTAGTTTTTACTGCAAACAAGTTGTCTGTTTAAATGTGAAACAAAAAAAGCAGAAGTTTTTTTTTTGAAGAAAGGTAAAAGGGCCCAGCCCAAGTTTACAAGTTATCAAGATATCGGGTATAAAACAATACAACCCGTAATCACCTATACAACAAACAAACCCTAACTAGGGCTGCCGACATAATTCTCATATCAGATTCAAAGCTCAAAAAAATGGCGACGAGATATTCTCGAACGCGAGAAATTAGATCTCCTTAGTCTTCTCCTTTCCGCTGATTTCTCCCCTTTCCCAATACGAAAGACCATGATTGAGCTTGTTTCTCATGCTACTATCAGCTTTGCTAGAGTTGGTGTAGCTATTCAAGCCAGCTTTTTGGTTCCTCGAGCTAAGATTTACAGATCTGGTGTCATCGCGACCCAGATCTGTAGATCTGTAGCTGTTATCGTCAACTTTAAGATGTCTGGAGGTTTGGAGCTCTTTATCGCTTTGAGTAGATTGCTGATGAAAGCTTAAGTCATTTTGATAGGCCTTCGGATTGAGGAGATAATGTTCAATGTACTTGCTACCAGCTTCTTTGCTCCACAAATCCGCAAGGAAATCAAATTTGGTTTGGTCTTTAACCTTTTTCTTTGATTTCTGAAGAATAATTCTGTTGTCATTCTCTATAATTAGCCATCTTTGCTCTTTGGATAGTTTCGACTTGTTATGAGTACGATTATTTCTCTCTTTCTAAATATGATAAACTGCTGTGGTTATTAAAACATGAGCAAGATCTCTTTCAAGAGATTTTCCTTTAAAATGGTTGTAGATATCCATGATAATCTGATTTAGGTCCATGCTGCTTTCATTGTACATGCTCAGTTTAGTTTTAATCTGGCTCCATATGTAATAACTGTAACTGCATTCAAAAAATAAGTGAGTAACAGTTTCATTCGCTAAGTTGCATAAGGAACAAAGTGAAAGAGTATTTCTCCCCCATTTATTGATTATATCCAGAGTTGGCAATCTGTTTTTGATAGCAAAATATGTACAGATAGCCATCTTAGGATTATTCACCTTGTTCCATCTGCACTTATGCCACTCAACAGTAGGTTGCTTGTTTCTAATATGCTCCCAAGTTTTCTTAAAGGAGAACTTACCTTTGATGCTAGCTAACCATTCCCAATGATCACATTCTGCATTAGGGTCTAAAGGGATATTAGTAATAAATTTTTTATGAGGATTAGTAATTGGATGGAGATGAGGCTGCCACTGATTACTTTTAATTATGACATTTACATTAGCATTAGCTTCACCACAAATGACAAGATTATCCCATCCTACTCTATTAATAAAGGAATCATTTTGAAACCAAGGATCGAACCAAAGACTAGTTTCACAACCAGATTTGAAATTTCTTTGAATTAAAGATTTTCCTAAATCTCTGCATTTTAAAATTTGATTCCAGGCATTGGATTGATTATTTTTTGGTAAAGTTGTCCAAAAATTACCATTTTTGAGATATTTACATGTCATCCATTTGGTCCATAAAGAATCTCCATTTATAAATCTCCAAAAAAGCTTTAATTAACAAGTTAAACTAAGATCATTAAGATTTCTGATACCAAGCCCACCTTCATTTTTGGGTTTGCATACTTTGTCCCAACTGATTTTATGGTATTTTCCTCCCCAAAGAAATTCAGCACATCTGCTTTCAATTTTTTTAATTGTAGCAATAGGGATGTGGTGTGTTTGAAACCAATATAGAATAATATCATAAACAACAGTTTTAATTAATTCAATCCTACCAGCAATGGATAGAAGCTTGCATGACCAAGTTTCCATTTTGCTTTGAATTTTATCTATTAGATAGGAACAATCACTATCTTTTATATGATTAGCAGATAAAGGAAGTCCTAGATATTTAATAGGAAGATTACCTTCATTAACTTTAAGAACTTCTAGAACTTCATTTTTGTATCTGCAGTATTTACTAAAATAAGCTTTTGTTTTAAATTCATTAATTTTAAGACCAACATATTTATACATATTTTCAAAAATCTCACTAATGGCCACTGCATTATCTTTGTTAGCTTTAGAGAACAACATAAGATCATCAGCATAAATCAGGTGAGTAATGGATGGTTGAACTCTATTAATAGGAGAAATATTGTTTTTGATAGTTTCAATATCTATTAGAATAGAAAAATATTCCATGGCTAATGTAAAAGATAGGGAGAAAGAGGGTCTCCCTGTCTGATACCCCTGTTACTCTTGATGAAACCCTCAGGTTTACCTTGAAATAAAATCGAGAAGGTGGGTGTATTTATGCATTCAAAAATTAACCTACAAAATTTATCAGGAAAATTCATGCATTTCATGATATGGATAATAAAAATTTTGTTAACTTTGTCATAAGCTTTTTGAAGATCAACTTTGAGACACATTTTATCCCCTTTTTTATAATTGAAATTCCTAACCATTTCATGTGCAAGCAAAGAATTTTCATAAATTAATCTTCCAGGTATATAAGCACATTGATTTTCAGAAATTAAAAAGGGAAGAAATAGCTTAATTCTATTACTTAAAATAGTAGCAATGATTTTGTAGACAAAATTGCAACAAGATATTGGTCTATAATCTTCTATACAAGTTGTATTTTTGTTTTTAGGGATTAAGGTAATGAAAGTATGATTAAAACTTTTGAGCAATTTACCTTCATTCATAAATTCATTAACTACATTAGAAATAAGATCTTTGATATTATCCCAGTGAGTTTTGAAAAATTTAGCATTGAAACCATCTTGACCAGGACTTTTATTATCTCCTGCATTAAAAATAATTGCTTTGATTTCATCTATACTAACAGGAACTAGTAAGATGTCAGTAGCATTATCCTTTAACACATTCTTACACACAATATTAGGAAAACTAATTTCATTAGAATCAGAGAAATATAAATGCGAATAGTAATTAATAGCTTCATTAACAATTTTTTCAAAGTTATTTATGCACTCACCTTTACTGTCAAATATTTTGCCAATATTGTTGATATGCTTTCTGCAGCTCATTTTAGCATGAAAAAATTTGGTGCACTCATCCCCCATAGTAAGCCAATCAACTTTAGCTTTTTGTTTATGATTGATAGTGTTAATATAAAGTTCATGAGAAAGCTTAGCTTGATTAGAAAAGAATTTGTCAATGATATCAGAATTGCCAGGATTATCATCAGCAAGTTTTTGTAAAAATTTCTCTTCCTCCCTTAAATTATTTAGACAGTCATTCTTACTAGAGTTAGCCTTATTCCATTTTCTTAATTTTGCTTTTAGTATTCTTAAGAAACATGTTAAACTGGACTTGAAAAGAACCATTATTTGTAAAAGTAAAGCAATCTTTTATAATTTCATTATAATCATTGCTTAAGACCCACCCATTTTTAAATCTAAAAGGAGCAGCTTTAGTATTATTATTATTATTAGTTTGATTTTGAAAAAAGTTTATCAGTAAAGGGGTATGGTCACTAGTGTTTTGCTCAATAGAGTAACAACAGAAATTAGGAAAAGCAGTACAAAATTTTTCATTAATTAACACTCTATCAAGCTTACAGTGAATGTTTTTTTCCTTTCCAGATTTCCAAGTGTATTTATTGCCATTCATATTAGGTTCAATAAGCCCAGATTCAAGTAAAAATTTATTAATTTTTTCAAGCTTATTGTGGGGGATTTTATTGCCACCAAATTTTTCATTGGCATGAAAAAGAGTATTAAAGTCACCCAAAATAATCCAAGGAAAATCGTAGCTTTGACTAAGAGCTTTTAATCTATACCATAGACTGTTTCTTTCATTTTTAAAATTGCTACCATATATGTTAGTTATTTGAAGGGAGAAACCACCAACATTTTTGAAGTTGCAGTCAATAAATTGAATATCTTTATTAGCATTAACCAACTTCCAAATATTAGAATCCCAAATGATAAGGATTCTACCTTTACTACCACAATCATTATTGTTAATGGATTTCCAGTTATTGGAGAGTTTAAAACAGAATTTCTCAGTATTAGTATCATCCATCTTGTTTTCAATGAGGGCAACTACTGATGGTTTATAAATTCTAACCATGTTTAGAATGTCAGATTGTTTAGCAGGGGAATTCATACCCCTAACATTCCATGCCATGATAGTCATAAAAAATAATAATAAAAGGAAAAAATAAAAGAATCAGGGTTTCAGATTGAACCTGATACACTGCTACCCTTACCCTTTCTCTTCTTCTCTGATCTTTTAGCTTTCAGTCTTGTGGTCATTTCATTCCAGTCTGGATTGATTGATATGTATTTTTGTCCAAAAGTTTTTTTCCCTTTGCATGTGCTATTGTGTTTGCCAATTGCTTTAGTCTTAGGAATATGTAATTCTGATATATCAAATTGCTTTTCAAGTTCCTCCATAACATTATCAGATGCAGATACAATATAACTTTATGGGATTAGAATGCGAGAGATGTCAAACTCCTCAGTGTTGCGAGGCAAGGTTGAGTGGATGCCAACATTGTCCTCAACTTCTGCAGCATTATCTGATGGTGGATCACTCTCCATTGTAAATTCTGGACTCTGGTTGGCGCACAAAGGCTGGATATTGTTTGTGTCTGTCTCATGATTATTTGAATTAAACATAACTCTGAAATTGGGGGGATTTCAGAGTTAAAGACCTCTTTATTATTGATACCCTCCTTTGAGCTGCGTTGTGAACTGTCTTTTGAATTTTCTTTTATTGTCCCTGTAAGATGAACTTCCTGAGCAAGGATCTGGTCATCTTGATCAGTGAGCAAAAGAGATGTTGTTTCTTGATTGAAGATGATACCATTCTGGTCGATTCGATCTTTGTTCTTTTGAATTTTTTATTCTTTTAGTGTCTCTTCGATGAGATGCGAATTTTGAAGAGTTGTATCTGCATCATTTTCTTGATCAGTGACTGTTTCTTTATTTTGATTGTGAGCTTTGGGTATCCATCTTTGTTCTGTGACACATTGTTCTATAATGTGTCCAAAACATTTATAGATGCTACACTTCGGTGGTACCCATTCATACTCAATCTTTTGGGTGATGTTTTCTCCATTGTATAACATAAGATTTATTTCTTGAGGAAGTTCATCATTTGCAGATACCTCCACCAGAAGACGAGCATAATTCAATCTTGTTTTCAAGGTTGTAGCTGCATCCATCTTAATGGGTTTTCCGATAATGCTGGCCATTACAATGAAGGCTTCACGATCCCATAATTTGAGATTGACATTGGGTAACTTAACCCATATCGGCATCGTACTAAGGAGATCCCTATCCATATTTAGGGACTCAGACCATCTTCTCATTATGATGAGCTTTCCATTATAAAAGTATGGGCCATTCTGAATGATCGAATTGCAATCTTGAACTTCTTTGAATTTAACAATGAAAAACCCATTTTCTCGGGTAAAAATTTCAAATTCTCCAATAGGTTTCCATACACGTTGAATGTAAGCTTTGAAAAATGTATAATACGGTTTGGTACCAACAACATAAACCAAAATCGATTTGCTCCAACAATCAATTGCTCTTTTGCAAACGGATTCTTTAATCAAACCAAATTTCTTACTATTAATTTTGATAGGAGCAATAGTTTCAAGATTGCATTCATCATTATTTGGTTCTTTAGATTGCTCAGAAACGATTTCAGCCCAAGATTTTTGCCCTTATGCCTTATTCAGAGATAAATTTGTGGGTTTCCTTGGTTGATACGATTGATTTCTTGTAATTAGAGGAGGGATGGTTGAACTCTGACCATCTGTCTTCTTTGTTTGAGTATAGTTGCCCCATGAATTTCTCTGATAACTGGGCAGATAGGGTTGTCGTTTCTTTTGTGATCTTGATTGAACTAATTGAAACCCATCCTTATCTATGATGATTCCATTGCTTGATTCTCTGATGTGAGACTCGGGTGGTCTATTTAGAAGTTTTGAGGAAGAAAGATAAGGGAGATTTCTGTGAGGGGAGAGATTTCCCCCCATGGCTGAGGAAAACCCTAAATTGCTTATTGTTTGGAAAAAAAGCAGAAGTTATTCCAGGGGTTTTCAAACAGTATAAGTTCATTTGTCTAGCTCCTTATTGCATATTATTAGAAACGTGGCAGTTGCCCTTGAATTTTGTTGTATGTTAGTAACTTACATACAGTGTCATTTTATATTTATGGAACCGGAATTTCTCAAGAAGTAAAATTTGAGATATCTTGACTTATTTTCTGTAGTAGACCTGAATTATCAGGTTATTTATAAATTGAATTCTCACGTAATACACAAATTGTAAAAGGCAAGCTATTAAGCTGGAAACATCTGATGCTTTAATAAAGTGGAATAAATTAAGCGCTACAGTCTTTTAGTATTTTGACGCAATGATGAAGATTAATAAGATAGAGAAACACGGTTTGAAGTCTCCCAATTACACTACTGGGGCCGATGAAGAAGAAGAGTCAGGAGAAGAATGGTGAAAAATAATTTAAGCAGTTATTAGTGTAGACATTAAAATGGATTACTTATTTTCAAAAAAAAGATTGGTTATTTAGCTCTTCTTCAAGTATTTGTTTTCACGGTAGTATCATATACACACAACAGCATGTTCGTATTATAGAATTCATACATGTTTGGTTATATCATAACAAAGATCCAACTTACACTCAAAATAGAAGTACCTATTTTAATAAATGTTGAACTCCACATGGTTGACCTTAATTTGATCAAAGCCCTTATACAATGTGATAATCATCTACTAACGATTATGATAGCGGATTAGCGTTTATAGTGCTATACATGGTGGTTGTTAAAATGCTAAAATTGTTAAAATGCTATATTCTGGAAAATACGTCCAGAGATGATTAACAAAAAAACAGAAACATGGAGAAATGGAAAATGTTTGGTTCTACAGTACACTACTCAAAAAAGATAACGAAGTAAGTGAATTATTATTTATTAAAAAATTAATGAAAGAATGCCTCCAAATGGCAGGATTGGGAGCACCGCTAGCTAAGGACATCACCATTATCAACCAATGCAACATCCAGAAGTAAGATCGTTTCATGCCAATTCTAAAAGTCATCTGAATCATGCGAAAATCAAAATTCAATCTGTCCCATGTTAAGATTTTGCAGTATCGCAATAAAACAATGATGAATACAACAGATTAGTCAAAGTCCCTCTTAGTCAGTTAGTCATGAGCCTATCCGCAGAAAAGTATCTAGGTGGTCAAAGCTTAAACAAAGATATAACTTTACATCTCCTATTTGAACTTATTGTTTTCAATTTATGTTCATTAAACTAGGTATTGCATACTTCAATGGAATGAATTTGGAACATATGTTTATGTCAAATATAATGAACAAAAGTTGTGAAGTGCTAGAGTCACTCTAGCACCTTGGAATAGGTTAAATATCTCTTCAACAAAGTTTTTAACTTCATCATTTATATTGTTTTAGCTATTGATGTTGGTCTCAAGCTCAGATTAAGTAGAAGAGAAAATAACTGATAAACAGTATATTGCTTGCCATTTATACCTTCGTATTAGTTTATTGGATGTTCGTGTGTGTTTTTCATGATTTTCTCAATAGATACTTCAAATAATAAACTTTGTATACAATAACTTTCTTTCCCTTAAGTATGTACACAATAACAAAATTTATGCCTACAATGAGTACATCGAGTTTTGTATGTGTTTGTACATAATGTTTAGAAATAAAATGAATTAAAAAGCGTATGTTTGCATTTTACTCTAAGCTATAATCAATTTTCAGTTACATTAAATTTTGTTTTAATAATTAATAAATCACAAGAACAAATTATTCCTTATGTTAGTACTTATCTTCCAATGCACGTTTTCGGTCATGGTCAATTAAATGTAGCACTATCTTGAAGAGCCACACAAGCTTCAACAAAGGTTTTAGTACAAAATGGAAAATTCTATGAAAAATGGTACTCACATAAGAAATGCAGTCTACAAAGATGTCTTATTATCATGTAATCGAGACCTGAAAATTTATTATAGTTTATGCTTTTCCCCCAGTCTTATTTGTTTGTTACAAATTTTTATTTTAATCGTTCATCTTCAAAATTGTTTTAGAAGTTCTTCATGCACTTAAGGTTAAGGGAATTTATGAAGTAATCCTCAATGCTCAAACATTAACATTGTTTCTATTTTTTTATAGTTTTTTAACACATATTAATTAATGGTCAAATTTGGAACATAGGTTTATATTAAATATATTGAACAATACTTTTAAGTTCAAAGGACACATTAGCACTATGGGTTATGTCAAATATCCATTTAACAACGTTTTTATATTCTTCTAACTATTAATGCCGGTCTCAAGCTCATATAAAGAAGAAGAGAAAACAATTGATAAACAAATGTGTATTGTTTGCCATGTATACCTTCATGTTAGATCATTAGGTGTTTCTGTTTCTTATGATTGTCTTAATAAATACTCCAAATAATAACCTTTGTGGATGATTAATTTCATTCCCTTCAGCAATTACACAGTAGTAAAATTCATCCATAAAATGGGTACATAGAGTTTTGTATGCATTTGTACATACTTTGCATTAAAAAAAATTAACTCACATTTTTCTTTGCACACGTCCATCGGACGTGCCTTATGTACTGGTATATATATATATTCGAATATGTATATATTGGAGTTGTTGATTTCCCGCATTTTATAGCGGATGAGACCCTATGCGCCGCATAATAGCGGATGATATTTTATAAATCCCATATACCGCGATATTCCACCTCGAAGTGGAATTGGTATTGTGCTAACATCTATGGATGCAGGGAAACAGGTTGGAGGGATCCAACAGGATTCCTCAAATTATATGAATTTGTTTCATATGTTGTATGAATTTGTTTCATATGTTGTATGAATTTGTTTCATATGCTGTGTGATGATTTATTGATAATCTGTGAATGATTATATTGATGATTGAATGTGTTGAAGGCTAAAATTTAGTCGAATGTATATTTGGTATCGTTGGATACCAGAAATAAATAAATTGGATTTTTGAAATTAAAGTTGGAAATTTTAAGTGAATTCTTTTTGAAAGAATTGGGTGAATTTAAAAGAAGGAATTTAACAGTAAAAAGTTGATTTCGTAATCTTATCGAATTTTTTTCAAAATATGGTGAAAGGATTTTTATAAATGGATTTTGAATAGTATTATTCGAAAGTTGGAAAATTTATTTAAAATGGAATTTTAGATGGTTTGGAAGAGAAAGGGATTTAATTTAAAAAGTGATAAATTTGTTTGAAATCCAATTAATAATTGATTTGGTATTTGAAAATAGATCTTTGGGAAATCGATATGAAAATTGATTTGGTGTTGAATAAAAATGGATTTTGTATTGAAATAAATTTGGAAATCGATTTGTAAAATGATTTGATAATTGAAAATAAATTTAGAAATCGATTTGCAAATAATTTGGAAATAAACCTAGAAATCGATTTGTAAATTGATTTGGGGTTTGAAATGAAATTTGAAATCAATTTTGAATTTGATTTGGTGTTTGAAAGTGAATAATTGGAAATCGATTTGAAAATCATATATCAGTGAATATTTGGAAATTTAAATTCAGAGTGGGAATTTATAAAGAAAAAGGGAAATGAATAATATCGGGGATTTTATTCCGTGAGTGAATGTGATTTGAAATTTGTTTTCAAAGTGATGAAGTGTGAAAAGTGATTTGAAATTGGTTTTCAAAATGTTAAAGTGTGGAAAAATATATATCTTGTGAAGATATTTTGAAAATAAATAATTTGGGAAAAATTATTTAAATCTGATGATTGTTGTGATATGATGTTGATAGTTAAATAACCGACTATCAATATTTGCCTTTGAAATGGCACTTGATTTGTTTTTAAAACAAACGCTCATTATTCGGTTAAGCCGGGAGAGGACTTTGTATCATATAACCCATTTCGAATAGTGATCATCGTGAATGGACATTCTTTGAAGACCGGTGTGAAGACCGGGTATTTTCGAAAATGAAAGGACAACCTATCGGATGTCTCTGCACCGAGTTGCTCCGGTATAGAGATTTATATCACTCTTCTTGTGATGGGAAGTCCCGACGTGATTAGTGAATACCCGGATTGCAAGGGCTTCTTTGGAAGTGCCTTCGGTTTCGTTCGATCCCGGAACGGACTTGTATGGATGTGTGTCTGACGTTACACTTTGAGATGTAAAGCTGGTTTCTATCAAATACATTTCTGTTGGTGGCGGAGAATTTATTCTCTTAGCTTAACACCTTTCTCTGAGACGTACGAGCTCAGAGGTTATGTAGTTGATGGTTACCAGTGATACATTCCCAATTTGGTAATGTGGCATACGAAGTGTTGTTGATCATTTGTTGATCAAAGCGTGGCTTTGTGAAAAAGCGTGGCTTTGTGAAAAAGAATGGCTTTGTGAAAAAGCGTGGCTTTGTGAAAAAGCGTGGCTTTGTGAAAAAGCGTGGCTTTGTGAAAAAGCGTAGCTTTGTGGACGAGACTTCGTCGAGCCTCACAACCCGGTAATGGTCGAAACAGGAATGTTGCGGTAAGGTTTTTAGGGGTCGCGCCCCTAGGGTATGTCATTTCCTTCTGGATAAAAGATGATATCATGGTATGGAGCCCAGATATTTTACCTATGTTGATGCTGCAAATTTATTATACTTTGTGGTTGTTGCTTTGTGGTTGAGGATCCTCGGATAAAGGTCGGTAACGACCGGGGGATGGCATAGCTTGTGTGTTAGCTACCTAGTTACAACTGTACAGCGTGAGGTAGCGTCGGCCATGTTTTTGCAGAGATCCGGTTAGGTTCTCGGGGCGTCTTTCCAAAGGCGTTTCCATTTCGGTGTAAGGAAGTTCCTTTGCCTGACCATTTGTTGGAAATCCAAAGAAACAATACGAGCCTTGTATGGTTTTAGTTGTATAACCTGCTATGGAATTTGGTGGTAACCTGCTATTGAACATAGTAGCTATAGTAGGCATACAATAATGGTTGTATGCTGGCTAAAATTAATATTATACTTTCGAAATGTTTTCGACACTATGCACTAATGATAATATCCAATGATTTTGAGTAGTAAGCATGTTTGACTATCATAAGAAGAAATCTCCTCCAATTCTGTGTTTGCATTGTGTGTGTGGCGGGAGGTCTTATGGTAGTTTCATTTTCCAAAAGCATCGCGAATCTGTTTTATTTTCTTTGTGAAAATAACTATTTTACGATCTCACACCAGTCACCATGACTGACTCGGAGTTTATTGTTCCCTTTCTAAACTCTGGGTGCCCATAATTTTCCACACGGGCAGCCTAGAGTTATGTTATCAGGATATTCTGGATATTTTGGAGCTTTGGAGGCGAGCTGGATGGCGAGACGTACTCCCGTACTTGTTTATTTATTCCGCTGTGTATTATGTATGTGGACAAGTTATATAACTGTCCAGTGATGTGTATTGTTGTAAACTCTGATGATTTGATGTAATGTATAAACTGATATAGTCTTTTGTTTTAAAGATTATTCATTCAGCTATTATATATTGTTCCGCTGCGAATGTGAGATTCTGTTGTTGTTTTTGTTTCTGTTCTTTCTTTTCTTCTGCCTTCTTCCACCTCTTCTTTTTAAATCTAAAGGTTCGGTTTTCCGGCATTCGATTGCGCGGCATTTGATACAGTGGACGTATTAATGTCGACTTTCGAGCGTCGAAAGATCGAAACGTTACAAGTGGTATCAGAGCTCTTGGTTAAGCGGCAACCATGGCTCTGTTAGGTGTTACTCATTAGAGATGGAGTCAGTAGTACTCTAGAATGAGTGTGAGTGTAATAATAGATATGAGCGCGTATTTGTTAGTGAATACGAAAATTTGTTTTGTATTGTGTTAACTTATCGGTTGATTGTTTATAGATTCTGGTCGGTGCAGTCTGGCCAATTGTAATCGATAGGGGTTTCTAAACTCTTAAACAAGATAAACTGACACAGTATTGTTTTAAATAGGGTAAATGAAATAATTTTACCCAAAACTATTTTTGTATAGAAAAGAAATGATTTTCTATGAATTATTATAGTATATGGATGCTTGGGTGTTAGAAAGTGATAATATTGAATTATTATCATTGTTATATGGAAATTAAATAAAAAATAATGGTATAACCAAAGATTTGGAGATAAATTCATTTAACAAATGAAATTTATAAATATGAATTGGAAAGATAAGGAAATGAATTCATATACAAATGGGATTTGTAAATGTAAATTGTAAATGTGATTTATAATTTGAAATAGAATTCCAGGCAAATATTTGAAAATAAAATTCAGTAATGGAATGAAATTGGTAATGTGAATTTATAAATGAGTTTATAAATTGAAATAAAGTGCCAGAGAAATTTTTGAAATAAGTATTAAAGGATTTGGATTGAAATTTCAAACATATATGTCAAGTTCATATCGAGGGGTTTTAAATGTTTCAGTTCTGAATATATCAGGTTCATGAAAATACAAAGTCTAATATATATATATATACACAGCTTGAGACATACATATTTTGGAAATTATAAAGTAGCAGAGCTTAAAAGCATCTACCTTTAGATGTATATATAATGGTTTTGAGTATCTTTAAAAAAAAATTCAGGCACAGTTTCGAGTACAGTGGATTTTAATATGTGATTCAGGTTTTGAAAGAATAAGATATTGAATTCCAAAAGTATAATATGTAATAGTTGCAGATACATATATGAAGTTTTCTTGTGAATGCTTTTCTTTTCAAATGCGCAAGTCCAAACATATTAAGTGTCGAGTTTCAAAAATGTAAAAGGATTTAAAAGAAGATTTTGAAAGTAAAGGTTTCTAATAAATAAGTTTTAAATATATGCATGTGCAGTTCCAATGTATCAGTTTTGGAATACTGGTTTCGAATATATGAAAGTTCAAATATGAATACATGATTTATTTTTCAGAAGCATGAAGTTTGGATACATGTCAGATTTTGGATGTGTAAACTTTGAATGATTTTAAATTGCGTATCTATGTATGTGGCAGGTTGATATTTACTTAAGTTTCAAAAACATTATATTTCAAATACATGAGATTTCATCAATGTTTAAGTTCCAGGAAATATGTATACAAAGTTTCAAAACCATAAGATTTTGCATGTAGCAAAATTTGAAAACATCAAGGCTTTTGAGTATAAATGAATTTTCAAATGAATATAACAATGGATATACTAGTCTTCTTATGCAACAAATAGGAATTGAGATTACCAGGTTTTGGAAACATGAATGTATGAGTTTTGTAAAACTTCAGACATATCTGTTTTGTGTGATGTTTCAAAAAGCATGAGGCTTTCTATAGAATTAGTTAAGCGTATGAATCTAAAGATATATACTTTTAGATTTATATATATGACTTTGAGTATATAGGATAATATGCTACAGATTTCTGTTTCCAAGTGCATTTTATGAGCCTTAAAAGTACAAAATTTTAAATAAGCACAGAAGCTTTAGAATATGAGTATATACAATTTTAAGCATATAAATCTATGGAATTTTTTTTGAGTCTGGGTACGTGAGAACTTTGAAGGTATTATCTTTTAATATGTAAGTATATGTGGTTTTCAAACCTTCAATATATATGTTCAGTTTCAGATATATAAATATGCATGGGATTTGTAGATAAGTCCAATACACATGGACCTTTAAAAGATGGGGTCAAACATATGTATGGCTTCAAGGGTATATGTTTTAAATCTATGACAGTTTCAATGTAAATGAGAATGAGTTTCAACTTTCAATTGCAAAGGTATGTATTTGAATTTCGGTATGAAATTTGACCCTCTCTTGTCTAGCCGCTTGGCTTTCCTTTTTCTTTTTTTTGAAATCTGAGAGTCCGTAGGGACATTTTGTAGTTGTACCAAGCTAGCCGCGCAAAGGAGACACTGGCGAAATTTTTCGGAAATTCAGAGAGTTAGAAAAATTTTGAGAAATTTTGGATAATTTAAAATTTGAATTTAAATTGTGAAGTAAAATAAAGTTGCTTGAAACTATGAAAATGTTTGGAAAGTTAATAAGAGAAATGATAATGTCTTTAACAAGAAAGATTATTTTATCAAGTTGATAAAATTATTTGGTTTTGGTAAAATAGTAAACGGGGATTGGATCATTCTTCTTGACTTGTAATTTCGGGACGAAATTCTTTTAAGGGGGGAAGATTGTAACGACCCTGAATTTTTGACATTAGAAATTAGGATATTTAATTGATTTTAAATATCTGGAAGTCAGTTTAATTTGAAATTCAAATATCAGAATGAATTTGGCAATTTAATTATTGAATTTAATTTACTAAAGTTGGGTAAAAATTTAAATCTTCAGTTTTAAGCTGATTAAAAATATTTTCAAGGCTTAGAAAATCTATATTGATAATTCTGAAGATAATGGGACTTTCAGAATTGGATTTGAAACTGTTTTGTTCAGTTTTAAAATTTTATCATTTAAATTGAATTTAAAAATAGCTTTCCGAGGCATAGTCTCGGAATTCGACGAAACCGGTTTCATTGGATTCGTAATAATGTATTATTATTGGATTTCAATTTTCGTAATGTTTGGAGTGATCGTTTGGCCGTACGATATATAAATGCGCTGAAATTAAATCGAAATTTAATATTATAACTGGTCCAAAAAGCTATCTTCTCCATACGATCGGATTTGGACTCGAAACCTCTTCCATTGTGTTCGGAATAGGCGTATAACATTATAAATGCCTAGCGGCATGCCTCGATAGGAAGTCAAAAATTTTAGTTGACTTTATCGGAACAATTCGAATTTGAATTTAAATAAATTGATGCATTTTTTAACCAGTTGAAATTCTTTCACTTCGCGTTACTGTAGCAAGTTGAGAGAATCACGTAACCATCTTTTCTTGTCCCCCCTTTTCAGCTGATAGCACGCTAACATCTTTTCCCCTTTTTCACTTTTAAAAACATCACAGCCGATAACTCGGAGAAAAATGGCTCCTTCCGTTCAAATCAAACATGTTCCCTTCCCTTCCCTTTTAAAACACGTATTCCCCTTCACATCTAGTTCCACCCAATTCAAACCAAAATCGACTCCTGCTTTCATTTGAGCCAAATCGAATTTGTTCGATTTATAAAAAATAAAAATAAAATAAAATCGACATCGCAGTTCGATTTCAAGATAAGTGGGGCGGGCGCGCTCGCGCAAAAGGCTGGGGCGCTATCAATTGAGTGAACGCGTCTCTAGCCACGACGTGGTGGCGAGGACTAGAGGTCGAAGGAGAGTGGAAGCGAAGGTCGCGATGGCGATTGGTGATGGAAGCTCGGTGGGTTGAGCTTTGATTTCGATGGCGCAGAGGGAATCGTGCGTGAGGAAGAGGCGGTCTAGTTTTCGAAGAGATGCTGGGAGTTAGCGAAGTCGTGTGGTTATTGGCGAGCGCGATGGGATGCGAGCAGTATCATGTTTGGGGAAGATGATCCCTGTAGCTTGCGGTCGAGTTTATCTTTGGTATGGGCTTCTTCTGTTTTTTTCACTTAATTTGTATATTTTTTTGGATAGAGGAATATATATATACACAGATAGGATTTTGAAGGAAAAATTTATATAAATATAAGTATATGTGAAAAATAATAAGTGTATGTATGTTTTGGTCAGAAAAAAAAATATATGTAAAACAGTAGTTTTATAAACAGTGAGATAGATATATACAGAAAACGAAAAAAATATTTCCAGCAAAACATAGACATTTCTGTTTAATTTAATATATATATAAAGTTGGATAAATTTATTAAACGAAATTGGTTTAAAACAAAATCATTGGATAATTAAAATTACCAAACAAAAAATTGATTTTTCGATTAGTTCGAATATTAATAAATTGTATAAATTGTTTATATAAGGTCTAAAAATGGAGAAAATAAGCCGGAATGGAAATGGACTGGTAATGGATTGCAAAATAAAAATCAAAGGTGAGATCTTCTCACTCAAACAAAGGGTTTGGTTTAATTTTAAATAATTATATTTAAAATTATTGATTGTGTTGATTGTGTGCTTGAATGATAGTATATATGATGGTAGTATATAGCAATATATATATATTGGAATATGTATATATTGGAGTTGTTGATTTCCCGCATTTTATAGCGGATGAGACCCTATGCACCGCATAATAGCGGATGATATTTTATAAATCCCATATACCGCGATATTCCACCTCGAAGTGGAATTGGTATTGTGCTAACATTTGTGGATGCAGGGAAACAGGTTGGAGGGATCCAACTGGATTCTTCAAATTATATGAATTTGTTTCATATGTTGTATGAATTTGTTTCATATGTTGTATGAATTTGTTTCATATGTTGTGTGATGATTTGTTGATAATCTGTGAATGATTATATTGACGATTGAATGTGTTGAAGGCTAAAATTTAGCCGAATGTATTTTTGGTATCGTTGGATACCAGAAATAAATAAATTAGATTTTTGAAATTAAAGTTGGAAATTTTAAGTGAATTCTTTTTGAAAGAATTGGGTGAATTTAAAAGAAGGAATTTAACAGTAAAAAGTTGATTTTGTAATCTTATCGAATTTTTTTCAAAATATGGTGAAAGGATTTTTATAAATGGATTTTGAATAGTATTATTCGAAAGTTGGAAAATTTATTTAAAATGGAATTTTAGATGGTTTGGAAGAGAAAGGAATTTAATTTAAAAAGTGATAAATTTGTTTGAAATCCAATTAATAAATGATTTGGTATTTGAAAATAGATCTTTGGGAAATCGATATGAAAATTGATTTGGTGTTGAATAAAAATGGATTTTGTGTTGAAATAAATTTGAAATCGATTTGTAAAATGATTTGATAATTGAAAATAAATTTAGAAATCGATTTGCAAATAATTTGGAATTTGGAAATAAACCTAGAAATTGATTTGGGGTTTGAAATGAAATTTGAAATCAATTTTGAATTTGATTTGGTATTTGAAAGTGAATAATTGGAAATCGATTTGAAAATCATATATCAGCGAATATTTGGAAATTTAAATTCACAGTGGGAATTTATAAAGAAAAAGGGAAATGAAGAATATCGGGGATTTTATTTCGCGAGTGAATGTGATTTGAAATTTGTTTTCAAAGTGATGAAGTGTGAAAAGTGATTTGAAATTGGTTTTCAGAATGTTAAAGTGTGGAAAAAATATATATCTTGTGAAGATATTTTGAAAATAAATAATTTGGGAAAAATTATTTAAATCTGGTGATTGTTGTGATATGATGTTGATAGTTAAATAACCGACTATCAATATTTGCCTTTGAAATGGCACTTGATTTGTTTTTAAAACAAACGCTCATTATTCGTTAAGCCGGGAGAGGACTTTGTGTCATATAACCCATTCCGAATAGTGATACATCGTGAATGGACATTCTTTGAAGACCGGGTATTTTCGAAAATGAAAGGACAACCTGTCGAATGTCTCTGCACCGAGTTGCTCCGGTATAGAGATTTATATCACTCTTCTTGTGATGGGAAGTCCCGACGTGATTAGTGAATACCCGGATTGCAAGGGCTTCTTTGGAAGTGCCTTCGGTTCCGTTCGATCCCGGAACGGACTTGTATGGATGTGTGTCTGACGTTACAGTTTGAGATGTAAAGCTGGTTTCTATCAAATACATTTTTGTTGGTGGCGGAGAATTTATTCTCTTAGCTTAACACCCTTCTCTGAGACATACGAGCTCAGAGGTTATGTAGTTGATGGTTACTAGTGATACATTCCAAATTTGGTAATGTGGCATACGAAGTGCTGTTGATCATTTGTTGATCAAAGCGTGGCTTTGTGAAAAAGCGTTGTTTTGTGAAAAATCGTGGCTTTGTGAAAAAGCATAGCTTTGTGGACGAGACTTCGTCGAGCCTCACAACCCGGTAATGATCGAAACAGGAACGTTGCGGCAAGGTTGTTAGGGGTCGCGCCCCTAGGGTATTTCATTTCCTTCTGGATAAAAGGTGATATCATGGTATGGAGCCCAGATATTTTACCTATGTTGATGCTGCAAATTTATTATACTTTGTGGTTGTTGCTTTGTGGTTGAGGATCCTCGGATAAAGGTCGGTAACGACCAGGGGATGGCATAGCTTGTGTGTTAGCTACCTAGTTACAACTGTACAGCGTGAGGTAGCGTCGGCCTTGTTTTTGCAGAGATCCGGTTAGGTTCTTGGGGCGTCTTTCCAAAGGCGTTTCCATTTCGGTGTAAGGAAGTTCCTTTGCCTGACCATTTGTTGGAAATCCAAAGAAACAATACAAGCCTTGTACGGTTTTAGTTGTATAACCTGCTATGGAATTTGGTGGTAACCTGCTATTGAACATAGTAGCTATAGTAGGCATACAATAATGGTTGTATGCTGGCTAAGATTAATATTATACTTTCAAAATGTTTTCGACACTATGCACTAATGATAATATCCAATGATTTTGCATAGTAAGCATGTTTGACTATCATAAGAAGAAATCTCCTCCAATTCTGCGTTTGCATTGTGTGTGTGGCGGGAGGTCTTATGGTAGTTTCATTTTCCAAAAGCATTGCGAATCTGTTTTATTTTCTTTGTGAAAATAACTGTTTTACGATCTCACACCAGTCACCATGACTGACTCGAAGTTTATTGTTCCCTTTCTAAAATCTGGGTGCCCATAATTTTCCACATGGGTAGCCTAGAGTTATGTTATCAGGATATTCTGGATATTCTGGAGCTTTGGAGGCGAGTTGGATGGCGAGACGTACTCCCGTACTTGTTTATTTATTCCGCTGTGTATTATGTATGTGGACAGGTTATATAATTGTTCAGTGATGTGTATTGTTGTAAACTCTGATGATTTGATGTAATGTATAAACTAATATAGTCTTTTGTTTTAAAGATTATTCATTCAGCTATTATATATTGTTCCGCTGCGAATGTGAGATTCTGTTGTTGTTTCTATTTTTGTTCTTTCTTTTCTTCTGTCTTCTTCTACCTCTTCTTTTTAAATCTAATGGTTCGGTTTTCCAGCATTCGATTGCGCGGCATTTGATACAGTGGACGTATTAATGTCGACTTTCGAGCGTCGAAAGATCGAAACATTACATATTTAATCCTTAGAAAATATACATATAGTTCGAGTAACACCAGAATGATATCAAGGAACTAGGCACTGCCGAATAGTATCGTAAGTCCCTTTTACCAAGAAGGGTAATACTCAAGAGAAGTGTTTACCATACGAACACATCTACTGCCAAATTTTAGTCACTTTCGAGTCACTCGAACTAGTTAGTTATAAAAATATTTCTTCTTTCAAATCCCTTTTTGAAACAATACTTTGTATATATATTTTCTTAATAAATATTTTGTTAAAACTATTTATCATCCATTTGCTTTGGATTGATTCGAATTCGAACCTGTTTCGATCGTACAATGACAAAGAGAATAATTTACTGAGTGCACTACCACATTTGCCTAAGCAAACATCTGATTGTCACTTAGAAGATTATTCTGATCATCACAAAACAGATCGAGACTCGTTCCCCGAACTTTCCAAAGAAAAATCTTACTCTCAGTTCTTTTCCAAAATATTTATACCTTAAAGTATTCTAAGTAAAATTATTACTACTTTTCCAAGAATCATTTGAAAATTTTATCAAAGCCACTAGGATTTGAATTTCCTAAAAATTCATCTTATTTCCAAAACATATTTTATAATTACGATTTATAAAAATCAACTTTTATAAAATCATCTGAAATATTTCTTTTAATAAACGCCTTTTATTAAAATTCAATTTTTAACCCAACATTATCATCGAACGCCTTATTGTCAAACTGTGAAACTTAATTCACAAGGTGTTCGATTCAATGTTCCCACAACTCTATCTACTTAACCTATACTTAAAGGGAAAAACTACTAATAGATTAGAAAATAGTCAATGCCAAATAATGGACGAGCATGACTAATCAAATCCTATATGATAATAATTAAATATTATCAACTCCTAACAACAATCACATCATATATAAGTATACTTTTTTTTTAAATTAGTTCTTTATATATAAAATATATTCCTAGGTAAAATTATTTCATTTACCAATTTAAAATGATACTATGTTGATTTGCCTAGTTTAAGTGTTTAGAAACCCCTATCGACACCGTGGTGCCCCACGTCTCGACCAGAATTCATAAACCTCTCAACCGATAAATCAACACAATATAAAACATTTTTATAGCACTATTAAGTATGCGTTCAATATATATACTGAGACTCATCCTTGGGTCTCACTAATCCTATCTCAAATGAGTTTACCCCACCAAAGCCTAGTTGTTCGCTCAACCTAAGCTCTGATACCACGTTGTAACGATTTGCCTTTCTTACACCTAAAGACTATACTTAATACATCCATGGTATTCATATGCCGATCATTTAAGTGTCCGAAAGACAGGTCATTAAGGGTGAAAGAAAGAAAAAGAAAGAACAGAATCTCACAATACGTGACGAGTAATATATAATATGAACAAGTCTTTACAAAAAGAAATTATCTTTCTTATACACATCATCATAGTACATTAACCTACTATCAGCCTGGACAGTTGTAACATCTTGTCCTTAAAATTGCTGATAGATATAGATAAAATCAAAAAAAATAAAATAGCGAAAGAATATAAGGTACGTGAATACGTCTTGGAGAATCCAGCTCGTCACCTGAAAGCTCCAAAGGATCCAGCTAAATCTAGAAAATATGCTCGTGCTGACCCGAGCATTATAAGAAAAATAACGCTCGGATTAGTTTGGTAAAACCAGCATGAGAAACTCAAATCACAAGGAATTTATTTATTTAACTTGTAAACCTATTAAAATCAAGGGTATCTCGTAAGACCACGCCGCACATAAACACGGGCGAGTTTTTACCTTACGATAACCAAAACATTTTCTATAGAAAATCCAGTGATATTATAATAACGTCTAGAATACAAATACATATTAATCATATTCGAAATTATTACATTATTAAATTCCAGCATAATAGGTATATAATTAAGTCCGAAGGCACTTATTGGAGAATGGATTCCAACTATGAAAGGGTAAGGGTCTACCCACCGAATCCGTACACCTCTAGATAAAATGTACGGGAGGTCACAATGCATTGCACCCCTGCTACTCAGGACCGACCCTACCCCTTACTGGATAGCGCCGAATATGATCACCCCTTGGTTGTGATCGAACAACCATAATGGGCCCCGAAGCATACATGGAGATAAGAGTGGAGTTCACAACCATAATCCAATGCATTTCGAAACGCTTGAGTTGGATCGAAGTGGTTTTCGGATAACATATCTGATCCCGGTCTCTTCAAAACAACTTTCGATAGTTTCGGTAAACTCAATCCTGGTTTTTTAGGAAATAAATAGACAAAGATAAGAGTGGAGTTCACCTCCTAACCGTTTGTGGATGAATTTCCTTACCATTCATCCTAGAAGAACGAAACGAGTTTATACGTACAGTATAGCACTTTCGACGGTAACTATACCATATAATTCTCGTGTTTTTCCTAGATATTTTCAAAGTTACATTTTGGTCCATATTTGATAGTTGGTTATTTAACTATCAAATAACAAACAACAATAAATTCAGAGATTTAATTACCCCTAGCAGCCACTAAGCCTCAAACTAAATCTTTCATTTATTAAAACTCTTTTCAAAAGTGTTTATCAAAACATTCATATACTTATCTCATTGACATAAGTATATTCACAAAACATTTGTGAAAGATTTCTCATTTCTAAATCATATCAAAGGATCAAACAAAATGTTATTTAAATTAGAGACAAAGATAACCTCAAACACTATTCCTTCGGTGTTAAGTTTGGAACAAATGTCCATACCACCAGAATTAAGAAGGTCAGTTAAAGGAAATCCAATCTCAAATCCTTTATAAATTTCCTTCTATAAATCCTCTTATCTCTTATATTTACTAATGTCCTTTACTTAGATTCCAAACTCATCTGCAAAACTCTTTATAAATCACCAAGTTAAATTTACAAAACTCTTTTATAAATATCAAAACCATTTATATATCTCTTTATAAATCTCCAAAATTATTTATAAAACTTCCTTATAAATATCCCTTATTTAAAACAAAACTCCTTAAATAAACTCATTTAATAAAGTCCTTTTGATAAACAAAATGATTATTTAAAACACCTTTACTAAAATATTACTTAACTTGAACCATTTTTAAAAGTATGATTGACCTTAAAAATTAGAAAGAAGCTTGTGACCGCAATGGTTCTCTTTTAATTAAGTTTACTTTTCAAGTTATAGCATTGGTATTTACATAACAAGCAGATATGTATAAGGGGATCAGCTAACAACAAACAAATCAACATATAGGTAAGATGTCCATTTTACTATAATAGCAAACGGGGTTTGTTCTGCTAAACACATGTCCAAGTTAATATAATAGCAAAATGGGTTTTTATTCTACTTAAATAGATGTTAACATAATCTACTTGGTGAACTATGGTAGAACGGTGATTTATTCTACCAAACAAATATCCAATATAACTTAATTAGCAGAACGGTATTTTATTCTGCTAAACAGATTTTATTGGGTTTCATGTTCAACTGGGTTACTTAAGGATAGTCGATAAAGAAATCCCTTGGATTAAAAACATCTTTTAAAAGAGAGTTGCTTTAAGAACAAACCCGATCTTAAGAAATAAAGTAGTTAAACATTAAAACCTTTATTTGAAAATTAAACAACACTTTTAAACTCTTTATTTAATAATAATTAAACAATAATTAATTAATAATTAACTATTAAATAAATATTTAAATTATAATTATCCTTAAATAAGTAATTTAATATTAGTTAACCTTTATATAAATAATTAGACCATAATTAATTCTTAATTAATTATTAAACAATAATTTAAACCTTTAAATAAAACTTAAATATTAATTAATCTCAATTAATTAATTAAATAATCCTTAACTAAAACTTAAATAATAAATTAAACCTTAAATTAATAATCAAACAATAATTAACTTTTCAAATCAATAATTATCTTTGATATAAATAATCAAATAATATTTATTCTTTAAATAAATATTTAAACCATAATTAACCTCTAATGAATTATTAAATGATAACTTAACCTTTATTAATAATTAAATTAATCTTAATCAAGTCTTAATTAATCTTACTTAATTTGTAATTAATTAAATATTAAACCATTTTATAAATAAATAAATAAATAATAATTAATCTTAATTAAATAATAGTTAATCCCTAATTATTAATTAAATAATAATTAACTTAAATTAATTAACTAATTATAATCAACTTAATTGATTAACACTTAAGTATTAAATACCTTTATTAACTAATGATTAAGTACTAATTATCTTAATTAATTCATTCATTCATTCATCATTAAAATAATTAAATAATTAAACAAATAATTACTTTTAAATACTTAATTAAAGTTTTGAAAACACTTTGCAAAAAGACTACTTAAGTAAAAACACTTATGGATTTTCCAAAATTAGTTCGTTTTACGAACTGTACTTATAGCGACTATCGTTGTACAACCCGTAATTTTCAATACTTGAATTTTTATTTTCTAAGTCTTTAAAACTTTAACCTTTGGAAACCTTATACTTTGTAAACATAAAGGCATGATTTTTGGGGAAACTAACGAGTTTAAAATTTTGAAAGCATTTTGCAAATTTAAACCCAAAGTACAAAAACCTTTACACAAGGGATACTAAGTTGCATAAGCTAGCAAAGAAGCTAACTTCCTTAACATACAAAACATATATTCATATGTTCAACATAAATGATTACATCACTACCACATCGCAACATGTAAACGCTCCATAACCAACATATACTTTCTAACTAACTTTCATTTTTACTTATCACGACATCATATTCAAGCATCACATTCACGTATACATCCACATGTGACTCAACCAAACTAGCAATAATTAATCAATAAGGTAGACTTTAAACTTAAAGTTAATAAACTTTAAATAAGGTGATAGCTTTCTCACCTAAAGCCAACCAAACTATACTAGTTCTACGCCAACTTTTTGCGACCACCTTACTCCTAGCTTTGCTTCATTAGAAATGGAATTTTAAGGACCCTACGGGGCAAAGAGGTTCGGCCATAGGGAGTGGAGTGCTCGGCCTAGGCTTGAAATGGGGTTAGGTGGACTTGTTTTAGAGAAGAGGAAGGGTGTAGGAAGGAAATGAAGATTGTTTTTAAGATTTTCAAGAACTAAAAGTAGAAAAAGAATGATTATCAACCATTTGAAACTAAGGAAGCCATTAAAGCTTTATGAGAAAGCTTAAGGAAAGAAGAAGTAAGGATTTGAAAATGAGAAAGAAATGAAAAATACGTAAGATAAATTAGTGAATTGTTTTTATATAAATTGAAACAAGAAAATTACCTAAATACCCCTTAGTCCTTTACCCTCCTTATCCTTTTTCCATCTCACCATCCATGTCTCCTCTTTGTCCCCCTTAACCGACCATGCATTAATCACTTGTACTTATGTTGCATAATGCTTTTAGGTAATGTGATGTTCACTTTTTCACATCTTTTAAATGCTTTTAATTTTTATTTTAAACCTTTATATTAACTTAAGTAAATAAATTTGCTTATATACATATGTAATATATAACTCTAACTTATATATAAATGTATGTGTTTGTTTATAAAATAGAGTTTACAACATCTCTGATAACTTTTAGTCGACGAAGGGTCGAAAATTCGAAAAACGAATTTCGGCCTTATTTTCGATTTTTCTTCAAACTAATTGTTTTTGTAAATAAATTTGAAAACCTATTTCACCATCATTGTTTATTATTTGAAAGAGTTTTATTTTAATTATAAAATATAATATTTGAATATTTAAAATTAATTAAATATTCACAAATTAAAACAGTGAAATTCCGGGTCGTTACAGTATTTTAACCCTAAGATTATTTTGGGTTTCTTACCGTTCCACCTTTTACTATACATTTATATTATATAATTTTTTATTATTATATTACTTTTATATTTTTATATTACTTATATAACAGTCTTATGTGTAATAATATATTAATTAAATCTTATTTAATTTATTCTAATTAATTTTATATTATTTTTAATATAACATTTATATTAAATATTTATTACATAATATATCCTTTATAGTATAACACATATATCTCATATATGTGTTTTTATTTAATTAATTAACCTTTAATTTATTTTATTAATTAACCTTTAACTAATTTATTTAATTAATTAACCTTTGATTAATTGTTTAATTAATCTACCTTTAATATATTTATTTAATTAAACAATTTCAATTAAATTATATTAATTTCAAAAATCATATTATATACATACATGTATACTTATGATATCTTAAACATTTTAAAATATCATAACATATATCAAAAATATATATACTACATGTACATAATGTTTCACTAATTAACTTATTTAATTAATTTATTTATTTTTTTCATCTTATTAATAAATTCAAATTTTCAAAATTAATCTATAATATTTTCAAACATTTTGAAAATTTTATTATATTATAACTTTTAAATATATGTATATCATACATTAAATATTAAGTTCTAAATTTAAAATCGTATATTTTAATTTTCAAACAATATTAAAAATTAGCCCAAGGCCCAATTCAAATTTGGACTTTTTCTATTAGGAACAACCTTTGGGCTGTGAGCTTAGTAGTCAACCATAACATGGCTAATTTAGACCGCATGGCCTATTGGGCTCTGATACGATTGTTGGAACTGGGCTAGCCCGCAACGGAAGATATGAATGAATTTCAAAAAAAAATTCCCTTACTCGATCTATATTGTGTCTAGGAAGTCTAATTTATTTAGAACATTTCTAAATTTAATTCAATAAAAATATCTTATTTCGTTTAAATTTATAAGTCATAGATTGAATTTTATTTAATTTATATTCAATTAAATATAATGGTACACATATGTATCATATACATATATGTATGTGTGTGCATGTGTGACATAATAATCAATGCAACGTATAACAAGCCCGTATATTGATGTTGGGATTTGCATCGCAATGGAAATGTTAGCTCATCTTATATGTATTGTATGTTGTCAAATATATGTATGTATATAAACTTGTTATTTAAATAAATATTAAAACAACATAGATATATACTATGTATATACATATATATATATATACATATATATATATATGAATAATATATGTCTTGCACATATGTAAAATATTAATAATATATGTATGTATATATATTGAATTAGATATTAATTAGAGAAATGACTATATAAATATATATAAACATATATACATATCGAGCTAGGATCCGTAGCCTCCTTTATTTAGCACCACCATGAGCCCCCGATATCAGCCACATCTTTATATTTAAATAATACATCCATGTGATAGAAGAGGGAAAGATGGATTATGTAAGTATAAACATTTGGCTGATATCGGGGGCTTGGTGATGATGCTAAATAAGGAGGGCTGCAAATCCTAGCTCTATACACACACATACATGTAAAAAATATATAAAGTTTTTTTAAATAAAATATACATGTATATTTTACAGTAAAAAAATTATATATGTATGTATGTATGTATCTATATATAACTATATTTATAATATCTAAAGTATATATAAATATATATATATATATATATGTATGTATGTATGTACGTACGTACGTATGTATACATATTTATATAATTACATCAATTATGAAAACTAAATAAAAATAAATATTTATTTTTTATTGCATTCCATATCGAATACACAGCACATGAAATATTGAACTATAATTTTATATTATTAAATTATTTAGGTATATATATTAATTAGCCGAAAAGCATTAATATAATGTTAAAAATAATTTCAAAATACATTTTACAAATTTTAAATTTTCATAAATTCAAACATGATATTTAAGGTCAATAAAAAAACTCCATAATTTTCTGAGTCAGAATTAATTTTTTATTAATTATTTATTATCGACCACACATATAAATGATTTTTTAAAAATAATAATTTTAAGTTTTAAATTTTGAGATTTTTGTTGGGAGATAATATGATAATGAAATAATTTTGAAAAATTTAAGAAATAATTTTCGAAGCATATATTATTTTGTATGAATTATTCAACTTGTATTTTTATTTAAACAATATTAAATAATAGTAAATAATTATTAAAAAATACTTTGTTGTTACCTAAAAATATAATTATGTAAATATGCATATATAAAATATAAGATCAATTATTAACATAATATGATGACATAATTAAATATAAATCGTTTAATTTATGTTATATGACACACACATATTAATAAAAATAATAATTAAAATAAATTTATTCGGTTGTGTATACATCATATCTATAAAGAAAATTATTTTCTAATAATACACAAAAATATAACCAATCTAATATGTGACAACATTGATACTTATAAGAATCTCACCTAAATAACAATAAAATAATGATATACAAACAAACAATAGAATATAATACAGCAATCATAAGTTTTATGGTATAGTAAACACATACCAAAACCAATGCCTTGAAGTACACTTTGTAAAGATGAATCTTCCTCCTTAGAACTCTTCTCGATTCGGCAGACTGCTAATCGTTTAATCGTAGACCGTTGAATATCTAATAGTTATTGCTTTGAAAGTGATTTGAGATGAATTTTTGGAGCTCCTATGTAGATAAAATTTTCCAGCAATGATGGGAAATGGCAGCCAAAAAAGTCATTTTGCATTAGGGTTATGAGTCCTTATATAGTGGAAGGAATAAAGAGAAAGGTGGATCGTATCTCATACTCATTCTCCCTAAATCTGAGCCATCCATCTAAAATACCCCTGATCACTTTTAGCCACCTCATATATCCCTATCGTTGCCGAAATATCACTACGATATCATGGTATAATTGCCCGTTTAGGTCCAAATAAATATTACTAATTAAATCTGATTTGATTTTTTATCGATATCACATATCGATCGATATATTTATAACTATTTTAAATATATTTAATAATTTTTATTTCTCAAATCATATTCAAAATTTTATAATTAATATTTAATAGATATTAATTAATTTAATTAATTTATAACAATTATAAACTAATTAAATCGTTTGGTCTAAAGAGAATTCATCATTCCGGTTGTGATGACTCGTCAGGTGTAAATTTGATCAGTGATAAATATCGAACTATTTGAATGTTAATGTTCACACGTCACTTAGCAGGTGGTGTGACGTTTTGGCCAAATTTGTCGCTTAGTTAGTTTCAGTAAAAATCAAATTTCACTTTATTAAGCGTTACCCGGTTGTTACATTTATTTGCACCAATTCTTTTCGTCAAAACTATATCACTTTGGATTTATGGAATTTGGTAATGATCCAAATTCCAATATCATCCATATTCAACTCTATAGTCCAAACACAAAGTCCTTGGTTCAATAATAATTATTATTATTAACCGAAATGCTCCAGCCAGAGTCTTTGACTTTGAGATGACTTGAGTTGACCGTGATACTAACCTCATATAACTGATGAGATGAATCCTCTCTTGAATAGTGCTTCACTTCCAATACTTCCACTCGCCCCGATGGACGCCATGCCATGATTTTACTATAATCAAAGCGGGGCTTTCATATTGAAGATCCATAGTATTCTCAAGTCAAAGAACTGTGCAAGTCAGTCACATCAATATTTTCTGTTTGACCTTTGTTATATTAACCAACAGAAAACTATCAAGTGAGTCGTTCTATACTTATCCAATAACTACCGATACGTAACCTCTTGATACCCCTCAGTAGTCATGAGTAATACACAACCCAAAATTTGGAGAGCATTACGTACTCTAATCTCAACGGATGCATCAATATCCAATCTTGATGCATCTTGACTAGAAACATTTAAAATGGTATATTTATTTTCATTGTGATAAATTACCAACGGTTACAACACTTTGTAACTACTATCACAAAATGTACCATGTATGGTTTTTCTACTAAATATACTTTTAATTAAATTACTTAATTAATATATAACACATTATATCAAGTATATAATAGAAAGAAAACACATTTATTTTGAACAAGATTGGTCAACTAACAAATTACATAATTGCCTCTAGGGCATACCCCTAACTCTATCGGTTGTTATGGTAGTAATGTATGATTTATGTGCTTTTGACACATTGTAGCATGATTGATATGCTTGATTGTTTGTACCTTATCGGAATTTTGGGGACTAAACTTTTACAAGGAGGAGAGACTGTAGTACCTCTAATATTTATAGCACAATTTTCTAGATATTTAATTAAGATACAACTAAATAATGTGGGAAGGTATTTATAGTATGGATAATTGCTATATTAATAAAATTTAAATTCTAAAAACCTAATATGGAGCAATGTATTTGAGGAAAGAAATTAAAGGCATTAATTAAATTGGAGAGAGGGATAAGGAAATGAAGATAACACAATAAAATTTTCCCCTAACTCTCTCCGCTTGCACTTTATTATTTTGGTCACACCATAACAAAAGAAAGAAAAACAAAGCAAATAGTGAGCACTCCATTAAAACAAATTCAACAAAGAAGAAGACGAGAAAAGGGGTAAGGAAAAAAAACTAGGGTAATTATCTCCACACACATCTAATCTATGGTGAGTAACATCTCCATTTCTATATTGCTTGATATTTTGTAATTGGACTTTAAGCGCAGATCCAAATTTTTGTTGATATTTATCATGCATATGGCTTGGATATTCATTTATATATATTAGGGTTATCGCTTGTGAATTTTTATTGAATTTCCTAAGGGATTTTTGAGTTAAAACATAGATTTTATTCTCAAAAGCTTTGATCTTTTGATATGATGTTTGGAATAATATTTTAGAGTGGATTTTAATTTCATAGTTTTACGAATTATTATGAATTTAATATGAATTTTAAGTTGAGAAAATGGATAATTTTATATTTTAATTATCACAAATAGGAAAAATAAATATTTTGCTTCGAAATTTTTATATGGAATGGAAGAAGGGATTTCAGAATTTTTTGGGAATTTTCCCAAGTAATTTCAGTATAAAATAAAATTATTTGTGTAAGAAGGTTTTAATTGCAAAAAGGTAACAAATGGCATAATCAATGGAAAATTGAAATTTTAGGAAAAAAGGTTTCTCTTTAGTTTTACTGTAAAGATTTCTGAAAAGGTTTTTGTTAACCAATGGAGATTTGAAAAAAAATTGGTTTGGTAAGAAGTTATTATTTAAAAGAAATAAACTAGATTTTCAGATATTTACGAAGGCGAAAGTGGAAATTAGCCACAATGGCCTCTTTAGCTAGTGCAATTAGTTTCTAGGACGCACAACTGAAATAATTACTTTTAAAGACAAAATGCAAAATAAATAGTTTCTAAGGCCTAAAGACCTATGAAATTATGTCCTTGAAAGTAATTGGACTGTTAACTTTGTCCTTAAAAGTAATTATTCTGCTGACTTTGGCCTTGAAATTAATTTCTATGGATGTGTGTCCTAGAAACTAATTGGACTGCAAAGTTTGTCCTTCTAGTGAAATGCCCCTAGCACCATGTTTTGAACCTTCGGTAGATTTTAAAGTTTTCGAGATGTGATAACATCAACTTATAGACACTCGATAGCTTTACGTAGTGTTTAATAGAGTTAGTGGTATGCCTTAGGGGCAATTATGTAATTTGTTATGCATATCTAACTCTGTGACTAATCTTGTTCATAATAAGGTATTTGATTTCTACATTTACTTTGTTAGTGATGTAAGTGATTAAGTAGTTAATTTAAATTATATAAATAAGAAAATCCTAAAATGAAATGTTATGCAATTGTAGTTGAAAGTAGTTGCAATCATGAGTAATTAATCGCAATATAAAATAACATTTTATTTTAAATATTCTCGGTTAAGATGTTTCGAGAAAAGATATCGATACTTCCGTTGAGAATTACGATGAAATGTATTAGCAATAAATTCGGCATATTTTAAATGTTAACATTGCATATTTTAAACGTATAAGCAATGTATAAGACTTATGAAGATTTATTGCATATTTAAAAATTTTACATGCTTACTTGTATGTTTTATGCTCACTTATAAGCAATGTATAAGCTTTTCAGTTTTATATTTGTTCTAGGCGGGCATTATTTTCACATTTCCACTTACCCCCATCGATTTCACATTAGCCGCCATCTTATTTTGATTTTATTTTGTAGTTTACCCCTAAAACAAAACAAAAATTATCTGAATCCATCTTCGAGATAATTCTTCCCCTGTTCTTCGAGAAACGCACTCAGGAAAAGTTCAAAGTAAATCTATCTCCTCCTTAAAAAAAATCATGTCTTCTCCAGAAAAATGAAAGAAGCTCAGTCGCTGCCTTTAAAAAATACTTTTTGCCTACTCTTTATTAATCCACTCATCGTTGTCATGATTATTTCTTGGCGTTACGCTTACCTAAGAGTAGATAAGGCGCCAATGGGGTTGCGGTTGCCCGAGGATGCTCGTCACTGGATTTGAGAGCTCGTATCTGATGCCACGGTGCCGGATGATATCGATGTATGAGCTGTCAATACTGAGTTGCTCTCATCAAAGTCAAAACTCTCAGTATGAAGAAACCCAACTTCTTCTTAAATCACTGTTTCTAGTTAGACATTGATTGCTGCTTTTAGTTCGAGATCTCGGATGCTGAAACCATCACTGAATAATGTTGTGCCGCCTACTATGTGTTGCAAGATATGAAGTTGTGAAGTCAAAGTTTGATTTACTGAATTCTCAGGGAAGTTTGCAGTTACCTAAAGCCAGCCATTCGATAAGCGTATTGATCATTTTCATCCTCTTTCGTACTCCCAGTTTGGTTCCTATACGTTCCAATTATAATTCGGATTTAAATTTCAATAAGTATTAGGCAATTGATTTGAATTCCGCTCTTAATTTAATTGATTCACCGATGTTGATTAATTGCTTCGACGGGAACAATGGAGAATCAGAATTAAGGGACGCGATGCCTTTTCATTTCGACGTAAATGAATTTTTTTATAATCTGAATTTTTTTTAGAAGATCATTTTTATTTTAAGTTTACAAATATAAATAATGTCATGTAGGAGATATTATGAATGTTATCCGTTTGCTTTGGTATATTATGGGTATACTGTTCATTTGCGCTGGCAAATTTGATATTGATCATGATCATTCTTTTAGGTAGGATAAGTAATACATAACAAAACTCTGGTCATATTATTTTTTAATTGATTGACATTTGATCTATCTACAAAGTTGATGACGACATGTGTGTAAACAAAGAAAGATGATTCTTTTAGGTAATAACGCCTATGATCTTGTATAATTTATTGTGATCTATTCCAAGTTTTCATGTGCTTATAGAAAAATTTGAAGGGATGATTGTGATTTGCGAAAAACCAATAGGCTTTAAACGTGAAAACGGTTGAATGAAGAAAAGCATGACCTGCTCATCTATGCTTCTTTTGTTAATAATTTTTCCATGATAAAAAAAATAATGCATACATACAATGCAATCCTATCCTACATATAAACCAATAGGCTTTAAACCATTTAGTCGTCCAAATTCAATAATCAGCCCTCTGTTATGGCTTTTGTTTCTCTCTCTCTTTTCTTCTGTGTTTTTGCTTTCCCAGGTTATACATCATCTACATTGTTTTTCTAGTCTAATATGTCCTCTTAATTTGTATTGTTGCGTATATAAAATAGTTAATAGTTTACAGCTAATACAAACTACGCATCAGGTGCAAGTGGAGCATTGCTCACAATCAGAAACTCATGCAAACACCCAATATGGATTGGAATCCAGCCAGGAGCAGGGCCTATGATGATCGGCGATAGTGGGTCCGGCCCAATCAATCCAAATCCATTGTCCAAGGTATTTTGTTAGTCGTTCCAGACTTCCGGTCATTATTGTTAAAGGTTCCATTCAGTATTGTTAGATACTTGAGGTTTCACCCGAGGGGTTGTATGGTGAATACTTGAGCCTGCCTTGATTTGCAATATAAAATCTATTCAGTGGAAGCTCCTTCCTTCAAAAGTTAAAACTATTTATTTTACTAATGTAAAATAAATATTTTTCATAATACAAGGCATTCTCCACTTGTTATGTTATGTGTGTACAACTGCATATACATAGGGAAAGGATTTTTACATGTAGAGCTTACTAGTGTGTAATCCGTGCGTTGCATACGGTAGGTTGTGGAAAAATAAGATTATAACTATTTTAAAGAATAGAATTTATTATGCATTATCTGATGAATTTGTTAACATAAATGAATTATAAATTGAAATTACTATATTATATAAGTGTGTATTTTTTATAAGATTCGCATATTTTTATATTTGAATAAAATTAAATTATCATTTTTGTTGATAAAAATAAGTTATATATTGATTTATTATTTTTTAGGATTCAATATTTATTAATCAAATAAATGAAAATAAGTATTCTTAATAAATTTTGAAATTAATATTTTTATAAAATTTCATAAATAAATATTCATGTATATATATTCTGAAATTGACATTTATCTTTTGATACATTTGACTAAAAGATAAATGCTGTATACATTAAATATCAAATATTACTTGAGAAAATGACGACAAATACCTAAAAATAGAAGTGTGATATCAAAGACTCAATACATTTGTATGCATTTAAAGTTCTTCCAACACATATTTATAAAAATATTTATATAACTACTAAAAGAAATATCAAGTGAAAATAAAACATGAAACATTATAAATTACATTGTTTCATACCTTGCTATTTTTATTTTATGGTAAAACTTCAAAAAATATTTAACATTTATGTAAGAAAGACACTAAAATATGCAAGAAAAATATTTTTAATCAAAATATGGTATAATTTTTGTCCATTGATTAACTCTGATTACAAATATAATAATTAAGCTGTAACTTTTTGTACAAAAACATACTAATTGAAAATATTTATTCTTTTTTCAATATTACAGAATACAAACATTCATCACTTATTATTAATTGTAATGTTATCTTCACAAATATAATTTAATAATAATAAAGAGTCTATTTGATGTACCAATTTTAGGAAGGAAAAACGTTATATATGTTTGTAATAATGTACCAATTTTGAAAAGAATTTTTTTGTATATATTTGTCTGTAATGAAATAACAACTTCAGAAAGAAAAAATTATGTATATATTTCTTTGTATCAAATAATTAGTTTTAGAAAGAAAAAATTATGTATATATTTCTTTGTATCAAATAATTAGTTTTAGAAAGAAAAAATTATGTATATATTTTTTTGTATTAAATAACTAATTTTAGAAGAAAAAAAATTATTAACTTAAATGTAGAAAAATATAAAAGTATCAAGGATAATTTTGTATATAATTATGAAAATATTATATTACATGGACTTGAATGAAAAAATAGTTTTACCATTTATATCATTACAAATGCGATATACACATTGAATTATCATTTTTTATGATTTATTAGATCATTTAATAAGTATTTGTTAATTGGATTTAGTTAAAAAGTTTAAATTCAAGATCAATTAATAAATTCAAATATATGAACTTAAATGTAAAATAATATAGGAAAACTTAGAAGAAATCCGTAAATAATTGTAAAAATTATTGAATTTTGGCATTTAAATGCAAAATGATAGGAGAAAATATTAGTAGAACATTGTAATAATTTGTATATAATTGTGGATATTTAAAACTATGTTGACTTGAATAAAAATTAGTTTTACCGTTTTTGTCAATATGAATGCAGTACGCATATTGAATTGTTATTTTTCAAAATTTATTAAATCAATTAATGAACATTCATTAATTGTAACTATTTAAAAAACTTAAATTTAAGATCACGTACCTAAATTAAATATATATAGACTTAAATATAAATAAATAAATTGGAAGAAATCAATCGGTAAATAATTGCAAAAATTAGTATTAAATTTTAACAATAGAAGAGAGAACCAATATAAACATTGTAATAAGTATAATAACAAATTGTGAGAATGTGAAAATAAATTATCTGGAGAGAATTAAGGAGAGAGGAGAAAATTGCTAGAATTGATAAGAAAGCTTTAAATTCTTCTATTTTACTATTATTTAATGGATTACTCGAAACTTGCTCAAATTAAATCTGAGTGTTAAAAATTAAATTATTGCTTTGACTCCTGAATTTTCTTCATATATTTCTCTCTATTGTAATTTTGACTTTGTGGTTACTTTGATCTAATGGTAATTAATTTAAGTTTGAGTAAGAAATTGAATGTAGAAATCTTTTCCATTTGAATAAGAAAGGATCCGATAGTTGTCCTTAGATAAAACATGCATTTGTCGCTGTGTACACTACACCATATTGTACATACTATCTAGAAGCTTTTTTGTTTATCTCTATTTGGTTAATCTTCCTTTATTTCTTTTTGTTTCTTTTACTATAAACAGACGGTCCTTTTTAAACACTTCAAAGTGGATCGACGAACTACTTACAGAACGAGGTGGTGATGTCATTATTGTGCTTGTTGAAAATAAAACGGATCTTGTCAACAAAAGGTAATAATTATTGAACTGTGCGAACATTTATTTTTTCTCAGTGTATGAACTGTTATATTTTAGTAGACCTAATGACTTCTTTCCTTCTTTTTGCCTTCCAATATCATATATTGAATCATTCCAAAATGAATCGTTTATTTTACATGAATCTCGGTATTATAAGACCTCTACGTTAGTTACCTAACCTGCTACATGCTTGAAATACGAAATTTTTACACCTTTGCAGCATGGCATATTGATAATAAATTGAAATGTGGCAGGCAAGGTTCAATTGAAGGAGAGGCCAAGTCTCGTGAACACAGTGTTATGTTCACTGAAACTAGTGCTAAAGAAGGATTCAATATCAAGGTATTAAGATTGCTTACTTGATGAAATGCAGCTTAACAGTACATGCAACTAATATGTATATGTATATATTCTAATTTCCAGCCATTGTTTCGAAAGATTGTTGCTGCTTACCTGAAATGGAGACTCTCTCATCAACAAAACAAGATGACATGGTTGATGTAAATTTAAAACGGGATTTTTTTTTAATATTTTGTATCAACTTGTCTTTACATCATATTTTATAAGGTGATTAACGTGTTTTTCGATTGTTGAAATGTGATAATTATATAAGTGATTGTTGCTTTCATATCGAAATATGTTAACCATTACCATTTAATATATATTGTGAATGAAATGAACTAAAAACTGAACAAGCAAAATTCAATAATTTTTGGCAGCATTTAATAAACTGTACCAAATATATATATGGTGACGGACAAAAAACACTACTATAATATTTTGTAGTAGCACCAATAATACTTCTGAGACATTTATACAACGCTACGATAAAAAAAATTAATTGCGTTTTCAGACCGCTGCAATATGTTGCTTTTTGTGGCGTTTATGAAAAACACTACCTGGATGTGGCGTTCTCTAAAAAGCTACAATAAGTTATGGTAGTGTTTATTAAACACTACTAAATCTATTTTTTGTTGTAGTGTGATTGAGCATAAATCAACAATCAATGCTAATAAACCGGTCGAACATGACTAAGCAAATCAAGATAATAAATAAACATCATTAACCACAACATTAATTTGACTCTATTTTAATAATTCATAGTTATATATATTACCTTATATAAAATCTTTTAATTTTCGTTGTTGAAATACCTTTAAGGCAAACGTTTATAACAAATACAAATACACTCATTTATATAATACACTCGGCCCATTCTAGGACATTACTTATCTTATCTCTAACGAGTCATACCCAATCAAAACCAAGATTCTCGCTTAACCTTCTGCTCTGATACCAAATTTAATGACCTGCAATTTCGACCCCTAAATGTCGACACTAATACATTCACGGTATTCACGGGTTGAGCACCTAAGTGTCCAAAAAACAGATTGTTAGGATAAATAAAAAGAAAAAACGAATAGGGAAGAAAGAACACAGCATCAGAATCTCACAGTGGCACAATAACGTATAATATCAGAAAGATAGTATAAAGTGTTACTATGAGATATATAACATTTCAGAGTTGCAATCTTAAGTACTATCATCAACCTGGACAGTTATAACAGTATGTCTCCACAATTACTAATATATAAATACTAGCAATACTGAAGAAATAAAAATACTACAGTATGTAAAAGCATCCCACTCGCCTCCTTGAGCTCCAAAGAATATCCATCTAAGATATGCATTTTTCAAACTGCTCGAAGAACACTTGAGGAATAAGGGAGAAATAAAAACACGAGTCGGACGAAAGTCTAATATGAGAAACTCGAGAAACATGAGCCCACATAATAGCACCTTTCGAGATCAACCGAATCAACAGAATAGTTTTTCTCTCAAAAGAGCCAAATCATCTAATAAGTGCATATGACAATATAATAGATAATGTCTAGGCTATATAATATAAATCTGAAAATAGTCGTGATGTTTACATTGATCGCCCACGACAATATCGAGTGTACAGTCAGATTTGCATACATGGATTCAGTTGGAGGTGTCCTCAGTACGTCGAGAACAAGCCTCCTGACAAGGGTCGGAGATATCCTTTCGAGCAGCGTATATCTTTAGATAAAATATATCATAGAATAAACATAGCTGGTCCATGCCCTAACACGTGACACCGAATATCATTGCTCTCGCTAGCTATCTGAAAGCATCTCTAGAATATAGCTGATTTTGGGTTAGCTAAACAATTTGACTATGCATCCTACTCTGGTTTTTATCATTACCGATGGTGAATCACATTCAGCATCTCAACACACTAGTCTTCATCGCTCGAACAGATCTCGAATCTCTCTTTGGATTCGAGCATCTCAAACGGATCTCGAATCTCTACAAGGATTCCAGCATCTCGAACAATTCATAAATCTATCCATGGATTCCGACATAAGTCCTTCGACGAATGTTAACGATGTCCTCTCTCTTGGGATCACCTTCAGGATAACAGTACCACACGATAATATCATTTGAAATGTTAATGTTGACATCTCCTTTGGACTTAACCTTAGGATAGACAGTACAACGCTATAACATTTCGCTTCACGACCGCTTCCAAAACATAGAACATGTATATCGGTTTTAAAGTGGTTACGGTTTCGAGTCATCTCATATAAGTACACTCCACACTTACCAGATGCTTCAAAACCAATCGATAGATTTTCAGTATACTTAACTTTGATTCTTTCATAAATAAACAAACAACGCATAAGGGTAGGGCTGTTATGGTAACGGTAAATTTACCATTACCATACCATTACCAGCCAATCGATTACCATTTTCGAATGAAATCGGTATACCAGTTTAATCGGTATGGTAACGGTAAATTTACCATTTTCTACGGTAAATCATCGGTAACATTTCTTTAATACCAGCGGTAACGGTAATTTTACCAGTCAATTTATAATACATGTATATTCATGTATTATCCTTTATTAAAGGCATTTAGAACCAAGCAAATGATTAAATTTAGTTTATTAACCAGGTGAATAAATGTTAAATACACTTCACTTTTTTCTCATTTATGTCTTTTATTAAGTAACACTATAAATTGTATAATGAAGTACCATTATGGTGTGAATACATGTTACGTTACTAAACTTTTTTAGACAAACGGTAATTTACCATTACCAGTGTAACGGTTACCATATTATCGGTATACCAGTCTTCGGTATACCAGTCTATCGGTAACGGTAACGGTAAGCAATTTTCGCTTACCAGTAAAAATGGTATGGTAACGGTATTTGTGAAATGGTAACGGTAACCATTACCATAACAGCCCTACATAAGGGTGAAGATTATTTCCTATCCGAACGGATTTCCTTATCTTTTATCCTAGAAGAGCAAGACGAGTTTATACGTAGGGTATAGCATCACTGAAGAAACCATACCGTATAATTCTCGTGTTTCTTCTAGATATTTCCTAGGTTAATTTTGTTATAATTCAATAACAATGAGAACGGTCCTATATGGAAACCAGGTTTCGTATACTTATTGCATTTTCGACATTCTCAACTCACGATATCCCTCGATCAAGAATGAAGCCGGTAGATTACAACACTGTTTTCTTTTAAGCCCTACCTGAACATCATTATTAACTCTCACAAAAAAACAAATCTACTTTGTTAGCTTTTAGTGCTAAGTACACGACTGCATACTTTCCATAGACAAATACACACAAAGCACGATTAAGTCGCAAGAAACATGATTAAGTCACGCGGGTTACTTTTAATCCCCTTTTTGTTTAATTAATTTTTTTATTAATTAAAACTTTTTTGTTAAATAATTACTTCTTTCAGAAGTAATCGAACTATATATAGGTTCCTTCCCGGGGAACCTCGAATACAAACATTCTAAAAGCAAGAGAGGATTCAAACGAATGAGTCCTTCCTAGAGGATCTCAAACCATATGAATACATGATACTTCTATTCACTTACTTTTTCTACTTGTATATATATTAAAAATACCTTTATAAAAGATATATAAATGTATTATACTATTTCACTATTCATTTGTACTCTTTTCAATACTTCAGAATGTATTCATATATTTATCTTAAATGGTATACGAATATTCACAAATCTTTAACAATATTTCCTTCTTTGAAATATAATCAAAGAGGTTAAAAATAAATTTTACTTAAACACTTAATATAAACCCCTTCTCTTTTATAAGTTAAAATATTTACTTTATATAACCATTTTCCAAAACATTCCATACCTGCCATTATCTTTAAAATCTCCTTTTTAAAGATTTATATACATTCACAAGTCTATTCAAAAAGGTTTAAGATAAATGTTACTTGAACATTATCACTATAAATTCAAAACTATTTCACTTATAATTATCTTTAAAATATTTTTTTTAATAATCTAATTATATTCATAAGTATAATCAAAGGGCTAAAGACAAATGTTACTAACACATTGTCGCTATAAATCCAAAATCATTTATAGTTAACGTTATTTTTTTAAATTCATTTTAAGGATCTAAGTATACTTGTTAGCAAGATAATATACTTTTACACAACTTCACAAAACTATTTATTATAACTAAAGTATTATAACACAAAACAACTTATCCTTTTATTAATTACTTAACTTACTTTTCTAAACTTATATATATACTTTAAAACTAATAATAAATAGGTTTTAAATATCTATATAAAATATTACTTAAAAACAACTAATTTAGAGTTTAACAAAATCAATATAAAGCATGTTTTGTATTTAAAAACTTTTACTTTAAAAATTTATAAATGATTATTAAAAATGTATTTAAACTTAAAACTACTTCTAAATTACTCTAATTAATTTTACTAAACATCCCAAAAAAAATTATAGAAAAATACTAAATTTAAATATCATTTTAAACATATCTAAAATCATAAAAGTATTAAAAATGACATTACAACGGTCAATGTTATATAAGGTCCAAAAACGCTGTCGTAGATCCGAAAAGTGACATCGTAGGTGCTGTTGAAAAATCTGAACAGAGAGCACTTGAAAAAAGCGCATGAAAGTTTGACCAATCTTCAACTTGCTATTAGTTGATTTAAAGTCCAGTTTTTTTTTCGATAAATAACATACTCATAGTACATCATAACCATGCCAAGAAGCCGCTAAGAATGTTTTTCAAAATAATATTAGAATTTGTCGAACACATGACATTTCAAAGTACATCTATAGCAACTAATTCTCGCTTCCATATTTTCAAACATTATTTCAATGTTTTACAACTTTCCAAACCAATTTTTTGCTGTCATATACACTTATATATGCGTATAGCACAACCAAAATATATTATATCATAAAAATATATTAACATACAAACAATTTGAACAAGTTTAAACACAAGGGAATTCAAAGTGTTTTCATAGCGACTACCGCTATATAAACTATTCCATATTCATTCCAATTTCAACACACAATCCAAACAACCATACATACACAATGTCAATGTCACGCTACAAGTTATAAAAAGTCATAGAAATAATGATATACAATATAGAATTGTCATTTGCTTTCAAAAGCAAGAAGGTCCAAAGTTATAACTTCAATTAGTTCATACTTAACTTTAAATTTATATTCATGTACAGAACATATTTACACACCAAAAACCAGGGGGTCCAAAGTTATAACTTTAATTAGTTCATACTTAACTTTAACTTTATATTCAAGCACACAACATATACACACACAAATATTTGTTCAATGGTGAGTAAACTCACTTAAATCCATTCTAAAATCAACCACTAGCATACAAGAACACATGAACACTTCTTACCACCACCAAACATCCAAAGCTTCAAGTTTTAGCTCATACATGCACTCGGCCTCCTCCCCTTCACCCAAATAGCTCATGGCCTAAGCTAGATGTCCCTTTTTTTTTAACTTCTTCCATCTTTAACTTGGTATTCCTTGTTCATATGACAAGTTAGGACCTTTGCCAAAGTGTGGTTGAGTTTGAACTTCATTCGCTTTGGTTTGAGTTTAGAAAGTTAAAGAGAAGAAAGAAGCAGGAAGACATGGTTTTGTTCATTACCTTGTAAACCACTTTTTTGATGTTATGAAGTGTATTTGTAACATTATTTAAGAGGTAATTATCACCTAGGCAAACTTCTATTTTTGGTCAAAAGAAGCCCTCCGTGTGCTCACCTTTCCACCTCATTCTCCTTTACTTAGCCCTTAAGCCTTCCTTACAAAATATCTTTCAATGACCCCACTCCTTATCTTATTCCTCCAATTCATTTTAGTTTACAAAAACTAGCAAAATATTTTTAGTTGCTAATTAATTACATAATAATATTTTAGGCAAGCACGACAAGTTCGAACAACTTCTATTGAGTAAAATTCCATTTATCGGTAAAACAATTTTCGATCACATTATATTTCTTCGAACTATTTATTCTTGTAAATATTTTTCAAGAAATAAGTTTATCATCATTAGTTATTAGTTAAATCGGTTAAGAATGTTATAAAATCATTTTAATCGCATTAAATCTAAGAATCAAATATTTAAATAATTCAGGTATTTAAATACGAAGTGTTCGAAATTCCGAGTTGTTACACAATGGTTCAGCTTCCACCCACTTGGTAAAGTAGTTAACAGCTATGATAGCATATTTTGCTCTGCCTTCCACCAACGATAGCTCTCCGCTCAAATTGATCCCCCAAACCGCAAATAGCTAAGAACTAGCCATCTGCGTGATTTACTAGATGTAACCCCTAAGTCTAAGCAAATTTATGCCAGTTATCACATATTTTAGCGTTGTTGGCCAAAAACATCCATATTGAAGAATTTTACGACTCGGACTTTTACCCCAATGCGATCTCTGCACTTTCATTGATGCACATTATGATAATATCTTCGCTTCTTCTTTATCAACACATCTAAATAGTAGGACTAAAAATCATCTTTGATATAAGATGTTAGCTAGCAAAAAATAAATCTCAGCTCCTTTATATTAGTACCGTTGCTCAATTCTAGTTTTTCAGAAAAGTCCTCTATGTTAAGTACTCCTTGATAAGAGTCACACATGACAATGTCTCCTCAACTTCCACCACATAATCGACCGCCTCAATGCTTGGAGAAAATGTGACCTCTACTAAAATGATTCCAAGCAGTTGCGCATCACCCGAGCTAACCAGCTTGGACAAAGAATCGACATTTTTATTTTCCTCCGGAGCAACATGCTTTATCATATAATAACCGATTCGCCAAGAAAATCCATTACTTTTATCAAATAGGACATCAATTATATGTCTTTTGCCTCGAATGCTTTCACATCATCACCAAGTGGAAATCATTGTAGACTTGCAATGATCTAATTAATCCCTACGCCCTTGCAATTATGAGACCAACAATCAATGTTTCGTACTCAACCTCATTATTGATCGCTTTGAACCTAACATTAGCACGTAAAACAGCTACCAACCCTCCAAAGTTATTAGAGCTATGCCTGCTCCAAAATCATAATCATTGGATGCATCATCTACATATAAACACCAATTAGGCATCTCAGTTGTTTCTTCCATTTTGGCCTTGCCGTCGTAAGTCGTAAATTTGATAATGTAATATGTCAATCATGTACTTTGATTGTCGTCTTATGATGACATGTGATCTCATACTGGCTTAACTCAATGCTCCATTTCAACAATTGTCCCAAGCCTCGAAGTGATGCAGGATGTCGCATGTACTAATATATGTCAACATCCAAAGGGGGTAAGCTTAGAACTAAGGCGATGTAGGACTGGTTGGCTCAAAGTGATTTGCTTGCTTATATAGTGTGTCATTCTCTATATCTTTTCTTCTTCACACACTTGATGTCTGAGCCGATGCCGATATAACTAAATACAAATACGGATCTTCTCCCTACAATGGTTTCGGTAAGATAGAGTGATTTTCTAAATGTTCCAATAATTGCTCAAAGTTAGCATAACACTCATCCTCCCATTGAAACTTATTCCGCTCCTTCAAAGCATTAGATAATTGTATACATTTGTCGATCGCTTTCCATATGAACCTACTCAACAGTGCAGCTTTTTCAACTAATATTTGCACTTCCCTTCTTGTTTTTGGAGGTTATATTTTCATTATGGCTCCAATCTGAATTGGATTTGGCCTAGGTCCATTTAGAGTTGACTATAAAAACTAAGAACTTACAAAAAAAATCAAATGCATATTTCAACGGATTCAACTTCATCCTATAGTTCCAAAATATCTCAAACATTCCCTTTAGCATAGCGACATGGTCATTGACTCTCTTTGTCTTAACAAGCATATCATCCTCAAAAACCTCCATATTCAATCTGATTTGCATTGCAAACATCTTTGCTAAACAAACATTGGTAAGTAGTTGCACCAGTCTTCAAGCCGAATAATATTATAGCAATATAGTTTCAAACCAGTTATGAAGCTCGTATGACCTTGGCCAAGAACATTGTATTGATGTGATTACAACCGAAGGATGCATCCATGAATGACAGTGGTTAATGGTCGACGGTTTCATCAACTAACTAGTCAATGCACGAAAGTGGAATGTGATCCTCAGGGACATCGTTCAACTTTGAGAAATCGATGCACATTTGTCACTTCCCATTCAATCATTGGATCAATATTGGGTTGATTATTCATTTCAATTATTTTGCTTCTCCGATCAAGTCATTCGCTAACAACTTCTCAAGTTCATCCTCCTTTGCAAACATCTCCAAACTCAAGCTTTGCTTTTTTTGTCTTACTAGTAGAGCATAAAGATCAACATTCAACGCATGACATGCAGGTCGGGTAAGATTCCACACATATGTAAACGCACCTAAGCAAAGACATCTCAATTAGCTCTTACAAATTGCCCGAGTTCCTTTTTCATTTGCCTTTCACGGTCGAGGAATGCCTTCTTTGCTCTCTTCAGTGATGATCGACTCTTCGATCTCTTATGCATCCTCTAGGACATTCCACTTCAATTTCAACATTCGTATTCAAGCAACAACTTCAGTCAACCTTTGTCTGACATCAGTATTGCCAACGTTCAGATCGGTCATAACCTGATATTCGGGTTGGCATTGTGTCGACATTTGGAAAATATTTTCCACCTTGCTCTATTCTAATTCAATCTCCTACCAAAGCTTCTTTCATCGGAACATATTGTTTAATTCCTCTCATTTCACTGTTTTACTAGCCTTTCTTGATCCAAAAAACACATCATCTCTTCCATCATTATTTGCTATCGAGCTACAAACACTGCCTCCATGTTAATAAACATATGTGCCAAATCTCATATAATCATTGCATTCTCAACTCGCTACGGATTGGATATTCCTTCGTTGCTCGCTTCGCGAACACTTTCATTTGCAGCACCAATATCCCTGCTATTTGCTAGTGATTGGTTTGTTTTCAATAGGCTTCTTTAGAACCATAATCTTTTAATAGGATAGTGCAGCAGATCCACACAATACCGAGGGACTAGAGTTGAGTTTGGTTCTCAGCGAAAACACCAAAAATATTTACTTAAACTCGGACAAAACTGCCCAAAAAGATTCGTGGAGCAAACAATTTGAAATATAATTATTAAACTTTAGTTTTAGTGAATTTTATCTCGTGATAGCCTACATACATCCATTTTATATTTTTGATTACTTATTTTTAATCACTACCGATCAATTATAATGAAATACTTCCAAAAATACTAAGAGATCACTTTAGAATTTGTTAAAATCTCCACGTACTTGCAAAAGTTTGATCCTCATTTGACGTAGAAGGCATGGACTATCCATTGGATAAGTAGGAAAGCTTCTAATGCTTCATATCTCCCAAAAGATCCCCTTTAATTCGTCATAGGTGAAAATAAGTCCAAATCCACCAAAAATAGGTAGAATAATATATTGTAGGTTGATTGCTCGCAAAAATCCAACGTTCGAGTAGAACAACTCGGATTGGTAGGGCTAGGATCGATGTGATCCATGCTGCAATAGTAACAGAAGCTAATAGTTTAATGTAAATATTTGAAGCGTCGGATTTTACCGATTCGACGTAAAGCTTAATCCCCACCAATTCGATTATTCAGATCGGTAGAACTCAGTGTTTAGAATTTTTTTCATTCTTCTTTTCTTTTTCAATATGTTTTATGTTCTCCTTCGATTCTTCATCCATTTCTTCGTTCTGTTTCCTGCATTGTAATTTTTTTCATTCTTTTTTTTTTCAATATGTTTTATGTTCTCCTTCGATTCTTCATCCGTTTCTTCGTTCTGTTTCCTGCATTGTTTAACCATATCTTCTCCTAACGTCATCTAGCATTCTGATATTTCTGTCCTTAACTCGCTAAATAACAATGAGTAAACTCACCACAATAGTTATCTGTTGACCAATTACATTGGAAGCAACAAGTCCAGTCGATTTCTTTGCTGACTGTGACCAGTTTACTGGACCTATTCCAAACATGGTAAATAAAAGCAAAAGGCATTCAATTTATGAATAGCGCACAACTAAAGTTGTTAAAACATACCTGAACTTAATAGAATTCCAGGCTTATATGACATATAACACTAGGGAAAGCTTATGGATGAAATGCAAGCTTTTAGAATTTTACTGCATACAAAATTCATATAATAATATCATTTTATCATTAGTATGCACTATAATCAATTTGGTAATGTTTTTTGGTGCAACATTTGATTAAATCACTGAATCAGTTTCTGTCTCATTTCTGGTGCAAAATTTGATTAATGATACAGTTCTTGACTGATGAGTTATAATATTAATTTTCATTTAGTTTTGTTACGATGTAACTATTTTTATTGCTTAAATACTGGCTTATAACTAAAGCATTTTTAAGGTAAGCATAGTTACAACTAACTAATCTTTTGTACATCTATTTTAGTTCCTTGATATACACAGAACATATATAAGACAGTAATCATGTTTTATTGTTATAATTTAATGAGTCAAAAATAGTATACGCATAATCGTAGGTTTTAAGCATCTCATTGGTTTGAATATGTAAAGATGATACGACGATAAACAAAATAATAAGGGTCGAGTTAGGTTTCGAAACAGAAGACGTGTTGGTTCAATCACTAACTTGTTTCAAGCATAAACTCAAAAAAATTCAACCTGCAGCTTTAAGTAAGATTGCAGAGAGTGATGAACACAAAAATATGCAATATGAAGACAGTATCAACGAATAAGTTAATGAAGACACTAATGTCAGCTACCAATGCCATTGAAGAAGATATGAACGATGAAGAAGATAATGCCAATGATGAAGCCATAGATAGTAATAATTTAATCATGCTCGATCTTAAGAAAACATTGATGTCAACCATGACCTTAAGTTATGGGTAAAGATAATTAACAATAAAAGAGCAGAGACAATTTTGTTTTAAATACTATGTTGATTGTTGCTATCTACGTGGAAAAGAGCATCAAAGAAAATGGTTTGCCTACTCAAATGAAATGGATAAAATCTTCTGTTTTCGTTGAGAATCCATAAAAGACGTTCAACTTGGAAGGAATCAACAATTGCCATAACATAACAAATTTTGAGAGCATGAAAGTAATCTGGAGCATAAAATAAATCTCATTAAATGAGTAGATTCATATGGAAGCGTTCAATTAAAGGGAATTTATAAAACGATGGGTCTCTAATTAATCATGAAAGGCTGCGATTGAAGAAGCGATTAGTGCGCATAATTGGCACTTTTTCGAAATAACAACATTTCATGGATCTAATGGAAAAAAACTACAGCAGTGGATTTTTTTATCATCTTGTAATTGTTGTTGAATTTGATCCAATTATGAGGATCAACAATCATTATTCTTGTAATAGTATTCAAATGAATAACACTTTCGTTGGTTAAAAGATAAAAGAAAAAGTGCTTACAAAAGTAGTAAAAAAAAACCTGTTTAAATATTTTATGCTTACAAAAATATTGAAAACAAAACTATACTCAAAAGAATTGTTGATTGTGCTCCGGATTTGAATCATAAATAACAATGTCAATTTTCGTAAGATGTATAGATGCTGAGGGTGCAAGTAATAGCAAGGTAGAAGGTTTTTTCTCATTTCATTAAGGTTATGATACATCGGGACTTGGACTTTTCAAAAACTTGAAAACGGTTGAATGGATCTTAAACTTAATATTGATGATGTGACAGGCCAGATAAATATGAAATGTATGCTACATTCCAAACAAGATTAGGAATTTCATACTTCATATGAATTCGTTGAATAATTTTAACTTTATATCTTATCCATTCATTTAAACCAAGGTTTAAGAACTCGGTTTCGGTCTCGGTTTCGTTCATTTGAAAATTTCTTAGTTTCGGACAGTTTCGGAAATTTCGGAGGTTTCGGTTTTTATTTCGGTTTCGGTTCCGATTTCAATTTCAAGAGTTTGTTAATCAAAATGTAATAATAATCGATGTAAATAAAGTATAAAATATAGTCTAGCCCAATATACTTATACTTGATTAAACAAATTTAAATTAGAATTAGAATTACACTAAATTAAATTATCCTAACAAAATTAAATGAAATAAAATAGCCCCACGCAATATATCGTTTTAATTCAGCCCTAACTAAATAAAATTAAGTGATATTTAGTTAGTTCATTTCAAAGCCCAAGCCCTACCTCAATTTCAATCAGCCCTATTTCCCAACCTCTAATTCCCTTCAGCCCTAACTTACAAGACCGTCTCAATCACGTCACCATCTTCAGCCCTCACACATCTTCCCCTCCCTTCATCGTCGATGTCTTCCCCTCAATCCTAAATCGATGTTTCCCCTTCAGCCCTAAATCAACATCTTTCCCTTCAACCCTAAATCGATCGCGACAACGTGCTTTGAAATCGACGACTACAACTGCTGTTATGAAATCGACGACGACGATGCTCGTCCGAATTTGCATCTCAAATCGACGATGCTCGTCCCTTCAGCCCTAATTTACCGATTTCTTTTTCTTTTTTTTTCTTTTTTAACTGTAAATTAGCGGGACGGGATTTTAACCTTATCCCGCCCGCCACCGGCCGGAACCGAACCGAGGTGGCCGGAATCTCGGGGTTCCGGCTGGAACATTAAACCATGATTTAAACAATAGCTTGAATTTGACATAGGTAAATATTAAGGTGTCTAGAAAAGCCATCGAGATAAAAATTCAGAAACATTTTATATTTCGTGTGGATGTCATATTTTATATCTTACTATTGTGATATACAAAATCATGTTAAAACTAGAAGTTTTTCTGCGGAAGTTCAAAATCTTGTCAGTAAAAGAACTCATTGCATTTTGTTCAAAAATTTAGAGAATAAGGATTTGAAAGCATGATAAATGAAACTAAAGAATTGTAGATGAAGTTGCCATTAAGCCTGAATTTGCAAGAAATTATAATATTTTTCTGATACTAGTTTTAGTATTAGCAATAAAGATACTAATATATATTTACTGACACTTGTCATCCTTATCTCATAAAACATAGCTATTCCTGGACATGGAACAATTTGATGAAGATGTGAAAGTTGATGTTAGCAAAATCAATCTTCGAAAGATAATTTCAAAATTACTTACTTGCTTCACATAATAGATCTGACACTTACTTCAATTAAGGATCGGTTTGAACAATCAAAGCTTTATGAGCAAATTTTAGATTTGTTGAATACAAAATTCAAAATAAAAAAAAAGGAAAAAAATGCATGAAACTAGAAAAACATTTGGAGCATTATCAGGAGAGTGATATGCATGGGAAATATTATTCCACGGGAAGAAATCAAATCAATTTATTCTTGGTTTTCTATGATAATATTGTTTAGTGAATAAAAATTTAAATGTGGGTGGTATGTTGAGCTTTATTATAGTTGTTTCAGTGGGAAGGAGTTTTTCTAAGTTGAAGTTAAAAAAGTGAAACGCTATGTTGCAAAAAGATTGAGTTAGCAATGGTTTCAATTGAAAACAAACATACTGATATGCTAAAATATGATGGCATAATTGAAAATTTGGTTTCCAAAAGCTCAACAAAAATATTGTTTTCATTGAAAGAAATAGTCATGCTAACAATATCGTAGCAAAATTACATTTCTGTCTTCATCTAATATATATTTATAAGCATTTTGTCCTGAGTAAACTTTAGACGAAATATGTAATATTTTAATATTATTCAAAATAGATAAGGGGAACAAGAATTTAAATTGTCTTAAGCAACCCAAAACTCAAAACCGATCCTGGTTGTTGCAGAAGTAAATGATCAAAGAACGGATGCAAGTTGTGATTATGCACAGATGACAAAATCCTAGGGATGATGCAGGATTTCTGCTACCAAACACTTGGATGTTACTAATTACAAGATTTCATCATATATTACACACCTAAAGAGTCGATGAGTATCTTAAACATATTACAATCAGTTGACCTCAGCCCAGCATAATAATACAAATAGCTAATGCACTAAGGTTTGATCACCAAACAAATCTAACTTGTGCATTTATTGAACTACAAAATCAACTGTATGACACAAACATGCACACATACAACTACCGAATCATGTTTCATAACAAACATACACCTACGTATGCATGCATATACAAGCATTCATATCATCATAACACAAAACCAAAATTCAGATTTCTAACCTGATATGCCATGCTAAACCTCCAACCACCCTCCACTCTCATCCTATCAATGCTGCGACCATTGAATGCTCTTGATATCAATGCCTTCCTTCACCATCTCATAAAGCGGACTCATCTCCCTCAACTTCTCCACCTGCCTAACCGTGAGCTCAACCGCCCTATCAATCTCCCCCTCCGTAGTAAACCTCCCTATCCCAAACCTAATAGAAGTGTGTGCCATGTCCTCATCCACTCCCAATGCCCTTAACACATATGAAGGTTCCAAACTTGCACTCGTGCATGCACTCCCACTAGACACTGCCACCTCCTTCAACCCCATTAACAAGCTTTCTCCTTCCACATAGGCAAATGACAGATTCAAGTTCCCTACATACCTATGCTCCTCACTTCCATTAACCACAACTCCATCTAACTTTGCCCTAACTCCATTCAATAGTCTCTCTTGCAATTTCGCTATCCTTTTACGGTCGTATTCCATCTCTTTTTTGGCTATCTCACATGCTGCACCAAACCCAACTGCCAGAGGAGCTGGAACAGTACCACTTCTGATCCCTCTTTCTTGTCCTCCTCCGTTCATTTGGGGCTCAACCCTAACCCTAGGTCTTCTTCTCAAATAAAGGGCTCCGACCCCTTTAGGCCCGTAAATTTTATGCCCACTTAAAGACATTAGACTGATGTTCATTTTCTCAACATCAATTTCAACTTTACCTAACGCTTGTGCTGCGTCCGTGTGGAAAAATACGCCTTTTTGTTTGCAGATCCGTCCGATTTCTTCCATGGGCTGAACCACTCCGATCTCGTTGTTCACCATCATTACGGAAACTAATCCAGTGTCGCTTCTGATTGATTTCTCGAGAAGCTCAAGATCTATCAATCCATCTTTTTTAACTGGGAGGTACGTGACGTCAAATCCTTCCTGCTGTAGGTACCTGCAGGAATCGAGCACGCACTTGTGCTCCGTTTGAGTGGTGATGACGTGCCGCTTCTTGTCTTTGTAGAAGTGCATGAGACCTTTAACGGAGATGTTGTTGGATTCCGTAGCACCGGAGGTGAAGAAGAGTTCTTTGGGGTTGGCGTGAATCAAATCGGCGATTTGGGAGCGGGCGGTTTCGACGGCGGATTCCGCTTCCCAGCCAAAGAGATGGGTGCGGGAGTGGGGGTTGCCGAATCGGTGCATGAAGAAGGGAAGCATGGCGTCGAGGACGCGCGGGTCGATCGGGGTGGTAGATTGCATGTCGAGGTAAAGAGGTCGGCCGGAGAGCTTGACGCCCTTGACGACGGTGGTGGAGTCTGGAGGAGGGCTGGGCATCGCTGCTGCTGCGGCGGCGGTGGAGAAGTGTCTGAGAGTGGGAAGGAGGTGGCGGCGGAAGTGGGATGTCAGGTTAGACGTTGCCATGGCGGCGTAGGTTAGTGGAGAAGAGAGGAGAGGGTTTGTTATTTGGTTGAGGATTGAACGCGTGCTTGAGGAATTGAATAGCGGTGGGATAAAGCCCTAATTGGTTGCGTGAAATGGACGGTGGGCTGTAGACTGAACTGGAGCAGCATGGGCCGACCCAATATAATTGATAACATTCAATCTTATTCTTACATGGTTTGTGAAACTCCACGTGTGAAACTATTGAACTATATAGGTTGAAATTGAGTTGTCAATGAGTACCCAACAATCCAAAATCCGTCCGTATCCGTATTCAAAATATAAAAAATTATCCGATGTCCGAAAAGCGGATACGGGTCATATCCGTATCCGATAATTATCAATTCGATTTTTATCAAGATTATAGTTATTTTTTAATGTATTTTAATACATAAAATGATTGTCGTTCACTATTTTATTCAAGTAAAAAAAATTAATATGTATGCAAAAATTAATTTTTACCGCTTAAAATTATTTTTCTTACTGTATTTATTATTTTTTTATATTTAGTACAAAAATGGATTTATAATAAATCAAATTTTTTTATTTGTTTGTTTGAATTTATTGATTGTGAACTGGTCGAAAAATATCTGATAATATCCAATATCCATCCGCATCCGTGGATACGGATACATATATGACATTATCTGTACCCGAAAGTATCCGTTTACAGGCCTAGGTTGAATTTTAGAGTTTGTTGAATTGGCTTTTAGGAAAAAGAGTTGCGGTTGGATTGAGTTTGGACATTTTTGTTTTATTTTATTAATTTAATTGGTTATGGTTAGTTAAATAATTATTTAATTGATAATTAGAATTTTAGTAATAGAATAAAAGTTTTATTTCTACCAATTAAAGAAAAACCACCAAACAACTTTGCCTCGCTAGCAATGACTTCCATTTTGGATTCCATCCAACCTTAAGGCTAGAAATCGTTGGGAATTTATGTGCAGTCTCACATTATTATCTCATTTAATGATCAACGCACTAATTATATGTGATTGTCATAATGTTCAAGTAGATAAGTTTGAACAGGACCCCGATTCTGTGTAGTAAAATGCAAGCACTGCAAAAATTTAGTTTCAAAAACCGGTCATTCTTGGATTGGCTTATTACTTATGGAAGCAGAGGAACTAGCCATTGAATTGAGGAAACTGATTTAATATTGAAAGAGAAAGTTTATTTTGGTCATAAGGAAGTTTAATCGGATATTTTTAAGAGGTGAAATAAAAATTTACGTCTAATGTAAGAGGTTTATGTCCAACATTAGATTTGTGTCACAACAAAACTCTCCATTTTTGAGTGATCAAAAGCTTCGTTTCATATAAATTTGTCAAATCTATTAGCGAAGCTCACGATTCTGCTACCAATATTGTATACGGTAACCATCAATATTGAAAAAGATTTTATCTATTTTGTTTACATCAAAAGTTGGCACAAACACCCTAAAAATTTGAAGAAGAGAATAAGATGAAGAAATAAAATAAAAAATAAGAAAGAATAACACACAACAAATTATAGCGGTTCGGCTAATCACTGGCATATGTCCATTTAAGCTTTGTTAATAATTCTGCAAAGTTTTTACAAACGTGACCTTATGGATCGGTGCTTTATGGATCGATGATGATCTAAGAAATTACAATAACAGTACAGAAATTTAGAATGCAGAAAAAAGGATCTCAAAATAGTGTCCATCGTCTCATATTTATATATGAAGATCGACGGATTTGTCTCCACCACGTTCTCCCCATGTTCACGTCCTGAAGGAGGTTGCCTGAAGAGATCGTGGCCAAATCAGCAAATTTCAAGGATCGGTAACGACCTAAGGGCTTTGGATCGATAGCGACCCATAATAATGGTCTAGTGAGCTCTATCTGATTCTTCAATGTTGCTTGATGGTTCGCATTTGCCTTTGTGTTTCAAATATATTGGAATGGGCTTGATTTGGAGTGGAAGCGGCACTTAATTAGGTTGTTATGAAGTTTTGACTTTGTGCATTGGGGTTCAACTCATATATCATTGATGAACCTGCCATACTACATGCTTTGATTAAAATTTGCCTTGGCTTCAAACGACATGAAGTAGGTTGTCATTCTGAGTAATTTTCTTGGATCGATACCGGACCAAGGGGTTCAGACCAGTACGGAACCAAGAAGTCTTTGTTTTTTAGCACCTTGGCTTTGGTCATCTAGAGCACCTTGGCATGCAGACTATCTTCATAGGTTCTTGGCATGTTGATAGTTTTATCTTTGAACTTTACTTGAGATTTGAATTTAGAAGTTATCGTTCTTGATTTTTGCTCTACCTTCTAACTATTTGATCGATCAGACTCATCCAAATATGGCTTGGTCATAAAGTTGGATAACGTTTTCCCTCCAAAGCATATCTTGTTTTAACAAGATATGTTTTGGACCAAGGTGAATCATTGACATCAAATTCTATTCTGAATAGGTTCCTTCCTTTTCCAAATCATAAAGTAATATGTATATTCCGGATTGTTATGTCATTTTGAACAGCCTTGGATTCATATCACTCAAATAGTATAAGAGTTGAAGCATGTTGTTTGAGTTTGTCATTAAGATTCCATAAATTTTTCAATAATCTTTTCTTTGGATAATCCAAGTAGGATTTTAATGTTCAAGACTCCATTTGGTTTTGCATTACACTTCGCATTATTTCTTATCTTCATTTTACCTCTTATTATTTTTATTTTTATGTTTTGGCACCGATCTGAAGTGCTTGGATCGATACCCTATTTGTTGCTTATTTTTTGGGTTGGTTCTTATATATGTGAACCAACACTTTGTTTATTTCCACTTACTTTTGTTATCTTCCAAGTGCCTTCGAACTTACCCTCTGTCTTTATCGAGCTCTATATCAAACTTCACCTTTCAATTTGAATAGCCGATCGTCGCTTTGTTACGCCACCACCAACCACTCTTGGAATTACTAGGCCTATCGACCTCCGATTCATTTCATACGAATCCATCCTTCATTCGCACTTATACGGCATTAAGTGCCAAAAAGGGACCCCTTCACTCACTTTTCTAAAACCTTTTAGAGATTGTCGAATAGGAGTCGAGCTTTAGAATAAATTGAGCTATTTCAAAGATGAGTTCTCCTTTGTGCAGTGTCCTCTTAGCTTTGCGCAGAAATGGTTATCTAGACGTAAGTCTTGTGCTCACTTTTTTGTATAAATGAAAATACCGGGGTTTCGATTGTTAATTTCGTTACTCATCGTATTCACAAATGATTCAAGAAGACCTAGCAACACAACCTTAGCAAACACCCCTGCATCTCTTCAAAAGATTCCACTTGAAGAGAGGGATATGAGACTCCTCATTACTAACGATAACCTACGAGCTTATAATATTTTGGAGGAAGGACGTAGTGTAGGCCGCGTGTCTAAAGTTCAAGAGGATGTTTAGCCTGCATAGGAGCTCGAGACTAAATTTATGTCAATGAGGGTCAAGAAGTGCCCTCGCACAAGTTCCCGTTATTGATCCTAAAATAGGGCAAGGAGTAGGAGTAGGAACTGGAGAAAGGAAGAAAAATATTGATGGAGGTGGTGATGAGGATGTAAATTTTGGCCGTAAGTCCTCTAGTGACGAGAGTGTTAATACTCATGTGTCGCTCGTTTCAAGACGCCCAAAAATAGAAATCATCTCGTCTCGAACATCTTTGTAGCCTCCACCAGCTTCTATAGTTGAGAAAACACCTATTCTTGGGACATCTATGAGTCTTTCGGAAGCATACCGGATGAAACCGTTCTTTTGGTCTCGACAACATTAGTATTGGTGATATCGATTCTCTTATTCGTATTCCAACTAATGTGCCTACAACTGGAGCAAGGGAAATAACCCATGTTAGTAAACTTCAAGTCCACAGTCCATGCGGAGCACTAGGACACATCAACACTTATGCCACACCACACTCGCACTATATGCAAGATCTCTTTATCTTACTAGTTTAAATCATTTGTGTTTTATTTTCCGATTTCATGGAACACGACTGTTTGTTTGATGATCTCAAGAGCCATGGAAGCAAGTATAAGAAGCTCGGTTCATTCGATCATCCTTATAAATCATCTCACAAGTCAGATTCAAGCAGACACCATAGACAGGATTATATGTGGCAAGATAGAGACTACAGGTCCTATGATAAGCGTCATAGGGAACCAGAAAGAATATCATCTCCTCGACGTAGATTTCGTTCTCCGCTACCGTAGAGTATGGATAGGTTTTCGACAAGGCCAGACCCCATCTCATCCATCAAGGTGCCGATTGCCGCAGTTTTAGTCCCTCCTATAACACAACCGATAACGTCTTCCCATGTGCCACAGTGGTTTGAATATTTATATGGGCCGGTGTCTCCTGGAAGTCCTAAACAAAGGCCTGGGAAAAGGCATCTTCATGCCTCTACTACTACTATAGAGGCAGAAATTGTTACAAACCCACATTTGGCTGGAATGTAGAGCGCTTTCCTAAAAATTTGCTTGGATGAATTTGTATCTATTCCTTACCTAAAGGATATTCTTCAAAAAGTCGGTTTCGACGTCGTGGCTTGTAACATCCCGTATCTGAAGGCTAAAAGCTAAGCGCTACAGATGCTGCAGTCGTCTATAGTATTAACTTTTGGTGATAAAATACGGTAATGATAACGGTATCCATAATATCAGAAGCACTTGAATATGGACAAAATCACCGATTTCCAAAAACAACATTTTACTGATTACATTTCAAAACAAATTCATATCCAAGTTACATAATCCCATATCGTTTTCTAAGTAAAGATTAATTATAATCATTACAAAAATACGCCAAGAGTGACATATGACGATGCCCCCTTGGTTGATCAAAGCAATATAGTCATATCTGACTTAATACACAGCGGAAATAAACACAATAATAATATGTAACTCCTAATTAGCTATCTGTCAGCCACCTGCTCGTCTCTGGAAGCTTTATTCGCCAAAAGACTAAAACCTGAAAACCCTGACCATCAGCCTACTCAAATCAATTTTGAGTACCCGAGAGATTAAGGGGAAACAAAAACTTCGAGTCAGACATAAAGCCTGGTGTGAATAATTCTGTTACATCTCGGTTTACTGATATTAAGTGAGATCACGTCGCTTAGCGGAATGGGTTTCCCCTCACTAATATCCTCTTTAAAACATATATTTTGCGAATCTATTCCAGCAACCAAACTGGTTAATCAAACTGATTATATCAAAATAGCACTATCCTTTATGCTAATAAATGGACTATCTATCCATAAAATAAGTAATAAGTGGACTATCTGCCCACAACATAATAGCAAGGTCCGTTATGCTAACAAATGGACTATCTGTCCATAAAACTGGGCTGACTGCCCGCAAATTGGACTAACTGTCCGAATCAAAATGAACTATCTGTCGAAATCATTTTCTTAGGGTTAACTACCCTTTATCTTTTTCCTTGGAAACCTTCTCAAAATGATTTAACCTTTTAAATCATACTTATACAAGGAAAATATATTCTTAGCTTTACTCTAAGCTATTTTGCCATGATATATATATATATATATATACTTTACTTAAAATAATGTTGATGAAATTTAATAAGGATTAACTATCCCTCCTAAATAAGTTAAAGTCCTTTTTTAACTTGAAAACACTTAGGCTATTCTGCCTATTTAATATTCGAAACCTTTGTTAAAAACCTATAAACAACCCTTTCGAAACCCTTGAACATAACCCCTTCGAAACCAATGAAAGTGACCTTTTCGAAACCATTAAAAGCCTTTTTTTCGAAAGCTTCAAAACATTAGATATCTCTCTTAAACCTTTATATATTGCCTTTCAAAACATAGGAAAACCTTTCCTTTCAATCCTGTCGAAACCCTGGGGAACCACCCCTTTAGAAACTATTCATTAAAACCTTTCGAAATAATCAAAACTCAATCCTTTCGAAAGCACTTTGGGTTCAATTTAAAACATGTGGAAACCTTTCGAAACCATTCGAAAATTTACTCCTTCGAAACCTTTGTAAAACATCTTGGTCGAAAACATTTGGATTATACCTTCAAGTAGAGCAAAAGGATCAGAAACCCATTAAAGTCGAAAGCATCTGTTTTGAAACCTTTTAAAACTATCTCTTTCGAAACCATTTGGGTTTTACTTTAATTATAGAAAAAGGATCTTAAAAATATTTAAGTCGAAAGCATCTTCTTTGAAACCATTTCCTAAGTAATGAAGTGATGGTGTTGAAACAATCCCTTCGAAAGCATTGGAGAAGTGGCCATATTTTAAAAACAAAGCAACCCTTTCGAAACCATCTGGGTCGAAAGGTAAAAAGCGGTAGCAAAAGGTTTCGACTTAGTCGAAAGATATTTTTTAAAACCAGAGGCGCAACCTAATCGAAACCTTTTCCTTTAAATCATTTGACCTAGTCGAAAGTTAACTAAGTAGAAAGAAACTTAGTCAAAAGCCATTTAGTCGAAAGCAATTTAGTTAAAAGCAAGCAGACACATTTTTAATTTAAAAGCAAATTACTGCCTTAACCCCTTCGGAACCCCTAGTTTCGACTCCATACCTTCCGCCAACATCCAATTCACTACATACCAGTTCCTTGATACCATGTGCATTGGTTTTGACTTTGTCGGAAGCGAAGATGAGGAAGTAGAGCCTAGTGCCGACGGTGTCGAAATAGTGAAAAACATGTAGCAAATAGTTCTTTTCACCTAACCTGCTTTACGTGTCAAATTTTGATTGGTTGCCTCTTTCTTTACCAATAAAAAGTACTGCAATTTTCGAAAGTGCTGCCGACTTTCAGAATTAATAAATTTAAGTTATTCTGCAAAAAGCTCTTCTCCTTCCTTAATCATATAAAACATTTAAGTCCCATACATTAAATAATTTTATATAACTATCAAAACACTTAAGAAAAATCTACAAAAATTCCAGAAAATCTCTTTTAATATGTTTTCCAACATATAAAAATTTTAGACCCAAATCCTTTATTATTTAATCGTAATCTTTACTAGAAAATTCATATAAATTACACATAATTTCAGAAAATTCTGAAAATTAAAACCCATCTCCAAAATAATATTTATGATCTTCATAAAAATTCGCAAGGCCTTTGGATGTCATTTTATAGGGCTTTCACCTTAAAACATATCATAAAATCAATATGAACATACATAAATCATCAACATATATATATAATCATTCCATCATACAAAAACATGGAAAATCATTGCAAAATATTCGGAATTCATCTTACCGAAAACACAATCAAAAATGAGATGTAAACATTATTCACCTTAGTTTTAGTGATTAAGGATGTGAGATTTGAATGAATTTGATGTTGATTAAGCTTCCCTTTTTATCTTTCTTCCTCCTGCTCTTATTAATGGTGTCCGGCTTTAACTTTTTAAATTTGAGAATGAAATGAACGTGTATAATTTACACGGCCATGAGTTATAGATATAGGATTGGTCTCTTTCCTATTTACCCATCCTCCTGTTTCAGTTTAACTCTTCTTTAGTTCATATGTTACATGGCACGGCTACCCCTTAATTAAAATCAAATCTCAATCCCCTAATCAACACATTATATTATTTAATTTAACTAATTAAATGTCCTAAATAATGTTACCAACAATATAGGGTGTTACAGACTCCCCTTCTTAAAGAATTTCGTCCTCGAAATTGTGATAAGGTAAACAACACAATCAATCAAAGAGGTAAAACATGCCATCAAACAAGTTAGAATAAGTATCTCTAATCCTGCTCTCAATATCCTAAGTACAATCCATGCCATCGCCACTCCACTGGAATTTGACTAATCTGACCATCTTGATTCTAAGCCTCTTCTCATCTCTCGCAACAATACAGATAGGCTTCCTTACTATAGTCAAATCCGGTTCTACCACTAAATCATCTAGCACAGTCGGTGCAATAGTAGTCTACGGGTCTCTAACACACTTTCTGAGATGAGAAACATGAAAAACATCATGGACTTCTGCCAAACTGCTCAGTAACTCAACTCTATATGCGAGCTTCCCGATTCTCTCTACAATAGGAAAAGGTCCAACGAATCTCGGTGCTACTTTCCTGATTTCCCAAATCTAATCACACCCTTCATCGGTGACACTTTGACGAAAACCTAGTCTCCAACTGAGAACTCTAAATCTTTCCGTCCCTTATTTGCATAACTTTTCTGCCTAGACTGAGCCTCCTTCATTTTAGCCTGAATGACCTCAATCTTTTCTACAGCCTCTCTAACCAAATCTGGACCAAGAACCAACCTATCCCTGATCTCCAACCAATATACGGGAGACTTGCATGACCTTCCATATAAAGCTTCAAACGGTGCCATCCCAATACTAGTCTAATAACCATTGTTATACAAAAAAGCGACTAAATGTAGATGGTCTTCCCATGATCCCTCGAAATCTAATACACAAGCTCTTAACAAATCTTCCAAGATTTTGTAAACCCTTTCCGTTTGCCCATCCGTCTACGGATGGTAAGCGGTACTCATCTTGAGCTTGGTTCCCAAAACTTCCAACAGGCTCTTTCAGAACTCACTAGCAAATAAAGGATCTCTGTCCCTAACTATGCTACTAGGAATTCCGTGCAGTCTAACCACATTCTTCATAAACAACTTTGCCAAAACAGGTGTCGTTCTGGTTGACCTTACTGGAATGAAATGAGCACTCATGGTCAGTCTGTCCACTATGATCCATATAGCCATATACTATCATTTCCTCTGTTCGACCTTGGCAACCCGTCAATAAAATCCATGGAAACAGAATCCCACTTCCATACTGGAATATCTGACGATTGAAGCAACCCACCTGGCTTCTGGTGTTCGGCCTTTGCCTGCTGGCAAATCAAGCACTGCTTTACCCATAAACCAATATCCCGCTTCATACCTTCCCAGAAGAAACTCCTCTTCATATCCTAATACATCTTAGTACCTCCTGAATGAATAGAGAATTTCAAACGATGGCATTCCTCCAAGACTTCTTTCCTTATGTTTCCTACACTCGGAACACATAATCTTCTTTTCTTTCTTAACCACCCATTTTGGTCAAGATTGAAATCTTTCAAGTCATCGCTTTTAGTTCCATCTCTTAAGTTCCTGATCCATTCAGCTAATACCGGATCCTCTTCCTATTTAGAAGCAATCCATTCGATCATCACTGGTCGAACTTCCAAACAAGATAATACAACTGTATCTTCACTAGACCCAGCCTCGGATCTCCACTGCACTCTGCAATTTGTTAATGCTTCTAAATCTTTCCACTCAGCAATCATCACCAAAACAGCATTTTGATGTTTCCTGCTAAGTGCATCTACAACCCTGTTGCCTTTTCCCGGTGTGTACTCAATCCCAAAATCATAAGCAGCGATAAACTCTAACCACCTCTGCTGTCTCATGTTCAACTCCTTCTGAGAGAACAAATACTTCAGCGACTTATGATCTGTATATAACTCAAACCTCTCTCCCAAAAGATAATGTCTCCACACCTTCAAAGCAAAATTTACCATGGCCAATTCCAAATCATGTGTCAGATATCTGACCTCATGCGATCTGAGCTGTCTAGAAGCATATGCAAATCACTTTACCTCTCTGCTTTAGCACAGCTTCTAATCCTGTTCCACATGCATCAGTATAAACCACCAAATCCTTATTCCCTTCTGGAACAACCAACACTGGTGCATGAGTCAATAAGTTTTTCAAACTCGGGAATGCTTCCTCACACTTATCGGTTTACACAAACTTCACATCCTTTCTCGTCAACTTGGTCATCGGTGCCGCTATCCGCGAAAAATCCTTAATGAACCTCCGACAATAACCAGCCAGCCCAAGGAAACTCTTTATCTCCGTCACTGTCTTGGGTCTCTTCCAACTATTTACCGCTTCAACCTTAGTCGAATCTACTGACAACCCTTCCTCTGAGACTACATGACCAAGAAACTTCACTTCTTTCCTCTAGAAATGACACTTCGAAAACTTCGCCTTCAGCTGATACTGCCTTAGCGTCTCAAGCACCACTCTAAGATGAATTCCATGCTCTCTCTCATCCTTAGAGTATATCAAGATATCATTTATGAAAACCAATACGAACCTATCCAAGTGCTCTCGGAAAACCCGTTCCATCAAATCCACAAAGAAAGCTGGCGCATTAGTCAGTCCGAACGGCATAACTAACCATTCGTACAACCCATATTTGGTCCTAAACGCCATCAAAGGTATACTATCCTCTACTACCCTGAGCTGAAGGAAACCTGTTGCTAAATCCAACTACGAGAATACCTTGGCTCCATTCAACTGGTCGAACAAATCGTCAATCCTCGGCAATGGATATCGATTCTTTATCATCCTCTCATTCAACTTACGATAATCGATACATAGCCTTAATGATCCATTTGGCTTCTTAGAAAACATGGTGGCTGCTCCCCATGGCGAACTACTTGGCCTGACAAAATTCTTGCCTTCTAAATCCACTAACTGCACCTTCAACTCCCTCATCTCTGTAGGGGTCATCCTGCTTGGCGGTCTACTCATTGGTTCTGCTCTCGGATCCAAATCTATTAGAAACTCAATGGCTCGTTTCGGCAGCAATCCAACTACAGGCTCAAAAACATCTGCGAATTCTCTAACCATGAAAACTCGACTCAGCTCATCATTCAATTCCATAGCACCTATTAAGGCATACATCTTACCGCAAGAACCTTCTATGGTATAAACCATCCGATCACTACAATCTGGGTGTCTAAGCGATATTTTCCTATCCTGGCAAAATATCCTAGCATCGTACTCACTTAACCAATCCATCCAAGAATAATCCCGAACCCCACAAAATCGAACACATGCAAACTGCAAACAGAAGTATGACCTAACAGGTCAAACTCTAACTGGTCACACCTCAACCCTAGAGTTGCATATCCCCCTATTGGATTCGCAACCCATAAGGAAGTAACTAGATAAGTGGGTTCTAGGTTAAGCTTATCTTTCAAACATCTAGATATAAAAGAATGCGATGCATCAGTATCAAATAGAACGCTAACAGACATACCAAGAATCTGAAGCGTACCTCCTAAGACTTCCTTTCCTTTCTCATGGGCTGTTGGCTTAGAAGCAGCAGGTTCCAATGCATACACCTTGTCATTTCCATCCTTAGCGGGCTCCTTGCACTGGCTCTTATAATGGCCAATCTGGTCACAGTTGAAGCACCTGACATTCTTCTTTCCAACCACCTCCTTAGCCTTCCCAGCATGATACTCATTAGCAAAGTGCCCTTTCTTATCGCACTTGAAGCAAACAATCTCAAACTTCCCTTTCTTAGCTGCTCCACCCTTTGAGCACCTTTCTTAGGAAATAACTTCCTCTTTTGATTCTGCCCAACCTAGACTTCTTTAGCCTTACTCTTCTCTAGAGAATCAAGCATCTCCTCATGCCTTAAGGCCATCTCCACTACAAAGTTAAAAGGATCTCTAATATGAGGTAATGTGGCCCTAGCTAACTCAGGCTTCAACCCCCTGATAAACTTCTCATTCATCTTCATCACTGTATCCACTAAAGCATACCCATACCTAGCCAACTCCTCGAGCTTTCTAGCATACTCCAGGACAAAAATATCTCCCTGCTCTAACTCAGTAAATTTCCTGATCAGAGCAGATTATGCCATCATAGACATAAACCGCTCCTGGAACCTTCCCTTGAATCTCCCCATGACAAAGTTTCCTCGTCCACACCAACCGTCACACTCTTCCACCATAACAATGCGGCTCCCTGAAGCTGTCTGGATGCCAACCTCCTCTTCTGCTCATCATTGAGCCCCAAGTCTGCAAAAATCCTTTCGTGGTGCACCAACCAATTTTCCACTTCTATAGCATCCTCTGTCCCCAGAAAAGGCTTTCCTCCAAGCTTATCATAATCTTCACTCAGCTTAGCATAATGGTTAACCATCGGAACTTCCGGAACTCCTGCCCATGCAGCATCTCCTCCTACCATTCCAGCTGCAACTCCATCTTGCATCGTATTCACAAAAAACTGATACATAGCTCCCATGTCCACTTGCGGGACTCCAGCACCTACATTCACTACTTGTGCCTGACCTGCGGTCCTCCTTGTACTAGGTCTGGCATTCCCATCGGTGCCCTCCCCTCCTGGGTTAAGTCTTCCTCTTCTACCTTCCATATATGTATTCAAACCTTATGAGATACAGAAAAATAACCTAACAAGGATAGGAGACTAGAGAAAAAGCGTATACTTATATATAACAAATACAAGTACGTTACTATACCATTATCCCTACCCCAATCTTACTCTGATTCCTTAGGATTATGTTTTAAAAACCGTTTTTAGTTTAAAGTTTTTCATAAACCATGCTCTGATACCAAATTGTAACATCCCGTATCTGGAGGCCAAAAGCTAAGTGTTACAGATGCTGCAATCATCTATAGTATTATCTTTTGGTGACAAAATACGGTAATGATAATGGTGTCCATAATATCAGAAGCACTTGAATATGAACAAAATCACAGATTTCCAAAAACAACATTTTACTGATTACATTTCAAAACAAATTCATATTTAAGTTACATAATCCCATATCATTTCCCAGGTAAAGATAAATTATAAACATTACAAAAATACGCCAAGGGCGACATATGACGATGCCCCCTTGGTTGATCAAAGCAATATAGTCATATCCGACTTAATACACAGCGGAAATAAAGACAACAATAATTTGTAACTCCTAATTAGCTATCCGTCAGCCACCTGCTCGTCTCCGGAAGCTTTATTTGCCAAAAGACTAAAACCTGAATGCCCTAACCTTCAGTATATTCAAATCAATTTTGAGTACCCGAGAGTTTAAGAGGAAACAAAAACTTCGAGTCAAACATAAAGCCTGGCGTAAATAATTCTGTTACATCTCGGTTTACTGATATTAAGTGAGACCATGCCGCTTAGAGGAACGGGTTTCCCCTCACTAATATCCTCTTTAAAACATATATTTTGCAAATCCATTCCTACAACCAAACTGGTTAATCAAACTGATTATATCAAAATAGCAGTATCCTTTATGCTAATAAATGGACTATCTGTTTATAAAACAAGTAATAAGTGGACTATCTACCCAGTACATAATAGCAAGGTCCGTTATGCTAATAAATTGACTATCTATCCATAAAACTGGGCTGACTGCCCGCAAACTGGAATAACTGTCCGGATCAAAATGGACTAACTGTCCGAATCATTTTCTTAGGGTTAACTACCCTTTATCTTTTTCCTTGAAAACCTTTTCAAAATGATTTAACCTTTTAAATCATACATATACAAGGAAAATATATTCTTAGCTTTACTCTAAGCTATTTTTCCATGATATATATATATATATACACACACTTTACTGAAAATAGTGTTGATGAGATTTAATAAGGATTAACTATCCCTCCAAAATAAGTTAAAGTCCATTTTTAACTTGAAAACACTTAGGCTATTCTGCCTATTTAATATTCAAAACCTTTGTTTAAAACCTATAAACAATCCTTTCGAAACCCTTGAACGTAACCCCTTCAACGCCATTGAAAGTGAGCCTTTCGAAACCATTAAAAGCCTTTCTTTCGAAAGCTTCAAAACATTAGACATCCCTCTTTAAAACCTTTATATACTGCCTTTCAAAAACATAGGAAAACCTTTCCTTTCAATCCCGTCGAAACCCTGGGGAACCACCCCTTTCGAAGCTATTCATTAAAATCTTTCAGAACAGTCAAAACTCAATCCTTTGGAAAGCACTTTGGGTACAATTTAAAACATGTGGAAACCTTTCGAAAACATTCGAATATTTACTCCTTCGAACTTTTGTATAACGTCTCGGTCGAAACCATTTAGATTATACCTTCAAGTATAGCAAAAGGATCAGAAATCCATTAAAGTCGAAAGCATCTGTTTCGAAACCTTTTAAAACTATATCTTTCGAAATCATTTGGGTTTTACTTTAATTATAGAAAATGAATCTTAAAAATATTTTAGTCGAAAGCATCTGCTTCGAAACCATTTCCTAAGTAATGAAGTAATGGTGTCGAAACCATCCCTTCGAAAGCATTGGAGAAGTGGCCATATTTTAGAAACAAAGCAACCCTTTCAAAACCATCTGGGTCGAAAGGTAAAAAGCGGTAGCAAAAGGTTTCGACTTAGTCGAAAGCAATTATTTAAAAACAGAGGCGCAACCCATTTGAAACCCTTTCCTTTAAATCATTTGACCTAGTCGAAAGTTGATTAAGTCGAAAGCTATTTAGCCGAAAGCCATTTAGTCGAAAGCAATTTAGCTGAAAGCAAGCAGGCGCATTTTTAATTTAAAAGCAAGTACTGCCTTAACCCCTAAGGAACCCCTGGTTTCGACTCCATACCTTCCGCCTACATCCAATTCACTACGTACCAGTTTCCTGATACCATGTGCATTGGTTTCGATTGTGTCGGAACCGGAGATGAGGAGGCGGAACCTGGTGCTTACGGTGTCGAAACAGTGAAAAACATGTAGCAAATTGTCCTTTTCACCTAACCTGCTTTACGTGTCAAATTCTGATTGGTTGCCTCTTTCTTTACCAATAAAAAGTACTTCAATTTTCGAAAGTTCTACCGACTTTCAGAATTAACAAATTTAAGTTATTTTGCAAAAAGCCCCTTCTCCTTCCTTAATTATATAAAACATTTAAGTCCCATACCTTAAATAATTTTATTTACCCATTAAAACACTTACGAAAAATCTACAAAAATTCCATAAAATCTCTTTTAATATGTTTTCCAACATATAAAAATTTCAGACCCAAATCTTTTATTATTTTACCGTAAATAATTATTAACCCAAATTAACATTTTCTTTACTAGAAAATTCATATAAATTCCACATAATTTCAAAAAATTCTGAAAATTGAAACCCATCTCCAAAATAATATTTACGTTCCTCATAAAATTTTGCAAGGCCTTTGTATGTCATTTTATAGGGTTTTCACCTTAAAACATATCATAAAATTAATATGAACATACATAAATCATCAACATGTATATATAACCATTCATCATTCAAAAACATGGCAAATCATTGCAAAATATCCAGAATTCATCTTAAAACTGAAAACACAATCAAAAATGAGATGTAAATATTATTCACCTTAGCTTTAGTGATTAAGGATATAAGATTTGAATGAATTTGATGTTGATTAAGCTTCCCCTTTTATCTTTCTTCCTCCTGCTCTTATTAATGGTGGCCGGCTTTAACTTTTTAAATTTGAGAATGAAATGAACGTGTATAATTTACACGGCCATGAGTTATAGATATAGGATTGGTCTCTTTCCTATTTTACCCATCCTCCTGTTTCAGTTTAACCCTTCTTTAGTTCATATGTTACATGGCACAGCTACCCCTTAATTAAAATCAAATCTCAATCCCCTAATCAACACATTATTTTATTTAATTTAACTAATTAAATGTCCTAAATAATGTTACCAAAAATATAGGGTGTTACAGACTCCCCTTCTTAAAGAATTTCGTCCTCGAAATTGTGATAAGGTACACATAACAATCAATCAAAGAGGTAAAACATACCATCAAACAAGTCAGGATAAGTATCTCTAATCCTGGTCTCAATCTCCCAAGTACAGTCCCTGTCATCGTCGCTCCACTGGAATTTGACTAATCTGACCGTCTTGGTTCTAAGCCTCTTCTCATCTCTCGCAATAATACGGATAAGCTTCCTTACTATAGTCAAATCCAGTTCTACCACTAAATCATCTAGCACAGTCAGTGCAATAGTAGTCTCCGGGTCTCTAACACATTTTATGAGATGAGAAACATGAAAAACATTGTGGACTCCTACCAAACTGCTCGGTAACTCAACTCTATATGCGAGCTTACTGATCCTCTCAATAATAGGAAAAGGTCCAACGAATCTCGGTGCTAACTTTCTTGATTTCCCAAATCTAATCACACCTGAGAACTCTTAATCTTTCCATCTCTTATCTTCATAACCTTTCTGCCTAGACTGAGCCTCCTTCATTTTAGCCTGAATGACCTCAATCTTTTCTGCAACCTCTCTAACCAAATCTGGACCAAGAACCAACCTATCCCCGATCTCCAACCAACATACGGGAGATTTGCATGACCTTCCATACAAAGCTTCAAATGGTGCCATCCCAATACTAGTCTGAAACTGTTGTTATATAAAAGCTGGACTAAATGCAGATGGTCTTTCCATGATCCCCCGAAATCTACTACACAAGCTCTTAACAAATCTTTCAGGATTTTGTTAACCCTTTCTGTTTGCCCATCCGTTTGTGGATGGTAAGCGGTACTCATCTTTAGCTTGGTTTCCAAAACTTCCTGCAGGCACTTCCAGAACTCACTAGTGAATATATAATCTCTGTCACTAACTATGCTACTAGGAATTCTGTGCAGTCTAACCACATTCTTCATAAACAACTTTGCCAAAACAGGTGTCGTTCTGGTTGACCTTACTGGAATGAAATGGGCACTCATGGTCAGTCTGTTCACTATAACCCATATACTATCATTCCTCTATTTGACCTTGGCAACCCATCAATAAAATCCATGGAAACAGAATCCCACTTCCGTACCGGAATATCTAACGGTTGAAGCAACCCACTTGGCTTCTGGTGTTCCGCCTTTGCCTGTTGGCAAATCAAGCATTGTTTTATCCATAAACCAATATCCCGCTTCATTCCTTCCCAGAAGAGACTCCTATTCATATCCTGATACACTTAGTGCCTCCTGGATGAATAGAGAATTTCGAACGATGGAATTCCTCCAAGACTTCTTTCCTTATGTTTCCTACACTCGGAACGCATAATCTTCTTTTCTTTCTTAACCACCCATTTTGGTCAAGACTGAAATCTTTCAAGTCATCGCTCTCGGTTCCATCCCTTAAGTTCCTGATCCATTCAGCTAATACCGGATCCTCTTCCTATTTAGAAGCAATCCTTTCGATCATCACTGGTCGAACTTCCAAACAAGATAATACAACTGTATCTTCACTAGACCCAGCCTCTGATCTCCACTGCACTCTGCAATCTACTAATGCTTCTAAATCTTTCCACTCAGCAATCATCGCCAAAACAGCATTTTGATGTTTCCTGCTAAGTTCATCTACAACCCTGTTGCCTTTTCCCGGTGTATACTCAATCCCAAAATCATAAGCAGCGATAAACTCTAACCACCTCTGCTGTCTCATGTTCAATACCTTCTGAGAGAACAAATACTTCAACGACTTATGATCTGTATATAACTCAAACCTCTCTCCTAAAAGGTAATGTCTCCATACCTTCAAAGCAAAATTTACTGTAGCCAATTCCAAATCATGCGTCGGATATCTAACCTCATGCGGTCTGAGATGTCTAGAAACATAGGCAATCACTTTACCTCTCTGCATCAGCACAGCTCCTAATTCGGTTCCACACGCATTAGTATAAACCACCAAATCCTGATTCCCTTCCGGAACAACCAACACTGGTGCATGAGTCAATAAGTGTTTCAAACTCTGGAATGCTTCCTCACACTTATCGATCCACACAAACTTCACATCCTTTCTCGTCAACTTGGTCATCGGTGCCGCTATCCGCGAAAAATCCTTAATGAACCTCTGACAATAACCAGCCAACCAGAGGAAACTCTTTATCTCCGTCACTGTCTCGGGTCTATTCCAACTATTTACCGCTTCAATCTTAGTCGGATCTACTGACAACTCTTCCTCTGAGACTACATGACCAAGAAACTTCACTTCTTTCCTCCAGAAATGACACTTTGAAAACTTCGCCTTTAGCTAATGCTGCCTTCAGCTGAAGTTGCCTTAGCGTCTCAAGCACCACTCTAAAATGAACTTCATGCTCTCTCTCATCCTTAGAGTATATCAAGATATTATCTATGAAAACCAATACGGACCTATCCAAGTGCTCTCAGAAAACTCAGTTCATGAAATCCACAAAGAAAGCTGGCGCATTAGTCAGTCCGAACGACATAACTAACCATTCGTACGACCCATATATTGTTCTAAACGCAATCAAAGGTATACTATCCTCTACTACCCTAAGCTAAAGGAAACCTGATGCTAAATCCAACTACAAGAATACCTTGGCTCCACTCAACTGGTCGAACAAATCGTCAATCCTCGACAATGGATATCGATTCTTTATTGTCCTCTCATTCAACTTACGATAATCGATATATAGCCTTAATGATCCATCTGGCTTTTTAGCAAACACTACGGTTGCTCCCCATGGCAAACTACTTGGCCTGATAAAATTCTTTCCTTATAAATCCTCTAACTGCACCTTCAACTCCCTCATCTCTATAGTGATCATCCTGCTTGGCGGTCTACTCATTGGTTCTGCTCTCGGAACCAAATCTATTAGAAACTCAATGGCTCGTTTCGGCGGCAATCCAACTACAGGCTCAAAAACATCTGCGAATTCTCTAACCATGAAAACTCGACTCAACTCATCATTCAATTCCATAGCACCTATGAAGGCATACATCTCACTGCAAGAACCTTCTAAGGTATAAACCATCCGATCACTACAATCTGGGTGTCTAAGCGATATTTTCCTATCCTAGCAAAATATCCTAGCATCGTACTCACTTAACCAATCCATCCAAGAATAATCCCGAACCCCACAAAATCAAACACATACAAACTACAAACAGAAGTATGACCTAATAGGTCAAACTCTAACTGGTCACACCTCAACCCTAGAGTTGCATATCCTCCTATTAGATTCGAAACCCGTAAGGAAGTAACTAGATAAGTGGGTTCTAGGTTAAGCTTATCTATCAAACATCTAGATATAAAAGAATGCGATGCATCGGTATCAAATAGAATGCTAACAGACATACCAAGAATCTAAAGCGTACCTCCCAAGACTGCCTTTCCTTTCTCCTGGGCTGTTGGCTTAGAAGCAGCAGGTTCCAATGCATACACCTTGCCATTTCCATCCTTAGCGGGCTCCTTGCACTGGCTCTTATAATGGCCAATCTGGTCATAGTTGAAGCACCTGACATTCTTTTTTCCAGCCACCTCCTTAGCCTTCCCAGCATGACACTCATTAGCAAAGTGCCCTTTCTTGTCGCACTTGAAGCAAACAATCTCAGACTTCCCTTTCTTAGATGCTCCACCCTTCTGAGCACCTTTCTTAGGAAAGAACTTCCTCTTTTGATTCTACCCAACCAAGACTTCTTTAGCCTTACTCTTCTCTAGAGAATCAAGAATCTCCTCACACCTTAAGGCCATCTCCATTACAAAGTCAGAAGGATCTCTAATATGAGGTAATGTGACCCTAGCTAACTCAGGCTTCAACCTCCTGATAAACTTCTCATTCCTCTTCGTCACTGTATCCACTGAAGCATACCCATACTTGGCCAACTCCTCAAACTTTCTAGCATACTCCCGGACAAAAATTTATCCCTGCTCTAACTTAGCAAATCTTCTGATCAGAGCAGATTGTGCCATTGCAGACATAAACCTCTCTTGGAACCTTCCCTTGAAATATTCCCATGACAAAGTTTCCTTATCCACACCAGCCGTCACACTGTTCCACCAAAACAAAGTGGCTCCCTGAAGCTATCTGGATGCCAACCTCCTCTTCTAATCATCATTGAGCCCCAAATCTACAAAAATACTTTCGCGGTGCAACTACCAATTTTCCACTTCTATAGCATCCTCTGTCCCTAGAAAAGGATTCCCTCCAAGCTTAGCGTTATCTTCGCTCAGCTTAGAATAATGGTTAACTACCGGAACTTCCAGAACTCCTGCCCCCGCAGCATCTCCTCCTACCATTCCAGCTACAACTTCAGCTTGCATCATATTCACAAAAAACTGATACATAGCTCCCATGTCCACTTGCGGGACTCCAGCACCTACATTTCTACTTGTGCTTGTCCTTGAGTCCTCCTTGTACTAGGTCTGGCATTCCCAATAGTGCCCTCCCCTCATGGATTAACTCTTCCTCTTCTACCTTCCATATTTGTATTCAAACCTTACGAGATACAGAAAAATAACTAACAAGGCTAAGAGACTAGAGATAAAGTCGTATACTTATATATAACGAATATAAGTACGTTACTATAGTGTTATCCGATACCCCAAGCTTACTCTAATTCCTTAGGATTATATTTTAAAAACCATTTTTAGTTTAAAGTTTTTCATAAACCATGCTCTGATACCCAGTTGTAACATCCCGTATCTGAAGGCCAAAAGCTAAGCGCTACACATGCTGCAGTCATCTATAGTATTAACTTATGGTGACAAAATATGGTAATAATAATGGCATCCATTATATCAGAAGCACTTGAATATGAACAAAATCATAGATTTTCAAAAACAACATTTTACTGATTACATTTCAAAACAAATTCATATCCAAGTTATATAATCCCATATCATTTTCCAGGTAAAGATTAATCATAAACATTACAAAAATACGCCAAGAGCGACATATGACGATGCCCTCTTGGTTGATCAAAGCAATGTAGTCATATTAGACTTAATACACAGCGGAAATAAAGACAACAATAATCAGTAACTCCTTATTAGATATCTGTTAGCCACCTGCTCGTCTCCGGAAGCTTTATTCGCCAAAAGACTAAAACCTGAATGCCCTAACCCTCAGCCTACTCAAATCAATTTTGAGTACCCAAGAGTTTAAGGGGAAATAAAAACTTCGAGTCAAACTTAAAGCCTGGCGTGAATAATTCTGTTACATCTCGGTTTTCTAATATTAAGTGAGACCACGCCGCTTAGCGGAACGGGTTTCCCCTCACTAATATCCTCTTTAAAACATATATTTTGCAAATCCATTCCTGCAACCGAACTGGTTAATCAAACTGATTATATCAAAATAGCAATATCCTTTATGCTAATAAATGGACTATCTGTCCATAAAACAAGTAATAAGTGGACTATCTGCGCATAACATAATAGCAAGGTCCGTTATGCTAACAAATGGACTTTCTGTCCATAAAATTGGGCTTACTGCCCGCAAACTGGACTAACTGTCGGTATCAAAATGGACTAACTGTCCGAATCATTTTCTTAGGGTTAACTACCCTTTATCTTTTTACTTGAAAGCCTTTTCAAAATGATTTAACATTTTAAATCATACTTATACAAGAAAATATATTCTTAGCTTTACTCTAAGCAATTTTACCATGATATATATACTTTACTCAAAATAATGTTGCTGAGATTTAATAAGGATTAAATATCCCTCCAAAATAAGTTAAAGTCCTTCTTTTAACTTGAAAACACTTAGGCTATTCTGCCTATTTAATATCCGAAACCTTTGTTTAAAACCTATAAACAACCCTTTCGAAACCCTTGAAGGTAACCCCTTCAAAACCATTGAAAGTGACCCTTTTGAAACCATTAAAAGCCTTTCTTTCGAAAGCTTCCAAACATTAGACATCCCTCTTTAAAACCTTTATATATTGCCTTTCGAAAACATAGGAAAACCTTTCCTTTCAATCTTGTCGAAACCCTAGGGAACCACCTCTTTCAAAACTATTCATTAAAACCTTTCGAAACAGTCAAAACTCAATCCTTTCGAAAGCACTTTGGGTTCAATTTAATACATGTGGAAACCTTTCGAAACCATTCGAAAATTTACTCCTTCGAAACCTTTGTAAAATGTCTCGGTCAAAACCATTTGGATTATATCTTCAAGTATAGCAAAAGGATCGAAAATCCATTAAAGTCGAAAGCATCTGTTTCGAAACCTTTTAAAACTGTCTCTTTCAAAACCATTTGGGTTCTACATTAATTATAGAAAAATGATCTTAAAAATATTTAAGTCGAAAGCATCTGCTTCGAAACCATTTCCTAAGTAATGAAGTGATGGTGTCGAAACCATCCCTTTGAAAGCATTGGAGAAGTGGCCATATTTTAAAAACAAAGCAACCCTTTCGAAACCATCTAGGTCGAAAGGTAAAAAGCGGCAGCAAGAGTTTTCGACTTAGTCGAAAGCAATTATTTAAAAACATAAGCGCAACCCAATCGAAACCCTTTCCTTTAAATCATTTGACCTAGTCGAAAGTTAACTAAGTCAAAAGTTACTTAGTCGAATGCCATTTAGTCGAAAGCAATTTAGTCGAAAGCAAGCAAGCGCATTTTTAATTTAAAAGCAAAGTACCGCCTCAACCCCTTCGAAACCCTAGTTTCAACTCTTTACCTTCTACCTACATCCAATTCACTACGTACCAGTTCCCTGACACCATGTGCATTGGTTTCGACTGTGTCGAAAGCGAAGATGAGGAGGCGAAGCCTGGTGCTGCTAGTGTCGAAACAGTGAAAAACATGTAGCAAATAGTTTTTTTCACCTAACCTGCTATACTTGTCAAATTTTGATTGGTTGCCTCTTTCTTTACCAATAAAAAGTACTGCAATTTTCGAAAGTGCTGCCAACTTTCAGAATGAACAAACTTAAGTTATTTTGCAAAAAGCCCCTTCTCCTTCCTTAATTATATAAAACATTTAAGTCTCATACCGTAAATAATTTTATATAACCATTAAAACACTTAGGAAAAATCTACAAAAATTCCAAAAAATCTCTTTTAATATGTTTTTCAATATATAAAAATTTCTGACCCAAATCTTTTATTATTTAATCGTAAATAATTATTAACCCAAATTAATATTTTCTTTACTAGAAAATTCATATAAATTCCACATAATTTCGAAAAATTCTGAAAAATGAAACTCATCTCCAAAATAATATTTATGATCTTCATAAAAATTCGCAAGGCCTTTGGATGTCAGTTTATAGGGTTTTCACCTTAAAACATATCCTAAAATCAATATGAAAATACATAATTCATCAACATGTATATATAATCATTCCATCATTAAAAAACATGGCAAATCATTGTAAAATATTCTGAATTTATCTTAAAACCGAATACATAATAAAAAATGAGATGTAAACATTATTCACTTTAGCTTTAGTGATTAAGTGTGACTCCCCACCTTTTTGGACGGTTTAAATCGACAATAAACCACACATGTCTAACTCAAACCATTCAAAAGGGAGGATTGTCAATGGGATTTAATAAGAAAACAAGAGAAAAGAAGGAATAAAAAAATACAGAATCTCGCCGTGGAATGACAAAATATAATAATCAAATAAACAGTTCATGAAGCTGTTTTGCAATATACAATTGATTACACAACTTTTACAACAATCAGAGTACAATTAACAACATACCAATAATGATGCAGCGAAATAATACTAATAATATAATATACCAAACTTCGTCCTCGTCGTCCAGAAATAATGTCTTCTAACACTGAAAAGCTCAGGCTGACCTGAGCGTAATGAAAGGACAAAACACTCGATTCAGAACTAAAAATTCTTATGTAAGTTAAATCAACAGTAGGTAAATATGAGTGTAATAGTTTCAGAGATGCTTACGGGATTTTACATCTCCTATCCAGTGTATAATGTACGTGCAATAACTTAAGAGATGTTACCTCATAAGGATCCGTCGAAATATCTATATATAGTAGAATACGTTATATATATAATGTCTAATCAGCAAAATAAAGTATTAAAATAGCGTTAAGGCTTTACATTAATCCCCCTTAACACATTTTTAAGCATTGTCCTACAGTTTGCCTTAGTAGCATCACCAGTAACGTCAGTAGCCCAGGAGGCGTCGTGATAAGACAACACTAAAAAAAACCGTAGTGGGCACGAATAATGATAAAATTATGACAAGGCACGTGAGACAATGCCCAAGGTAGGATTCTACCAGTTTACCCTTTCTGGCTGGTGGTAACGCATCGTAGCTACGACCGCCCACCGAGTCCACCACCCCCAAAATCAAATCAAGGTGCACCAATTGAGTCCAAAATCAATATAATAATACGAAGGGGTGATGGCCCCTAAAGGTTGCGAACCCCTTGGCCAGACATAGGCTCCTATTTTAGTCATTTCCAATTGACATAGGTGTCGGGGTCATCCATCATCATTCTCTTTCTTCCAATCCAGCAAACGCCTCCAATTCAACCACTTCATTCTGGATAACATCCATCGCATACATAGTTGTTAAAGTGGTTCCAATATTGACAGAGAGTATGCCAATAAGAGGCCCCGGTCTCTTTAACAACCAAACGTCATTTTTTACACTGGTTGGTTCTTTTACATTTCAAAACCGATTCATATTTGATATCAAAATATCATATTCACTTCAAAAAATATCACTTCATTACAAAATACCATATTGACTCAAAATATGTCATTTTCACATTAAAATATCATTTTAAATTCCAACTTAGGTTGTAACTTCATTTAACCACATTCGCATTTAAATCAACGATTTAAATATAAACATTCCAACTTTGTCCAGTTTGAAATTTTTGAAAATAGTTTGAATAGTTAAAAATAGTTTAAAAATAGTTTAAATAGTTTAAACAGTTTGATATAAAATGGTTTGAGTATTGAAAATGGTTGATATAGTAAAATAGTTTGGAGAAATCAAAATAATCTAAATATTAATAAAAATAGAATTTAAACAGTTTATATTGAAATACTTATTTTGAAAATAATATCAAACCAAACTGTTTCTTTCCATTTTACAAATCTGGACCCATGTCCAATTTCAAATCAACAAATTCAATTTCCACTCTTTCAATTCACTTGCCTCAATTTCAATTTGGTTTCAAATCAACTTGATTTCAGTTTCAATTCGAAATAACTTCAATTTTTGAAACATTCATTTTTAACTTCAGATTTGATTCAACAGTTCAATTCAACGATTTAAAATTCCAATTCAATCCTTATTTTTCACCATTTCAATTTATATTAATTTCATGCCCAATTTCAAATTACTGATTTAAACCGCTTAAATCAAGTTAAACTTCATTATTTAATTTTAAGGTCCAAATCTTAAAATAATTAAATTTCCAAAATTAAAGTCATATATTAATTATAACTTTACGTTTCTAATTCAATTCTTAAAACAATTCTTTTACCAAATTTCAATTTCAACATTTCAAAGCTTGAATTAGGAAATAATTTAATTCATATAATTTCATAATTTATTTCCTTTAAAATAGTGTTATTTAATCAAGATCCAAAAATCAATATTTGGAATCATTTAATTTAACCAATCCGGTGTCCGTATATAATTTTCTACCCTATAATCAAGTGATCATTTATATCAATTTTAATTATAGGGATGGATATATATCATTTTAACCCAAATCAAAGTGTCATAGGTATATATCATTTCAACCTATTTCTTAATTTATTCGAAATAATTCAAATAACAGTTTATATGCTTGCAATTTATATACAGGGTGATAACTGGGATATATAAAAATAAATAAACCTCCAATCATCTAAAATGTCAACAAATAGGCATACATCACAGCAACATCCAAACCAGCCAATAAACCACACAATTTAACTAGTTTCAATATCAGATGTTTAATTAGCAATTCAATTCCATATTAATCTAAATGTCAATTTAATTCAATAAAATTCATTTTCAATTAAAATGACAATTCAAACTATCCAACAACAATCAATAAAATTCTTATCACATCATAAATTTAATTCAACTAACATAAGAAGGTTTAGTATTGTGTAAGTGGGTTAAATCACTCACCTTTGATATACAGTCGATTTAAAATCTAAATAAAGCCCAAAATTTGAACAGTCTCCAAATTTAACCAAACCAGTTTCATGTTGTTCGGAATTTCGATATGATCCCAACGGAAGAAACCGCGCGTCAATCGATGCTCGTATGCAAAAGTTATTCAAGTTACAATAAATATTATTAAAATATTCATTGGTACACATTTAATATTAAACTAATCAAACATTATTATTCACTGACCATGCACGAACGACGCGCATGAATAGCCACCAACGTCCAAACTTTGATCGCAAATTTCTCTTAGCTCAGACCACCTGAAGCCGCGTAAACACTTGCAATCGGAAGTACATATCCTCCCCCACCTACGCCAACCAGCGACGATGTCCAGGTCGCGGCCGTTGGCCTCAATTTTGCTGGCAAAGTCTATGAAACCGTGACCTTTCAGGGTCAATTCCCACCACCTCGCTGCTCCATTCATTAAGTCGAAACTAGATCTGGAATCCACTCGTCGATCACTACTGTTTTGCACCATCGATTGCATCAATCGCTCACCGAATCAAATACCCCCAAATGCATGCATTAGGGTTTCGAAAATTTTGACTCTGGCCATAATTTCTGGTTAACTCGGGCCTCTATTCCAAAAACGAACGCTGGACGCTGCCTCCATTTGTCGAGAGCTTCGCGGCGATATATAATTTGATAGGTTTTGAGCAGTTTGAATTTTGGAGTTTGATTTTGAATTGTAATTAGGATTTGAGATGTCTGCCATTGAGAAGGAACAAAGAATGAAACAGATAGATAGAAATTGTACGTACAAAAAATGAAATAAAACACTGCTAGGGTTTATAACAGCCTATATATAGACAGAGATGATTAAGAATGGATGGAACAGATCGAATTGGTTCGAAGCGATAACAAAGACTCGAAAAGCCCGTTTCGTCCCCGAAACGAAAATAGATCATCCCATATATCAAAATATAGGTTTTCAATATTTTTAAACTCAATGGAACTAGTTTCAAACCCTAATTCTAATGTATATAGAAGTTATCTTTAAAAATCGAATTATATTCATTTAAATTCCATTAATTGATTTCTATGCGTTTCAAGCTCGCACGATCAAATGATAAGTCTGATCGCTACGAAACTTGAAATCCTATAATAATTCACTATTCTGATGAAACTGGTTTCATCGAAATCCAAGACAGTGCCCAAACGGACAAATTTACACATTAATTGAATAAATTATTATTTAAAAATCAATTTAACCACTTTTAAACTCAAATTTAAAAGTTAACAGTTTCCATCATTCCTGATTACTTAGAAATTAATAATCTCTTAAAATTAAATTAAATATTCCATGTTAATTTCAAGATTTAAATATTATATTAATTTCAGCGTTCAATAACAACTGTAATAAAATCCTAGTTAATTATATTTTAATTTCAATCAAATTCTTTTATTTTGATTTATGCTCTTATTATTAAATACACCAATATCTTATGAATTTATTTAATATAAGTTTCCGTCTTATTATACTCATTTTCTACAATTAACGTCTTTTCTTACATTAACTGCAGTATTTAATTACATTATATTTCATTGATTTCCAAATTAATTTCAACGGATTTAATAATAAGGTGATAAATAAAAAAGTTGTTACACATTAATAACTCATATCTATTAACTCATTGTTTACAACCAAAGATTATAAATTACTTACCCAAAACTGATTTATATTCAGTATTAACCAATTTCAATTAAATGCATATAATTTCAACATTAATACAATCATTTAATTTAATTCCTTATTACTTACAACTATTACCATTAATGGAAATCACATTAAACAGTTGTCAATTACATCTAATCAATATTGTTAAATTATATCCTGATAATTTTTATCCATTTATAAACCATAAATTTTAATTTCTCACAATATTAAATTCCAAAATCTTATTAAATTGAATATTTTTAATTATAAAAATATGGGTCGTTTCATTAAGGATATGAGATTTGAATGAATTTGACGTTGATTAAGCTTCCCCTTTTATCTTTCTTCCTCTTGCTCTTACTAATGGTGGCCGACCTTAACTTTTAAAATTTGAGAATGAAATGAACGTGTATAATTTACACGGCCATGAGTTATAGATATAGGAATGGCCTCTTTCCTATTTTACCTCTCCTCCTATTTCATTTTAACTCTTCTTTAGTTCATATGTTACATGACACGGCTACCCCTTAATTAAAATCAAATCTCAATACCCTAATCAACACATTATTTTATTTTATTTAACTAATTAAATATCCTAAATAATGTTACCAAAATAATGGGGTGTTACATGGCTTGTGTGGGTGATGTATATGATCAATACAACAAGTGAAAGAGAATAGATGAGGCCATTTCTGAAGCTTATTATAAGAGAAAGATTGAACTTGAAGAGATGAAGCATCTTAAACAAGACGATAAACGTATCATCAAAACCCTTGATAAGGAAGTTGAAGGGCTTGAGGTTTCGCTAGTTGAAGTTGAGAAGAAGTTATAGGAAAAGACTAAGTCTTTTGAAGAAGATCGTCGGATCCAGCGGAGGGAAGTTGAGGCTGCCCACCATAGGATTCACACTCTTTCGCTGAAAATTGAAAAACTCTAAAAGACTATGGAAGAACAAGCCTCGTAGATAAAGAGGTTGAAAGAACTGCTAGAGGTCGAGAAGAAAGAGAAAGACAGTGTGCTTACTCAGGCCCAGGATTATTGCAACGAGCTTTTGGATACTCGTCGTATGAGAGATGATTCTGACGCCCGAGCAAAAACGGTGGATTAGTGGGTCAAGGCCGTTAAGGAATAGGTTAAATCTGACATCGAGCCTACTATCATGCAGTTTTACGCGAACACTGTCAAGTTTGGTAACTTAAGATGATTAGAAGAGTGGTATCTTGAGGCCTTAGCCATGGCTTGGGAGGAGATCCTGAAACAGGAGCGGGAGCATTCTTATGGAGTTGAGATTGATGAGGAGGGGTTAAAGCTTGATCTCTTGGAGGAGGAAGACATAAAGGCAATCGAGACCGACAAGCTCCTCTTACACCCCAAATCATTCCTCTAGCCAGTGCATCTCCTAAGGCATAATCCATACCTCACATGAAGGGTTTGAGCAAAAGTTCCGGCTCTATTCCTCAAGGACCTACGACTGACGTTACTACCTCTTTCGCATCGGTGTTGCTAACCACTGAGACTGTTATTGCTCTGACATCCTCATTTGATGTCCATTATAACCCTGAGGAGCCTGGCTTCGTGAGCACTGAATCTTTCTCGAAGTTACTCATCTTATCTCTTATCTTGGAGGGAGGCTCTACCGGTACCCCAGTTCGTATGGCATCCGTATCTCTAGGATGTATATCATTAACCTCACCTGTATTTGAGATGGCTCAAATGACACTGGTTGATGTTTCTAATCTCTACTTTTCCCCTTTTCAAGTTTTAGGTCAACCTTATATTGTTCCTTTTCCTAAAGGAGGCTTATCTTTTTGGAACCGGGCTAGCCCACAGCGGAAGTTATATGTGAATTTCAAAAAATTCCCTTATCGAATCTTTATTGGGCCTATGATGTCTAATTTATTCAGACCATTTCTAAATCTTATTCAAATAAATTCTTTTATTTTTTAAATTTATAAAATGATATTGTATTATTTAATTTTATATTATATTAAATATATATGTATATCACATACACATACTAAGTGTGTGCATGTGTAACATATCAATCCATGTAAGGTATAACATGCCCGTATATAGATGTTGGGATTTACATCGCAACAGACACGTTAGCTCATCCAATATGTAAACGTATTGTCCAAATGTTTGAATACATATATATAGTATTAACAAAATGTATATATATATATATTAGTTACTATATAAATATGTTTATATCATTTAATTACATTGCAAAAAATAGTACCTAGGGGGTTATAGGTGCCACGAGTTAAAGCAGACAAGTACAACTTAATCTCCCCTTTAAGTTGGTCGGTCCGCCAGCCCTCCTGGAGGTCTCCTGTATTGGGGAGCCTTCAACATTTATATTGAAGGAACTGGGCCAGCTTGCAGCGGAAGAAATGAATGAATTTCAAAAAATTTACCATTTTTGGACCATTAATGGGCCTATGAAGTCTAAATGTATTTAGATCTTATCTAAATTTCTTTTAAATAAATAAGTATTTTATTTAATACCATATTTTGTTTTATTAGTTTAATTCTAAAACAATCAAGAATGGGATATAACAATAAGATTTGAATATATCAAATATATTCATTCCTTAGTTGTGTGACAAAACAGTTAAACATAAGGAAAGTATGATCAATTGATAACATGATGTATATGAATAAATAAGAATAAGTTTAAAGGCATTCACATAAGGGACAAAAGGGAAAGAAATAAAAGATGACAAAGATGATTGATTCATCTTTCTCTTTTTGACAAACTTGATTTATGCAGTATTCAATTAGCAATCGATGAATCATTATGACATAAGATTATGAATAGCCAACAATAATTCATATGCATATACTACTGCCTCATTAAAATTGTTTGATATTAATAAAGCATTTAAATCATACAATTTGAAATATAAACGTTAAGTTTTATATGTGCATATACATATATACATATGGATGTAATTATTTGTATATAAAGAATAACCCAAAACTTCTTAATTAATTCAAAATAAACCATATTACATTTAAATTTTCTGATGTATTTAAGAACTTATGTAAACTTAAATTAGTTAACAAAATATATATGTATACAATTAAATCAAGAGATTCAACTATATGAAAAATGTTTTTTCCTAAACAAAAGTGAAACATACTAAACCGAGCAATATATTAACAATTCGTTGAATACTTAAAGAAAGATATTAGTCATGTCAAATACGGTAATAAATTTATAAATTTATTGTAATCAATTTAATATCAAAGCATCCTTTAGTCATGTATGGGTTTTAATTACAATAAGATGCAGATAATAAGAACAAATAAACTTTCAGATCTAAGGAGATTCAACCTATATAAATAAATTTTTTTTTTCATTATTATTATAAAACAAAAGGTGATATATAATGAATTAAGCAATATGTTAAAATCCTTTGAATACTTCAAGAAGGATAATTGTGATGTCAAATAGGGTAACAAATTTAGAAATTTATTGTAATCTATTTATTATCAAAACATCATTTAATCATACGTAAGTTTCTATTACAGCACAAATGCAAACCATAAGAACATATAAACTTTCAAATCAAAATAATTACACTTTGATTTGAATGGTTAAACATAGATCTAAAATTAAAATATTGTCTAATCATATACAAGTTTCAGTTTTGATTTATCTGAATAAAAAAAACCAATCTTTTCAAATAATAAACAATTCAAACTACATAAACCATTTTCAAATCAAATGAGACAATATTATACACATATAAATTATGATATTCAATTTTATTCATTAAAAAATTATATCAAAATTATTTGAATAAGAAGATCATACCTTAATTCCAAAGCCTTGAAGTAAACCTTGAAAGATTGAATTTTTCCTTTAGATGTAGCGAATGAATCGTACCTTGAATGATGAATCAAACCTCCTAGATTCTGAAATCAGCCTCCAGATATTGCAAGGATCAAGAGACAAGAACCACCTTTCAATTTATTTTTTTGTTTGAATTTGTTTTATGAAATTTTATTTTTACGGAGGCCATTAAAGTAGAGGAGGATATCTTAAGAAAGAAAAAAAGAAAAATTATCTATCTAAAACAAAACGTGAATGAGGATGAGAGAGAGAATATGTTTTAAAAGAAAACATTAAAATCTTTTCAATTTCCTCCTTTAAAACCTTCCTTATTTAATTCCAAAATTAAATCACCAAATCCTCTTCCATCCTCTTCATATATTCGGTAGAATAAAATAAAGAGAAAATGACAAAGTTCATTTCATAATGATATTTAAGTGACTCATAAAAAAGAGATTTATTTCCTTTTTTTAAATTTCTCCTTTAGATTTTCAAATCACATTTGAAACCTATCCCTTTTATTTTCATCATGCATGTGGGCCTTAATGAAAAATTCCAAAAACCACTTAGCAATTAATCTATTTAAATCCAATTTAAATATTTTATTGATATCGAATATCAATACGCGCGTTTTTAACTTTTATACATGCACTTTATTGAGTACTAATTCAAACCAATCAAATGAAGTTTAATAATTTATATTTCATAAATATTAATTAATTTAATTAATTTACAACAATTTATAAATTAATTAAATCATGTGGTTCATTCAAATTATTCATCATTATAGTTGTGCGACTCAAAGGTGTAAATTCAGTCAGCGATTAATATCGAACTATTCGAATATTAATATTCACACGTCACTTAGCAGGTGGTGTGACATTTTGGCTAAATTTATCACTTACACATCTTTTGGTAAAATAAAATTTTACTTATTATATGCGGTATCTCATAGTGACAATTACTTGCACAATTCTCTTCGTCGAAACTATATCACATTAGGACTTATAGAATTAGTAATGGTTAAAATTCCAATACATCCACATCCAACTTTATAATCCAAACACAAAGTCCTTGGTTCAACAAAAACAATTATTATTGTAACGACCCGAAATTTTGATTATTTGAAATTGGAATATTTAATTGATTTTAAATATATAAAAGTAATTTTTTAACTTGAATTTCAAATATGACGGTTTATTGGATGATTTAATTATTGAATTTAATAATGGAAAATTGGTTAAAACATTGAATCTTGAGTTTTAAGCTTGATAAAAATAATTTAAAGGATTATTAAATTTATATTAATAAGAATGAAGGTAATAGAACTTTTATATTTAATTTAAAAGTGATTTTTTTGATTTTAAAAATAGCTCGTTTAAATTAACGAGTAGAAATAGCCTTTCGGGGCACAGTGTCGGAATTTGACGAAACCAGTTCCATTGGATCCATAATAGTATTATTATCGAATTTCAAATTTCGTAGCTTATGGAGTTATCGTTTGGTCGTACGGGATATAAACACATTGAAATTAATATCAAAAATTCAATATAATAATTGGGTCCAAAATGCTATCTTCTCCATACGATCGAATTAGGACTCGAAATCTTTTCCATTGCATTCGGAATAGGGGCATGACATTATAAACGCCTAGCGGCATGACTCGATAGGGGTTCGAGATTTTGAGTTGCGTAGATCGAGATATTTTGAAATTAAATTAATATATTAATTAGTCAATCTCCCTTTCAGCTGTTATTCCATCTTTTCACTATACCTTTTACCTATTCAAACACGCATCGCATCTTTCTTTCCCTTTTTAAATGCACAACACACAAATAGAACAGTAAAGAGAAAACAAAAATCAAGCTTTTAAAATTTATTTCTCACAATATACTCAACAATAAATTCTAAAACTAATTTGTAAAATCCTATTTCTCCATTCTCTTCAATCTGGTATGAGTATTGTAAGGTGTGGCATTAATTTGAGATGCTTGAGTTTGTACAGTAGACTAGGGTTTGTGGGTGTGGAGATTGTAGTCGACGATGGTCGAAATGGAGTGTACGGGCATGTTTTCATGCGGAGTAGAGTTAGTGGTTGAAAAATGGCGAGGTCAGGTCAACATTTGGTGGCCGCGACATTTTTGCATCCGCTGTCGATGTGGTGAAGTCGCATTTGGGTTGAGGGGGCTAGGGGCCGTGGCGATGGTGCCATATTGATGAAGACGACGAGGCGGTCGTGTTGGCGAAGTCGTACGGGTCGTTGGTTGTGTGGGTGGTGCGTGCACGTGCACGTTCAGGTCGAGGCAGTGGGTTCTCGTGTGCAGGCAGAAGAAATGAAATAAGGGGGAAGAAGAAGGGGAGTGGGCCGAGTCTTTTAGTTGTTGGGCTTGGGCCTAGAATGGGTAATGATATTTAAAAATGGTGATTTTGTCTTATATAAACTGTTTATTAAATATAAATTCTTATAAATGTCATAACTCGCAAATTCTAGGTCGAATTCGAATGCAATTTTTCGCATTGTGTTCGTAATAGCGTATTCTACGAAATGGAGTTGATTTGGTGACAAATGGGAGCTAGCAGGAATTTTGGTAAAAATCAAACGTCCATTTAATTTTAAAATTTAAAACGGATCGCTTCAGCGTCGACGAAAATCAAAGTGAGTAAATCTCACTCGTTTTTGGATTGCTAGTTTCGTTAAAAATTAAATTATTGGTTGATTGGATGTTTTGATAATTATTATTATCAGTTAGATGTTATAATATATATAGTAGTATATATTAGTAGTTGGATTGATGTTCCCGCATATTTTAGCGGATGAGACCCTATGCGCCCTGCATAATAGCGAATGACCCTATATTACCGCGATATCCCGCCTCGAAGCGGGATTGATATTTTTATGTTGTATTAACATCTGTGGTAGTAGGGAAGCAGGTTGGAGGGATCCAACTGGATTCCTCAAAAATGTTGAATTTAATTTCATATATAGTGATATATGATATGTTTGGATAATCTGCGATAGAATAATGTGTGATTTGAATTTAATGGATGCTATGGTAGCACTGGTCTAGATGTTGGTATTTTTAAACACCATATAAAATATGTTTTGAATTTGAAAAGAAATTAAAAGGGATTTTTGAAGTAAAATATTTATATAGAGTTTTGGATTAATTGATTGGATAAAATAAATGGTTTTGAATTTGTACTTAACTATTTCAGAATATTGTAAATATGGATTTTGGAATAATGTATATAAAGGATTTTAAATAATAATTCTTAAGTGATACTTTTTTAAATATAAAAGGTTTTAAAAATCGATATTTTTAATAGATTGGGAGAATAAAAGGGAATTCGGAAATAAGTATAAATTGGTTATACTGGATCTTAAATATGATTTCTAAATTATGAAATGGAAGTAGAATCGAGATTTGGTTGGTTTTGGAATATAGTTTGGGTTATTTAAGAGATTGATTTATAAATGGAATTAAATCTAGAAATCGATTTATAATGGATTTAAGTGATGTGAAACCGTTGTAAATCGGAAATTAAACTATGGGATTTATAAACAATGTTTATAAATAAAGTGAAACGGTTATCATTTGATAAATTAAAGATATAAATTCACGGTAAGAATTTATAATGAGATGGGTAAATCGGTTTAAAAAGGAATAATAGATTTACTTTTGGAAATGTGAAAAAGAGGTTTATGAAATTGGGGACGTAAATCGATTGGTGATAAATCGAGAGGAGGTCTGTAAATATTAGATTGGTTATATTAGAATTGGAAAATATATTTTTATCAAGGAATTGAGTTTGTTTGAAAAAGAGGATTTTTAATTATTTAACTAGGTAATTTAAAAATGTTTTAGCATAAAAATATTCCAGAAAATTAGTTATTTAAATATTTTTAAATTGTCAAAATAAATTATAAGTTTTATAAACAAGTCCTGTAAAATGATTAGAATTTTATTAATAAATCAGTATTATTATTTTAAAAGATAAATTATTCAATATTAATATAGTTTTATATAATAACTTTTCTTTAAGAGTATTTGCCTAAATTTAAACTTGGAAAATTATTATAGAAACTTTATAAGCATTATTTTGAGATAATTATTAAATAAAGTTTTCGGAAAGTAATGGTATACTTTCATGGCGAAATCGGGAGGCAGAGATTGCCTAATTTAAGTTTGGATTTCTTTGGGATAGAGACGTAATCATTGAGCTGTGAATCCATGGTTGATACCGCGTGGTGCTTTCCATATTTATTTTTAAAGGTTTTTCAAATATTTTCGAAGGGAATGGTTTGTGAACATACTTATTCCGATAAGATAAGTATATACTTTTTGATAAAGAGATTTAATTTATTGAAATTAAAATTAAATAAGTCTTAGGGATTTTAATGGGAAATGAATCTTTGATTGAATGATTGTTTATTTGATAGTTAAATAACCGACTATCAAATCTGGACCAAAAACATAACTTTGGGAATATCTAGGAGAAACACAAGGATTATATGGTACAGTTACCGTCGAAGGTGCTATACTGTATGTATAAACTCGTTTCGTTCTTCTAGGATGATGATAAGGAAATCCGTCAGGAGATGATCTCCGATCTTATTTTCGTCTATTTATTTCCTAAAGAACCGGGGTTGAGTTTACCGAAAATATCGAACGTTGTTTCAATGAGACCAGGATCAGGTAAGTTATCTGAAAACCACTTCGATCCAACGAATACATTTTCGAAGTGAAGACAAAGAGCATGGAATCGAAGATGGAGTATTGAATTGCAAGGGCTAATCGCTATTAATCATGAGGATGATTCCAAAATGGATGTAGTAGGAATAGTGCCTTCGGTTTTGTTCAGACCTAGAACGAACTTGTATGGATGAATGCTATCAGAACATCGTCATTGGAGGACGATGAGCATTCCAAGTATAAATTCCTTAAAAAGGTAATCGTAGCCTCAAGCCTCATCAACCGGAATGACTGAAAATCAGGGAAGATGCAACAAGGCTAAGTGGGTCGCACCCAATTAGGGTATGTTATCACCTTTCTAGATACCCTCGGATATATTATAAATTATGGATACGGTGGTGCATGGAAAAAGATCTCTCGATAAGGGTGGGAACACCCGGGGTGGTAACATATTCAATTCTATCCAGGTTAGGGGTAGGGCCGGTCTTGTGTTGTAGAGGATCCTGGCGAGGTCCTCGATACATTTTTCTAGACGTGTACTGTGATAGGTGGTACCCCAGTGCCTAGTCATTGTATGGAATCCATTCTCCAATACGAGCCTGTCCGGTTTTGATTGTGCCCAACTATGCTGAAACGTGAGATGCAAGCATTTCAGCTATTTTCTATTTATTTTCTATAGACACTATAATAATATCAGATGATTGTGATATAAAATGTTTTGGTTATCGTAAGGGAAAAACCCGTCGTGTTTATGTGTGGCGTAGTCTTACGAGATACCTTTGTTTTTCAAAGGATTTTGAAAATAGTAATAATTCAAATTGAGTGTGTTTTTCTCACGCTGGTTTTCCAAACTGACTCAGGTGTTCTTTTATTATAATGCTCGGGTCACACCGAGTATTACAGATTCAGGTTAGGATGCTATGGAGCTCAGGAGACGAGCTGGATGACAGAGACGTATTCCATGTACTTGATTATATTCCATTGTTCGTGTTAGGCGGTGTAGTCAGCACTAGTGAGGACAAGTTATTATAACTGTCCAGTATTGAGTTATTGATTTGTTGTACTATGATGATGTTATGTATAAATAACAGTTATAGTTCTTTTTGTATAAAGACATGTTATTATCTATTATATATTGTTTCACTGTGATTGTGAGATTCTGTGTTGTTGTTTCTCTTTTCTTCTACCTCTTCCTTTTCTTTTCCCCTGACTATCGGGTTTTCCGGCATTCGATTGTTCGGCATGTAATATAGTGGATGTATTAGTGTCGATTTTCGAGGGTCGAAAATCCGGCCCATTTGTTACAATTATTAACCGAACTGCTCTGGCCAGAGACTTTGACTTTGAGTTGACATCGGTTGATCGCGATACTAACCTCATATAACCGAGGAGATGAATCCTCTCTTGAATAGTGTTTCACTTCCAATGCTTTCACTCGACCCAACTATAGTCATTCGATGGACGTCGTGCCACGATTTAACTATAATCAAAGTGGAGCTTCCATATGAAGATCAACGGTAGTCTTAAGTCGAGAGAACTGTGTAAATTAGTCACATCGATATTCTCTGCTTGACCTCAGTAATATTAACCAACAGAAAACTATCGAGTAAGCCATTCCATAGTTATCCAATAACTACCAGTATGTAACCCTTTGGTGCCCCCAGCAGTCATGAGTAATACACTGCCTAACATTTGGAGAGCGTTACATACTCTAATCTCAACAGATGTATCGATATCAACTCTCGATACATCTTGACTAGGAATATTTAAAATGGTATATTTATTTTTATTGTGATAAATTACTCATGATTACAACACTTTGTAACTACTATCACAAAACATACCATTTATGGATTTTCTATTAAATATACTTTTAATTAAATTAGTTAATTAATATAACACATTATATCCAGTATATAATAGAAAGAAAACACCTTTTAGTTCGAACAACATTGGTCATCGAGTTAGATATATGTAACAAATTATATAATTGCCCCTAGGGCATACCCCTAACTCTATCATATATCATTTAAAATATAATAAATAAATATTAATTTCTTTATTATAATGTCGAAAATGGTATTTATAAAAGTACATAAAAAACATTTTTTTATGTATATCTGTATATATATATAAATTAAAATGTTAAGTACTTATATATGTATGTATGTATAATAATATATATAATAATAAAATAATTTTTATTTAAGTATATTTGTTGATTTGGCATTGCGCATGGATCAAGAATTGTTTTTAAAATTTTAAATTATATATATATATATATTAATATACTAGAAAAAATATTTAAAATTAGGAAAAATATTTTACTTAAATCTAAATTTAAAATTCTAGCAAATTTTAGATGAAATTCTAAAAATTCAAATTGTATTATATAATTTTTATAATTTCAAACAATTAAAAATCCAATTTTTAAATTTTCGGTTTTAATTTAAATAATTAAAAAAAATGTTTTTTTTATCTTTTTAGTGAGTTCGATGTGTGTTAGTATGATTTTATAATTTTTTAAATATATTTTATAATACATGTATGAATTTATATAATTATTTATATGATAAGTTAATTGAAATATTATTCAAAAATAGTGTGTGTGTGTGCGTAGATATAATTTTGAAAATATACTACTTATTAAACATCATATATAAAATTTTACTTTCATATTTTACATAATTATAACAGTGTATTTAAATTATAAACTATATAAATATATGTGTATGTCATATATTAAATCATTTAAATATTCAAAAATGTTTTTATTTTAATTATGAGCCGTACTGCATAAGGATGAATTATCAAAAAAATTATTTTATAAACGTATATACAATCAATACAAATTGTGACAATAAATCTACATATTTGAATTGTCGCTTAACTAATAATAACACACACACACAATGAGCATTATAAATATAATTAATGTTTGCAGTTAATTAAAAACATACCTGGCAGCAAAGTCCTTAAGCACACCTTGATACATAATGTAAGCTCCTAGAAACAATTTCTGATCCAACAGAGTGCTAGTCCTTGAACCGTTGACCATTGACTATCGGCTATCAGCTAATTTATTTGATTTGAGATTGGGAGACTAGAGAGATGGAGGGGAAAAGTCGGCCAGCAAAAGTAATAGGATGGAGATATATACCAAATGGAGGAAGAGATGTTTAAATAGAGGAAGGAAAGGAGAGATTTTAGGATCATATCATTTACTCAATCTCCTTCCATCTCAGCAATCCATCTTTATTCCTCTTTAGCCCATCTAGCAGCCGCCCCTAGCCTCATGTTTCAGCTGATCCTATAAACCCCTATGATGGGAAATAAGCCCATTTAGAGTCCGAATGAATATTTTTCATTTGAAATCTAATTTAAAACGCTTATTGATATTGTATATCGATTAATGTATTATAACTTTTAAAAATACGTTTAATATTCTTTTATCAAATCAAAATCAAATTTATAAATAATATCTCATAAATATTATTTAATTTAATTAACTTTGTAACAATTGTAAATTAATCAAATCATTTGGTCAATGAAGCATTCATTGTTTTTGGTTGTGTAACTCAACAGGTGTAAATTTGATCAGCGATTAATATCGAACTATTCGAGTAATAACGTTCACACATTACTTATTAAATGGGTGTGGCATTTTGGCCAAATTTATCGCTTACATGTTTTCAGTAAAAATACAGTTTTACTTTATTAAGCATTACCCAATTGTGACTATTATTTACACCAATTCTCTTCGTCAAAACTATATCACTTTGAACTTATAAAATTTGGTAATGGTCAAAATTCCAATATCGTTCATATTCAACTTTATAGTCCAAAAACAAAGTTCTTGGTTCAATAATAATAATAATAATTAACCGAAATGCTCTGGCCAGAGACTTTGACTTAGAGTTGACTTTAGCTAACTGTGATACTAACCTCATATAACTAAGGAGACGAATCCTTCCTTAAATAGTGCTTCACTTCCAATACTTCTCGACCCAACTATAGTCACTTGATGGATGTCGTGTCATGATTTGACTATAATCAAAGTGGAGCTTTCATATTGTAAATCGACAGTATTCTCAAGTCAAGAGAAATATGTAAATCAGTGACATGGATATTTTCTATTTGATATTGGATATATTAACCAATAGAAAACTATCACGTGGGTCATTCCATAGTTGTCCAATAACTATTAGTACGTAACCCCTGGGTGCCCCCAATAGTCATGAGTTACACACTGCCCAACGTTTGGAGAGCGTTACGTACTCTAGTCTCAACGGATACATTGATATCCAGTCTCGATGCACCTTGACTAGGAACATTTAAAACGATGTATTTGTTTCTATTGTGATAAATTACTCACGGTTACAACACTTTGTAACTACTATCACAAAATATACCATATATGGATTTTTTATTAAATATACTTTAAATTAAATTAAGTAATTAATATAACACATTATATCAAGTATATAACAGAAAGAAAACACCTTTTATTTCGAACAAGATTGGTTATCGAGTTAGATATATGTCACAAACTACATAATTACCCCTAGGGCATACTCCTAACTCTATCAATCTCCCACTTGCACTTAGGGTCAATTATGGAATCTTATTCCAACTTCTCCAGTCGGTTCCTTAAAACCAATTGGGTCAGTCTTTCAGTAAATGGAGATGCTATTATATTTCAATTATCCACTCTGTCAATCAACTCTCTTTGACGCTGATAGTCTGCTTTATCATGTGGAACAATTCAGAGTATGTCTCTTGACTTTCAGTGAACTCTAAGTTCTATTATGGATTATATCATGACATTGTTATCTTATAACAATATAATATGATTCTCAGTGCAATATTTGTTTCTCAATGCAACGAAACAGGCTTTCATAAACATTTTATGAATTGCCTTATATAAAACTAAGTTTGCATTAGTTTACAATATATTTATATTCACAACATAATTTGTCATCTAATGACTATCATTCTCAAAATTCTCTTGGAATGATTCATATAAAATCCTTTACGTACAATTATTATGTGCAGTCTTTCGACTCACATAGTCAACCAACTCCTTGGCCTATGATACGTAGGGTTTTGTAAACTATTCTTTGGATGATATTAATTTTAACCATGTGTACTACTCTGAAGTACACACCTTATAAAAAGAGTTTAACTCAACTTCACTCATCCTTAATCGTGCTTTGTCCAACAAAGTTCAATTGCTTCTTATCTATCCATCATTATTTATTACAGGGAGGAATGACCTTTGAGAATGAAACCTTATCCATATTAGGTACATATGGAACTCTTTCCAATATACTCACTTGTTCGATCAAATCGAATCATTTCTGTCGTATGTTATTTTATTTACTTCCATTTTATATTTTATGAGCTTATCATAGACTTATACATGCGTAACATATACACATGTTCATGTCTGGAATAGCTCATTGGTGAATCTGATGAGGTATATTGAACTGTTTTGGTATTAATAGATCTACAATTGCATACATCTATATGTATCAATTAGAAGAGTTCATCAACTCTTATGACGCTCCCAGTAAATGGGTGCATAGTCTTTAATTGTTTGGGATATAATTATACAGTATCATATAATTCATAATCATATAATAAAAATTATTTCTCAAAACTACGACTTAGTCTATAATCCCAAAATAATTATAAATAATTTTAGATACTTCAGTATTTTCAAATACACCACTTTTGTTGTGAAAACAAATACCACATTATTGTTTTATTTCATAACAAATATTCATAATATTCACACTAAAATATAACTATGTCTATTTTTCAGTCGATACTGAAAAATAGTCATTATTTCAGAAATAATGTTTGATATGTTTTATGAAAATAATTTTTCGTAACTTGATGCAATCAATAAGTGTTATATGGCATTCTCCCACTATTTCCACCGTTACTATAAAAGCGTACTAAATTCGGAGGTCCATCTTTCACTTAATATTGATTATTTATTCATATATTGCAACTAGTTTACAGCGGAGAGTTATTTGATTAAATATCTTGAACTCAAAAAAATAAATCTCATATAAAACAATTTTCTATATGAAAATACATTTCATAATAGAAATCATATTTCCTGTTCCAATGTTAAGTGTCGATCATTATTATTATAATTATCGTTTCCAATGTTTCTTTATGAAGTAGAAGTGACCATTCACTCTCTTCATCCCAACCATACCTTAAATCATGTCTACTCTTGTATACTCGTTTTTATTTCTAAATGGTCAAACTATTCAAAAGAATACCCTTACCACAACATTATAACGAACTCTTTACAAAAACGCACTCTATCACCCTTACATATAAGGACATCACACACGTTGCATTTTGCATAAACTGATCAAACTGACATTTCAGCGATCGAGTTCTTAGATTTATCTTGTAGTTTTGGTTAAGTGTTACATTTAACACAATACAATCTTTATTGTAATCAATCAAATTGAATACTCGATCTCACATACGGTTTATTTGCTTATTTTGGATGAACTAATTTCATCGAAATATCGTACACTGCGAACTGTGACCATTCAACATATAACATTTATATGCAATTTTATATGGATCAAGTATCCATAGCCTTATATTGCTTTTGAGTTTGAAACTCATAGAATGCAATACATGGTCTCGAACATATAAACATGTAAGCGACCAAATTATAAACGTATTTAATAGTTGTAAAATCAAGCAGTTACATGGGTGTTGAAACGTTAACATACAATAAGCAATTATTAGTAAGTATATATTGTACTTCTATTTGTCAATCTTCAATTCAGTTCATTTATATATATTAATTGATAAATGTTTTATTAATTATACTAAATGCATAAATTTATCAATGTAGATTATTATAACATTATATAACATATATTCTTAAAATATTAGAAATGTTAATGTTTCATTTTTCTAATAAGGCTCCCACTAGTCTTTTATGTTTCACCAAACAGTGAGCGAAACGTAGAAGTCTTTTGACTTCACCAATGGGTGTTAGGACTCTTATGCCTTGGTATTCTGACCTTCAGGAAATCTCAATAAATCATAGGCCCATGTACGATCGATAACTCCTTATCAGTTGTATCACATATAACTTCAAACCCTATGGTTCCTTGTCCTAATCCTGCTTTTACCTTGAGGAAAGCTCAACAAGTGGCACAAAGACCTAGAGTTCTTAGTGGGAGACAGGGTTTTCATTAAAGTGTCACCGATGAAGGGTGTGGTATAGTTTGGAAAGTTGGGAAAGTTGGCCCCGAGATATGTTGGACCATTCTAGATTATACAAAGGATGGGAAAGCTCGCGTACATAGTAGAGTTGCCGAGAAGTTTGGCAGGTGTCCATAATGTATTCCACGTGTCTCATCTTCGCAAGTTTGTGCATGATCCAGAGGCCACTATTCCTTAGACAGAGTTGGAGGACTTGGTAGTAGAGCATGATTTGACTTTTGTTAGACAACTAGTTCGGATTGTAGCGAGAGATGAGAAAATATCGAGGACCAGTCAAGTTGGTGAAAGTTCAGTGGAGCGACAACGAGAAGGACTGTACTTGGGAGACAGAGGATAGGATTCGAGATACGTATCCTAATCTGCTTTGAGGGTATGTCTATATTAGATTTATATAGATATTTCCTAGGCAGGTAGACTAGTATGGTTGTTAGGGGTCGTTACAGATGATTGTTATGTTTAGTATTTAGTCCTTACTGAATTCCTAGGACGAAATTCTTTAAGGAGGGGAGCCTGTAACACCCCTAATTTTTATCAACATTATTTAGGAGATTTAATTAGAATGAATTAAATAGAATAATGTAGATAAGGAGATTGAGGTTGATTAATAAATATGTAGTGGCCGAGCTTATTAAATTGGATGAACTTATAAATGGTTAAGTGTTAGTTAATTAAACATAAGGGCATTAGGGTAAATAGCCGCCCATATTCCCATCCTTGTACCATTTCCCTTATCCATACATGTTCATTTTTATCACAAGCAAAATTGTAAATGTAATAAAGAGCAAGGCCGGCCATTAGGAAGAAAGAAGAGGAGAAAAGCAAAGTAAAGCTAGAAGAAATCAATCTCAATCAATCTTCAATTTCCTAAGGTGAATAATAATTCCATCTCTATTTTGTTTAAATCATATACTTTTGGATTTAAGGGTGAATTCGTTTTTTGATATATTGAATGATGATATGCTTGATTTATGATTTATTTGATTTAAACAAGAGTGTTTAAAGGAGTTCTTATATGGTCAAAACTGAAAACTTATGAAGTTTAAATGCCATGGGAAAATTTTATATTATGAGAAACTTGATTTTGGAGTTGGGTTTCAATTTTGAGAATTTTTCAAGCTATGGAAAGATTATTGTGAATTTTCAAAGGAAAATATGGTTATTTGGGTTTATAAAATTATTTTGGAAAATATATTGAGAATTTGGATCTGAAATTTTGATATGTTAGATAACATAATTAAAGTGAATTTCTGGAATTTTTGGGGAATTTTACTAAGTGATTTAGTATGGAAATTAAATTATTTTAAAAGGAGGATCTAAATGATTTAATTGCTACGTTAATATAGGAAGGGCTTATTTGGTAAATGTTGCTTAGTTTTAGATCTGAGAAAATGCGACAAATTTTAGTAAAATAATTTGAAAGTTTAAGATAGCCAATTAGATGTTTACAAGTGGGCAAGTTGGTTACAAAAAGTTAACTTTATTTGGTAAAAACAGCCTTTTGCTCCGAAAAAGGGGTTCCACCTTCTTTAGTAGGACCCTTCGACTCAGACCTTCCGCCCCAACCTAGTTGAAACCATCTAGGTCGAAACTTGTAAATCGATACTCATGGTATTATTCCGATGGTACGTAGTGCATTGGAGAAAGGCGGAAGGTAGGGTGTCAAGAGGTTGTTTTCGAAGTGGTTAGTTCCTTTGTTTTATTTTGTTTTAAAAGAAAAGCGCTTGCCAGTTTATAAAGGGGGTTCGAGGTAGTCGAAACCAATGGTTTCGATAGAGTATTTCAAAGAGGCTTTCAAAAGAGAGCTGCGGCCTATGTTTTAAGGAAGTAGCTTTTGAAGGATTACTTAGATTTTGTTTAAAGCTTTTGGAAGCGGTAGTTTTGACCAAGTCGAAACCCTTCTGTGAATTGATGACCTTCCGATGACATTGAAGACATCAATGTTGTCGAAAGGTTCAGTTGTTTTTATAAATACAAGCCACTTCCTAATGCTTTCGAAAGAGGTTAGGGATTTCGAAGGCAATGGTTTCGAAAGGGGTTTCGAAGCTAACCTTCACTTGTTTTACCCAGATGTTCTAATGCTTTCGAAAGGATGGTTTCGACACCATCAAGCTTCCCCGATACTTTTTGAATTAAAGAATGGTTTCGAAATGCTTTCGCCTAAGTTCACTTTGACCCAAAAATGATGTTTTAAGTATAAACCCAATGCTTTCGAAAGGGGCACTTCCAATGGTTTCGAAGGGTAACCTTCAATGGTTTCGAAAGGGTACTTTCAAGTGGTTTCGAAGTAATGTTTCTATACTTATACGATAATACTTTAATATGGTCGAAAGGTTTCGAAAAAAATGTTTTTTAAGTATTCGAAAGGCAGGAGCATAATGTTTTAAAGATAAATTTTGATGCTTTCGAAGGAGGTCATCCTATGAGGTCGAAAGCAAGAAGATGTTGAAATGTTTTAAAGCCCAAACTCAAATTTTTAAAGGAAAAAACCATGGTTAAATAAAGGAGTTTTGAAATGACTTTAAGTATGTAAATTTGAAGAAGTATTGCCTTGATAAAAATATAAGTTAAAGGGATTAACTATGTTTATATGAAATGTATTTCAAGGACCTTAAACCCACATGAGTGGTATTATTAAATCGTTATGTTTGCTTCTTCAAATATGAGTATATTCACATGATAAAGACCCCATCATTGTATTTTGTGGATAAAGGGGTAGAAGAACCAGCTTGGTTAACCCAGTAGTGAATATAATTTGATTAAACTCCTGAATGAGTAGAATTGCATCCAAAGAGTCAGGGAGACCAAAATATAGGATGCCTAAACCTTGAAGTTGTCCAGGAGATAGGTTCATAGTAAACCTATGAAAACTATGATTATGTAGTTATTGGAGGTAGCCAACAGGTTCACAGTAAACCCATGAAAACTATGTATTAAGGTAGGTTGGCAGGGGCTAATTGGTTTGTAGTGAACCCATGAAAACTATATCCGGATTAAGAATTGACATCAGTCAGTAGGTTCCTAGTCAACCCATGAAAACTAGGATAAGAAAGAAGTTAATGGAAGCATCAGTAGGTTCCTAGTCAACCCATGAAAACTAGGATGAGAAGTGAGTTACTGGATAAATTCATAGGTTCGTAGTCAACCCATGAAAACTAGGATGAGAAGTGAGTTACTGGATAAATCCATAGGTTCGTAGTCAACCCATGAAAACTAGGATAAGGGATTAGTTATTGGATTGACTAATAGGTTCAGGGGGACCCATGAATTAATTAAGTTAACTGGCATGGGCCTATAGGTTCTTAGTGATCCCATGAAAACTATGAATTAGGACAGGGTGTCCATGTGTAAAGAAAAGGTTATTAGTAAACCTATGAAAACCAATAGGTTAATAGTGACCATAGAAACTATAATTATGACAGGGTTTCAAATTTAAACCGGGGATGGGAAATCCAAATTGTTTTCATATATGCATATCATAATAATATTTTGAAATGTATGTTTTAACCATTGTGGATGTAGGAGCACAGTATATGGTTTTATAAAGGTTTTAGGGTACTGGTGAGGTGAAAAATCATTCCGCTAAGCGGTGTGGTCTCACTAGATATCTAAAAGGATTGAGATGTTAGATTATTATTCATACCAGGCTTTATGTTTGACTCAAAGTATTTGTTTTCCCCTTAAACTCTCGGGTACTCAATTGATTTTGAGTAGTTTGAGATTTAAGGTTTTCAGGTTTTCTTCTAGATGAATAGCTTCCGGAGGCGTGCAGGAGGTAGTTAGTTATTTAGAGTTTTCTTTTTCCGTAGTGCATTTGGATGTAAAGGCAAATTTATTAGCCTTACTATATACTCTGATCAACCAAGGGGGCATCTTCATATATCGCTCTTGGCGTATGTGTAATAATTATATTTTACTTAACGTGGTTAACGTTTTTGGGATTATGTAATGAACATCAAATGTTTTGAATGAAATATGGAAATGTGTTTTTGATTTGTTAATTTTTTTCCATATTCTTGTGATCTGTGTATCAATGTATCTAGCACCGCCGTATTTGGTCGCCAAAGATTAATAACTATGGATGACTGTAGCATCCATAGCCGTTAGTTTTGGGCCTCCAAGTAGGGAAACGTTACAAGTTGGTATCAGAGCATAGGTTTATGAAACTTTAAAAGAAAGTAAAACCTAAAAGCTTTTTGAAACATAATCCAATGAATTTGAAAATATGAACGAGGTTTGGGTTAACGCTATAGTAACGTACTTGTATTTGGTATATAGGTATATATCTAAGTACGTGTTCCTTTCTCTCTTAGACCGTTCTTCTGTATCTTACTAAGGCTCGTATGCAGATTTACGAGAAAGAAGATATGGAAGCCGGAAACGGAAGAGAAAATCTAGGTGGAGGAAGCACCACAACCAACGGAAATGCTCGACCTAGTACACAGAGAAACTAAGGTGGACGAGCTAATGCTAACCAAAACACCGAAGCCAATGTAGGTGCTAGAAATCTGCCAGTAGATGTGGGGATGGTGTATCAATTGTTGGCTAATCTTTTGCAAGCAGGAGCTGTTGGTAATATTGTTGGAGTAAATCCCGTAGTTCCAGTTGGTTATAATTATGCTAGGCTGAGCAGAGACTACACCAGTCTAGGTGGAAAGCCTTTTGTTGGAACAGAGGATGCTGTTGAAGTTGGGAATGGGCTTTTGAGCTATGAAAGGATCTTTACTAATTTAGGCTTGGATGATGGAGAAAAGAGAAGGCTAGCCTCTAGACAGTTGTAAGGGTTAGCGCTTCACTGGTGAAACAGTGTGACAGTCGGAGTTCCGGAGGAAGAGCTGACATGAGCTGATTTTAGAAGAAGGTTTGAGCAGAGGTTCTTATCTGAGGTTGCCAAGTCGGCGTTGATGAGGAAGTTTATGGATCTTGTTCAAGGAGATATGTCAGTGATCAAGTACACTGCTAAGTTTGATGAGCTGTCTCGATATGGTTATGCTTTGGTAGACACTGATATCAGGAGGAATGAGAAATTTATTCGTGGACTAAGGCCAGAGCTAGGCAGAATGAATATGAGTCATGTCAGAGAGCCTTGTAATGTGGTGGTGGATATGGCCATTCGCCATGAAGAGATGCTTGCTGTTTCAGCTAGAGAGAAGCCAGTCGAGTCCCAAGGTCCTTAGGGAAAGAAAAGGAAATTCTTCAAGAAGAAAGGAGCCTAGAAAGGGGGAGGCTGCCAAGAAGGAAAAAGATGATTTGGTGTGTTATAAGTGTGATAAGAAGGGCCATTATGCTCACGAGTGCAGAACAGGCAAGGGAAAGAAGCCTATAGAGAAGAAGAATGTGAAATGCTTCAACCACGACCAAGTTGGACATTACAAGAACCAGTGTCCAGAGCCAATCAGGGCGGACAAAGGGAAGGTGTTTGATATTGGGACACCGTCTTCTTTTAGGCCTACTGCAGCAGAGAAAGGAAAGACTGTGATGGAAGGTACACTTTTGATTTAGAGTATACCAGTTAGGGTACTATTTGATACTGGTGCATCACACTCATTTATATCACGGTATTTGGTTGATAGGTTATGCATAGAACCCACATACCTTGTTACTTCCTTAAGGGTTGCGAATCCAATAGGAGGGTATGCAACTCTAGGGATAAGATGTGACCAATTAGAACTTGATTTATTAGGTCATAAGTTTGCATGCAGTCTGTATGTTTTTGATTTCATAGATTTCGAAATCATTGTGGGTATGGATTGGTTGGATAGGTACGAGGATAGGATATTTTGCCGGGATAGGGAAATATCATTGAGATACCCAGATAGTCATAACCGAATCATCTTCTCAGTGGAGAATTCCAATAAGAGTGTTTGTGCTTTGTTGAGTGCCATGGAGGTTGGAAATGAGCTTAGTCAGGTTCGGGTAGCAGAAGAATTTGCAGATGTCTTTGAGCCAGTTATGGGGTTGCCACCAAAACAAGCTGTTGAGTTTCAAATAGATCTTGTACCGGGAGATGAACCTGTCAGTAGACCACCTAGCAGGATGACACTGACAGAGATGAAGGAATTGAAGGTGCGGCTAGTGGATCTACAGGGAAGGAATTTTATTAGACCAAGCAGTTCGCCTTGGGGAGCGGCAGTGGTTTTCGTGAAGAAGTCTGATGGGTCGTTAAAGATGTGCATCGACTATCATAAGTTAAACGAAAGGACGATCAAGAATAGATGCCCTCTACCAAGGATAGATGATTTGTTTGATCAGTTGAGTGGAGCTAGAGTGTTCTCCCAATTGGATTTGGCGATGGGGTTCCATTAGTTGAGGGTGGCAGAGGATAGTATTTCTTTGACAACATTTCAGACTAGATATGGTTCGTATGAGTGGTTGGTGATGCTGTTTGGATTGACAAATGCACCTGCTTTCTTCGTTGATTTGATGAACCGGGTTTTCCGAGAGCACTTGGATAGGTTCGTGTTGGTATTCATAGATGAAATTTTAGTGTACTTAAAAGATGAAAGAGAGCATGAGATTCATCTTAGAGTGGTGCTGGAGACGCTAAGGCAGAATCAGCTGAAGGCGAAGTTTTCCAAGTGTCATTTTTGGAAGACAAAGGTTAAGTTTCTTGGTGATGTGGTTTCAGAGGAGGGATTGTCAGTTGATCCAGTTAAGATCGAAGCTGTCAATAATTGGAAGAGACTAGAGACGGTAAGCGAGATCGGGAGTTTTCTTAGACTTGCTGGCTATTACCGGAGATTCATTAAGGATTTCTCGCGGATAGCAGCACCTTTGACTAAGTTTACTGGGAAAGATGTGAAGTTTGTTTGGTCTAACAAATGTGAAGAGGGGTTCCTTAAGTTAAAGCATTTGTTGACCAATGCGCCAGTGTTAGTAGTTCCAGATGGAAACCAACGGTTGGTATTATACACTGATGCATGTGGGACTGGATTGGGAGCAGTGTTGATGTAGAGGGGCAAAGTCATTGCTTACACATCTAGGAAGCTTAGACCACACAAAGTAGGTTATCCTACTCATGACTTAGAGTTGGCTGCGGTAATCTTTGCCTTGAAGATTTGGAGGCATTATCTCTTAGGAGAGAGATTTGAGTTGTATACCGATCATAAGTCATTAAAGTATTTATTCTCTCAGAAGGAGTTGAATATGAGACAACAGAGGTGGCTGGAATTTTTGGCAGCTTATGATTTCGGTATCGAGTATACTCCTGGGAAAGGAAACAAGGTAGAAGATGCTCTTAGTAGAAAACATCAGAATGTGGTGTTAGCAATGTTGGCAGAATGGAAGGATCTAGAAGCCTTGGCCAGTTGTGATGTGCAGTTGAGATCGACTACTAGTTCTAATCAGAGTACTGCCATGTTGTCCTGTTTAGAAGTTCGACCAATGTTGATCGAGAGAATTGCTTCTAAGTATAGAGAGGATCCATTATTAACTGAGAGGATCAGAAGGCTTGAGGTTGGAACTGAGGTTAATGATTTGAAAGGTTTTTGTCTTGACCAGGGAGAACGGTTGAGAAAGAAGGAACAGTTATGTGTTCTGGATGTTGAGAACTTGAAAAGAGAAGTTCTGGAATAATGTCATCGATCGAAGTTTATGATTCATCTTGGAGGGACCAAGAAGTATCAAGATATGAAGAGGAGCTTCTATTGAGAAGGCATGAAGAGGGATGTGGGCTTGTGGGTTAGGCAGTGTGTAAACTGTCAACAAGTGAAGGCCGAACATAAGAAGCCGAGTGGGTTGCTTCAGCCTTTAGAGATTCCCGTATGGAAATGGGATTCGATATTTATGGATTTCATAGATGGGTTGCCAAGGTCAAGCAGAGGAAATGAGAGTATACGGGTTATTGTGGACGGGTGACCAAGAGTGCCCATTTCATTCCAGTAATGTCGACCAGGACGACACCGGTTTTGGTGAAGTTGTTCATGAAGAACATAGTTAGACTTCATGGGATTCCTAGTAGCATAGTCAGCGACAGAGATGCATTATTCACTAGCGAATTTTGGAGGAGTCTACAAGAGGTATTAGGTACCAAGCTCAAGATGAGTACAACATATCACCAACAGACAAATGGGCAGAGAGAGTCAATAAGGTACTCGAGGATTTATTGAGAGCTTGTGTACTGGAATTTGGTGGATCTTGGGAGGATCACCTACATTTGATTGAGTTTTCCTATAACAATAGTTATCAGACTGGTATAAGAATGGCGCCTTTTGAAGATTTGTATAGAAGGCCATGCAAATTGCCAGCATGTTGATTAGAGACAGGAGATAGATTGGTCTTAGGTCCAGATTTGGTTAGAGAGGCGTTAGAAAAAATTGAGTTAATCCAAGAATGGATGAAGGAAGCTCAATCCAGGCAGAAGAGTTATGCAGATAAGAGGCGTATAGACCTAGAGTTCTTAGTGGGAGATAGGGTTTTCACTAAAGTATCATCGATGAAGGGTGTGGTACGGTTTGGAAAGTTGGCCCCGAGACATGTTTGACCATTCCAGATTATAGAAAGGATTGGAAAGCTCGCGTACAGAGTAGAGTTGCCGAGCAGTTTGGCAGGTGTCCATAATGTATTCCACGTGTCTCATCTTTGAAAGTTTGTGCATGATCCAGAGACTACTATTCCTCAGATAGAGTTGGAGGACTTGGTAGTAGAGCCTGATTTGAATTTTGTTAGACAACCAGTTCGGGTTGTAGCGATAGATGAGAAAAGATTAAAGACCAAGACAGTCAAGTTGGTGAAAGTTCAGTGGAGCGAAAACGAGAAGGACTATACTTGGGAGACAAAGGACATGATTCGAGATACATATCCTGATCTGCTTTGAGGGTATGTCTATATTAGATTTATATAGATATTTCCTAGTTAGGTAGACTAGTATGGTTGTTAGGAGTCGTTACAGTGATTGCTATCTTTAGTATTTAGTCCTTACTGAATTCCGAGGACGAAATTCTTTAAGGAGGGGAGCCTGTAACACCCCTAATTTTTATTAACATTATTCAGGAGATTTAATTAGAATGAATTAAATAGAATAATGTAGATAAGGAGATTGAGGTTGATTAATAAATATGTAGTGGCCGAGCTTATTAAATTGGATGAACTTATAAATGGTTAAGTGTTAGGTAATTAAACATAAGGGCATTAAGGTAAATAACTGCCCATATTCCCACCCTTATACCATTTCCCTTATCCATACACATTCATTTTTATCACAAGCAAAATTGTAAACATAAGAAAGAGCAAGGCCGGCCATTAGAAAGAAAGAAGAGAAGAGAAAAGCAAAGTAAAGCTAGAATAATTCAATCTCAATCAATCGTCAATTTCCTTATCCAATCTAAGGTGAATAATAATTCCATCTCTATTTTGTTTTCAATCATATATTTTTGGATTTAAGGATAAATTCGTTTTTATGATATACTGAATGATGGTATGCTTGATTTATGATTTATTTGATTTAAACAAGAGTGTTTAAAGGAGTTCTTATACGGTTTTAGATCAAAACCGAGATCTTATGACGTTTAAATGCCATGGGAAAATTTTATGTTATGAGAAACATGATTTTGGAGTTGGGTTTCAATTTTGAGAATTTTCTACGCTATGGAAAGATTATTGTGAATTTTCAAAAGAAAATATGGTTATTTGGGTTTATAAAATTATTTTGAAAATATATTGAGAATTTGGGTCTGAAATTGTGATATGTTTGATAACATAATTAAAGTGAATTTCTGGAATTTCTGGGGATTTTTGCTAAGTGATTTAGTATGAAAATTAAATTATTTTAAAAGGAAGACCTAAATGATTTAATTGCTACGTTAATAGGAAGGGCTTATTTGTTAAATGTTGCTTAGTTTTAGATCTGAGAAAATGTGGCAACTTTTAGTAAAATAATTTGAAAGTTTAAGATAGCCAATCAGATGTTTACAAGTGGGCAAGTTGGTTGCAAAAAGTTTACTTTATTTGGTAAAAACAGCCTTTATCTTAGAATAAGGGGCTCTGCCTTCTTTAGAAGGACCCTTCTACTCAGACCTTCCGCCCCAAACCTAGTCGAAACCATCTAGTCGAAACTAGTAAACCAATACACATGGTATCATTCCGATGGTACGTAATGGATAGGAGAAAGGCGGAAGGTAGGGTGTCAAGAGGTTGCTTTCGAAGGGGTTAGTTCCTTTGTTTTATTTTGTTTTAAAAGAAAAGCGCTTGCCTGTTTATAAAGGGGTTTCAAAGTAGTCGAAACCAATGGTTTCGAAAGAGTATTTCAAAGAGGCTTTCAAAAGAGAGTTGCCGCCTAAGTTACAAGGAAGTACCTTCCGAAGGAGCTACTTAGATTTTGTTTAAAGCTTTTGGAAGGGATAGTGACCAAGTCGAAACCCTTTTGTGAATTGATGACCTTCTGATGGCATTAAAGACATCAATGTTGTCGAAAGGTTCAGTTGTTTATATAAATACAAGCCACTTCCTAATGCTTTCGAAAGGAGTTGGGGGTTTCGAAGGCATTGGTTTCGAAAGGGGTTTCGAAGCTAACCTTCACTTGTTTTACCTAGATGTTTTAATGCTTTCGAAAGGATGGTTTCGACACCATCAAGCTTCCCCAATACTTTTTGAATTAAAGAATGGTTTCGAAAGAGATGCTTTCGCCTAGGTTCACTTTGACCCAAAAATGATGTTTTAAGTATAAACCCAATACTTTCGAAAGGGGGACTTTCAATGGTTTCGAAGGGTAACCTTCATTGGTTTCGAAAGGGTACTTTCAAATGGTTTCGAAGCAATGCTTCTATACTTATACGATAATACTTTAACATGGTCGAAAGATTTCGAAAGAAATGTTTTTTAAGTATTCGAAAGGCAGGAGCATAATGTTTTAAAGATTAATTTTGATGCTTTCGAAGGAGGTCATCCTATGAGGTCGAAAGCAATGTTTCGAAGATGTCGAAATGTTTTAAAGCCCAAACTCAAATTTTTAAAGGAAAAACCCATGGTTAAATAAAGGAGTTTTGAAATGACTTTAAGTATGTAAATTTGAAGAAGTATTTCCTTGATAAAAATATAAGTTAAAGGGATTAACTATGTTTATATGAAATGTATTTCAAGGACCTTAAACCCACAGGAGTGGTATTATTAAATCGTTATGTTTGCTTCTTCAAATATGAGTATATTCACATGATAAAGAACCCATAACTGTATTTTAGGGATAAAGCGGTAGAAGAACCAGCTTGGTTAACCCACTAGTGAATATAATTTGATTAAACTCCTGAATGAGTAGAATTGCATCCAGAGAGTCAGGGAGACCAAAATATAGGATGCTTAAACCTTGAAGTTGTCTAGGAGATAGGTTCATAGTAAACCCATGAAAACTATGATTATGTAGTTATTGGAGGTAGCCAACAGGTTCATAGTAAACCCATGAAGACTATGTATTAAGGTAGGTTGGCAGGGGCTAATTGGTTTGTAGTGAACCCATGAAAACTATATCTGGATTAAGAATTGACATCAGTCAGTAGGTTCCTAGTCAACCCATGAAAACTAGGATAAGAAAGAAGTTAATGGAAGCATCAGTAGATTCTTTGTCAACCCATGAAAAATAGGATGAGAAGTGAGTTATTGGATTAATCCATAGGTTCCTAGTCAACCCATGAAAACTAGGATAAGGGATTAGTTATTGGAATGACTAAAAGTTTCAGGGGGCCCATGAATTAATTAATTTAACTGGCAGGGGCCCATAGGTTCTTAGTGATCCCATGAAAACTATGAATTAGGACAGGGTGTCCATGTGTAAGGAAAAGGTTATTAGTAAACCCATGAAAACTAATAGGTTAATAGTGACCAGAGAAACTATAATTATGACAGGGTGTCAAATTTAAACTGGGGATGGGAAATCCAAATTGTTTTCATATATGCATATCATCATAATATTTTGAAATGTATGTTCTAACCATTATGGATGCAGGAGCATAGTATATGGTTTTATAAAGGTTTTAGGGTACTGGTGAGGGGAAAACCCGTTCCGCTAAGCGGCGTGGTCCCACTAGATATCTAAAAGGATTGAGACGTTAGATTATTATTCATACTAGACTTTATGTCTAACTCGAAGTTTTTGTTTTCCCCTTAAACTCTCGGGTACTCAATTGATTTTGAGTAGTTTGAGATTTAAGGTTTTCAGGTTCTCTTCTAGACGAATAGCTTCCGAAGGCATGCAGGAGGAAGTTAGTAATTTAGAGTTTTCTTTTTCCGCTGTGTATTTGGATGTAAAGGCAGATTTATTAGCCTTAACATATACTCTGATCAATCAAGGGGCCATCTTCATATGTCGCTCTTGGCATATATGTAATAATTATATTTGCTGAACGTGGTTAACATTTTTGGGATTATGTAATGAACATCAAATGTTTTGAATGGAATGTGGAAATGTGTTTTTGATTTGTTAATTTTTTTCCATATTCTTGTGATCTGTGTATCAATGTATTTAGCACCGCCATATTTGGTCGCCGAAGATTAATAACTATGGATGACTACAACATCCGTAACCGTTAGTTTTGGGCCTCCAAGTAGGGGGATGTTACATGATTTTTATAATTTAAAACAATTAAAAATCCATTAAAAATCCAATTTTCAAATTTCCAATTTTAACTTAAATATTTAAAATAAAAATATTGTTTTTTATTTTTTCGTATGTTCAATATGTAATATTATGATTTTATGAAATTTAAAAAATATTTTATAATATACGTATGAATTTGTATAATTATATATATGATAAATTGATTTAAATATTATTTTAAAATAATATATATAAATAAATAAATTTAAAAATATTATAGTTATTAAAGATCATATGTTAAATTTTATTTTCATATTTTACATAATTATAATATAGTATTTATATCATAAACTATATACATATATGTGTATGTTATATATTAAATCATTTAAATAATCAAAAATATTTTTGTTAAATTTTGAGCCATACCGTATAAGGATGAATTATCAAAAAAGAGAATTTTTTTTCTTTTATAAACATATATACATACAACAAGTCCAAATTGTGATAATAAATCTACATATTGGAATCGTCACTTAACTAATAATAATATATGTTTATATAATGAGCATTATAAATATAAATTAATGTTTGTAGTTAATTAAAAACATACCTTGCACCCAAACTCCTTAAGCACACCTTGACACAATGATGTAAGCTCCTAAAAACGATTTTCGATCCAATAGAGTGTTGGTCCTTGAATCGTTGACCACCAGCTATCAGATATAAGCTAAATTGATTTGAATTGAGTTTAGAAGACTAGAGAGATGGAGGGGAAAAGTTGGCCAGCAAAAGCAATGGATGGAGGCTTCAAAAAGATTTATATCAAATGGAGGAAGAGATGTTTAAATAGAGGAAGAAAACGAGAGATTTTAGGATCATATCGTTTACTCAATCTCGTTCCATCTCAGCCATCCATCTTTACTCCTCTTTAGCTCACCTAGGAGCCACCCTTAGCCTCATGTTTCAATCAACCCCCATAATGGGCCTAACCCATTTAGAGCTCGAATGAATATTTTTCATTTTAAATCTACTTTTAAGTGCTTATCGATATCGTATATTAATTAATGCATTTATCAATTTTGTAAATATGTTTAATATTCTTTTACCAAATCAAAATCATATTTATAAATAAATTCATAAATATTATATAATTTAATTAATTTATAACAATTATAAATTAATTAAATCATTTGGTAAAGGGAGAATTCATCGTTATTGGTTGTGTGACTCGTCTGGTATAAATTTGGTCAGCGATTAATATCGAACTATTCGAATATTAACGTTCACATGTCACTTAGCAGGTGATGTGAGATTTTGGCCAAATTTATCGCATACTTTGTTTTGGTAAAAATTCAATTTTACTTTATTAAGAGTTACCCGGTTGTGACTATTATTTACATCAATTCTCTTCATCAAAACTATATCACTTTGAACTTATGGAATTTAGTAATGGTCAAAATACCAATATCATTCATATTCAACTTTACAGTCCAAAAACAAAATTCTTGGTACAATAGTAATAATTATTATTAATTGAAATGCTTTGCCCAGAGATTTTGACTTCGATTTGACTTTAGTTGACCGTGATCTGGGGAGACGTTGAAAGAGAGTGTGGATCGTGCAATATGGAAATATACTAAATATGTATGAGATTAAAACAGAGATAGTAGGTAGTAGAGTAAAATAAAAATAAAAGTGAGCACACCAAGATTTTTATACTAGTTCGAACTTCCCGTTCTACGTCCAGTCCCAGACTCCTTCTGGAATTCCACTAAAACAACAACCCTCACTTAACCCGGAGGAACAGGTCTATACAACCCCTGAGCAGCCGAACAGGGACCTGAGCAGCAGAACAGGATTTCACCTCAGCAGCCGAAGAGGACTTCACAATGCCTGAGCAGCAGAACATGACTTCTACTAAAAATTGTCTGACTAATGTGTTCTTGATAACACAGATATGTCAATGTGTGTACACCCTTCCTATAATCAAATCCTCAAGAGTATTTGTGTGTGTATTGATTGAAAGGAAGATAATCACTTAGAATCGAAGTATGTATAGATTAACTCGAAGATTCAAGCGATATAGAGTTTGTGATTGATTTGAATTGCAAAGAATAAAGCAAGAATAGATTCAGAGAATAAAGCAAGAAAAAATGTTATTTGTGTAATGAATCAAAACATGTTTATATAGATGCAATGAAGGATCTCAATCAAAAGTTGCATCCGTTCCTCTTGAAATTGGATTGAAACCCTTTCGCGAATGATCGTGTCTTTTCAGAAAAATAGCCGATATTTTTCGTTCAGTCAACTGTCTCAGAAGTGCCAGTCAACTGAATTTCAAAAGTGTGCATGTTTGTGCAAATATATGTGCACTGGCACAGGTCAGTCGACTGGTTGACCTGAGTCAGTCGACTGACCTGTGCTAATTCGCATAGATCACACTAAAAATTTTATATTTGAATTTAAAAACATTTGTGTGTGTGTGTGTGTGACTACTTGAGGAATGATTTTAATAATATTTTCACATAACTAAGACTCAAAATCGTGATAAATATACATACTATATCCTTATTTGAAATCTTGTCTTGTTTGTAGTTCCATTCTCTTTTTTTTGCCACGTTACATCATCTTGTAATCTATGTTCGTCAATAGTTGTTGAAGTTCTTCGCCATGAATCAAAACCATGATTCAACATTCTCCCCCTTTTTGATTGATGACAACATATATATTGGCCGAAGCAAAAATAATAAACTATAACACGATATAATATTAGTCTGCTCCCCCTGAATGTATGGCAATGATTTAAATCTGCAAAAAATGTTAGTAAACACAATAATTTCTCCCCCTTTGTCATCGACAAAATGGAATACTTAGAGATCGCCAATACAACATAACATTATCACTAAGTTCATACACCATAACACAATATCACAATACATTACACGGTCATAGTTATATGAATTTAAACAAACATCAAAGCACATCATGAACGTAGTTATAAATAGATAAACAAGGTTAAAACAAGATTGTTTTTGAATGAGTAGAGAGAGAACTTACAAACCATGAAGCCAAAAGACCAAATTCCAACTTACTCCGCATCCCAATCAAGGGGATCTTCATCTTCCGGTTGAGCCGGTTGCTTCCCTTTATCAACGTCATGAGATGTTCCACCAGTGCCACTTGTGCTGGAGCTTGTGGCTTCGGAAGTAGACCATGAAAAATGTGGAGCTGGCCTCTTACCCGGGTCCAAATGTGAAGTGCCGGTAGAAGAAGTCGCACAAGAAATTGCATCCCGTAAAGTTATGAAAAACCCCTTAATCTTGTTAAGCTTCTTATCCATTTTATTGAGACGAGAGTGAAGAATAAGTTGGTTTTGCGCGAGCAAATCAATAGCTTCCCTTGAAGTTTGGCCAATAACCGGACGACGAATCATTTCTTCTTCATGTGGTTGAGAAGAATATTGTTCGGCAATGTGATTCCTTGTTGCCTTTGACATTGTGTTGCTTGCCAATCTAGAAATGTAATAAAGGGTTCCGGACGGTCGGGAAGTTGCATGTGTCTTATGGTACGAATATTGTATAATCCGACTTTGGAGAATTTGGATTTGGGGGATTTTATACCAAAATCTTTTAAAAGGCGCATTATATATTCACCAAAGTAAATCACATTCGTTTTGCCCTGGTTAAAACTTAAGAATTCGTACATAAGAAGTTGAGTCCAATTTACACGTAAATTTCCCCAAATAGCATATAGAACACGGAAATTATCGGGGTATACTAATTCATACGACCTTGTTCGTGGAGTTATACTTTTCAGAAGAAACTTGTGTATGAGTCTAGCTTTTGGCCGAAGGGACTTAGATTGAATGTCTGTAGCATCATCTTCTAGAAATAAATGACTTATATTATCCTGAGTTCTCGTTGAAGTTTTACAAAAATATTTTCGAGAAACGGCTTTGTAAATATATCAGCCAATTGATTTTTTGAGGAAACAAAATCCAAATTGATCGTTCCTTTTTTAATGTTATCACGAAGAAAATGACGACGAATGTCAATATGTTTCGTTCGTGAATGATTGACTGGATTTTTGGATAAGTTGATAGCACTCGTGTTATCACAATATATGATAGAATTTGTTAAATTTATATCGAAATCTCTAAGTGTCTGTTGCATGTAGATTACTTGAGCACAAGCTAAGGCAGCAGAAATATATTCTGCCTCACATGTAGAGAGAGAAATGCAATTTTGTTTCTTACTAAACCAAGAAACTAACGATTTTCCAATAAAATGGCACGTACCGCTTGTACTTTTCCGATCTGTACGAGATCCTCCGAAATCAGCATCACTATATGATACTAATTCGAAAGGACACTCTTTTGGATAGAAAAGTCCAAAATCCTTGGTATTACTAAGATAATGCAATATGCGTTTTACTACTCTTAAATGTGATTCCTTTGGATTGGCTTGAAATCTAGCACACAAACAAACACTCATCATTATGTCAGGACGACTGGCTGTTAAATATAGTAATGATCCAATCATACTTCGGTATAATTTTTGATCAACACTTTTACCATTTTCATCTCTATCGAGATGTGTGGTTGTACTCATAGGAGTTGGTTTGGCAGAAGTATTTTCCATTCTGAAGCGTTTGATTAAATTATTAAAATATTTTTCTTGATTAATAAAAATACCATTTTGTAATTGTTTGATTTGTAAACCAAGAAAATATGATAATTCTCCCATGCGGGACATTTCAAATTCTTTGGTCATAATTTCGGAAAAGTCTTGGCATAATGTTTCATTGGTAGAACCAAAAATGATATCATCTACATAAATTTGAATAATTAAAATATCCCATTTTGAATGTTTAATGAAAAGTGTTTGATCAACCTTTCCAATTTGAAATCCAGAAGTTAATAGATAATTCATAAGCCGTTCGTACCAAGCACGTGGTGCTCGTTTCAAACCGTAAAGAGCTTTCTTAAGTTTATAAACATGGTCTGGATATTTCTCATGGATAAATAAAGGAGGTTGTTCAACATACACGTTTTCTTTTATAAAGCCATTTAGAAAGGCACTTTTAACATCCATTTGATAAAGTTTGAAATTATGAAAACATGCATAGGCCAACAAAATACGTATTGCTTCTAATCTAGCGACAAGAGCAAACGTTTCTTCGTAGTCAATTCCTTCCTCTTGATTATAACCTTGAGCGACTAACCTTGCTTTAAAACTGGTGATGTTAACTTGTTCGTCCGCCTTATTTTTATAGACCCATTTTGTTCCAATAATAATTTGATCACTTGGTCTAGGAACTAATTCCCAAACTTCATTGCGTTCAAACTGATTTAGTTCTTCTTGCATTGCAATGATCCAGTAGTCGTCTGTAGAAGCTTCCTTAGGGTTTTTAGGTTCGATATTGGAAAGGAATGCTACGTGGCCCATTTGATTTAATTTACTTCTAGTTCGGACATTTGAATTAATTTCTCCAACGACGTTTTGAACGAGATGATCCCGTAATATTCTTGGTGGAGATCTTAACTCATTGTTGTGATGAACAACATTCTCATCTTCTCTAGAATTATAAATTATGTTTTCATCATCTTCAAAATTTATATTGCCCGTATTTGTGACGTTATATGTAAGTTCATCATCATCTCTTATACTTGGTTTATGTAGAAAGTTTTCATCAAAAGATACATGAAGAGTTTCCTCAACAGTATTTGTTCTTTTATTAAATACCCGATAAGCTTTGCTTCGATCTGAATATCCTAGAAAGATTCCTTCGTCGGATTTCACATCGAATTTGCCAAGCTGATCTTTGGTATTCAATATAAAACATTTTGATCCAAAAACTTTAAAATATGAAATATTTGGTTTTCTTCCAGTAAAAAGTTCATATGGAGTATTTTTGGTAAGAGGTCGAATAGAAACCCGATTCAAAACATAATAGGCAGTTGCTACAGCTTCTGCCCAGAAATGTTTTGGAAGTGTGCTTCCATTTAACAAAGTTCTTGCACATTCTTGTAGAGTTCTATTCTTCCGTTCTACAACTCCATTTTGTTGTGGAGTTCTAGGAAACGAAAAGTTGTGAAAGATTTCTTTATTCTTACAAAAATGATGAAAAACTTCATTTTCGAACTCTCCTCCATGATCACTTCTAATGTTCTTAATTTTTAATCCTTTTAAATTTTGAATTCTTTTAACAAAATTTTTAAAATGATCAAAAGTGTCACTTTTATTTTTCATAAAAAAGGTCCAAGTATATCTAGAAAAGTCATCTACTATTACCAACACATATTTATTGTGATTTATGGAATGTACTTGAGTGGGTCCAAATAAATCCATGTATAGTAATTCAAGTGGTTGTAATGTAAAAATAACTTTCTTAGATTTAAAAGATGATTTAGTTAACTTTCCTAATTGACATGCATCACAAATATGATCAACTTTAAAGTTCATTTTTGGTAATCCTTTGATTAAATCATTTTTAGAAAGTTTGTTTATAGCTTTGAAGTTAATATGACAGAATCTCTTGTGCCATAACCAAGGATCATTCTCTTTGGCTATTAAGCACATATCTGAATTATGATTAATTTTCATATTCAGAATGAATATGTTTCTATATCTATTACCTTCAAAGATAAGGTTTTCATTGTGATCATAAATGCTACACTTATCCTTAGAAAATGAGATTTTGAATCCTTTGTCACACAATTGGTTAATACTTAACAAATTATGCTTCAAGTTTTTGACAAGTAAAACATTGGAAATGAGAGGTAAATTAGATATACTGTAATTGCTTCACATTGCCTTTGCCGATAATATAACCTTTGGAATTGTCTCTAAATGTGACAGAGCCTCCATTTGAATATGTGATATTTGTTAGCATATTTTTGTCTCCTGTCATGTGTTTTGAGCAGCCACTGTCGAGTATCCATTTTCCTCTTTTCTTAAGTGGGACCTGCAAAAAATAAAAGAATAACATTTGTACCCACCTTTTAATAGGGTCCTAAGAGTTAGGTCTTAGGAAACCAAACCCAAGAGGGTTCAGTATTCCCTTTATATAAATAATATTTATTTTTATGAACATTTTTCAAAAAGGACTCAATATACTTATTCCTAATCAAACTGTTGTTTGTTTTAAGAACCCATATTTTTATGGTTTTTGAGTTTTGATCCCTTTTTGGTTGAACTATGGTAGACTTAGGTTTAGAAATATTTCTCTTATTCTGCTTAATTTTTGGTGGAGCTACTGATTTCTTAGTATAATCTAGTCTTTCTTATTTGAGAGAGACTGAGAAGTTTCAATAATTTTAGATAAGTTTTCTCTGCCTTTATTAAAGTTAGACACATTTCTAGTAATAACATCTAACTTAGTTTTGAGACTAGTGTTTTCTAATTCGATCATTTTAACTTTTGATTTTAGCTCATGATTTTCAGAAACTAGAGCATCATTCTTTTCCTTTTGAGTCTTAATTTCTTGACTCAATAAGATAAGTTGAGAATTAACATTAGAAAATGAATCTTGAATTTTCTCAAGTTTTCTTCCAATATTTTCTTCTCATCTTTAAGCATATCTCTTTTGAATTCTACTCTATATTTATTTTCGAGAGCTTCTATATATTTTCTTTTGAGATTTTTCAAAGTATTTAATAATTCAGAATTTATTTCAATCATGTCATCAAAAGTAAGATCATTTACCTCATTATCAGTAGCCATGAAGCAGACATTTGCTTGTTCATTTTCACTATCACTGCTACTTTCAAAAGACGAAGAATCTGAGTCATCCCATGTCATCGAAAATGCCTTCTTTTTGAATTTGTCCTTTTTATATTTATTTTGTTTTCCCTTCCTTTGTTCTGGACAATCTTTTTGCATATGACCCTTCTTATGGCAATTGAAGCATTCTAGTACTGAGGATAATGGCTTATTGTTGAAGTTTCTTTTGCCATTATTTCGATTTCCTTTTCTGTACTTCAAAAATTTCTTAAAATTTTTAGCTATGAAAGCTAAATCTTCATCCTCTGAATCTGATTCCTCTTGTTCTGCATGAAATGCCATATTTTTCTTGTCTTGTGCTTGAACTGTTTTTGCCTGTAAATTCACTTCATAGGACGTTAAATTTCCTATTAACTCTTCCGGTTTCATGGTCGAAAGGTCGTTTGCTTCTTCAATAGCTAAGACTTTTCTTTCCCATTCATCGGTTAAAGAGTTTAGGATTTTGGACACGATATCAAAGTCAGAATACTTTTCTCCTAGTCCTTTTAGAGAATGATAAATATCATGAAATCGGGAGTACATATCATTTATGGACTCATCTTGCTTCATTCTGAAATTTTGAAATTGACTTTTGAGCATAGATATTTTGCTTTGTTTTACTTTGCTAGTTCCTTCATGAGTAACTTTAAGTGTTTGCCATATTTGATATGCAGTGTTACATATGCTAACTTGGTTAAATTCATTTTTATCTAATGCACAAAACAACATATTCATTGCTTTAGCATTAGCAGTAGCATCTTGTTTTTGTGCAGTTGTCCATGTAGAATATTCAGTAGTAGGTGCAGTATATTCTGCTTGTGTAACATTCCATCCATCAAATCTATTAGCTTGCATATAAATACGCATTCGTGTTGCCCAATAGTTTTAATTCATGCCATTGAATAGTGGAGGTCGTGTAGTAGATTGACCTTCAATGAAACTAGTGTTAGTGACAATGCTTGTGCTGGTGTTGTTTTCCATATTAGCTAAATATCAAATAACTGTGTAACGGTTATAATATGCCTTGCTTTGATACCAAATGAAAGAGAGTGTGGATCGTTCAATATGGAAATATACTAAATATGTATGAGATTAAAACATAGATAGTAGATAGTAGAGTAAAATAAAAATATAAGTGAGCACCAAGATTTTTATATTGGTTCGAACTTCCCGTTCTACGTCCAGTCCCAGACTCCTTCTGAAATTTCACTAAAACAACAACCCTCACTTAACCCGGAGGAACAGGTCTATACAACCCCTGAGCAGTCGAACAGGGACCTGAGCAGCAGAACAGGATTTCGCCTCAGCAGCCGAAGAGGACTTCACAATGCCTGAGCAGCAGAACAGGACTTCTACTAAAAATTGTCTGGCTAATGTGTTCTTGATAACACAGATATGTCAATGTGTGTACACCCTTCCTATAATCAAATCCTCAAGAGTATTTGTGTGTGTATTGATTGAAAGGAAGTTAATCACTTAGAATCGAAGTATGTATAGATTAACTCGAAGATTCAAGCGATATAGAGTTTGTGATTGCTTTGAATTGCAAAGAATAGAGAAAGAATAGATTTAGAGAATAAAGCTAGAAAAAATGTTTATTTGTGTAATGAATCAAAACATGCTTATATAGAGGATATATAGATGCAATTATTCATGAAGGATCTCAATCAAAAGTTACATCCGTTCCTCTTGAAATTGGATTGAAACCCCTTCGCGAATGATCGTGTCTTTTCAGAAAAATAGCCGTTATTTTTCATTCAGACAACTGACTCAGAAGTGCCAGTCAACCGAATTTCAAAAGTGTGCATGTTTGTGCAAATATTTGTGCACTGGCACAGGTCAGTCCGCTGGTTGACCTAAGTCAGTCGACTGACCTGTGCTAATTTGCACAGATCATACTAAAAAATTTATATTTGAATTTAAAAACATTTTTGTGTGTGTGACTATTTGAGGAATGATTTTAACAATATTTTCACATAATTAAGACTCAAAATTGTGATAAATATATACTATATCCTGATTTGAAATCTTGTCTTGTTTGTAGTTCCATTCTCTTTTTGTCGCCACGTTACATCATCTTGTAATCTATGTTCGTCAACAGTTGTTGAAGTTCTTCGTCATGAATCAAAACCATGATTCAACAGACGTATCCTCTATTAAATAGTGATTCACTTCCATAATTTCCACCCGACCCAACTACAGTCACTTGATGGATGCCATGCCATGATTTGACTATAATCAAAGCAGATCTTTCATATTGAAGATCGATAGTATTCTCAAGTCGAGAGAATTGTGTAAATCAGTCACATCGATATTTTCTGTTTGACCTTAGTTATATTAACAAACATAAAATTATCGAGTGAGTTGTTCCATGTTTATCTAATAATTATCAGTATGTAACCCCCAGCTTCCCTCAGCAGTCATGAGTGATACACTGCCTAACATTTGGAGATCATTACGTACTCTAGTCTTAACGGATACACTGATATTCTGTCTCGATACATCTTTATTAGGAACATTTAAAATGGTATATTTGTTTTCATTGTAATAAATTACTTGCGGCTACAACACTTTGTACCTACTATAACAAAACATATCATTTATGGATTTTCTTTAATATACTTTTAATCAAATTAATTAATTAATATAACACATTATATCAAGTATATAATAGAAAGAAAACACCTTTTATTTCGAACAAGATTTGTTACTGAGTTAGATATATGTAACTAATTACATAATCGCCCTTAGGGCATACCCCTAACAATATCAATCTTCGGGTACACAAGCTACATCAACTGAATCAATCACTGTGTTTGGTTCCATCCCGATTCTACCCTCCCTAGAGGGTACCACTTTGGGTTTCGGTGCTGAAACGATCCACGCTCTAGATGAGGAGGCTATGAGCGATATTCATGGGATCCAGGGAGACAAAGATATTGTCATTATTGGGGCCACTGAGCGTACGTCTAGGCCTTCGATTTAGGAGGAGAAGAAAATTCAGACTTTAAAATAAAGGCCATCAAGAAGGAGAAATTTGATGACATCCCTCATCACTTATCGATTTTGTTGCTTATGGAGGCAACTGTCATTTCTACTTCTACCCACATTTCTGACAATTACAACAGTGAACAACAAATTTCTAACACTCGACGCTCAGTTACAACAATACACTGCACAATCATTTGCAGCCAACAATTCAGTATTTGTATTACTAGAAATCAATCAAAGGTTACATCTTATGACGAAAAGGCAACGACTGTTCAACGAATCAGATAGAACTTTTCAGACTAAAGATTGCAGTTTTTCAAAGCACGTCATGTTCACACAAGACGTACTTTGGAGGGCAAATGTTATCCCATTTTTTGGCAAGGCCATGACACCAAGGAGCGTCCGTCCCAAAGATCGGTTAAACATAGGTCTACTATGGATACTGGCACATTTAGTCTGAGTCCGGATCGAGCTACAACTGATAGGACAGGACAAGCAAAGCTACGAGAGCCAACGTTCCAAATTTCAAGTCAATCGGGATTCATATGCTCAAGATATTGATCGATCAAGGTCAAGGAAACCAACTCTATTCGTATCCGTACAAATTCGTATCCATCCCTTCAGAAAGATTTTTCTCGTATCCATCAATCATCGACTTCCTTCGTATCCATCAAAGCCAGACTACTTCATATCCACAGAGAGTTGCCATTTCGTATCGATCTTGTTTGCTCCACTTCGTATCTGTCAGCAAACAACACTTTGTATCGATCTTATTCATACATGCTTCATATCGATCTCTCCATCAACTCAGTTCGTATCGATCGGCCATTGATCGATACGAAACACACCACTAAAAAGATCGATACGAAATAGCACTTAAAAACATCGATACGAAGTCAGAGTCTTCAATCGATACGAAGAGCCTAAGTTCATATCGATACGAATTAAAGTGGAAATTATCGATACGAAGTAGCCTCAGACATCGATACGAAATAAAGTCAAAGTCATCGATATGAAAGGAATACACTAGGTCGATACGAATGAAGCATGTAAGAGTGGAAGACTCGGTCACTCAGCATGAAAAGTGGATCGATCCTAGAATATAGCGCCGCATCACTCCGATCGATACGCAAGTGATGGATACGAACAGATCGATACGAAATGGATCGATACAAAGGCGCCAACCTATGGAGATGTCAAACTTGGATCGATCATAACTCAAAATCTACAACTCAAAATGCTACCAAATTTTCGCAGAAGCTTGCGTACCACCTCTACTTGGTCCTTATCGATCTCAGCTCAAATGGAGTCATTTTTGATCGATACGAATTGTATACGTATCGATCCCAAATGTCCAGGGATCGATCTGGTGGGCCCACCCATGTGAGAGAAGGAGTCTCCCGAGATCTGAGCCAGATATTTTCAGCCTACACCTATAAATAGCAGTCCTAGGCCTTCATAAAAGGGACTTTGGACTCTGCTACGCCAATATTCTGCTGGAAACTCCATTGTATCTCGAGTGCTTGAGAGTGTACTGTTGTAATCAGTTGTAACCAGTTAGCAAAGTCAATAAAACAACAAACTTTCCATAGTGGATGTAGGCTACAACGCCGACCCACTCTAAATTCTTGTGTTCTTGCATTTCTGTTTGTCTATTTTGGCGTGTTTGTTAGATTAACCTCCTTTTTCATTTATATTCTTCATTTTAATCTCTTCAAATACGTCCGAAGAGTGTTGTGTCCAACTTTAGTACAAACACTTTAGTGCTTTCACTTAGAAAACCCATCTTTTCTCCTGCTCGTTGGATTTACTACCGTCGTTGGATTGCAAGAATCTAAGGAGAAGATCCAGATCTCATATCCAATAGTTCTTCCATCCTATTCAGGTTGCATCAAATCTAAGAAGGAGCTACATCATTCACCATGGTTACTACTAGGACCACCTCAACTGCTGCAGATCAGGAAGGACGGGATAGACAAAACCCCACGCAGCTACCCGCAACAGGTCAGAACTCAACTGGACCTTCAGATCCACAAGGCCTTGTCACCAGGGAGGAATTCCAAATGCTGATGTAGGAACTGACTCAGAGCCACCAGCAGCTCACCCAGCAGATCCATGCCAACACAGAGCTAACCAATGACTGAATGAGGAAAGATAAAGGAGATCCAGAAGGGATCATGCCTCCTATTCATCCACTGAAAGCTCAGCTTCCTCCGACTTCAACCATGGATCTACATGTCCATGGTTGGATGGAAGCTACACGCAAGCCCCCGGGCATCAGCATACTCTGAACCTTGGACAAGCTGGAGCTAGTCCTACTATAGGGCACCAGGCTGGACCCTCCTCCCGAGGAGGGGCACTTCCCTATCATCCCACTGATAGCCATGCATCCTCCGCCACCATAGACTTGGAAGCTGACCTTCGAAACCGAGCAGATACGACCCTTCGCCAACACAGTCATGCTATTACCCTATGTGCCTGAAAATATGGAACCAAGGAGGCGAGGCATGGACCGTCGACCATGCCCGAACCGTCCTCGCATTGTGGAACCCGACCACACCTTGGCCCAGAATGTCCAAATGCCAGACATTCCAACCATGATCTGTCAGATGATCCGTGAAAGTCAGGGCCTCACCAATGACGATTAGGGAATCTCCCAGAGTCATACACCATTCACCGAGGACATCATCTATACTGAACCACCTCGCCGATTCAGGATGCCGACTTTACCTGTTTATAAAGGGAGTTCAGACCATAACCAACACACCTTAAAGTATGAATGGCTTATGAATGCCGCACGAGCTAACGATGCGGTCAAATGTATAAACTTTCCTATCTCCCTTGGGATATCGCAACCATGTGGTTTACTCGCATACCGCCCCGATCCATTTCATGCTTTGATCAGTTAGCTACGAAATTTGTCGAACAGTTTCGTATGCCCATCACGAGGCTAAAGGATGTTAACACCTTATCCAGCGCCACTCAAGCTTTAGGAGAGACACTCAGACGCTATTTGGAAAGGTCTCATGCCACATGTGCAGAGATTAGTAATGCTAATGATAATTCCATATTGATGGCGCTGACCAAAGGAATCGATCTTGATTCTGAATTTGGCAATTGGTTGGCTGGGTAACCCCCCACATCACTGGATCGTTTCTATGCTAAGGCGGCCCAGTTCTTAAGGCAAGAAGACGCTAGACAATCTAGAAAGCAGGATGATGCGGGGCCCAATGTGGAAGGCATTCAAAGTAACGTCACTGTGAAACAAACCGGTGAGAGTTCCGATAAAGTGCAGTTAAATATACAGAATAAGCAGAATCAGTAGAAAGGCGATGGAAGTCAGGGTAAGAAGCGGTATCAAAATCGTGGACCGCGATGTAGAGCTCCCATGTTTGACACCTATACTCCCTTGAATACATCCCTGGAGAATGTTTATTTGCAAACCTATAATACTGGGCAATATAAAAAGCCTGCTCCGAAACAGTTGTCTGAGAAGCAAATTCAATCTGGGAAATTCTGTAGATTCCATGATTGCTATGGTCACAATACCAATGAGTGTCGCCATTTACAGGACATCATTGAGAAGTTAATCCGAGATAGGAAGTTGGAACAATTTGTTCGGGCGCCGCAGGCTGGAGGTGCGGGCCCATCAAACTAGAATCAAGTTCAGAATCGGGCTAGACCGGAGGAACCCGTGCGTACTAGCGGGAGGTTGGTTATTAACACAGTTAGTGGTTGTCCTTACCCATCTGATCGAAGCTGGAAGGAAATGAAGTCCTATGCCAGCTCTATTAGGCATGCAGACTTCGAATGTTGCAGTAATCTTGATGATGGGGCTCCGACAAAACAACAAAAGACGTTGACAAATGACATCATTTTTCGAGACAAAGATGCCGATAAAGTCGAAGCCCCACCATTGATCCACTAGTCATATCAACTCAAGTAGGTCCTGCTTGGATGAAGAGGATCTTGGTAGATAGTGGAAGCTCCGTGAATATTCTCTTCAAATCAGCTTATGACCGGATGAAAATGGAAGCTATGGACTTAAAGCCGTGCCAGTCTCGCATACATGGCTTTAATGGAAGTGCAACGACATCCACTAGGATCGTGGAATTACTAGTGGAGTTGGGAATTGGAGATCGCCGAAGAGTCCAGATTCTACAATTTGTTGTGTTGGACATTAACTCTCCGTATAATGCTTTCTTGGGCCGACCGACCCTAGCTGCATTCAGGGCAGCCCCATGGTGCTTAACTCTTAAGTTCCCCACAAACAACGGGGTTGGAGTTGTACAAGGAGATCAGGCGGTTGGGCGTTCTTGTTATGTTACTGAGCTGCGGGAGGCGCAGCGGAAGGAGAAGGGAAAGGGCATAAGGGAATCTCTCTGCGTCCGTTTTACTGATAATTGGCAGCTAACGCCTAGGCCTAGGCCCGGGTGCCACAACCAATTTCTAAAAGATCTTGATCCAAGAGATGATGATAATGAAGAGGAAGTCAAAGACAGTTAGGCTTCCCCGGCAGAGTTGACGATAGATGATGATAATGACTCGAGAATGATAAAGGTTGGATCTCAGCTAAGCCAGCAGATGAGGGAGGAATTGGTTGAATTTCTTCGGGAAAACCTCGACGTGTTTGCTTGGACACACTCAGACATGTGTGGGATCTCGCCGGACATCGCGAGCCATACATTGAATATTGACCCACGACATGTCCAGTCAAGCAGAAAAGGCGCGGTATGGATCTAGAGAGATCTGCCACCCTGAAAGAAGAGGTCGATAAACTCAAGACGAACGGGTTCATCCGAGATGCATTATATCTAGAGTGGATATCCAACCCGGTACTTGTTAGGAAATCCAACGGGAAATGGAGGACTTGCGTGGACTACTTAGATTTGAATAAAGCATGACCCAAGGACAGTTTTCCGCTTCCTAGAATTGATCAGCTTGTAGATTCAACGGTCGGACACGAGCTCTTGTCTTTTATGGATGCGTATTTTGACACAATCAGATACCGATGCACCTACCCGATCAGGAGCATACCAGCTTTGCCACCGATCTGGGACTCTTTTTCTATAAAGTGATGTTGTTCGGACTTAAGAACGCTGGGTCGACCTATCAATGACTTGTCAACCGAATGTTTGCTAACCAAATCGGGAAAGCTATGGAGGTGTACATGGACGATATGCTTGTAAAGTCACGGCTCTCCATCAATCATGTCAAAGACTTGGAAACAATGTTCAACATCCTCCAAGAGTACCGAATGAAGCTCAACCCGTTGAAGTGTCACTTCGAAGTCGCATCCGGAAAGTTCCTTAGATTCATTGTCAACGCTCGAGGCATTGAAGCCAATCCTAAAATGATCTGGGCAATTCGGAATCTCGAGACTCCCAGAACTATAAAGCAAGTACAAAGCCTCAACGGGAAGGTGGTAGCTTTGAGCAAATTCATCTCCAAATCCACCGACAAGTGCATTCCCTTCTTTGATCTGATCAGGAAAGGAAAGCAGAACTTTGAATGGACTGAGGAGTGTGAAGGCGCATTCCGAGCACTAGTTCAACATCTAGCAACGCCACCTATTCTGTCAAAGCCGATTGATCATGAGAGGCTATAAATCTATCTGGTAGTTTCAGCAAGTGCAATTAGTGTTGCATTAATTCGGGAGGAGGATCGAATACAACGACATGTCTATTACATTAGCAAGCGATTGACCGGGGCAGAGAGGAACTATCCAAAGTTGGAAAAGCTAGCTTACTGCCTTGTCATTGCCTTAAGAAAGCACCATCCATATTTCCAGGCCCATCCGATCAGTCTACACCGACCAGCCATTACAATGGGTCCTTACGTGGCCTGAGACGTCTGGTAGGTTGCTTAAGTGGAACATCGAGTTGAGTTAGTTTGATATTGCCTATACACCGAGACGAGCCATCCAAGGACAAGTTCTGGCGGACTTCATCGCTGAATTTACTATACCAAAGGACTTGCCCGAAACCAGTGAATCTCCCGAATATATATGGAAGCTATACACAGATGGCGCATCAAATGACCGATGCTCAGGTGCTGGAGTTGTACTCGAAACCCAAAAGGTCGATCCATATGTTATGCTTTGAAGTTTGATTTCCGTTCGACTAATAATGAGGCCGAGTACGAAGCTTTACTCACGGGACTCAGACTTGCCAGAGATTTGAGAATTATTGCTGTAGAGATTTAGTGTGATTCGCAATGGTCGTATGCCAAGTTTGGGGAGAATACCAAGCTAAAGACCGGAGGTTGGCTGCTTATCTCGCTCGGGTCCAGGAATTACTGAATCAGTTCGATTATTATGCTATCTATTGCATACCCCGAGAACGCAATCAAAAGGCCGATTCTTTAGCAATACTGGCCAGCACCGTTGAAGCATAGCAAATGGGACTCGTCCCTGTTGAGACACTTACCTCTCTAAGTATCGATCAGATAGAGACAAACTGGGTGCATGAAGCCACGCCCGAGAAGGAGTCATGGATGTCCCCTTTCAGAAATTATCTTGAGCATGGAGCTTTTCCCGAACGCAGAAGTGAGAAAAGACAAGTTCTCCGAAAAGCTTCACGATTCATTATCCAGAATGGAGTCATGTATAGGAGAGGATACTCTGTTCCTTTACTCCGGTGTATCTCCCACGAAGAAATCAAACGAGTATTACACGATGTACACGAAGGAGAATGCGGCGATCACACTGGAAGGCAAGCCCTTGCTAAGAAGATACTCCGATACAGGTATTATTGGCCGACTGTGAAACGAGATGTATCAGACTATGCCAAGAGATGTGACAAATTCCAAAAACATGCCCAGATTCCAAGGGCCCCGCCTACCGAAATCACTCAGATGGTCAGTCCATAGCCATTCGCCACATGGGGCATCGATATAATTGGACCTTTACCTCTGGCTAAAGGTGGTGTGAAGTACGCCATCGTTGCAGTTGACTACTTTACCAAATGGGTGGAAGTTGAGCCCTTTGCTACTATCACGACGAAGAAAGCAATCAACTTTGTAGTCCGCAACATCATCTACCATTTTGGCCTCCCACATACGATTATCACTGACAACGGGACCCAGTTCGACCGTGTCGAGTTCAAGAACTTCTGTCAACGTTTCCATATTCAGAAGAAGTTCTCAGCGGTTGCTCACCCTCAAGCAAATGGATAGGTCTAAGCTGTTAATAAAGTTATCAAGTCCATTCTGAAGAAGCGACTGGAAAAGGCTGGAGGCAGATGGGTCGATGAACTTCCCATGGCCTTATGGGCATATTGAACCACCCACAAGTCCGTGACCAGCCACATTCCATTTTCACTTTCCTCCGGCTCTGAAGCTGTTATTCCAGTTGAATTAGAAGTACCTTCTCATCATGTGACATATTATGACCCGAAGACGAAAGCCATATTACTCGCCGAATCTCTGGATTTATTGGATGGGAAGCGTGAAGAGGCTGATTTGAGGGCAACCGCGCATCGAAGTCGAGTCGCCCGATTATACAATGCTAAGGTCCGACCCGAACCTTTGAACTTGGTGATCTCGTACTCAAGAGAATCTATCCGGTCCCTTCACATATGAAACCAACATGGGAAAGGCCGTATGTCATCGAACAGAGACTTAGAGACGACACATTCAAATTATCAACTGTTGATGGTCTCACTTTGCCGAGAGCTTGGAACAGCGAGAGTCTCAGTCGCTACTACACATAACAGGCTTTGTTTATTCATTTAGTCTACTTTTCATTGGAAATTTGTTTATGCATTTCGAAATTTGAACTTGTAATAAGGCAACTGACTTTACCGTACTTTCTTATTTCAGCAATAAAATGCAAACTCGTCGAGCCAGAGCGGCGATTCTTGAAATGCGTCTTGCGACCATCACAATGCACGGAGTGCTAAGTTCCATCCCACGGTGGGACTTATTCAAATAAGGAGTGACTGTGATACGACCGGTCACTCGCTAAGTGAAACCCTAGGCTCGGGGGCAAACAACTACACTGAAGCCAAAAAGGATTGATACACGACAATCCTATAACAAACTCCGGTTCCCAGAGTGTGAATTGGAGTATAAATTGCAAATCCAAAATGTGGGTTCGAAGAAGGTGGACCCATCCATCCATGATTTCGCCCATGTACAATCTAAATTCGAGGAGGATGGATCCGTCCATCCACGTCCTTGTCCCTATTTTTGCAAGCTCGAGGAGGATGGATCCATCCATCTACGACTTCGCTTACCTACCCAGGGTTGATGTGATCCGACCGTCCATGTCCCTGATCAACTTATCATTCCCAGAGTGCGAACAAGATAACAACACTTAGGAAGATATGACTGACCGTCTATCGATCAACTCCAGATTCCTAGAGTGCGAACTGGAGTATAAACATCAACTTAGGTGTGACTGACCAACCATCGACTAACTCTAAGTCCCCAGAGTGCGGGCTGGAGTATAAACATAAACCGGGTGTGAACCGACCGACCGTGAGACAACTCTGAGTCCTCGGAGTGCTGACCGGAGTATAAACACAAATTGGGTGTGACTAACAACCCACAAATCAATCTAGGTCCCCAGAGCGCGAACGAGATTCTAAATATTAAACGGGTGTGACTGACCGCCCATAAAATAACTCAAGTCCCCAGAGTGTGGACATAATTTTAAACATCAAGCGGGCGTCACCGACTGCCAGCGCACAAGTTCAGTCCCCAGAGTGTGGATGCGATTACCAATAAATGAGCGGGTGTGATCCGACCACTCGAACTCATTCCACTCTGACTTAGTTCCGACTAAGTTAAATTAAAATTGTTGAAGACGGATAGCGACTATCGTCCAACCACTTCAATTCTCTCCAGAACTAGCGGCATAACTCAAGCACAAGCCGTTAACCAAAATAGCGCAATATTGGGACTCAAGTTGACGTTTGGTTACGACCCAAAGCCATGACTCCGGGATTTAACAACCGAACTCAAGTTCGATCCAGAGAGTAAAGCTTCACAAATACAGTGAATGGAAATTCAAGTGCTAAAACACTTAAGCAAATAAACTCGAAGTTGTGCCAAAAAAAAAGGAGATTTTATTTCATCTATTCTTTGGAAGCAAAACAAGTACAAAACACTTATTCCAAGAATTCCTGTAAGCAGGGGCCGAACCCGCATCTATACACGGCCTATAGAAAGCAAAATAAAGTTCTATTCTACCTATCTACCAAAAATAGGGAAACGAATAGACATGTTTACTCCCTATGTTTCTTCTTCCTCTTCTTCTTCGGTGTTGATCCGCTGGAACTACCGCTCGGATGTATCTTCGACCTCTTGCCTTTCCCTGGTTGATCCCCGGTTGGGGGAATTATGGTAGTCTCTTCCTCCGTACTCACGGAGATCGGGATGCTTTCTAGATGCGGAGTCGGAGGAACAGGGACACTTTCAACATGAGAGGATATAGGAGGTACGCCAGTGACAATGATTGTACCGCCGGGAGAAATCATACGCAAAGGGGCCGGGCCGGGACCCGCCATACCACCTCCAATGCTACTGGCTTGTGCGGCTGCTTCCATTTCAGCATTGATCTCCGCCATTATCTCTTCCTCATGAATTGCTTGAGCTTCCACGGAATGCTACTAGTTGGGCCAGAGGAGCTGGCTGTGAATGCGCCTTCGCCCATGACAAAAGGTAGGTCGGTAATAAGTGGATCGCTGTAATGACTGAGGAGCTCTTCCATCATTTGTTCGTCGAGAATAAAAGTCCTCTCATGAACTTCCCTGGTCGATGTAGCGGCTGTAGTCATCGTCGCCTCCATCATAATAGCCTCCTGCTCATGATGCAACTCTTGGGTTGTAGGAGGCTCGGTCGGTGCAGATCCTTTAATTGAATGGAGATAAGAAAAGATATTAGTAATGACCACTGATAGTGCTCCAGACTTTGGATAAATACAGGAAGTGTTCAGAATACCTTCCTTAGATTGGCTCGCGAGTGGAGCCGGAGCGCCTTTAGACTCTTGCTCGTGAACCAGAGTCAATTGTGGCTGATCGGGGTCATAAGCTGGAACAGCTGGAGGGTCTACTATAGAAATTAGTTCGGGTTGAGTTGCTGCAGGCAGTTCAGAACTTGTTTCATGATGTTCAACTCCAGACCCTTCTCCAACTTCCAAATGTTGAGCGGTGAGCTTTTCCTTTTCAAATGTGACAATGGCATCATGGAGAACCTTTCTTTCATCCTCGGTCAATATCCGGTTCTCCAGCTCAAACTCATCAATAGACGTTGTGTGATGATCTGCCTTTTCATCTTCAACCAAGCGGCACCAAGCATTATACATATGTGATGGGTAATCTTCGAGCCAGCTCAGGTTGCGGTGCTTCAGAACATTGACGTTATATGCGATCAGGAAATCTTCAATGTCACCCTCCAACCTGGCCTCCGCCGCTCTTACTTCTCCCTTAACCCTGACCTCGGCTTCTTGAACCTTTAGCATTGCCGCATCCCTCTCATTCCTGAGCATAACAGCCTGCTCGCATGCTTCCTGAGCAGCTTTATTGGCATCGTCTTTTTCCTTGACGACTTCAGCAAATTTGGCTTTTAGTTCCTTGAGCTCTTTTAGCGAAGCATCCCTTTCGGCTACTACCATGGTGGTCCTATGGCCCATCTCTTCGACCAAGGTCAAGTGTTCCTGCCTCATTTTCTCCATAGACTTATTCGCCTCATTGACTTTCTTCAAGGCCTCCGTTTCCGAGTTCCTCAAAGTGTTGTTCTCAATAGTAAGCACTTGAACTATGCGATCATTTTGGGCAAGGTCTTTCTCCAGATTTTCAATTGTCTTTGCCCGCTCGAAGGCCACTGCAGAAGCTTTCACCGCCATTTTCACCCATTCCCGATACTGATTGTAGACATCATACACATAGTCATGGACAGTCTTCTCTGCCCCAGCAGGGATCCACTTCAAGTTCGGGAGGAAGTGAAAGCCATCAAAGCAGATATTAGGGAATTCCGTTTTCAACTGAGCTATTCGGATGGCTCCCTCTCCCATGGTCTCCGTATCCACTGATGTAGTGACGACAGGAGCATCTGTCCCAGTTCTACAGCGCTGCTCGCCAGATCTCGAAGTTTGTGAAGGCACTGGTTGGTGTGAAGTTTCGGTAGTTTGTTTTCCAGATCCGAAGGGTTGCGTTGGACCTCTAGGTGGCGGAGAGCATGACTGGGAGCGGTGCCTATACTCCCTCTCCCTATCTCTTTCCCTCTCGTAACGCTCCCTCTCTTGACTGGAGTAGCCGTGATCGTGTTCTCTTTCGGCCTCACATCTGTGGGACTCAGAATATGAACTAGATGAATGGCGTGCAGAATGGAGGCTACCAAACATAGTCCCCACCTCGACATCATATCTGTAAAATGAAAAGAGAAACAGAGTTGGTAATCTCCAAAGATGAATAGCTTGTGATTAGAAATTGTGTGGTGCCGTGAAGTGTGTGTAAGCATGTGCAAACCCCCCAACCAACCGGTTGTAATAGCCGTACTCGAAGGAGTTGGCTCTCCTATGTCTAAGGCGCTTTGAAGTCCCTCTAACCCGGTATCTTGGTGCAAAGGCAAGTCATCCGAAATGGGGATGTCCGCCAGTTCCGCAAAAGAGCTCTCCATCTGCGAAGGAGGAATCTCTTGACTAGTAGTAGACAAAGAGACTACGATGGTTTTGTTCCTTACAGATTTTCGAGCAGTAGACTTGCCTCTTTTCTTCCGCTCTAAAGATCGAGGACTTTGCGAAGGCTCGGCTGCGGGCTCATCTCCAACAGACATGTTCTCATCACCGCCCTGTTCAGTAATTACTATCCCGGGAGCTCTCCCTCGAGCTTGCCTCACCGAGGCCATCCTAAGAACTCCTACGAGTCCAATGCTTTGATCTCTATTAATTAGCCCAATGGCAACCAGATTCTCGTCCGTAAGGACTTCATCGATCTCTCTGTACTCGACGGTAACCTCTTGAAGAACTCTTACTATCTCCTTAAACTGAGCAACTTCAGGTCGTAGAATTGAAGCTGTAAAAGAAAGAAAATGTTAGACCTGACATCAATTGCTATTATCCAGTTAATCAACAAAGAGGCTAGGGCACTTATGTCTTGCTAGCCACCGTCTGGCGAACCCCGGTGGACACCGAACATAGAACCATTCGGTCTTGAAATAGCTCGGCTTGCTCCAAGCCCCGACCATGATCTGACAGTTCCTAACTGCCTCTAAGAAAGTGAAGGAAGGATTATCTCCTTTATTAAATCATGAGTTTTGATTCATGACAAGGAGCATTAACAAAGACTATATGGCGATAGCAACAAAAAGAGAGTAACATATACATGGTATAAACTACAAAGAGAAGAGACTTCAAACCTAGTTTTCGTATGATTATTTATTATGTTTTTGAGTCTTAGATATGTTTAGATACTGTTAAAATCATTCCTCAAGTAGTTACACTTGCACACAAAACAAATTATTTTCGTTTGTATATGCATTGAAATTCACTATGCAAAATTGCACAGGTCAGTCGACTGACCTGGTGCAAAATGCATAGTGAACAGAGAATATATATACAAATTTGAATTTCAGTCAACTGAGCTTCTGAACTCAGTCGACTGACCTGCGTATAACGGCTATATTTTCTGAACGGATGCTTCCTCTCGTGAAGAGTTTCAATCCAATTCGAAGAGTAATGGCTGCATCTATTGATTGAATCTCTTAGCAAAAGGTTGTATCTATCTATGCACTATATAAACACATCAAAATAATTTACCAAATCACCGATTCATGAATAATTTACTGATCTTACTTACTCTCTATATTCTCTGCATTCAAAAGCAATCAAACCATCTTCATTGCTTGAATCTTTGAATTCATATTCATATTCTTTGATTCATAGTGATAATCTTCCTTTCATATCTTCACACACACTCATATACTTGAGCATTCGATTATAGGAAGGGCGTACACACATTGACATATCTGTGTTATCAAGAACACATTAGTCAGACAATTTTATATACTAGTAGAAGTCCTGTTCTGCTGCTTAGGCATTATGAAGTCCTCTTCAGTTACTGCGACATCCTATTATGCTGCTCAGGAGTTTGTTAGATACCTATTCCTCCAGTTTAAGTGAGGGTTATTGATTAGTTAAATTTCAGAAGGAGTCCGGGACTGGACGTAGAACGGGAAGTTCGAACTAGTATAAAAATCTAGGTGTGCTCACTTTTATTTTTTACTTTACTCTACTATCTACTATCTTTGTTTTAATCTCATACATATTTAGTATATTTCCATATTGCATGATCCAAACTCTCTTTCATTTGGTATCAGAGCAAGGCATCTTATAACCATTACCCATTTATTTGATATTTTGCTAATATGGAAAACAACACCAGCACAAGCACTGTCACTAACACTAGTTTCATTGAAGGTCAATCTACTACACGACCTCCACTATTCAATGGCATGAATTACAACTATTGGGCAACACGAATGCGTATTTATATGCAAGCCAATGGTTTTGATGCATGGAATGTTACACAAGTAGAATATACTACACATACTACTGAATATTCTACATGGACAGCTGCACAAAAACAAGATGCTACTGCTAATGCTAAAGCAATGAATATGTTGTTTTGTGCATTAGATAAAAATGAATTTAACCGAGTTAGCATATGTAACATTGCATATCAAATATGGAAAACACTTAAAGTTACTCATGAAGGAACTAGCAAAGTTAAACAAAGCAAAATATCTATGCTCAAGAGTCAATTTCAAAATTTCAGAATGAAGCAAGATGAGTCCATAAATGATATGTACTCCCGATTTCAAGATATTTATCATTCTCTAATAGGACTAGGAGAAAAGTACTATGACTTTGATATCGTGTCCAAAATCCTAAACTCTTTAACCGATGAATGGGAAAGAAAAGTCTTAGCTATTGAAGAAGCAAACGACCTTTCTACCATGAAACCAGAAGAGTTAATAGTAAATTTAATGTCATATGAAGTAAATTTATAGGCAAAAAGAGTTCAAGCACAAGGCAAGAAAAATATGGCATTTCATGCAGAACAAGAGGAATCAGATTCAGAGGATGAAGATTTAGCTTTCATAGCTAAAAATTTTAAGAAAATTTTGAAGTACAGAAAAGGAAATCGAAATAATGGCAAAAGAAACTTCAACAATAAGCCATCATCCTCAGTACTAGAATGCTTCAATTGCCATAAGAAGGGTCATATACAAAAAGATTGTCCAGAACAAAGGAAGGGAAAACAAAATAAATATAGAAAGGACAAATTCAAAAAGAAGGCATTTTCGGTGACATGGGATGACTCAAATTTTTCGTCTTCTGAAAGTAGCAGTGATAGTGAAAATGAACAAGAAAATGTCTGCTTCATAGCTACTGATAATGAGGTAAATGATCTTACTTTTGATGACATGATTGAAATAAATTCTGAATTATTAGATACTTTGAAAAATCTCAAAAGAAAATATAAAGAAGCTCTTGAAAATCAAAATAGAGCAGAATTCGAAAGAGATATGCTTAAAGATGAGAAGAAAATATTGGAAGAAGAACTTGAGAAAATTCAAGATTCATTTTCTAATGTTAATTCTCAACTTACCTTCTTGAGTCAAGAAATTGAGACTCAAAAAAAAGAATGATGTTATAGTTTCTGAAAATCATGAGCTAAAATCAAAAGTTAAAATGATCGAATTAGATAACACCGGTATCAAAACTAAGTTAGACGATATTACTAGAAATGTGTCTAACTTTAATAAAGGCAAAGAAAACTTATCTAAAATTATTGAAACTTCTTAGTCTGTCTCAAATAAGAAAGGACTAGGTTATACTAAGAAATCAGTAGCTCCACCAAAAATTAAGCAGAATAAGAGAAATATTTCTAAACCTAAGTCTACCATAGTTCAACCAAAAAGGGATCAAAACTCAAAAACCATAAAAATATGGGTTCCTAAAACAAACAACAGTTTGATTAGGAATAAATATATCGAGTCCTTTTTGAAAAATGTTCATAAAAATAAAAATTATTTATATAAAGGGAATACTGAACCCTCTTGGGTTTGGTTTCCTAAGACCTAACTCTTAGGACCCTATTAAAAAGTGGGTACCAATGTTATTCTTTTATTTTTTGCAGGTCCCACTTAAGAAAAGAGGAAAATGGATACTCGACAGTGGCTGCTCAAAACACATGACAGGAGACAAAAATATGCTAACAAATATCACATATTCAGATGGAGGCTCTGTCACATTTGGAGACAATTCCAAAGGTTATATCATCGGCAAAGGCGATGTGAGCAATTACGGTATATCTAATTTACCTCTCATCTCCAATGTTTTACTTGTTAAAAACTTGAAGCATAATTTGTTAAGTATTAACCAATTGTGTGACAAAGGATTCAAAATCTCATTTTCTGAGGATAAGTGTAGCATTTATGATCACAATGAAAATCTTATCTTTGAAGGTAATAGAGATAGAAATATATACGTTCTGAATATGAAAATTAATCATAACTCAGATATGTGCTTAATAACCAAAGAGAATGATCCTTGGTTATGGCACAAGAGATTCTATCATATTAACTTCAAAGCTATAAACAAACTTTCTAAAAATGATTTAGTCAAAGGATTCCCAAAAATGAACTTTAAAGTTGATCATATTTGTGATGCATGTCAATTAAGAAAGTTAGCTAAATCATCTTTTAAATCTAAGAAATTTATTTCTACATTACAACCACTTGAATTACTACACATGGATTTATTTGGACCCACTCATGTACAATCCATAAATCACAATAAATATGTGTTTGTAATAGTAGATGACTTTTCTAGATATACTTGGACCTTTTTTATGAAAAATAAAAGTGATAATTTTGATCATTTTAAAAAAATTGTTAAAAGAATTCAAAATTTAAAAGGATTGAAAATTAAGAACATTAGAAGTGATCATGGAGGAGAGTTCGAAAACGAAGTTTTTGATCATTTTTATAAGAAGAAAGGAATCTTTCACAACTTTTCGTTTCTTAGAACTCCACAACAAAACAGAGTTGTAGAACGGAAGAATAGAACTCTATAAGAATGTGCAAGAACTTTGTTAAATGGAAGCATACTTCTAAAACATTTCTGGGCAGAAGCCGTAGCAACTGCTTGTAATGTTTTGAATCGGGTTTCTATTCAACCTCTTACCAAAAATACTCCATATGAACATTTTACTGGAAGAAAACCAAATATTTCATATTTTAAAGTTTTTGGATCAAAATGTTTTATATTGAATACCAAAGATCAGCTTGGCAAATTCGATGTGAAATCCGACGAAGGAATCTTTCTAGGATATTCAGATCGAAGCAAAGCTTATCGGGTATTTAATAAAAGAACAAATACTATTGAGGAAACTCTTCATGTATCTTTTGATGAAAACTTTCTACATAAACCAAGTATAAGAGATGATGATGAACTTACACATAACGTCACAAATACGGACAATATAAATTTTGAAGATGATGAAAACATAATTTATAATTCTAGAGAAGATGAGAATGTTGTTCATCACAACAATGAGTTAAGATCTCCACCAAGAATATTACGGGATCATCCCGTTCAAAACGTCATTGGAGAAATTAATTCAAACATCCGAACTAGAAGTCAATTAAATCAAATGGGCCACGTAGAATTCCTTTCCAATATCGAACCTAAAAACCCTAAGGAAGCTTCAACAGATGACTACTAGATCATTTAAATGCAAGAAGAACTAAATCAGTTTGAACGCAATGAAGTTTGGGAGTTAGTTCCTAGACCAAGTGATCAAACTGTTATTGGAACAAAATGGGTCTATAAAAATAAGGCGGACGAACAAGGCAACATCACCAGAAATAAAGCAAGGCTAGTCGTTCAAGGTTATAATCAAGAGGAAGGAATTGACTATGAAGAAACGTTTACTCCTGTCGCTAGATTAGAAGCAATACGTATTTTATTGGCCTATGCATGTTTTCATAATTTCAAACTTTATCAAATGGACGTTAAAAGTGCCTTTCTGAATGGTTATATAAAAGAAAATGTGTATGTTGAACAGTCTCCTTTATTTATCCATGAGAAATATCCAAACCATGTCTATAAACTTAAAAAATCTCTTTACGGTTTGAAACAAGCACCACGTGCTTGGTACGAACGGCTTAAGAGTTATCTAATAACTTTTGGATTTCAAACTGGAAAGGTTGATCAAACACTTTTCATTAAACATTCAAAAAGGGATATTTTAACTGTTCAAATTTATGTAGATGATATCATTTTTGGTTCTACCAATGAAACATTTTGCCAGGACTTCTCCGAAATTATGAACAAAGAATTTGAAATGTCCCACATGGGAGAATTATCATATTTTCTTGGTTTACAAATCAAACAATTACAAAATGGTATTTTTATTAATCAAGAAAAATATTGTAATAATTTAATCAAACGCTTCAGAATGGAAAATACTTCTGCCAAACCAACTCCTATGAGTACAACCACACATCTCGATAAAGATGAAAATGGTAAAAGTGTTGATCGAAAATTATACCGAAGTATGATTGGATCATTACTATATTTAACAGCCAGTCGTCTTGACATAATGATGAGTGTTTGTTTGTATGCTAGATTTCAAGCCAATCCAAAGGAATCACATTTAAGAGCAATAAAACGTATATTGCGTTATCTTAGTAATACCTAGGATTTTGGACTTTTCTATCCAAAAGAGTGTCCTTTCAAATTAGTATCATATAGTGATGCTGATTTCGGATGATCTCGTACAGATCGGAAAAGTACAAGCGGTACGTGCCATTTTATTGGAAAATCATTAGTTTCTTGTTTTAGTAAGAAACAAAATTGCGTTTCGCTCTCTACATGTGAGGCAGAATATATTTCTGCTGCCTTAGCTTGTGCTCAAGTAATCTACATGCAACAGACACTTAGAGATTTCGATATAAATTTAACAAATTCTATCATATATTGTGATAACACAAGTGCTATCAACTTGTCCAAAAATTTAGTCAATCATTCACGAACGAAACATATTGACATTCGTTATCATTTTCTTCGTGATAACATTGAAAAAGGAACGATCAATTTGGATTTTGTTTCCTCAGAAAATCAATTGGCTGATATATTTACGAAGCCGCTTCTCGAAAATATTTTTGTAAAACTTCGACGAGGACTCGGAATCGTCTCTTTTAAGGATTTGTAAAATTTTCTGTCTGAGTAAAATTCTGCAAAATCTTTGCATTCTTTGCCTTTTCTTGTTTTTGAACTTAGCTCTCCTAACATGAAGATGTCTATTTTACCAAATGAGCTATGTTTGTTTCTTGTTTAGCTACAATATCCATATGAATAAGAAAACCAAAATTTTTGAGTAACACGCAAGTCAACTGGATGCAATTAATTTTAGATGAATTCCTCTCGTTTAATCAAGGAAAAATGAATGTGATCTATTTTGGGGAATACATTATGCGTCTTCTTATCAACTTGGAAGTGCCCTTTCCCGATTCCGAAGTGTCAAATGTTGGTGCTATAAACATGATAACTCTTAGTCTCATGAAATTACCTGTTACTCCTCCTCCTATTATGGATTATGATGCATGGAAAGCACGCCAACATGCGCGACATCAACAACAACAAGATCAAGGTCCTTCCTTTCAACCACGTCGCTCACCTACTCCTCCATCACATTCCAGAGATGACGAGATTCAACTTGCAACCTCCGGTCATTCAACCCAACAATCTATTGAGATTTTATCCCGGAACCAACTTGTTCTTGACACACGTTTGAAAAAGGGTTGATAAAAAGCTTGACAAAATCAAAGGTTTTTTCTCCATCTTATGGGATGCTATTTCTTGTTCTGCCTTTACTTCGACCATGCCATCTACAGGAAAACGCCCTGCGCCACAATTTACCCGGAGCACATCCGAGGATCACACCGGCATGGACACTAGCGTAACTAGCGGAGGTGGACATGGTGGTGAAGCATCATCTCGAGGCAAGTCTCCCGCCATTCTAGAACAAGAATATGACTGGGATGCCGATGAATAGTTGGGTGCTATCGTATTTGGATATGGTATTTTCTTTGCTCTTTTAATCAACTTTCTTTTCTATTAAGGCTTGTACTTAAATAGCCTTGTGTTATTTTGGTTTATGGAACTTTATTTGCTTTTTCCTATGATATATTATGTAGCTACATCTTGGTTTGTTATGTTAGTTTTGCTTATTCTATGCTTTACTAGTTATGTCTACTCCTTTTTGTCGATGACAAAGGGGGATAAAAATGTCTACTAACAAGTTTTTATGCAGATTACATTATCGCCACACATTCAGGGGGAGAAATATATATAACTTTTGTTATATAATTTCTACTGTATATCAATTCGTCAGTTACAGGTTGTCAACAATCAAAAAGGGGGAGAATGTTGAATCATGAGTTTTGATTCATGACAAGGAGCATTAACAAAGACTATATGACGATAGCAACAAAAAGAGAGTAACATATACATGGTATAAACTACAAAGAGAAGAGACTTCAAAACTAGTTTTCGTATGATTATTTATTATGTTTTTGAGTCTTAGATATGTTTAGATACTGTTAAAATCATTCCTCAAGTAGTTACACTTGCACACAAAACAAATTATTTTCGTTTGTATATGCATTGAAATTCACTATGCAAAATTGCACAGGTCAGTCGACTGATTACAGTCGACTGACCTGGTGCAAAATGCACAGTGAACAGAGAATATATATACAAATTTGAATTTCAGTCAACTGAGCTTCTGAACTCAGTCGACTGACCTGCGTATAATGGCTATATTTTCTGAACGGATGCTTCCTCTCGCGAAGAGTTTCAATCTAATTCGAAGAGTAATGGCTGCATCTATTGATTGAATCTCTTAGCAAAAGGTTGTATCTATCTATGCACTATATAAACACATCAAAATCATTTTCCAAATCACCGATTCTTGAATATTTTACTGATCTTACTTACTCTCTATATTCTCTGCATTCAAAAGCAATCAAACCATCTTCATTGCTTGAATCTTTGAATTCATATTCATATTCTTTGATTCATAGCGATAATCTTCCTTTCATATCTTCACACACACTCATATACTTGAGGATTTGATTATAGAAAGGGTGTATACACATTGACATATCTGTGTTATCAAGAACACATTAGTCAGACAATTTTATATACTAGTAGAAGTCCTGTTCTGCTGCTCAGGCATTGTGAAGTCCTCTTCAGTTGCTGAGGCATCCTATTCTGCTGCTCAGGAGTTTGTTAGATACCTATTCCTCCGGGTTAAGTGAGGGTTATTGATTAGTTAAATTCCAAAAGGAGTCTGGGACTGGACGTAGAATGGAAGTTCGAACTAGTATAAAAATCTTGGTGTGCTCACTTTTATTTTTACTTTACTCTACTATCTACTATCTTTGTTTTAATCTCATACATATTTAGTATATTTCCATATTGCACGATCCACACTCTCTTTCATCCTTGACTCTTTATGTTAAACAAATATCTGACTTCATCTGGAGTTGGGGGTCGAAAAAGGTGCTCCATGAGGACGATGAATAAACTATTCAGTAGGGCATACCCATTCGGATGCAATTGGGATAGAGCGATCCTCAAGAAAAGTAGAACTTCTTGGATGAATTAATTAAAGTGGAAATCAGGGAGGCATCCCTATCATACTTTCATATTGTAAAGCGGGTACCTGTCAAAGTTTCATTGTAAAGCGGGTCCCTGTTTTCTGGAAACGAAGAAAAATTATTGCTGAAATGTCAGCAACTTTTATAAATAAGTGCTGATATTTCAGCAACTATCTGTGTCAAAGTTTTATTGTAAAAACAAAGAAAAATTATTGCTGAAATGTCAGCAACTTTTATAAATAAGTGCTGATATTTCAGCAACTTTCATAAACTGTGTTCACAGTGTACATAAATGTTGCTGAAATATCAGCAACTTTTATAAATAAGTGTTGATATTTCAGCAACTTTCATACACTATGTTCACAGTGTACAGAAATGTTGCGGAAATGTCAGCAACTTTTATGAAATGTTGCATCATGCTCTGCAATAATCGTGAATAAAAAACAGGGACCTAATTTACACTGAAATTTAGTGAAGGACTTTTCGTGAATTTTGAAACCTAATAAGGACCTGTGCCAAAAGTACCCTTAATTAAATGGAGGGAGTGTCCCAGCTACACACATAAATCTATTACAGGCTGTATACCCTTCCAGGGGAGTGTGAGATCTATCCTCTGGCCTTGGTAATAAGACATCATTTATTGATAGCCCATGCCTTAGACAAATCCTGCCAAGCATATCTTCAGAAATATTGGAAGGAACGGAGTCTTGTGGATGTGCGATAAAAACTGCTCCCGGTATTTCATTCGGAGTAGGGTTAACAACTTCGGCTGCGATAGCCAACATCTCGATTACATGAAGAGGTGGACTCTGAACTTCCTACAACTGCCAACTTCCGGGTTCCATAGCTATTGAACTTAGTAAAACCCATCGTTAGACAATAATAAACCCGTGTTCCCCCAGTGTGAAGTGCATGAATGTGTTGTGCAGTGCAGTGCTACATAATACTTAGAATTCTACAGGATTTGAAAGATGTTCGAACGACAAGACTTCGAAATTCAACCGGAGTGACCGTCATCGCTGACTGTCATAACCGTGCCATTCAGACTTTAGAGATCAATCCAAGTTAAAGTTTGTCAAATTTTGTTGAGTTACAGTTCCATCGACGAGCTTCGAAGGGCAGTCAAATGTGCAGTGAAACAGTCAAGTCCAATTATGCAAGGCAGAAGCTCGTCGAAGTTTAATGTTCGAGTATGCACGAAGTTTTGTATCCATCAAGGTTCAGGCTTGGATTGATCGCCGGAATCCTAGTTCGTATCGATCAAGGAAAGACAAGCTTCATATCGATCAAAGACTCACTTTCATATCGATCGCCCTCAAGGAATTCGTATCGATCGCATAGTTCCTTTTCGTATCGATCGTATTGTCAACACTTCGTATCGATGGCTTTGGATCAATATGAAGTTCCATAACTCAGGACTGATACGAAGTCCCTCCTTCCACCCATCAATGCCAAATCGATACGAACTTCTCATCCCAGATCGATACGAACGTATTTTTCCTTCCTTCACCCATCGGTACGAGGTCAAAGTCGAGAATCCCTTCCATGACCCCTTCATATCCCTTCATACTCCATCTTCCCTAATCAACACAGGAACCATTCCAACACTCCACGTCCTTGCTCAAACCATCTCCGACCTCCTCTTCACCAAGATTGGCCACGGTTATGAGTCAATTGGCTTTAAATCTCAAGTCTTGTCGTTTCTAACGTGAAGTTATTGATTAATTACCAAATTTAGGCGGTTAATTCAGAGCATTAAGGAGTTAAATGGGTTGGAGATGAAAACAGTTTCTTGTTCTTGGGCTTGCAATCGATACGAACGGTTGGGAGTAAAATGAAAACAAGTGAAAAAATTTCTAACTACAAAAACATTTTTATGGCTGGAAGACTAGGCATATGGCAATTCATCTCCCAGTGCGGAATGACTGGTTGAAGCGGTCTATAAAATAACTGACACGAAGAGCCCTCTTCGTACCCTTCCACCAAATCGATACGAAATAGCCAATTTGTATCCAGTTACCGATCAAAACAGTTTTAACATCATCAGTACGATGCTTCCTTCGTATCCATCCATAACCTATCTGAGGTGAAGAAATTCGTATCCATCAAGCAATCGATACGAAACATGAAGCAAAGACTTGTTTGAACCATTCAGACCCATCGGAGATTCATCGATACAAAATGGAAACTTCGTATCCATTACTTTGAAGCCCATAGAAATTCATATCCATCGATATGAAATATTTTAAAAGGCCAACTAATTTGTATCGATCACCATCGATACGAAGATAGTTTTCCAACTTCTCAAATCAATCCAGGAGAGGATCGGTACGAAGGAATACACTAAAATGACCATCAAGCGTTGTTACAACTCGAATTTCACATTGATCCTAGAGAGGATCGATACGAAACTCGATTTAAAAAAAAACTTGACAATGACTCGTGAACGTGCAGACATTAACGAGAGTCAGGTTAACATACGTTCATGTATGACGAACTAACATTCAATTTTTAAAATTCACAGGAATTGAATGCTCACCTGGTGACAATTACAACAGTGAACAACAAATTGCTAACACTCGACGCTCAGTTACAACAATACACTGCACAATCATTTGCAGTCAACAGTTTAGTATTTGTATTACAGGAAATCAATCAAAGGTTACATCTTATGACGAAAAGGCAACGACTGTTCAACAAATCAGATAGAACTTTTTAAACTGAGATTGTAGTTTTTCAAAGCACGTCATGTTCACATAAGACGTACTTTTGGGGTCAAATGTTACCCGCCTTTTGGCAAGGCCGTAACACCAACGACCGTCCGTCCTAAAGATCGGTTATACACAGGTCTACTATAGATACTGGCACATTTGGTCCGAGTCCAGATCGAGCTACAATCGATAGGACACGACAAGCAAAGCTATGAGAGCCAACATTCCAAATTTCAAGTCAATCGGAGTCGTATGGTCAAGATATTGATCGATCAAGGTCAAGGAAACCAACTATATTCTTATCCGTACAAATTCGTATCCATCCCTTCAGAAAGCTTTATTTTGTATCCATCAATCATCGACTTCCTTCGTATCCATCAAAGCCAAACTACTTCGTATCCATGTAGAGTTGCCATTTCGTATTGATCATGTTTGCTCCACTTCGTATCCATCAACAAACAACACTTCGTATCGATCTCATTCATACATGCTTCATATTGATCTCTCCATCAACTCAGTTTGTATCGATCGGCCATTGATCGATATGAAACATGCCACTAAAAAGATCGATACGAAAGAACACTTAAAAACATCGATACACATTCGGAGTCTTCAATCGATACGAAGAGCCTAAGTTCATATTGATACAAATTGAAGTGGAAATTATCGATACGAAGTAGCCTCAGACATCGATACGAAATAAAGTCGAAGTCATCGATACGAAAGGAATACACTAGGTCGATACGAACAAAGCATGTAAGAGTGGAAGACTCGGTCACTCGGCCTGAAAAGTGGATCGATCCTAGAATATAGCACCACATCACTCCGATAGATACGCAAGTGATGGATACGAACAGATCGATACGAAATGGATCGATACGAAGGCGCCAGCCTATAGAGATGGAAACTTGGATCAATCATAACTCAAAATCTACACGTCCAAATGCTACCAAATTTTCACAGAAGCTTGCGTACCACCTCTACTTGGTCTCTGATCAATCTCAACTCAAATGGAGTCGTTTTTGATCGATACGAATTGTATACGTATCGATCATGGATCGATCCTAAATGTCCAGGGATCGATCTGGTAGGCCCACCCATGTGAGAGAAGGGGTCTCTTGAGCCATATATTTTCAGCCTACACCTATAAATAACAGTCCTAGGCCTTTAGAAAAGGGACTTTGGACTCTGCTACGCCAATAGTCTGCCGTAAACTCCATTGTATCTCGTGAAAGTGTGTACGGATCGTGCTATATGGAATAGAATAATTAAACAGTGCGGAAATATAAAATTGATAAGTGATAATAGCAGTAAATAATAAAAAGACACCAGAGATTTTTATACTAGTTCGGAGCACCGTCCTACGTCCAGTCCCAGACTCTTTCTGGAATTAACCAACTAACAATACCCTCACTTAACCCGGAGGAATAGGTTTAAACAACCCTTGAGCAGCCGAATAAGGACCTGAGTAACATAACAGGATTTTGCCTCAGCAACAGAAGAGGTCTTTACTTAACCCGAGCAGTAGAATGGATCAATAATAAATACAAATTAGTTTCTGACTTCTTGTGTTCTTAATAACACTAATGAGTCAATGATGTACAAAACTTCCTATAATCTAATCCTCAAATTTGTGAATGTGAATAAGGATTGAAGGAAGAATATGATAGCCTTATAGAAAATAATATTTAGAGAGTAAGATCAGAAAGCAATAATAATAATTGATTTCTTTGATGTAGAACTAACGTGTTTATATAGTTGTCTAAGAGATATAACCATTCACGAATAGTTCTCATCAAAAGAAGCATCTATTTAGAAAAGATATGGATTGAGACTCTTCATCAAAGGAGATGTCTTTTCAGGAAAAATGACAGTTGGAATACAGGAGTCGACTGGTCAAAATATACCAGCCAACTGGTCGAAAAAGATGTGTGCACGTTTATGTGCATGTTTGCATATATATGAGCAAACCGCTGAACCAGTCGACTGGTTGAAATGCACCAGTCGACTGCTCTGGCTGTTTGTGCATATATATGCATATTTTCCAACTTATTTAAAATTACGATGAAGGTGGATAATTTCTTGATGTTTGTGAGAGATCTTGAGGATAGATTTTGACAAAAATAACTACTCTACAAACACAATATACATGTACTAACACATTTATACAATGTGGCCTTGAGATCTCCAAAGTGCTAGCATATCTCCTTCGGTTAGTAGTCGCATCTTCTTTGCTTCTTCTTGTTAATTATTGTACGTTGTCATGAATCAAAATCCATGATTCAACATTCTCCCCCTTTTTGATTGATGACAACCTGTATAAGAAGAATATATATGTCGTAGCAAAAGAATATAAACTCCCCCTGAATTTATTATTCCTCCTTAATAAATGGCTATCGTTTTCCTGCAAATAAAATGTTAGGCCACCTATGTCTCTCCCCCTTTGTCATCGACAAAATGAAAAAGTAGAAGCATTGCATAACCAGGTAGCATATATAAAATATGAAATATGAACAGAACCAGGTAGCAGTAGTAGCAGTAGTCATAAAGAGACTAGTTATACAAGTCTCTTAAAATAGAAAAGCAGTGAATAATATTCAAAAACCAACACCAGAGATAACCATGAATGATTAGTCGGAATCTATTTGCTCATTGTCTCCTTCCTCTTCTTCTTCTTGAATTTCTTTCCCTTTGCTTTTGTGCTGTGGATTAGAAGTAGGTCCGCCAATACTTGGAGAAGAGCTAGTTGCTTCATCTGAAGTGCTCCATGTGAATTGAGGTGCAGGACGTTTTCCCGGATCTTGAGTAGCATGAGGACTTGATGAAGAGCATGAGATTGCGTACCATAATTTGACAAAGAATGATTTGACCTTATCGAATTTCTTATCTATTTTAGCATCCATTTTTTTCAAACGAGCTTCTAGAAGGAATTGATTCCGAGAAACTATATCCATTGATTCTTTTGTTGAGAGAGTTGCAGAGGGAATGCGAACATCGCTTGGCCTTGAAGATTGAGAAGTAGCAGCTGGTGGTTGTCTTGAATGTGCATGTGCAAGCCAATCTGAATAGGGCATAATGTGAAGAGTGGGAGGAGGCAACTTCATGAGCTTTATAGTCTTTGTATTAAGAATCCTGACGGTTGAAATTTCGGAATCTGGTTCCGGGACGTCACAATGTTTAAGTAAACGCATTATGTATTCAGCATAGAAAATACGTTTCATAGCACCTTGATTGAAGCCGAGTAACTCGTCTACTATGAGTTGAATCCAATTAATGTCTTTACCATCATATATAGCATACAAAGCACAAAAATTTTCTTGATAAACCTGATCAAAAGTGCCGGTTCGTTGAAGAATAGATCGCATCATTGCCCCATGAAGTAATCTGGCGGTGGGACGAAGACCAATCGACTTTGTACCGTCTGAATTATCTTCTATAAAACGGTGACTGACTTCATTTCGGGTATGGACTACACAATCAACTTCTTGAAGATTAATCCCATCCGTTAGTGTGTTAAGAATATGACCAATATGATCAATTGGGAGAAACACCTTCTTGCCACATACTAAGCTCCAAATGCAATTATCTCGGTTACCTCTTGGATCTTGGTGACCCAAATTCAAGTTAGCCAGAAAAAGTTTAACCATGATGTGATTTATAGGAAGCTTGTTCTTTTCATAGTCGAGTAGAGATTCTAATTTTCCCTGCCTAGCAATGTTGAGAAGACCGTAGGCTGAGAAATCCGGGAAAACAACAAAGGAGCTCTCTAGAATTGGAACATTTTTCAATTTCCTCCATCGTTGTATGGCAGTAGCATCGTACAACCACTGAGCAATGTATGTATCAATGGGATCTTGAGTGGAAGAAGATGAAGTTTTTGATTTTTTGGTTTTGGGAGGTGCCGTTGTAGTGCAATTTGAAAATAGTTGAAGGGGTGGTAGGGTTTTGAAATTTGAAAATGAAGAGGAATGAATCGGTTATGAAGAGATGCAGTTGAGGTGGCAAAAATCTATTAGATAGTAGGGTGAAAAAATTGGGTCGGGTTGCAGAAATGTTTAACCATGAAGTCCAACAGTCGACTGGTGAGAGATATCCAGTCGGCTGTTTAAGCAATCCTAAGAAGAGCTTAGGTAAACCAGTCGATTGGTGAAACTTAGTCGACTGGATAAGGAAACCAGAGAGCAAACATTGTTAAAGCAGTCGACTGGTTGAAACTGGGCAGTCGACTCCTGGAACAATTTTTGTACAGAGATTCTGTGACTTGTAAAAATCTATATATATAAATTGTGTACTAATATATATATATATATATAAAATAGGAGATTTTCATACATAATAACAGTATGTCCAACAGTCATTTCATCTTTGGTTGAGATTTTTGATCATTAGGAAAAAATATATATTATTTGAAACAAAGAATTATAATGAATCAAAATATATAAAATATAACTTAGGAACAAAATACAAATAAAGTAAGAAATCATTTGGGAGATTTCTTTGGAGTCTTCCTTTGAGACTTCTTTGGAGTTGTCTTCGGTGTGGTTTCCTCTCCTGGTTCTATTTTGGTATTCTCAATATATGGTTGGAGAGGAGACCAAATGTTATTCCGAGATGTATAATTTGGAGAGACTGGAGGAGGTTGAGAACTCGGTTCCCATGGATTATAATGAGAGGAAGACGGTTGAGAAGTATGAGGATGAAAAGATGTTAGTTGATGTACGTTAGATGTAGAACAACCACAAATTTTCGATCCGATATCTGCAAGAAACTGAAGACGTCTTGTATTTGTTTTCTTCTCGTAATACATTTCACGGTTAAGTTCAACTAGTTCCCGTTGATAGTGATGCATATCATCTATATTTTGTTTAGTATCCGGGGAACCGAAGAACAAAAACCGCCTAGACTTCTTCTTTTCCGGAGTATATCTGGTATGATTTCTAGTAGTTGGAGTGGGTAAATGAGAATCAGAGGAATCATATGCAGAAGATGGTGTTGAAAAATCTTCGCATGATGGTTCATCAGAAGAGTTGTGGTTAGAAGCCATAAGAATGATAATATTTGCCAAGAAGAGTTCTAGAGTCATTGTTTTGAAATAAGTGAAAGAAGGCTGTAATTTTGTTTGCAAAAGAGAATGTGAGGATAATATACAAATAGAGAGTATATATATAGGGGAAAACTTCAGAAAGTATAGATGATTAGAAAAGTTTAAAAGTTTTCTACCGGAAGAAAAAGAGTGATGGGGAGAAAATAAAGGAAACAGGTACTTAAAAAATAACTGAAAAGATGTTATAAAACAGAAAACATAAGAAAGCAAGAAATACACATAGCTTAGTTGGTAAGTATAACTTTAAGAGAGACAATACCAAGTTCTCGTCTAAATTTAATAAAAGAATTTTCATTTAAAGGTTTAGTAAAAATATCAGCCAATTGATTTTCTATAGGAACAAAATCTAAATCTATTAAATTCTTTTCAATACAATCACGAAGAAAATGGTGATGAATGTCAATATGTTTTGTTCGTGAATGAATAACTCGATTTTTGGATAAATTTATAGCACTGGAGTTATCAAAATATATTGTTGATTTAGATAGGTCGAAACCAAAATCTTTAAGTGTTTGTTGCATATATATGACTTGAGCACATGCTAAAGCTGCAGATATGTATTCTGCTTCACAAGTAGATAGTGAAACACAATTTTGTTTTTTACTAAACCAAGATACAAGAGACCGTCCAATAAAATGGCAAGTCCCACTTGTACTTTTTCTATCCGTTCGACTTCCTCCAAAATCAGCATCGCTATAGGATAATAATTCAAAAGGACATTCTTTAGGATAAAAGAGTCCAAAGTTCTTGGTTTTACTAAGATACCGTAAAATTCGTTTCACTGCTCTTATATGTGATTCTTTAGGATCTGCTTGAAATCGTGCACATAAATAAACACTCATCATTATATCTAGTCTACTAGCAGTTAAATAAAGTAATGATCCAATCATGCTTCGATATAATTTTTGGTCAACACTTTTGCCATTCTCATCTTTTTCTAGATATATTGTTGTACTCATAGGAGTTGGTTTGCCAGAAGTATTTTCCATATCAAAACGTTTGATTAAATTATTACAATATTTTTCTTGATTTAAAAAGATACCATTTTCAAGTTGTTTGATTTGTAAACCAAGAAAATAATTTAATTCACCCATATGGGACATTTCAAATTCTTTGGTCATTATGTTTGAAAATTCTTTACATAGTTTTTCATTAGTAGACCCAAAAATAATGTCATCAACATATATTTGAATAACTAAAATATCCTTTTTATTTCTTTTGATAAAAAGAGTTTGATCAACCTTCCCAATTTCAAAACCAGAATTTATAAGATAACTTTTGAGACGATCATACCAGGCACGAGGTGCTTGTTTAAGACCGTATAAAGCTTTCTTTAACTTATAAACATGTTTTGGAAATTGTTCATGTATAAATAGAGGAGGTTGTTCAACATAGACATTTTCTTTTATAAAACCATTTAAAAATGCACTTTTAACATCCATTTGATAAAGTTTAAAATTATGAAAGCATGCATAGGCCAATAAGATACATATTGCTTCTAATCTAGCTACCGGAGCAAACGTTTCTTCATAGTCAATTCCCTCTTCTTGATTATATCCCTGTGCAAATAATCTAGCTTTATTTCTAGTGATATTTCCAAGTTCATCAGCTTTATTTTTGAAGACCCATTTTGTACCAATGACTGATTGATCACTAGGCCTTGGAACTAAATCCCAAACATCGTTTCTTTCGAATTGGTTTAGTTCTTCTTGCATAGCGATAATCCAATAATCATCAGTAGAGGCTTCTTTAATATTTTTAGTTTCAATTGAAGAGAGAAAAGCTACATGACCCATTTGATTCAATTGACTTCTTGTTCTAACATTTGAATTAATTTCTCCAATCACATTTTGAACAGGATGATCCCGTAAAATTCAAGGTGGAGATCTTATTTCTGTTTGAACAGGATTACCAATTTGATTTTCATTATGAACAGTATTTTCAAAATTCTCAAAATTTGTAGTTTCAGTATTTGTGATATTTTCAGAAAATTCTTCATCATCTTTTATACTTGGTTTAGTAATAAAATTTTCATCAAAAGATACATGTAATGTTTCCTCAATAATTTTTGATCTTTTATTAAAAATTCGATATGCTTTGCTTCGATCTGAATATCCAATAAAGATTCCTTCATCAGATTTTGGATCAAATTTTCCAAGCCGATCTTTAGTATTTAAGATAAAACATTTGGAACCAAAAACTTTAAAATACGAAATATTTGGTTTTCTGCCATAGAACAATTCATAAGAAGTATTCTTGGTTAGTGGTCTAATAGAAACACGATTCAATACATAACAGGCTGTTGCAACTGCTTCTGCCCAGAAATGTTTTGGTAGCGTACTTCCATTTAACAAAGTTCTTGCACATTCTTGTAAAGTTCTATTTTTTCGTTCTACTACTCCATTTTGTTAAGGAGTTCGAGGAAAGGAAAAATTATGGATTATTCCTTTCTTTTTACAAAAATGTTCAAAAGCTTCATTTTCAAACTCACCACCATGATCACTTCTAATATTTTTTATTTTTAAATCCTTGAAATTTTGTATTCTTTTCACAAAAGTTTTGAAATACTCAAAAGTATCACTTTTGTTTTTCATAAAAATAGTCCAATTATATCTAGAAAAATCATCAACAATTACAAACACATACTTACTATGATTTATGGATTGTACTTGAGTTGGTCCGAATAAATCCATGTGTAGTAATTCTAGTGGTTGTACTGTTGAAATAACCTTTTTTAGATTTAAAAGATGACTTAGTTAATTTTCCTAATTGACATGCATCACAAATATGATTTACTTTAAAATTCATTTTAGGTAAACCTTTTACTAATTCATTTTTAGAAAGTTTATTTATAGCTTTGAAATTAATGTGACAGAAACGTTTGTGCCATAACCAAGGATCATTTTCTTTGGTTATTAAACACATATCTGAATTATGATTTATTTTCATATTAAGAACATAAATATTTCTATCTCTATTACCTTCAAAAATAAGATTTTTATTTTGATCAAAAATACTACATTTATTTTCTGAAAATGTGATTTTGAATCCTTTGTCACACAATTGGCTAATGCTTAAAAGATTATGTTTCAAATTTTTAACTAATAAAACATTTGAAATAAGAGGTAAATTAGATGTACCGTTGTTGCTCACATCGCCTTTGCCGATGATAAATCCTTTGGAATTATCTCCAAAAGTGACAGAGCCTCCATCTGAGTAAGTAATATTTGATAGCATATCTTTGTCTCCTATCATGTGTTTTGAGCAACCACTGTCTAATATCCATTTTCCTCTCTTTTTGAGTGGGACCTGCAAAAAATAAGAAAATAACATTGGTACCCACTTTTCTTATAGGGTCCTAAGAGTTAGGTCTTAGGAAACCAAACCCAAGAGGGTCCAGTATTCCCTTTAATAATATAATTTTCATTTTTGTATACAGATTCAAAAAAGGAGTTTATATATTTCTTCCTAATCAAACTGTTGTTTGTTTTAGGAATCCATATTTTTATAGTTTTTGAACTGGTCCTTTTTGAATTATCTTTTGTGGTCTTACTTTTAGAATCTTTTCTCCATTTATTTTCTATTTTATGTGGAGCTATTGATTTCTTAACATATCCTAGACCTCTTTTACTTGAAACAGATTGAGAATTTTCAATAATTTTAGACAAATTTTCTCTTCCTTTATTGAAGTTAGAGATATTTTTAGTAATATCTTCTAACTTACTTTTAAGACCAATATTGTCTAATTCAATCATTTTAACTTTAGTCTTTAACTCGTGATTTTCAAGAACTAAAGCATCATTCTTTTCCTTTTGAGTTTCAATTTCTTGACTTAATAAGGTAAGTTGAGAATTAACATTAGAGAATGATTTTTGAAGATTTTCAAGTTCTTCCTCTAGTATTTTCTTCTCATCTTTAAGCATATCCTTTTCGAATTCTGCTTTATTTTGATTTTCATGAGTTTCCTTATATTTTCTTTTGAGGTTTTTAAGAGTGTCTAGGAGTTCTGAATTAATCTCAATTAAATCATCAAATGTAAAATCACTAACCTCATTATCTATAGCCATAAAACATACATTAGCTTGTTCAGTGTCATTGTCGCTTTCACTTTCAGATGATGAAGAGGAATCTGAATCATCCCATGTTACTGAGAAAGCTTTCCTTTTGTAATTGTCCTTCTTGCTCTTGTTTTTGTAGGTTTTCTTCTGTTCTGGACAATCTTTTTGAATATGACCTTTCTTATGACAATTATAGCATTCTAGAGCAAAGTTTGATGGTTTGTTGGATCCGTTATTGAAACTTCTTTTGCCATTATTTTTGTTAATTTTTCAAAATTTCAAAAACATTTTGAAATTTTTGGCAATGAATGCAAGATCTTCATCATCAGAACCTTCTTCTTCTTCTTGTGCATGAAAAGCTATATTCTTTTTATCTTGTGCCTGTACTCTTTTTGCCTGCAAATTTACTTCATAGGACATTAGATTTCCTATTAACTCTTCTGGTTTCATGGTAGAGAGATCATTAGCTTCTTCGATAGCTAATACTTTTCTTTCCCACTCATCCATTAAAGAGTTAAGGATTTTTGAAACAATATCAAAATCAGTATATTTTTCTCCTAGTCCTAATAGTGAATGGTAAATGTCTTGAAATCTAGAATACATGTCATTAATTGATTCATCTTGCTTCATCCCAAAGTTTTGAAATTGATTTTTGAGCATAGAGATCTTACTTTGTTTAACTTTATTAGTTCCTTCATGTGTGATCTTAAGTGTACGCCATATTTCATATGCAGATTCACACATACTAATACGATTAAACTCGTTTTTCTCTAAAGCACAAAATAACATATTCATTGCTTAGCATTGGCAGTTGCATCTAATTTTTGTGTATTACTCCATGTAGAGTATTCTCCAGTAGGAGGAGTGTATTCTTTTTGTGAAATATTCCATGATTCAAAACTATTAGATTGCATATAAATTCTCATACGTGTAGCCCAGTAATTGTAGTTCATGCCATTGAAGAATGGAGGTCGTGCTGTAGATTGACCTTCAGTAAAACTAGTGTTAGTGACAGTGCTAGTGTTACTTTCCATATTAGCAAAGTATCAAATAACTGTGTAACGGTTATAGGATGTCTTGCTCTGATACCAAATGAAAGTGTGTACGGATCGTGCTATATGGAATAGAATAATTAAACAGTGCGGAAATATAAAATTGATAAGTGATAATAGCAGTAAATAATAAAAAGACACCAGAGATTTTTATACTGGTTCGGAGCACCGTCCTACGTCCAGTCCCAGACTCCTTCTGGAATTAACCAACTAACAATACCCTCACTTAACCCGGAGGAATAGGTTTAAACAACCCTTGAGCAGCCGAACAAGGACCTGAGCAACAGAACAAGATTTTTCCTCAGCAACAGAAGAGGTCTTTACTTAACCCGAGCAGCAGAACAGATCAATAATAAATACAAATTAGTTTCTGACTTCTTGTGTTCTTAATAACACTAATGAGTCAATGATGTACAAAACTTCCTATAATCTAATCCTCAAATTTGTGAGTGTGAATAAGGATTGAAGGAAGAATATGATAGCCTTATAGAAAATAATATTTAGAGAGTAAGATCAGAAAGCAATAATAATAATTGATTTCTTTGATGTAGAACTAACGTGTTTATATAGTTGTCTAAGAGATATAACCATTCACGAATAGTTCTCATCAAAAGAAGCATCTATTTAGAAAAGATATGGATTGAGACTCTTCATCAAAGGAGATGTCTTTTCAGGAAAAATGACAGTTGGAATACAGGAGTCGACTGGTCAAAATATACCAGCCAACTGGTCGAAAAAGATGTGTGCACGTTTATGTGCATGTTTGCATATATATGAGCAAACCGCTGAACCAGTCGACTGGTTGAAATGCACCAGTCGACTGCTCTGGCTGTTTGTGCATATATATGCATATTTTCCAACTTATTTAAAATTACGATGAAGGTGGATAATTTCTTGATGTTTGTGAGAGATCTTGAGGATAGATTTTGACAAAAATAACTACTCTACAAACACAATATACATGTACTAACACATTTATACAATGTGGCCTTGAGATCTCCAAAGTGCTAGCATATCTCCTTCGGTTAGTAGTCGCATCTTCTTTGCTTCTTCTTGTTAATTATTGTACGTTGTCATGAATCAAAATCCATGATTCAACATCTCGAGTGCTTGAGAGTGTATTGTTGTAATCAGTTGTAACCAGTTAGCAAGGTCAATAAAACAACAAACTTTCCATAGTGGATGTAGGCTACAACGCCGAACCACTCTAAATTCTTGTGTTCTTGCATTTCTGTTTGTCTATTTTGGCGTGTTTGTTAGATTAACCTCCTTTTTAATTTATATTCTTCATTTTAATCTCTTCAAATACGTTCGAAGAGTGTTGTGCCCAACTTTGGTACAAACATCTTGGATGTCTATCTCTGGATATCCATGTTTGATAATGTCTATCTTTGGGCATTGACCGTGTTTATCCACCCTAGATAATGGCTTGAATGTCTATCTCCGGATGTTTACACCCGACCTTGCCTAACTCTGGACGTTGATCGCATATGCCATGTCTCTAAGGCTAATCAAGCAAGACATCTGCCTTTAGGCGTTGACTATATACACCTTATCTCTGGCGCTAATCAAGCAAGACGTGTGTCTTTAGGCATCGCACGTTGACCTTGTCCATCTTTGAGCAAAGGTCTTGGGGCGTATTATCTCGTCCAACCCCCATGTGTTATACTTCAATACCCTAATCATGGGTCGAAAGAGTTAGTTGGTATCTATTTCTAGATACCCGAAAAAGTTACATTCCTTAAGTTTAATCATGGGTTACACGATCTGATCGGTACCTATCTTTGGGCACCTAAATACCTGCATTTTACAAATGCAGGATATTCAGTTATGCTACTATTCACAGTGCGCAGTTATGCTAGCAAGAACACAAATCCATCGATTTCCCAAAGCCAATTCATTTTATATCCATAAGAATGGCAGACTCTACCTGGTTACATCGAAGCCTAGTTAAATATTTACAAAGATACATCCAAGTGAAATAGCATCGTAACTGTTCACTATTCCACACACTCGGAAGTGAGATTTCTTTAGCAGTTGCTAGCTCAAATGTTCCATCTCCAAGCTTATGTTCAATAGCATACAGTTCTTCCCAGCTTAAGCTCATATTCACTGGACTAGGGAAGATTCATTTAAGGATAAGATCACCGATCTCGAAGGTCCTATTCTCGACCTTCATATTATAATCTTGAGCTACTTGTTTCTAGTGAGCAGCTGCCCTTAAATCAGCTTTGTCACACTTCTCCTCGACCACATCGAGGGACTGTAGCAGGAGGTCCTTGTTTTTTTGGGATCCTAATGGATCTATCAATGAGAAGGCACTTTTAACTTGATTGGAATGATGGCCTCTAATCCGTAGGCCAAAGGGAATGGGGTATGACCAGTCGTGGACTTGTGGGTCATTCGTTAAGCCAAAAGTGCTAGAGGTAATTCATCGACCCACTTGGCCTTGTCCTTCGTCAATCGTTTCTTCAGGATGGATTTGATTGTTTTATTCACCACCTCCGCCTGTCCGTTCGCTTGCGGATATGCCACTACTGCAAATCTTTTCTTTATCCGATATTTGCTGCAGAACTTTTTGAATTTAGCACTATCAAATTGTGTTCCATTATCGAAAATGATTGTTTACGAAATCCTAAATCGAAAGATAATGCTACTAACTATGAAATTGATCGCCTTCTTCGTGGTGATTGTGGCAAGCGATTATGCTTCGGCCCATTTTTTGAAATAGCAACTGCAATAATGGCGTATTTTGCTCTGCTTTTCGACATTGTTAGCACACCAATATTGTCATTCCCCATACCGCAAATGGCCATGGACTGACCATTTATGTAATTTCCGTCAGCGGGACTCTGGGAATCTTCGCGAATCTTTGGCGTCTATCACACATTCTGGTGTAATATGCCACATCTCAGTTGATGGCTGGCCAAAAATATTCATAGCGAAGAATTTTTACTGCCAATGTACACTACAGGCTCCTTCATGTACATCTACAATGATCCTTTTAGCTTCTTCATTTGTTACACACCATAGCATGCGAGTCGAGAACCCCCTTTTATATAGTATTCCTTCCCGAACAATAAATTGTGGAGCTTTGCGGAGGATTTTTCTTCATTCATTTCTTGCGTTTGGAAGAGTTCCTTTCAGCAAGTACTCCTTGATCGTAGTCATCCATGACTCCTTTTCAGCTTCAACCTCTAAGATCCAATCGACGTCCATCTAGTCGATGCTCGGATCTGACAATACCTCCACTAAAACTAATCCCATAAGCTGCACATCCTTGGAACTAGCCAACTTGGCTAGCAAAACGGTCATTGTATTCTCATCTCTGGGGATATGTATTATCATGCAATATTCAATATCATTGAGTAGTTCCAAAACCCTCTTCAAATAAGGAGGTAGCCTCGCTCACTTAGCTTGAAATTCTTTCTTCACCCAACAGACCACTAATTGGGAGTTGCTATATATGTGCAGAGCCTTGATTCCCAACTCCTTTGTAATCTTGAGCCCCGTGAATACGCTTCATATTTCGTTCGTTATTTGTTGTGGGGAACTCAATTTTTAGGGCATAACAGATTGATCATTCTTTCAAGGTTACCAAAATCACTTCTACCCCTAGGCAACACTTGTTGGATGCTCGTATAACTTAAACACTTTGTGTTAATACCTCAGATATTGATTTTAATGGAAACAACCATATAAATATTGATACTAATGTTTTCCCAAAATGTATTGAATATTTTGTATGATATTATGCAGGTTTATACAAGTATAGAGTAAACGAGTTTGAAGACTAATCAATAAAGAGACTAGAGATCAAGATTCCATGATGATGATCAAGATATTTTGAAGACTTGTGAGTTTAGAGATGGAGATGAGAAGAGCTCAAGACTAAGTTTAAAATAGATTAGAATAATATTGTCAAAGTCCTCGGACAGCGACCATTTAATTCTTTGAATACTTCCTTATTAAAAATATTTAATATTACTTTATATTTTTTATTCAAAATATATTTTACAAAAATCTTAATAAATGTTTTAAATTTTTTTATAGATGTTTTTAAAGTACTTTAGAAACTATAATTTTTACAAGAATTTACAAGAGTTCAAAATTTTGAAACACCTTTTAAAAGTTTCTATTTTTTAGAAACATACATAAGTATGTCGACATATGTACCATTGGGGAGGTGACTTTTAAATTTTGATTTTTAGCCAAATCTCTTCACGAAACACTTCCTTTTAAACATTGTTTAAACCATCACAATGGTACCTTTTAAATTTCAAAAAGTTGTGATTGTTTATTGCATCCTTTCACAAATAAACACATCTTTTCAAACTCTATATAAAGGGTTAAAAACTTGATTTTCATATACCTTATCTATTTTCTTCTTACTCTAAATTCTCACTACTTATACTCTCATATTCAAAATGTACTTTTCTTTCTACAAACTACTCAATCATCTACAAGTACTTACTCTTCAATTCAAAGATCAAATGACTATCAGAAGGGCTATAGGATATCTTGTGTCCCAAGTACAACTATTTGTATTTGGAAATCAACAACTCAACTCTTATTTGTTTAGGTTTTCTTGTTGCCCGATCAAATCAAGTGGGTGTGCTTGTAGCCCCTTCAAATCAAGTGAGTCTGCTTAGTAGCCCGTTCAAATCTAGTGAGTGATCTTGTAGCCCGGTAAATCATGAGAGTGTGCCCCAAACTCGGAATGTAGGAGGGTGTGTCTTGTAGCCTTGAAATCGAGATTGTAATTGGTTTGATTGCTACCATACAAAGTAGGGGCTTGAAAAGAAATATGTACAATAAATTGTATGGGACTAGATGTAAGAGAAATCCAAACCCGAATTAAATCCCCGTTGTCATCTCTCTAACTCTTTACTTTACTGCTTATATTTATTTCTGTGTTTGCCTGCAAGTTTATTTATCTGTGATTGATTATCTATGTGCTTCAAGTCAATTGTTAAACAAGTTAAAAATATTCATAAAAAATTATAAAACATTATTTACCTCCCACCAGCGTTATAGTAGCCTTAAGATCCTTTACTCCACAACCTAAATTTGGTATCAGAGCATTAGGTTTTCAAAGAACTCATAATTTGATTTTTGAAAATCTTAAATGGCAAGTAATATTGTTAGACTCTTTTTAACACTTTTTCAGATAAATAATTTTGTGAAACCAATATGTTATTTTCAAATAGATCAGAAACTAAGTATTTTGAAAAGTCACTTGGTATTTTGGAATCGTATAATGTTGAAATTACAGGAACAAGTATGTTATATGACTAATGGTGAACACCACATATTAAGAAGGACAAATAGAAACATAACAGTAGATGCTCAAGATACATGACTAGAAATCCAAAGATCTTGAAAGATATTTTTCACAAAGGCGGTGAAAGATTAATCAGAAAAGACAAAGGAGTCGGCAAAATCGGTACATTTTATTTAATCTTATTTTTATTTCATTTTTCTAATTATTAAATTTAGGAATAAAATATAGATTAATAATAATATTGGATGCATGCAAGTGTGTGTGTGTGTAGGAATCTTTTTCCTCAATTTTATTCTGGATTTTCTAGCCCATATGTCAACATACCCAAATCCATATATCGACATCCAGCCTGAATTTTAAATTCATTTTCAAATTCAAATTTTGAGTTTCCCTCTCTTTTGCATTTATTCCAAAAACCTAAAAAGGCATCTTTTGACCTGAAACATGTCGGTCCATAACCTATTAATCAATACAATTCTATACATTCACTCACTAACTTTATATCAAAAATTCAAAACAACTCTTCACTCTCTTATCTCCTAAACTCCTCAACAATGTCTTCCTCAAGCCAACCCTCCTCGTCCAAAGCTATTAGGCTTACCAGAAAGATCAAAAGTTATCTATTTGATGATTAAGAGTACATATAAACTTGTTGTTAACTGGGTTTTTGACCAAGCAGAAATTAACAGGAGCTAGAATGTCGATACGAAAATGAAATGATTTGAAATCTTGGAAGCGCACTTAGATAAGATAGTGAAGCGCCTCAGCGAAGTTTCAACAAAAATGGAGCAAACATGGGATGTTGGCACCGACTTTAAGAGGTCGGTGGGGACTTCACACACCTTCGCATTTCTCTCTCAAACTTTGCACGAGCCCTTCTTTGCCTATTTCATGTGTGCCTAAGAGATATCAAAGGATTCTGAACATTCAATTACCAGAATTAAGGAGTTAGCAGTCAGGACAACAGAACAGTTCAAGTGATGAAGGAACTATCGCTAATATCAATCAACAATCCATGAAGATGACATGGGACAATTCAAAACTAAGTAGGATGAAGCATGCAAAAAGAATCAACTCACCTGGGTTTAACCACAGATGTCGGTACTGACTTAAGAGGTCGGTACCGACATGTGTAGTTAACCCAGATGGGTTCATGACTTCACACTCTCTCTTGGGCCTCTATCTGAACTCTGCTCCAACTCTTCTCCTAGCCTAATCAACTTCTACCTCTATAAATACAAACCATAGAGCAACCAAGAAGGGATCCAGATTCTGCTATCATTACGCAGGAACTCTAACTCTTTTTCAACTCTTTCCTCTACACAATAGTCACTAGGGCAGCTCCTCTAGGCAATTCCAGGACTTAGAACTTGTCTAACCCCTATACTTGTGATTATTTCTCTCTCAATCCCCTCGTATTCTCATAAAAACAAAAACAAAGTCATAAAGTGGACGTGAGCTTAGTTAATAGCCGAACCACTATAAAAATCTCTATATATCTCTTTTATTTCTTTACTTTACTGTTATTTTCTATTATCTTTGCCCTATCCTATAAGGGTTGGTGCTTTCACATACTTATCTTAGGTGTTGATCCATTATTTTGGGTTAACATTTTGGTGTTTTCACTGAGAACCTGATTCTAGGCTTAGATCTAGCTATCCACTATGGATTAGATAGATCCAGAAGTTAGATTCGGAAAGTTTGCTTGAAGAAAGTTAGAGATTTGCTATTCTTATAGCTTCCAAGAAAAGATCTGCATCTGGAAGGTCTCTGGGAACAACGCTTGGTGGTGATGAAACAAACACCCACCAAACAGAGGTTAATAATGGAAATCCACTGCTGGAATCTTCTACACAGCAAGATGTTGTCACTAGAGGAGAGCTTAACCAGATGGTTAACGAACTTAACCAAAAATGGACAATAGCAAAAAGGCTCCCATGAATAAGATTGATGCTTTGCTAGAACTGCAGCCACCAAGTGCCCTAAAAGCTAGATAAGAAACTTCTCCTGCAATGGAACAAGAGAATTCCTCTGTTTTTGGCCTATATCGGAGAGATGGAAAGCAAAAACAAAGGGAAGAAACAACCGGTAGTGTTGCGGATGATGTAGGAGGAAGCAAGAATGTTCCCCCATGGGAAAACAACCTGACACTAATCCAAATCTTGAGGTGAATGCTCACCAACAAGGCGATGCAACACTTGTTTCTGACTTTAAGGATGATATGCAAATGGATGAAAATGATTTTGAACCAATAGTTGGAGGAAACACTGCTGGAGATCAACCAACCCTACGGTAACAGAATCTCGCAGGAATGGTTCCCTCGGAGACTGGAGGACCTAGACGCCAATCGACAAACCGAGATCGTTTGCAGAGCCAAACCCTCGGTGCAGTCCCAAGCAGTCACCCTATGGAATACCATGCCATCGAAGAACACATAGCCGAAATGGTTTAGCGATTGGTTGAGGAAAGCAAGTTCAGGAAGAATGAAGATTGGGGTTCCGCTCCAAGTCAAACTCCATTCACCGAAAGCATCTTAAGGAAAGAATATCCCCACAAATTCACCATGCCGACCATGAAGTCATACAATGGCATAACAAATCCTAGACAACACTTATTCAAGTACGAATGGCACATAGATAGATCTAGAGCTACAGATGACGTTCGAGGCATATGTTCCAATCTTCTTAGAAGGAATCGCTTCCATCTGGTTCACTAGACTTCCACCGAAATCCATTTTCACTTTTGACGAATTGGCAAATAAATTTTTCGAGTAGTTCAGGCTCCATGCTACACGTCCCAAGGACGTGATACCCCTATCTAGCTTGTAACAAGGACCTAAAGAATCGCTAAAGGGTTTCTTGAACCGATTCAGTATCATTATTACAGAAATAAGCCTCCCAAATGCACCGAGGGCATCGTAAATAGGTAGGACTTTCCATTTCTTCTACTCATTAATAAATTTCGCATCTTGAGCCAATGGAACCGTGCTCTCGCAAGCAATTTCCCTATGTGCACCTATAAGCCGCACATCGCTTCCTGGACCGATGGAATCGTGTCCTTGTAAGCAAAAACTCTCGTGCGCACCCATAAGCTGCACATTGCTTCTTGAACCGATGAAATTGTGTTCTTGTAAGTAATCACCCTGTGCGCCACAAATAAGCCGCATGTCCTTAGAACCAATGGAACCGTGTACAAGTACGCTCCACTCCTTCGCTGCTTGAACCGATGGAACTGTGTTCAAGCACACTCCTCTCCTTTCCTGCTTGAACCGATGGAACCGTGTTTAAGTACGCTCCCTTCCTTCACTGCTTGAACATATGGAACTATGTTCAAGTACACTCGACTCCATTGCTACTTGAACCTATGGAACTATGTTCAAGGACACTTCCCTCTTTCGCTACTTGAACCGATGGAACTGTGTCCAAGCATGTTCCACTCCTTCGCTGCTTGAACCGATGGAACTATGTTCTAGCATGCTCCACTCCTTCGCTACTTGAGCCGATGGAACTATGTTCAAGCATGCTGCACTCCTTCGCTGCTTGAACTGATGGAACTATGTTCAAGTACGCTCCACTCTTTCACTGCTTGAACCGATGGAACTATGTTCAAGTATGCTTAACTCCTTCGCTGCTTGAACCGATGGAACAGCGTTCAAGTACGCAATATTCCCATATACTACAATCCGCGCATCTCTTCTTGAGCCGATGGAACTGTGTTCTCGCAAGTAATGAACCTATGTCTCATACAATCGAGAGAGTACTTCCTAAATCTCTGAATTAAAAATATATACTTTCGAACCACCAGATCGACGGTGAAAATTGATTCCAATCTTCTAAGTACCAGTGTTGCCCCAGCAACGCTGGAAACTCTCCCACACTCTAGTTTTTGATGTCATCCCGGTAGCATCGAGAGTTTTTCATAGTTTTCTAGGTACTAATGTTGCTCCATCAGCATCGAGAAAGTTGTCTATTGCAGGATTGGTGGGAATCAATCTCCTTTTTTCGAGAGATTAGCACTACTATAGTAGTGTTGTGAAAATTTCAAACTACACGATCGATAGTGAAAATTGGTCCCTATCTTTTAAGAACTAGCATTGGCCCAGAATGTTTGGAAATGGCAAATCATGAGTCTATTAGGAAATCAACTCATCACTTGCAAAGACTCAACATCGCCCAGAGATAGGTGACATCGAAGTAAAATCCAAGCACTTGAGCTGCCCATGCATGAGTTTCCGAAGACAAAACTAATACATGGACAGGGTCTCGACACTGAACTTGGAGAAAGTCAATCACCATCAAGAAACCAAACATTCGAGATCGAGCTTCAGAACCGCAGTTCCCAAAGATAGGAGATTACTATATAATTCAGACTGGGGGCAATCAAGCAAGTAGTCCAAAATAACCGGTCTTTAACCAAGTGCTTGGGATTAACATTTGGAGTAATCACCCCTATGGAGTAGGGGCATATACATTGACACTTGGTCGAGGCGAGCTATACCAAGCTCGAATGAAAAACAATCGTGGAGTTGTAAATCGAGATACACAATAGTTCAGTTACACCGAACAGGGTATTTTGTAAATCACAACAGAGCTATGCAGTATACTACGCTGAATAGCTGCGGAATTGGAAGGGAAATTGGTCCAGCCTCTTAGGCACCATCGTTGCCTTGGAAACATTGGGAAATCTAGATCGTCATATTGATAGGAGAATCGAACTCCTCAGAATTCGGCATCGCCCAAAGATAAGCAATGATAGAAAGACCTTATGATCGCTAAAAGATAGGTGATAATGGAAAGCATTTCCAGAATCAAATCGTCGATGATCCAGTTTCCAAAAACAGAAGCAGGTGCTCGACTGAGTTCTCAAACTCTAACTTGCACAAATCTAATGTATCTCGAAGACCGGCGATGTGTGGAGGAAGTAACTTGTCTTCTAGGAATCTAATGCCACTCGTAGACTAGCAACGTCGGGAAGGATAACCCTCAATTGTCATAGATTCACCACGGCCTAGACATTAGCTACTCTTGGAATAATCGGCCACGAAGAGATCAATCAGGTACTTCAACTCCTGCTTGTGGAAAACCAGCTGTTGTCCAAAGATAGACAATGACAAGAATTGAACGCTCAGAACCGAGCAACTAAACTGTCGATTCTCAAAGATTGGAACCGACGAATAAGCTGGATATTCGCAACAACGCTATTAGCCTAGTAGAATGCATTTGGCCCTAAACAAGCAAGGTTAATTGTCACGTATTCAAGACAAGCACTACCGAACTCTATCGATCCATGATCAAGATGGGAAGAGCGCAATCATAACGAGGGAAATGCAAAGGCTCGCTCCACAGTGTATAAATTTTCTACAAGGCAGAGTTTAGCGTTTGGGAATACCAGGTTCCGCAAATGGAAGTCAGATTGCAACAAAAATCGGTCGAAGGAAATTCAACCCTATGCGAATAAGAACAACTATGGAATTTGTTAAACAACGGACCTACATAGCCAAAGGGGGCGCTTGATGATTATAAAGAAAGCTATGTAATGGAAATGTCTGAGACTCTCATTCTTCCGGAATGTGGCGTAGCCCGGAGTTAGGCAATGTCGAAAAGTAAACACACTGGATTGAAAGGAATCTACTCAACACTACAGGATCGAACGAACGATTCAATCCCAACTTACAGAACTCCAACACTGCCCGAAGACTGGTAACACTAAGGAAAGACTCTAACGATCCAATCATCAAAGTGCTAGTTTCCGAAGACTAAAACTAGTACCCAACTAGAATACAACACCACCAAGTCAACGGGAAAATCGACTCAAACCACTAGATCGATGGGAAAATCGATCCTTGCCTTTTGAAAATCAACGTTGCTCTAGCATGGTCGAGAAGGCCCAAAATCGCCAGATCGACGGGAAAATCGATCCCACCTCATAAGTATCGGTGTTGCCCTGGTAACACCGAGAAACTCTCCTATTTTCTAAGTATAGGTGTTACCCCGAAAATGCCAGGAAACTTTCTAATTTATAAGTACTGATGTTGCCCTGGCAATGCCAGGAAAACTTCAAACTGCAGGGTCGATAAGAAACACACAAAGTAGTAAACTGTCGATACACTAGCATCTAGAGATAGAAGTTGGTACTCAAATGAGTTTCCAACCTTGTCTTAAAAAAACTACTATTCCCCAAAGATAGGAAACAATGGGAAGACATAACCATTCACCGTCCAATCGAATAGTTCGACCCTTTGTTACATCAATCAGCCGCTGCCCAAAGATAAGGCAGCATCAAAGGGAAATCCTCAGGATCGAATCGCTTGCGTACTAGTTTCCAAAGATAGAAGCTGGTACAAACGAATTTCCAGTATTCAACCTAGAAAGAATTTTGATGCAGCCTGGACATAGGCAGCCTTGAGAAAAGATTGCTTGGAACCAAGCAGCCAAGTCGCCGGTTCTTGGAGGTAAGAACTGTAGGTGAAGAGGACTTCCATGACGACGTTAGCAGTCAAGCAACGCATGCACAGCTGTAACAACCCAAAATTTAACCCGTAATAATTAATTTGTTAATTAATTAAATAATAAAATAACTTTGTGAACTTATCAGAATTAAGCCACGGAAGTTGCACCATTGTGTCCGTGGTAATTTTCTGGTCAATTTCCATATATAGAACGTCAGAAACGAGCTAATATGACCAAGTTATAAAATAAACAAAATAAGCAGAAATATAACGATATATATATATATATATATATATATATATATATATATATATATATATATAAAGGTCGGGTATATAGAAGGTCAGGTCGACCGGCTGGTCGACCTGGGCAAGGGGGCGGTCGACCGCCCGGTCGACTCGCCTTGTAAATTTGCAGGCGCACGAACGTTAATTCATTCGAACAAATTAGAGACGTCGGAACACGTCATTTGCATTCTTTTGTTTAATCCAGTCCCTCCGTTTCTGCATCCGATGGCTCCTATTCAGCCTATGACGTGGTTGCATCCTACTCAATCTCCGAATCCAATGGTCCGAGATCCACTTCTACACATATAAATAGACCCCTAGACCTAACACTTTTTCTCATTCTAGATTTTCACCGCTTGGGTTCACCTTTTTAGGAAGGAACCTAAAAGGAATAATTTTCCAAGGAGAGAATCTTTTTAATAAAAATTATTTTACAACTCCAAGTGGATTCGGGAAGACCAAAGGAAGAGCTTAGGATCGGAGGTGAGTGATTGTAATTATTTTAAGATTTCTTTAAGTAATTTAAAATAATAGGGTTTCCAATAGTTGTAGTTTTACTATGATTTTTGGAATAGCCTTTTTCAGTAATTATTTACAGTTTTTAATTATTTTTAGTCTATTCAGCTATTCCTTTCAGTAATTTTAGTATTATTTCTGTTAACTATAATTTATTACTATTAAGTATAGCTTTTTATTAATTTACAGTCTATTTACAGTATTTAAGTTTATTTGTTGTTATTTATTTCTTATTTACATCTTTTCGACGTTTTGGATTTTATGCAAGCATCTATTCTCTTCATTCCCCTTTTCTGCGCGTATGGATTAGAATAAATTGAACGCGAATATGGATTTTATAAGTAAGAATATTAATGAAGAAAATAAGATGTAAATTATAAAGAATGTAATAAATAATGAAATTGGACTGAAATTACGCCTAATTATAATTAGAATTGGACTAATTAAAAGATAATTGGCATAGTTATAACTTAGAATTATAACTAAATGAAGTAAAAGATGAAAGAAGCTTATTTTCACACTTAGACCTTGGGTTAAGTAATAAGCATGATTATAACATAGGTTATAATAAGAAAAAGAACGGAATGGGGCTTATTTTAAGGCTTGGGATAAATTAATAAGCGTTGAAAGTAAAAATGGTAATAAAGGCTTATTTAAATAATTTATCTAAGTTAATAATTAAAGATGAAAGTAGGACTTGTACCAAATAGCATTCCCTAGGGCACGCTTATGCTAAGAATGGTAGTAATTGGTCAAATAGAAGTCCAAATCACAGGGATTTTGATAAGGAGCGCAACTAGATATTGTTTGGATGAAGGGCCAGTACCAACAGCATTTCCCCTATTTTTATATGGACACACGGTGATCTCGCATTAGCCTGAAGTGAGATGAGGGACACACTATGTTGTACATTGGAGGTAATAAGAAGACCCAATAGGTGGAGCAAAAGGTAGCATGGGCTTGGTGGCAGTTACGCGTATGACTTCCATTCGGGTGCTCAGTAATAGCTATGAGTTCCAAGTGCTTAGTATGGTGTCTTAGTAAGCACCATTGCCTTCTGTGTAGGGAGCTATATATGTCGTCTGGATCCGCAGTAGTTACTCTGTGCATCTTCCATAGATACCATTGGCTGTTGTGTAGGGAGTTATATAGCGGCTGGTCCATAGAAAGGTCTATGGAGTAGCAGACTGATCAAAAAGGATAGAATTAGGGTCACATCATAATTACAGGATTAGGAATTTAGCCTAATTGAATAAGAACAAGTGTAAGCAATCAAAGTTAACCTATCTTGAGCAATATTTAAGCGTATTTATTTCCAGTTTATCTCTTTCCTATTTCCTTTATTATCCTTATTTATGCTAGAACTATTTTAGAGTCTATTACTTTTATCTTTCTTAAAGACTCTAGTAATTACTATCTTTCACCAGACTTTTAGTCTGGCCTACTCCTCTATTTCCCCCTTTTCCCCCTTAGGCAATCAAGGAAGAAGCTAGTAGATTGCTGCAGCTTGGAGTTCTTCTTGGAGGAGACTTCTTCTATGTACTTCTTTTATTTTCAACTGTTGTTCTTGTATGCCCTGGTTTATTTATGAGGGATATTACATTCTCTGATTTTGAGATAATGAATTTTCATAAGACACGATGGGTTTTTGACTGTTGTATTTGGCATGTGACTTATTTATGAATTAATTCTGAAGCTTTGTTTTAAATATAATCATTTAGTTTCCGCTATTTTTACCTATTTTTGTCTTGTGAATCTTAGTCTCTGTTAGTTTTATTTATACCTACAACGCACCACGCCTTTTAATGTGTCCTTTTGGGTATATTAAGGGGTGTGGGGTGTTTCAATTGGTATCAGAGCCTAAGGTTACAAGATTCTAAAAAATTATTTTGAAAGTAAAGTATTTTTCAAAATAACTTGTTTTAAAAGTATTTTTTTTTCAGAAAAGAACTTTTGGAAAAGATTTTGAGTATAAAAGAATTTTTATAAAAATCCCCTCATAAGTCCAGTTCAATCTCCCTTTGACTCTTTCCTAAACTACCTTTTTCTTTTCGTAGAATAGCTGATGTCCCGAACCTCCCGAGGGCATTCCAGTCCTAGCCTGGTTTCATAGGTACCTACAAGCCACGACTCCAGAGGTGCATGGGCTTGCGCCCAACCCTGCACCAGCGGGTGTGAATCCCATCAACCCACCTACCGCCATCAATTTCTCTAAGCTTTGTAAAGATTTTGCGAGTTTGGGCGGGAAGACTTTTTTTGGCAAGGAGACTTTTGTGGAGGCGAGAGCATGGCTTAGGGACATAGAGAAGATTTTTGGTCTTTTGGGATTGGATGGTCAGCAGCGAGTTCAGTTAGCCGCTTGGCAGTTGAAGGAGGAGGCATCTTATTGGTGGGAGGTGATCGAGTTGGAGGGAAGGAATATTACTTGGGATGGATTCCGGGAGCGTTTCGATAGGAAGTTTCTATCTCAAGCAGATGAGAGTGTTCAGCTGGAGAAGTTTATCAATTTAAAGCAAGGGAGTTTGACTGTCAAGGAGTACATCAATCAATTCAATGAGTTGTCGCGGTTTGGTATGGACTTGGTGAACACGGCGCACAAGAAAGCTATGAAGTTTGCGAAGGGATTGAATCAACCCCTTCAAGGATTATTGCTGACTCATGTACCGATGGGAGCTACTTATGAGTCTTTGGTTGAGATGGCGCTTATGTCGGATACGGTCAAGGAAGGAGAGTCTAAAGAGGAGGTTAAGTCAGAAGGTCCAAAGAAGAAGTGGTGGGAAAAGAATAAGAAAAAGAAGAAAAGTGAAGGTCCTTAGAAGCAGATTAAGAAAGCAATAAAATGCCATGTTTGTGGGAAGGTTGGACATGTGGCCAAGGATTGCTGGAAGGAGAAGATGAATGGTAAGTGTTATACTTGCGGCCAGGCCGGTCATATGAGTAGGAGTTGTCTCTAGGGAGCGAGTGCACCAGTTGCGCAGATTCAGGCATTGGACACAACACCTTCCAGTAGCATTCCAGATAGAGGTAGGAAAGCCACAGTTGAAGGTCTGATTTCTTTATTTGATTTTCCTAATCAGACTTTATTTGATTCTGTAGCATCACACTCTTTTATCTCTAGCTCTCTAGTGGATTGTTTGCACTTAGACATATCATTAGTACTAGACCCCATTATTGTTTCAAACCCCATAGGAGGATCGACACACTTATCTATGATTTGTAGGGGTTTGAAAATCTTTATCCTAGGCGTAGAATTTGACTGCAATGCCTATGTTTTTGGATTCTAAGGGTATGGGATGATCTTAGGGATGGATTGGCTATCCACATACGGAGCTATCTTAGACTGCGAGAGGAGAGTCGTTAGACTAGAGACATGCAGCGGTAGGACTCTCGAGGTTTCTTGCGACCCGCAAGGGTCAGTTATGTTGAGCTTCCTTTATTCCCTCGATTCATCATCATCAGAGTTAGATTCGGTTCCTGTCATCGGAGATTTTCCGGACGTCTTTGAGGAGGTTAGGGGACTACCCCCTAAGAGAGAGATTGATTTCAGGATTTATTTGACTGATAATGCTAAGCCAGTAGCATTACCCATGAGACACATGGGACCTAGGGAGAGGAAAGAATTGAGCAAGCATATTCATGAGCTCTTGGAGAAGGGGTTCATAAGAAGGAGCATATCAGAGTGGGGAGCGCCAGTCGTCTTCGCCACTAAGGCGGATGGTTCTCTCCGACTTTGCATGGACTATAAAGAATTTAATAAGCTCACTAAGAAGAACCGATATCCACTTCCTAGGATTGATGATCTTTTTAACCAATTAGTAGGTTCTTCGGTTTTCCCTCAACTTGATTTAGCCATGGGATTCCATCAGCTTAGAGTCGTTGATGATAGCATAAATAAGATTGCCTTTAGGATACCGGATGGATTCTTCGAGTGGTTGGTTATGCCTTTTAGGCTAACCAATGCTCCAACCTATTTCATTGATTTGATGAGCCGCGTCTTTAAGGATGTCCTAAATAAGTTTGTGGTGGTATTCGTGGATGATATCTTGGTATGTTCCAAGAATATGGAGGAGCATGCTGTTCATTTGGAAGAAGTTCTTCGCACACTTCGTAGCCATCACTTGAGAGCTAAGTTTTCAAAGTGTCATTTTTGGAGGGAGGAAGTTCATTTTTTAGGGCACGTAGTCTCAAAGGAAGGTTTGGTTGTTGACCCCGCCAAGGATATTGCAGTACAAGATTGGAAGGCCTCCAAGAACGTTACCGAGATTAGGAGCTTTCTAGGATTGGCAGGCTACTATAGGAAGTTCATTAGAGACTTTGCCAAGATTTCGGCACCACTCACACGCCTTACTAAGAAGAATAAAGCTTTCGTGTGGGACGTTGATTGTGAGGATTCCTTCACGAAGCTTAAGAGAGCCCTTACTAGTGCACCAGTATTAGTTTTACCCGACGGAGCTAAGCCTTTCACTGTATACACTGATGCATGCAGAACGAGTCTAGGAGCGGTGTTGATGCAAGAAGGGAGGGTAGTGTGTTATGGTAGTAGGCAGTTGAGGATGCATGAGAAGAACTATCCTACCCACGATTTGGAGCTGGCTGCCATAGTTTTTGCACTTAAGACTTGGAGGCACTATTTGCTTGGAGAGAGGTTTGAGCTTTTTACCGACCATAAGTCTTTGAAGTACCTATTCTCGTAGAAGGACTTGAACTTGAGGCAACAAAGGTGGATGGAGTTTTTAGCATGGTATGATTTTGCGATAGCTTATACCCCTGGCAAGGGTAATGTGGTTGCGATGCATTGAGTAGGAAGAAAGCAACCCTTAGTTCTTTGTTCGTAGAGTGGAGGAGCTTGGAGTTTATTTCTACTTTTGATTTTAAGCCCACTACGGACATTACTCCCGGATTTTTGGCAACCTTAGAGGTAAGGCCTACCCTTATGGATCACATTGGCTCGAGGTAGCGGGAGGATTCAGAACTCATGGACATTATGGATAGGATTAGCCTAGGAGAGGTCTCAAGGCATCTCCAACGCTCTTCCATTGATAGCAGAGGATGGCTTAGAAGAGATGGGAGGCTTTGTGTTTCATGTGCCGGTGATTTGTTAAGAGCAGTTTTGGAGGAGGCGCACCATTCCCATATGACTATTACGCCGGGTGGTGACAAAATGTATCGGGATATGAAGTGGATGTTCTATTGGGGTGGTATGAAGAAGGACGTTGCAGAATTCGTAGCTAAGTGTGTCATATGCGAAAGGGTAAAAGCAGAGCAGCCGAAGCCCGGTGGATTACTTCAGCCCTTAGATGAACCGGAGTGGAAGTGGGACAATATTTCTATGGATTTCATTGATGGTTTACCCCATTCTAGGAAAGGGAACACTAGCATTTGGGTGATTATTGATAGATTGACCAAGAGTGCCCACTTCATCCCAGTTAAGAGTAAGCGTACAACTTCATATTTGGCATCCTTGTATATTCGAGAGATAGTCAGTCTACACGGAGTTCCTTCTAGTGTTGCGAGTGATAGAGATTCCATTTTCACTTGTGAGTTTTGGAGAAGCTTACAAGAGGCGCAAGGGATGCAACTTAGGTTGAATATGACCTATCACCCCCAGATGGATGACCAAATGGAGAGGGTAAATAGAGTGCTTGAGGATTTACTGCGCATGTGCATTTTGGAATTTGGAGGAACTTGGGAGGAGCATCTTCCTTTGGTTGAGTTTAGGTACAATAATAGTTACCAAACAAGTATAGGAATGGCACCATTTGAGGCTTTATATGGGAGACCTTGCAAGTCCCCATTATGTTAGGTAGAGTCTACGGAGATATTATTACTTGGACCCGATATGGTTAGGGAGACCACTGAGAGGGTGGATTTGATTCGGCGAAGGATGAAGATGGCTCAAGACAGACAGAAGTCATATGCGGATAGGCGAAGGAGAGACTTAGAGTTTGAGGTTGGAGACTTAGTTTTTATCAAAATATCCCCGCTTAGAAAGGTGGTAAGATTCAGATCAAAAGGAAAGTTAGCCCTAGATTTGATGGACCATTTCCTATCATAGTGAGAGTTGGGAAGATGGCTTACCGAGTGAAGCTACCAGATAGGTTCGCAAGAGTGCACGACGTTTTCCATGTTTCGCACTTGCGAAAGTGCTTATATGACTCGGCGGAGGTTGTAGAGCCTAGTCAATTAGAGGAGGTAGAGGTAGAAAGAGAAGCTTCTATACGGCGTATCCCTACGAAGATTGTTGGGAGAGATATCAAGCGACTAAGGAATAAGGAGGTTCCACTGGTAAAGGTGCAATGGGGAGATGATGTTGTAGACGCCACTTGGGAAGCAGATGAGAAGATTCGTACTTCCTATCCTCATCTTTTTGATGGTAAGTTTTAGAATTCCATTTTCCATCTTTAGATTTGAATAGGTTCTTTCCTTTATTATCCTTTGGGAGGGTAGAACTTAGGATTTAACCTATGGATGGTAGGATTTGATGTAAACGTGTTAATAGAACATGTTATGAATGATGTATGCTAGTGGTTGCAAGTGTTTGCTAGTGGATGCTATGGACGCATATAGGTACACTAGGAACTATTATTCCTTAGGGATCGACCTAACTAGGACACTAGAGCATATGCATATGGATGTGTGCGCATTTTTATTTTATTTCCATGATTGCTATAAATGGATGATTATCACATGATTGTTGCATTTGGATGATGTTTGTAGCATGCATATAGAACTATCGGCTATCATAAGGAAATTTTTGCATTCATTTGGATACATGGCACGGACATGATTGCATAAAAAGGAGGTCAACTGAATCAGTGGACCGCCTAATCTTTTGCATTAGTTAGGGACATTTACACTACACTAATTGCATAAGTATCATAAAATGCATTAGAAAAACTTAAGGACAATGGATGAATGGTTGATGATTGAGTAGTTGGTTGTAGATTGGATGAAAAAATTTAGTACATTCTTCTATCCTTAGAGATTTTGGGGACAAAATCTTTCAAGGAGGGGAGAATGTAACAACCCGAAATTTAACCCGTAATAATTAATTTGTTACTTAATTAAATAATAAAATAACTTTGTGAAATTATCAAAATTAAGCCATAGAAGTTGCACCATTGTGTCCGTGGTAATTTTTGTGGTCAATTTCCATATATAGAACTCAGAAACCTGGACAAAGCGGCGGTCGACCGCCCGATCGTCCCGCCTTGTAAATTTGCAGGTGCACGAACGTTAATTCGTTTGAATGAATTAGAGACGTCGGAACATGTCATTTGCATCCTTTTGTTTAATCCAGTCCCTCCGTTTCTACATCCGATAGCTCCTACTCAGCCTATGACGTGGTTGCATCCTACTCAATCTCCAAATCCAACGGTTCGAGATCCACTTTTACACATATAAATAGATCCCTAGACCTAACACTTTTTCTCATTCTAGATTTTCTCCGCTTGGGTTCACCTTTTCAGGAAGGACCCTAAAAGGAATAATTTTCCAAGGAGAGAATCTTTTTAATAAAAATTATTTTACAACTCCAAGTGAATCCAGGAAGACCAAAGGAAGAGCTTAGGACCGGACGTGAGTGATTGTAATTATTTTAAGATTTCTTTAAGTAATTTAAAATAATAGGGTTTCCAATAGTTGTAGTTTTACTATGATTTTTGGAATAGCCTTTTTCAGTAATTATTTACAGTTTTTAATAATTTTTAGTCTATTTAGCTATTCCTTTCAGTAATTTTAGTATTATTTCTGTTAATTATAATTTATTACTATTAAGTATAGATTTTTATTAATTTACAGTCTATTTACAGTATTTAAGTTTATTTATTGTTATTTATTTCTTATTTACATCTTTTCGACGTTTTGGATTTTATGCAAGCGTCTATTCTCTTCATTCCCCTTTTCTGCTCGTATGGATTAGAATAAATTGAACGCGAATATTGATTTTATAAGTAAGAATATTAATGAAGAAAATAAGATGTAAATTATAAAGACTGTAATAAATAATGGAATTGGACTGAAATTACGCCTAATTTAATTAGAATTGGACTAATTAAAAGATAATTGGCATAGTTATAACTTAGAATTATAACTAATTGAAGTAAAAAATGAAAGAAGCTTATTTTCACACTTAGACCTTGGGTTAAGTAATAAGCATGATTATAACGTAGGTTATAATAAGAAAAAGAACAAAATGAGTCATATTTTAAGGCTTGGGATAAATTAATAAGCGTAGTAAAGGCTTATTTAAATAATTTAACTAAGTTAATAAGCACAGATGAAAGTAGGACCTATACTAAATAGCATTCACTAGGGCACACTTATGCTAAGTATGGTAGTAATTGGTCAAATAGAAGTCCAAATCATGGGGATTTGGATAAAGGGTGCAACTAGATATTGTTTGGATGAAGGGCCAGTACCAACAACATTTCCCCTATTTTTCTATGGATACACGGTGATCTTGCATTAGCCTGAAGTGAGATAAGGGGCATGCTATGCTGTACGTTGGAGGTAATAGGAAGACACAATAGGTGGAGCAAAAGGTAGCATGGGCATGGTGGCAGTTACGCGTGCAACTTCCATTCGGGTGCTCAGTAATAGCTATGAGTTCCAAGCGCTTAGTATGGTGTCTTAGTAGGCACCATTGCCTTCTGTGTAGGGAGCTATATATGTCGTCCGGATCTGCAGTAGTTGCTATGCGCATTTTCCGTAGATACCATTGGCTAATGTGTACAGAGTTATATAGCGGCTGGTCCACAGAAAGGTTTATGGAGTAGATGGCCGATCAAAAAGGGTAGAATTAGGGTCACATCCTAATTACAGGATTAGGAATTCAGTCTAATTGAATAAGAACAAGTGCAACCAATCAAAGTTAACCTATTTTGAGCGATATTTAAGCGTATTTATTTCCAGTTTATCTCTTTCCTATTTCCTTTGTTATCCTTATTTATGCTAGAACTGTTGTAGAGTCTATTACTTTTATCTTGCTTAAAGACTCTAGTAATTACTATCATTCACCGAACTTTTAGTCTGACCTACTCCTCTATTTCCCCTTATTCCCCCTTAGGTAATCAAGGAAGAAGCTAGTAGATTGCTGCAGCTTGAAGTTATTCTCGGAGGAGACTTCTTCTATGTTCTTCTTTTATTTTCAGCTGTTGTTCTTGTATGCACTGGTTTATTTATGAGGGATATTACATACTCTTATTTTCAGACAACGAATTTTCATAAGACACGATGGGTTTTTGACTGTTGTATTTGGCATGTGACTTATTTATGAATTAATTCTGAAGCTTTGTTTTAAATATACTCATTTAGTTTCCGCTGATTTTACCTATTTTTGTCTGGTGAATCTTAGTCTCTGTTAGTTTTATTTATACCTACAATGCACCACGCCTTTTAATGTGTCCTTTTGGGTATATTAAGGGGTTTAGGGTGTTTCAATAGCTAAGTACAAGTGGGAAAATCATGGAAAGTCAAAAATTAAATCATCGGACTTCCTCAATCCCAGAGTAGGATTGAGTGCCAGCCTAGGAGCAATTGAACCATTTACCCCACACCTTCTCATCTTCCACAAATGCCTGAATAAGGGTGTTCGAAATGCTAGTCCCTCGGATAGGGATGGCACACAAATACTTGGTAAAAGGGAACCTCACCAAGTCCAAACACGAACTACCACGAAGTTGGATAGATAACAGTTCTGTCTTGCAAAACAGAGCATTCTGACGGCAAATTGCCACCCAGGGAAATGAAGGTCTTAACGCTCAGGAATTCGGCATTGCCCGAAGATTCATAACATCAAAGAGAAATCCACAGAGTCGAGTCATTCGTGCATATATGTCTAGAGATAGAAACTGATGCATGATCAGGATCCCAATACTGGGTTGGAAGAATTTACTATGACAAAAGATGACAGTGACGCATCTTTCTGATACACAGATCCATAATGACATTGGCTGATAATGTCAACTTGGAAGAATTCGATCGCAGTAAAGGAGATGATAGCATTAAAAACTCAGAGCTTGGAATCAAATAGCAAAGTCACTATTTCCCGGAGATAGGAATTATGATGCAAATCAGACCGGGGCAATCAAAAATATTGCTCAGGAAACCTAGTCTCCTAAAAATGTATGGACTGGGGCATGCACACTACACTTGGTCAAAATGAACTCGATCGAGCCCAAATGGGAACGAATAAAAAATTGGCTAAACTAAGCTACATCACAGTTTTGAACAGAGCTATGTAATAGAATATGCCAAAATGACGGCAGGAGTATTGTTTATATGCATAAAGTTGCGGGACGGTGGAGGTTGCTCCCACGTAAACACAATTAAAAAAGGAAGACCGACAGAACAAGCTTCAAGGAATCCCTGCTTGTTTCTCCCTCTTCTTCCAAGGCTCTTAAGGCTGTGTACTCGTTTAAAGGAGGAGGCAGGTTTAGCAACTGCTTTACAAGAGCAACTATGCCTTGCAATTTAGCCGTAGTCAATCGTCCCGGTATGACAAGAATAAAAGGTGAAGCCCAAGTTGTGAAGGATCCATCTTCTGGAGGAGTAGAAGTTCCTTCATCAGACTAGAGATGGGATAATCAGAAAGTTGTGCTAAACATTAAAACTTAATGTTCAACATTATTATGCATGTTTTACTTTGAATAATATCCCCGTATGACCAACGCCCGGAATCCAAGGGAAGTTGACATACGTTGACCAGTCGGGTTCTAAGCATTGACCGGGGCAAGTGCAGTGTGTTATCTATGCAAAGTGAGTACAGTGTCCCGAATACAACGAAAGGACCATCCCATGTAGATAACTCGCTCATGCTAGAAAAACGAGCCATGTCATACTTTAAGATTATCCTTTCTGGGACTTACCCATTATCGATGGCGGAGCCGCTATTTGGAGCGACATGGAAAGCTTTTCTTTTCAGGATCACTAAAAGTGGAGAAACGGGAAAAGCGATACGATGGAACCATACACGTCTGATTTTGGAATAAATCGTCGAGCTGCAATTCAAACGAAGATAGAAACTTAGCCAAATTCTCGAAATGAGACAGTTGAAGCCATAGAACAAGACTTAGGTCCAGAATGGCATGCATTCAACCAAGATAAAACATAGCTTTTCCTCCAGCCAAGTACAATCCAAAATTCAACTATCTTCCTTCAAAATTGCCATCATCCCGAAATCATCACGAAGTGTTTCTACCAACCTAAAGTGCAACGTAATCTCGAGAGTGCAGATTGCATCGCCAACACAAAGGAATGAAATCTCAACTATAACCAAAACGAACAGTTAATGGACAATTCACCAAGCAAAAGCGATGTCTCGAGATGGCACTAAAGCAATCTACTGGAATTCACAGGATAGCATTCCAGAACTTATCTCATTCCACAGCACACTTTTTTGTCAATGAAAGCATACTCTGAGGGGCAAATGTTAATTGGGTTTTTTACCAAGCAGAAATCAACAAGAGCTAGAACGTCGATACGAAAACGAAATGACTTGAAATCTTGGAAGCATGCTCAGATAAGACAGTAAAGCTCCTTAAAGAAGTTTCAACTGAAATGGAGCAAACATAGGATGTCAGTACTGACTTTAAGAGGTCGGTGGGAAATTCACACCTTCACATTTCTCACTCAAACTTTGCACGAGCCCTTCTTTGCCTATTTCATGTATGCCCAAGAGATATCAAAGGAATATAAACACCCAATTACCAGAATTGAGGAGTTAGCAGTCAGGACAACAAAACAGTTCAAGTGATGAAGGACTATTACTAACATCAGTCAATAATCCATGAAGATGGCATATACAATTCAAAACCAAGTAGGATGAAGCATGCAAAAGGAACCAACCCACCTAGGTTTAACCACCGATGTCGGCACCGACTTGAGAGGTCGATACCGACATGTGTAGTTAACCCAGATGGGTTCACAACTTCACACACTCTCTCGGGCCTCTATCTGGACTATGCTCCAATTCTTCCCCTTGCCCAATATGACTGTTACCTCTATAAATACAAACCATAGAGCAACCAAGAAAGGATTCGGATTCTGCTACCGTTACGTAGGAATTCTATCTCTTCTTTAACTCTTTCCTCTACACAATAGTCACAAGGGCAGCTCCTCTAGGCAATTCTAGGACTTAGAACTTGTCTAACCCCTATACTTGTGATTCCAAATCAATAAGCAAAGTTAGAAAGTGGACATAGGCTTAGTTAACAGTTGAACCACTATAAAAATCTCTAAGTCTCTCTCTTATTTCTTTACTTTACTGTTATTTTCTATTATCTTTGCCGTATCTTAAAGGGTTGGTGCTTTCACATACTCATCTTGGATGTTGATCCATTTTTTGGATTAACACTTATATTGAGTATGCTACTTATGAAAAAGTATTTTTGGGAAGGTTTGCAAATTTTGATGAATTTTCTTCTTATGGTTTACAAGATCTTGCTTTCGAAAATGGTATTTTTGGTTTAACCGATTTATCTCAAAATAATTTAGATTGCTATCCCGATTTAATTAAAATGTTTTATGCAAATTCAAAAGGAAATTTTTTCAAGGAGAAGAATGTCAAGTTTGGATTAGTGTAAAAGACACTACTATTGTTTTGGATTGTAAAATTTTAAGTTAAATTCTTAGTTGTAAAAGTAGTGAAAATGACCTCTCCACTTTTGAAATTGATTATGGTAATAGAGAAGTTATGCACAATTGTAACATCCCCCTACTTGGAGGCCCAAAACTAACAGCTACGGATACCACAGTCATCCATAGTTATTAATTGTCGACGACCAAATACGGCAATTCCCAATATACCCTTATGTGACTTATTAACCAAAACCTATTCTTAAGGCCATTAATTAGTTCATTAGGCACAGCCTTAATTAATTAATTCAAGTCTCAATCCCCTTATCACTTACATTTACATTATTCTATTTAATTTATCTAATTAAATCTCTTGAATAATGTTATCAAAAATTAGGGGTGTTACAACGATTTATTTTCTAGTGATGAAGAATATAGTTTTAAAGGCGGAAATCTTAGGCCAAAAGCAAGATTAATGAGTCTTATTTTATAATAAAGTATTACACTAAGGACGGGAAATTAAAATAACCCTACTCAAAAATGTTTTTAAAGCTCTTTTTGTGATTTTTGGAAAATATGATATAAATTAGGCTCGAGTGATTTTGGATGACTTTGCTCAAAAGAAAATTTCTAGGCATGAAAACACACTTTACCATGCTGTGTATCTTGCTAAAATTTTCAACTACTTTGTATTGAACTAAGAGGTGAAAATATTTTGCCTCATAAAGTTTTTGGAAAAACCAACATCTACCTTATCGTAACAACCCGCACTCTAGTAGGCTTGAATTTTCGCTAAATCGAAAACCCAAGTTCACCATACAAATCGTTGGTTTGGCATCTTGTAAATACATAAATGAATGCATATCAGAGCACTATCGATATAACTTACAGCGGAATAATAAAGTATAATATAACTTATATTTACTGACCAAGGTTTGACACATCCAAAGTCTAATGTCCTTTTCAGCACCTAACACGCAATACCTATCATTAAAACTATCCTATGGGTTGTAATGAGGAAGAAGTCAAAACAACGTTCTGGTGACTGGTACATTATACATTTTGTACATAACACTAGTTTATACGATTGCCTTCTATTTCTTGTTATGTTTTTTATTTACTTAGTCATCTTGACTCCACATTCGCATACGATCTGTTCCCATCTACCCATTACATGTATGTGTGTGTGTATCCCATGGTCCTCAAATGGACCAAGATACTACCCCGTCAGGATCCATCAGCCTCTCCATGTCACGATCTAGTCATCGTATAACTCGAGGGACTCCCATAGTGCCTAATGACGGCTTTTCAAAATATTATGTCGTACTGTATCTTGGTTTGGGGATTTACTACTTTGTCTGCTTCATTTCATGGATACGGTTCCACGGACCACCCAACCTATTTTGAAAGAACTCCTTTTGGGTTAACTAACCTTGCCCTAACAAACAAATTAACAAACAACTGTGGCGGTGCATGACCCAACATGTCCTACCCTAGTAAGCGGCGAAAACCAGTTAGATATAACTATGTCTTTCCCGTTGATCGCTAAGGACTGATGACGTTCTCGCCTTATGCAGTCCTACCCTTGAATTTTGGTACCAATCATTGCTGCATAGTGCCCGATCCCGCTCATCATCCTATTTATATTGCCTAATGCAATCAATGCAATACTCCCTTATATACCATATTTGAAGCAGACTACTCTATCTATTGGGGGTATCCCTTATATATGCGCAAACGTGTATACTCCATGGATCCTATGGTTGGATATGTCTCACATCAATATAATGTAACACAACTGCTAGTAGCCCCTTACGGTGTGCATACTTCTATTGTGTAACACTACTGACCTCGCATTCCAACCTAGTCTAATGACCAAATATTATATTATTCATTTAATTATACTTTATCTTTGATAGTTCACACTCGTCATAAACGCATACTTGAGGCTATATATATATACACGCACACACACACACACGCACAATCAAGATTACATAATTACCTTGCCTCTATAGTTTAGCAGTTGATCCTAGGTCTTTATTTCATTATGCATTTATCCTTTTCTTTACTTTAAGTTCATTTACCGCTTTTCTCTTATCAAGTTCATAACATCATTGCCCATCCTTTTTATCTATTCCCTATTTTCTATTTTTATTCCCATGTTATCCTTTCATTTCTTCTTTCTTATCTTTCATATTTTCTTTTCATTTGCTTCCAAATTTTATTGGTATTACACATCTTAATTATTTAGGATCTTTTTACTTCATTCATATGTTAACGTTTAACTTTTGGGGTTTACTACTTTTTAATGCATTGGAACTATATTTCTATTCTAAAGATGTTAACACTGTGAATTTCTATGTCTTATCCAAAAAGTGAGATTTATGTGGTGTTTATATTTACAAGGAACTATCTTTTTATTGCTTGAAATAGACGGTACAAAATATGGTAATTATCCCTATTTTATACATCACTTTCCTCTTAGGTGTATTCCTTGTTATTTCAAACATCACACTTTTATTTATTTAACTTTGATAATACATAGAAATCTGCTTGCAACATCCCAATTCCAACAAATTAAAATATCTCTTAAACCTCTAAAATAAAGTTTTTTTAGTTTACATTCTTTTATACATTCAAATAACAATTTTTTATTATCAAATTTATAACAATTTCATAATTCGGTTCTCAATGATAAATTTAGGCAAGTTTTCCAATTCCCATAAATTGATTCCATAATCATTACGTGTATACAATTTATTATCAAATTCACTATTTACATTAATTCATTAAGCGTATATAATAAATTATCCAAAATGAGATTTATATCTAATCATTACGCACTTACAATTGAATATCCAAATCGATTATATATAGGCACAATTAGAATAGATCACAACGATATAAATCTAGTCTTATTACAAAACATGTAGTTTTCCCACTCACCTTGCTTTAGCTTTTCTATTTTCTAGATCTGCATCCATCCCTCTTTATTTCACTCATTTTCTCTCTCAATCCAAAATAATAAAAATGGTATACATTTATTAAAAATATAGATCTGGACAAAGGATTGAATTAGAGTTTTACATCTATGATTATACCTTTGTTTTCATTTTGATTCCCTTCTACTCTTCTCTTCTCTTATTTCCCTCTTGTCTCCACTTACATACATATGTAATATAATATTTTACTTTTAGAAATCTAGAAATTGTAGAGAAAAGAGAATGGCAGAGCTCCGCTATGTAACCTAGAAAATATGAGAAGAGAAGTGTGAATTAGGCCTGTATTTATAGTGTTTTGGAATTAACATGGAACATTAGATTTATATAGAGAATATTTTAATTTAATCCTAAACATCCCTTAATTTCTTAGCCCGCAAGCAGTGCATCACCATCGCCCATCTAAATTTTGTAATCACGCTTCAACAACAGCATGGGTCGACCGCCCATGCCTTATGGTCGATCGCTACCAGTCGGCTCGGGTTTATTATGGGTCGACCAGTGAAGTTGTTTCAACGTCAATTAATTACGTTGTTTGATTTTGCTAATTTAATCCCTTGTTTGACAAATCTCATTCATTTCTTTCCACTGTACATATTCTCCGAGATTTTAGTTCGACGTTAACATTTCTTAACGTCTAATTTCCATTAATGTTATCAATTAATGTTTAATTTGTTGTTATTACCATACTTGCATATATAATCATTTCCGATTTAAAAACATCAAACGTTAATAATTTTTTTGTTTGAGCTTGTTTGCACAAAAAATGGACAAACACCTCAAAGTTGTGTGATTTAGTAGATCTTATGTTATTCTTAGTAACTTGAGCTGTTTATGCAAATACGTAAAAAACAGGGGCTAAAATGTAAAAAGACACGTGGATTTATAGTGGTTCAGCCAGAATGTGCCTACGTCCACTTTATATATTATTTCTCTTCTTTTGTTGTGGTTACAAGTACAAAGCTTTGGTACAAGTAAAAGAAAGTTGTTTGAAGAGTTCCTTCCGTGCTTGAGCTCTCAAACTTGTCCCCCATTGTTGTACCCCTGCCCCTCTATTTATAGAGTGAGGCTAGGGGTAGGGGTCCAGGATATGTATAGTCGTTGATGGGCCTGGGCTGATGTGATCTGGCCTGGTATATCTTGGTTCGGCATTGCTTGGTTCGGAGGTGGTTGGAGTGTAGAGTGGACCGGTAGTTGTTGGTCCGGTGGGATGGAAGAATATTGGACCGGTGGCAGTTGGTTGGACCGGTGGCAGTTGGTTGGACCGGTGGCAGTTGGTCCGGTGGGATGGAAGAATATTGGTTCGGTGTTTGCCTAAGACTGCCGGACGGGTTCCTGCCGAATGGGCTCCTGCCGAATGGGCCTTGGAGGACGAGAATACCGGATGGGCTTAGGCGAGCCTGGATGGATGAGTCACGCTCCTTGGTCTCAAGGTCTTCTGGGTGAGAATGCGCCCAACATTTGCCCCCCAAAGTGGGGCATATGCCGGGATGTGCCGCGCTTTGTTTAGAAGATGATGACGTCAGTCTTGGATGCTTTCGCCGAATCAGACGGTCTGGTCGTCTACAGTTGCCTATAAGTAAGGGCCCAGGGTCTCTATTACCTTCTACCGAACGAACAGCCAAGCCAAGTTAGCCGAATCAAATTCTGATCCTCTGCCGAATCATCCCAGCTTGCCGAACCATTTCACTTGCCGAACCAGGTACTCAATTTTCCTTAGCCGAATGGTTTTTTGTCTGTGTCCACCGAATGAAGTGCATGTGCCATACGTGCCGAATGAAATTTTCCAGATGAGAATGCCGAATGGAATCTTATATTCAGTTTTACCGAATGATAATGGGAGTTTTAAGCATTTTGACTTTATGAGTGAAATTCCATATTATATACTTACTTGTTTACATCCTTTGTTCTAACACTATGCTTTTCCGGTGTTGTAGATAATGTCTCGTAAAGCGGAAACTCGATCAGACAAAAGGAAATCCGGGGGTGAAGGAGGTTCCTCTGTCGTGCCCCCAGCTCAGTCGAATCCAGAACGTCACGGACCAACCCCGAGATCATTAGTGGACGGGTACGGTCCGCAGGAGCCTCTGAATTCTCCCCCGGACTACTATCCCAGCTCCCTTAAGGAAGAGCAGCTTGATGTCATCTCTCGCTCCTTCGGAATTGACAGGGCGCGAATGCTGTTGCCAGGGAAAGATGTTATGCCATACGACCCTCCTGAAGGGTTCTTTTCTTACAGCAGATACCACTGCATGTGTGGTGTCATTCCGCCTCTTAACGCTTAGGTAACCAGCTTCCTCACATATCTCAAGGTGGCCCCATTCCAGCTTCAACCCAACTCCTATGCTATACTGGTGAGCCTCTTCGTTATTTTCCAGAGGAAATATGGTCGTGCTCCTTCCAACCGGGAGATCCGGTACTTGTATAATCTGAGGGGCTACAAGAAGGGGTCTCCATACATTAGCTTGGAGTCAGCCGTGACCTTCAAACCGGTCTTGGATTTGTATTCTAAATTCAGTATGTTCAAGAAAGAGTGGTTCTTTGTCAGGGACGACTCCGTTTCAATTCGGCGCTTTACTTCTGGATGTAAGTTGATGCTTTTACTTACAATTCCCATTCTGATTGCGATGCTTCTTCTCATACTCTCTCATTTTTGCTAGCGACAGGTGGCTTTGCGATTGTGGAGACTGACCGCCTGGTTCAGACGGCGGCTGAGATAGAAGCTATTCTTGGGAAATATAGATCATCTGCCTTCCTAATCAGAAATGCGATCCTTCTGGAGTACAACTTAATCCTCCCACAACAGTCAGTAGTTAAGCTGAGGGAGACGGCGGAGGAGAGGGCGGCTGCTCAGACCAAAGAAGGTGTTTCGGTGGAGAGTAGCAAGAGGAAACCTTTCACAAAACCTCCAGCTGTCGGAGGTAAGAAACTCAAGAAGTCGGACGGTCCCTCCCCCAGCAATTGTCCACTTACCCGGGAGGAGGAAGACATAGAGGAGGAAAGAGGCGAGGGTGGAGATGGTCGGGATGGTGACAAAGGTGGCGATGGCATCGGGGCCCTACTTCCTGGGCAAGCGGGCGAGATTCAGGAGTGGACGGATGATGCGTTCCACCAGGCTTTCAAGGGGCTGGATGAAGATCCGGCTTTGGTAGAGAAAACCGGGAAGGCGGACAAGGCCGGGACTGGTGCAAGTGAGTCTTCTCCGACCATTCCAGCCAAGGTGGCTCCGACGACTCAAGGTGAACTCTTGACTCCTGCATGCTTCATTAATGATAGGGACTTAGGAATATTTTATGACCCGCTCCCGTCCTGGAATGAAATCCAGGACTTATTGCAGTATCCCACTCCTCCTCAGGGTTTGTTCAACCACAGCTGTGTTTCTTTTCCTTTTTTAACTTGTAATTTACCGCGCTTCTCGAATCATATAGTGATGTAAGTTTGTGACACTTGTTCTTTATATCAGGAGCAGGCAAGACGTCCAAAGCCTCAGACCTTCGACACAGGCTTGAGCAATATAAGCTTTCCAAAACTTCTGCTAAGCCGAAGCCCTCGATCCAACGCTCCGGGGATGTAGTCGGCTACCGTCCTCTTCTTGGGGTCATCGAAGAGGGTATTCAGCAGAGGAAGAGGAGTCATCCTTTATCCGAACCTTCGCCCGGTCCTCAGCTTCCGGCTCAGCCTCCTCATGATATCACTGAAGAGGGTAGCGAGTTCGCACCCTCTCCACACCCGTCCAGAAACCCTTCCGTTACTCATATCGACCGTCCTGACTTGGCTCGTAATCCGTTTGCGGGTCATCCTGATCTGGATCCAAGTTCCCACGACATTACCTTTGATGAGGTTACTGGTGAGCACCTTCTTCCCCGCAATCCCATGGTACGGGTGCTTGATGAAGCTAAGTCCTTAGATCTTGATCTACTTACCACTCGGATAGTTACCATGGGAGATGAGGCCAAGGCTAATATTGATCGGGTGGCGGAGGAGACTAAGAAGCTGATGGGGCATCATGCCCGGCTGGTTAAGGCCGGAGAGGAGATTGGGAGCGTCAATATCCGACTTCGATTGGTGGTTTCGGATCAGGCCAAATAGCTTGCGGATCAGGCTATTCAGATTTCTCAGCATGAGGCTGCTACTGGGCGACTAAGGAAAACCATGGAAGAGGCCAGTCGGGCCGAATTGCGGAAAATGGAAGCTACTTGCAAAGAACGGATTGATATGGCTATTGCCACGGTGGACGAGGTTCGGAAAGCGGATCTTGAGCAGGTGGAGGAATTGTCCGGGAAACTCGAGGCTGCAGAGCTTGCTCAAGCCAAGTTGAGGGAGGAGATGGAGGCAATGCGGGGATCCCTTCTGGTTGACTGCTCGAGATACCGATCGGAGAGAGATGCTGCCGTTGGGAGGTTGTCGGCTTCCGAGGCCCGGATGAGGGAGTTTGAGGAGAATGAGGGGATGATGGACGAAATGCTCCAGGACATGTACTTCCGTACCTGGAAGCAGGGCAACCTGTCTTGGATGGATGATTATCCCAGGGTCATGGCTAGGATTTATCTCCAGGCTCTGGAGGAGGCTAAGGCTGATGCAGATAAAAAGGGTGGTACGGTCTTCAGTATGGATGTGGTCACTGCCCAGTTTACCGAGGAGGAGAAAGTGGCGGTAAAGGAGGGCATGCGGTTGCTTGCTGCTGAGGAGGCAGGTGTGCAGGTAGAGGATGACGACCAGGATGGTCAAGATGCAGGTGCTGGTAAGTCTTCCTTTCTAGTCTTTCCGTTAACTTGGTTGCTTATCACTAATGAATTCTTTTTATGACCGGACAGGTGGGCAACAGAGCAAGGACAAGACTCCGATGCAACCGGCTCCCTAATTAGACCTGGAAAATTCTTTTTGTAGACTTGACATGGTTGTATACGTTAGTCTTAAAACAGTAGAGTAACTTCTAAGTTGTAATTCTTGCTACTTGTAATAATCAACATTATTCTTGACGTGTAATTTTTTAACTTAAGCTGACTTTGTCGTTTCTTGAATGTTTGTTGCTATTTCGACATGTCGTATGAGAAATATAGCTGTGTATATTCTCGTAATTGAATTGTGTTTGATGTCAGATTCTGGTTTTAAATCATAATCTCATGACTTGCAATGTTAGCGTGTGGTGTGAAAAAAATTAAATTATAGTCATGCATCTGCACATAAAGGAAGAAAATACCGCCTTTCATGTTCTGTTTGTAAATGGCAGTTTCGAATATCTTGTATGACCAAGCATGGAAAGCAGTTGAATGCCCTGCCACCTGATTGTGAATCTCTACATCCATTGGTGGGTATCTCTTACCCTGTATCCTGTACTTTATGGTTTGTTATAGAGGATAGGAGGAAAGTTTTTTAAGTAAAATTGAAATATGCGAAATAGTAAAACTTCCAATCACGGAAGGCCTTCGATGTGCTTAAGTTCGTGGCAAACGGGTTTTGTAGTCACTTTCCCTAGCCGTGGGTCTTGGAGACATTCGTCACCCATCTTACGCCTCCGCGGGGAGTTAATTCTTTTTTACCACAGCCGCACTTAAGACACATCGGAGCCGAGATCGCGCACAGTAACTACCCGGGCCATTATGGCCTGTAATCGTGGGTATTATTCGATTTACTGTGGCCGGCTAGCGTGGGTGCCGATCGTCAACTGTGAACTGCCCCTGGCTGACCACACCTTATGTTGGGGCTTATAGTCGGTTCACAGTTGCCGGCGAGCCTAACGCCGTAATGAGCTGCCTCGGCTATAGTCGGCCTTCTCGGTGGCTTATAATCGGCTCATTACAGTTGGCTTTAAGGGTCGTCGCGAGCAATGAGTTAACCCGCAGCAGAGGGATGCTGGAGCGAAAGTGTCTCATTGGCGAGGGCATAGATTCGCATAGTACCTGCTAGGTCTTGTCCAGGTGAAGTTGCGTTGTGGAGTGCTTTGAATAGAAATGCTATATACTCAGGATTTTGTTCAACAGAAAAGGATAAAGTTAACAAGCAGCCAAGATACAAAGGAACAAGTTAAAAAAGAGACAAGGTTTTTTAAAGTGGTTCGGCACGAAAATGCCTACGTCCACTGATTCTCTTTGTTAATTCACTTCATATGGGCAATACAAGTTAAGAAAAGTATCGACGGAGGTGTTGGATGTTCCATGCCCTCTGGAACACCTCTCCGTCCACTGTTGACAAAATATAGGCTCCGTTGCGGAGATCTTTATGAATTACATATGGTCCATCCCAGATTGGGTCTAGTGCTCCAGGGCGAGGGAAGATTCGCTTGAGGACAAGATCCCCTTCCTGTAAGGTACGATGTTTGACTTTGGAGTTGTATTGTGCTGCCACTTTTTGCTTGTGGGCTGCTGTTTTGAGGACTGCATCGTTTCTTCTCTCCTCGATTAGATCCAAAGACATGTGAAGGAGTTCTTCGTTCTCTTCTGGGTTATAGTGGATCCGACGGTGGGAAGGCACAATAGTTTCAACTGGGAGCATAGCCTCCGATCCGTATGCCAAAGAGAAAGGGGTGTGCCCTGTCGATGTTCTGAAAGATGTGCGATAGGCCCATAGTGCCGTAGGAAGTTCATCCACCCAAGCGCCCTTTGACTTTACGAGCTTCTTTTTTATTAGAGTTTTCAGAATTTTGTTGACTGCTTCGACTTGTCCGTTTGCCTGGGGATATGCTACGGACGAGAAGCTTTTATGAATTCTGTGTTCTTGGCACCAGTTGGCGAATTCCTCGCTGTCAAATTGAAGTCCATTGTCTGATATGATTTTGAGTGGGACTCCGTACCTGCATAGAACATTTTTGATCAAGAAGTTAATAACTTTTGCTGAAGATACTTTATTTAGAGGTTCCGCTTCCACCCATTTGGTGAAATAATCTACTGCCACTATAGCATATTTGGCCCCGCCTCGGCCCATTGGTAGCTCGCCGATTAGGTCAATTCCCCATATCGCGAAGGGCCAAGGGCTGGTCATCTGAGTAATCTCGGTTGTTGGTAGCCGAGGGATCTTAGCAAATTTTTGGCATCTGTCACACTTCTTGACGAAATCTAAGGCGTCCTTGCTTAAGGTGGGCCAGAAATATCCGTATCAGAGTATCTTTTTTGCTAACGTTTGCCCTCCGGTGTGATCTCCACAGCTCCCCTGATGGATGTTGGATAAGATCTCCTTGGCTTCTCTCCCAGCGACACACCTTAATAACGGGTTAGAGAATCCACGCCGATAGAGGATGTCTTCTTGTATTGTGTAGCGGGATGCTCTCCTCAAGATCTTCTTGACTTCGTTACGCCCGTTGGGTAGAGTGCCACTTTGTAGGTAGTCTCGGATGGGAGTCATCCAAGCTGCTTCTTCAGTTGCAGCTATCAGATTCACTTGCTCAAAACTTGGGACCGTTTGCTTTGAGACAGTTACTGCCCCGAAGATGGCGATGTCTTTCATGCTTGCTTGCTTTGCCAATTCGTCGGCCTCTTGGTTCTCTTCCCGAGGGATGTGTTTGACTAAGTAGTGGTCCAATCGGCTGAGAAGTAACTTAGTCTTCTTTAGATATGCTATGAGTCGTTCTTCTCGAGCTTGGAATTCCCCTAGTATTTGATTAACAATAAGCTGAGAATCGCTGTGAAGACACAAAGAATTGGCTCCGATCTCGATGGCAATTTCTAATCCGGCTATTACTGCTTCATATTCTGCATCGTTGTTGGTGGCAGCGAACTCCAACCTTATATCATAGTGCAGTTTATTTCCCCTGGGAGTGATTATTACAACACCTGCCCCCGAGCCCTGTTCGTTCGATGCACCATCCACAAAGAGATTCCACTTGATATCTTCTGCTATGTCCAATTGCTCCTTATCTTCGTTGGTAGTGAATTCTGCAATGAAATCAGCCATGGCTTGTCCCTTGATGGCGGTGCGGGGGTGATAGGTGATATCATACTGACTTAGTTCAATGCACCATTTAAGTAGTCGCCCAGAAGTGTCAGGACGATGGAGTACCTGCCTCAGTGGTTGATCGGTCATAACTTTGATGGAATGGGACTGGAAGTAGTGATGCAGTTTCCGTGATGTGATAAGTAAACAGTACGCTAGCTTCTCAAGTTTAGGATATCTGACTTCTGCCCCAGTAAACCTTTTGCTGACGAAGTAAACTGGTCGCTGCGTGCGGTTGTCTTCCCTTACCAAGGCAGCGCTTAGGGCGTGAGATGACACAGCAAGGTATAGGTATAATTCTTTGCCTTCACTTGGAGTCGAGAGTACCGGTGGTTTCTGGAGGTGTTCGATCAGGTTAAGGAAAGCGGTTAAGCATTCGTTAGTCCATTCGAACTTTCCTTTGTCTTTCTTTAGAGCTTCGAAAAAGGGGACGCACTTGTCCGTTGCCTTGGAGATGAATCGGCTTAGGGCGGCCACTTTTCCATTTAGGCTTTGCATTTCCTTTCGGGTGGACGGTGTCTTGATATCCCTTAGCGCTCGGACTTGTTCAGGGTTTGCTTCTATCCCTCTGGCATGAACGATGAATCCTAAGAACTTTCCTGATGACACTCCGAAGGAGCATTTTAGTGGATTCAACTTCATTCCATACTGTCGAAGTACCTGGAACATCTCGCCTAAGTGGCTCACGTGATCTTTGGCTTTCCGTGATTTCACTAGCATGTCATCCACATACACTTCCATAGTTTGTCCTATTAGCCCCACAAACATCTTGTTGACGAGGCGCTGGTAGGTGGCTCCTGCATTTTTAAGTCCGAAAGGCATTACCTTATAGCAGTATAAACCTCGATCGGTGATGAAACTAGTGTGGTCTTGGTCGGGAGCATGCATAGGAATTTGGTTATATCCTGAGTATGCATCCATAAAAGATAGGAGTTCGTGCCCAGCTGTGCTGTCTACAAGTTGGTCGATTCTGGGAAGCGGGAAGCAATCCTTTGGGCAGGCGTCGTTTAGGTTGGAGAAGTCAATGCAGGTCCGCCACTTCCCATTAGCCTTTTTTACTAGTACCGGGTTGGCAATCCATTCTGGGTAAACAACTTCTCGTATGAAGTCATTGGCGAGTAGATTCTTTACTTCTTCATCGAGGGCTGCTGATCGCTCTGCCCCCATACTTCTCTTTTTTTGTTTTACAGGCGCCTTGGTAGGATCAATGTTTAATACGTGGCATGCTATGTCGGGGGAGATTCCGGTCATGTCAGCATGTGACCAAGCGAATACATCCAAGTTGTGGCGGAGAAAATCAATGAGTTGTTCCTTCAATTCAGCTTTCAGCTGGGACCCAATTTTCAGTAGCCTACTTGAGTCGTGCTTGTCTACAGATATAAACTCCATAGCCTCTGCAGGCTCGGCGGTGGCCTCCTCCTCTTTGTCCCTAGGGTCTAATTCATTAAAAGGGTCACTGGTGTATCGAAGAGGAGGGGCTTTCTTTAGTTGCTATGCTTCAAGGCTTTTTGTGCAGAGGGCAATCTCTACACCTTTCCCTTTATCCTTCCTGTGGTTGTTGCGAAGTTCGGTTACATAGCAGTCTCGTGCAATATCCTGGTCTCCTTCCACTTCCCCTACCCCATTGTCTGTTGGAAATTTCATTTTCAGGCACCATGGGGCTAGGACAATCTGGAAGTCAGACAAGGCTGGTCTTCCTAAGAAGGCGTTGTAGGCCGAATGGTTTTCTATCAGCACAAACGTCTGTTTCCTCACAACGGAGCGGGGATGGCTTCCAATCTCAACAAAGAGGTCCAGCTGCCCGAGGGGCATCTTCGCATCTCCAGTGAAACCGTGTAGTGGTTTATCACAGGGAGATACATCCTTCATTGATAGCTTCATTTTGTCGAATGCGTGTTTGAACAGGATATTTACAGAGCTTCCAGTGTCTACCAGGATTCGGTAAACTTCGGCGGGACCGAGTCGGGCAGAGATAACCATGGGATCCATGTGAGGGTACTGTCTTCCTTCTAGGTCACGTTTACTGAATGTGATGTCATCACTTTCTTTCCGCTTTGGGTGGCGCTCTTCTATAACCGTATTGACACAGTCTTTATTGTCTCTAAGCGACTTCCCATATCTTTCCATCTCTCTCCAACTTCTGTCTGCGATGTGCGGTCCTCCTGAGATGGTATGGACCACTATCTTCTCTTGACTAGAGCTGCTAGCGTTGCGGTTTCCTCTGTCGGTCCCTGGTGAGGGTAGCCTTGGGTTTTCATTGGCAGGAGCTGGAGTCCTGTCTTGACTTTTTACATAACGTTCCAGTTTCTTCCTTCTGATGTGTTCCTCAATCAGATCTCGGAGATGATGGCATTCGTTGGTATCATGTCCGTGAGATTCGTGGAAGCGGCAGAATTTTCCAGACTTCTGTGCGTTATCTGATTCCTTCTTGTATGGTGGGCGTTTGTATCTAACTTCGCCTTGGGTGGCAAGGAAGATATTTTCGACGGTCTCGTTCAAAAGGGTGTAAGTGTCGAATCTTGGTCCTGGCCGATATAGGCGCTTTTCTACCTTCTTGCCCCCAGCATTGTCTCTGGAATCATTTCTTCGAACGTCCCTCGCCACAGCAGGGGCGTTGCCATGGGTCGTCTTACTTTGCTGTCCTGACTGCCCCTCAACGGCAGCATCCTCAAGCCTCATGTATTTCCCGGCTTCATGGAAGAAATCGGGTAAAGTGGCTGGTTTTTCTTTTGTCAATCTTCTAGCAAATTTAGTGTCCGGATGCACTCCACTGCAGAGGGCCATTAGGATAAGCTTCTCATCGGCATCTTGAACTGCGGCTGCTGCGGCGTTGAATCTGGTTAGGTATTGCTGCAGCTTTTCTCCAGGTTTCTGTTTGACGCTGGATAAGGATTAAGCGTCCTTAGGTTGCTCCACATGAATGCGGAACTGACTGATAAATTTTTCTTTCAACATTTCCCATGAGCTGATGGATCCTTGGGGTAGATGACAGAACCAGGAGGTAGCAAGATCTGCTAAGAAGAGCGGAAAGCATTTGCATAGTACTCCCTCTGTTGCTCCACTCATGAGCATATGCTGCGTGTACCTCTGTAAGTGTACAACGGGATCGGAGGTTCCTTTGTAGGGTTCCATTGTTGGCATCTTCCATTCTCGGGGGGTGATAGCAATTTCGATATTGCGGGCGAAAGGGCTGGTTACCCTAGCGCCTATCCCTCGATCTCTTTGCTCCCGTTGGACACACTCTCTGAATAAGCGTGCCATCCTTTCATCAGAACTTGGAGCAGATAGAAATGAGTTTGGTTCTGTTCTGTGGGATTGATTCCGTCCAGACGACCTGTAGGGATGGTATCGTCTATCATTCCTCATATTTTCCAGTGGCTGCCTTTGATCTTCTGGGAGCACGCTTGGGTCAGCTACAGTTGGCCCTTGCCTTGATCTCCCCCTGTTGGGTTCTGATCTAAGCACTTCCTCGGGTCCAACTTCGGACTGAACTCTAGCTCGGCCCCGTTCACTGGTGTTTCTGTGGTTAGGCAGCATGACAGGCTCAGCTACAGTTGACCTTCGCCCGGTACCTTCCCCGTTGGGTTCGGTACCAAACGTTTCCTCAAGCCTAACTTCGGGCTGTGCTCGGTCTCGGCTCCTACCACGGCTACTTCTGCCATTAGCTCCTTCGAAGAAGGAAGATCTTTGCTGTCTCTGAGATCCTCCAGACTGGGATTCGCCCCATGATTCAGTGTTGCGGTTGGATTCTTCAGCGTCCCTCAAGCGTGACATGAGATGGTCCACCAAGGCTTCCTGCTGGGACGTGAAGCGGTTAGTTACTTCAACAACAACTCTGTCCAAATCTGCCCTAGTAATTGCTGCAGGCTGTTCTGTGGCAGGAGTGGTTGGGTTAGCCTGTCCTTCATTTGTTACCGTTGTTGGAGGAGGACGATTTACTTGATTTGTGACAGTTGGATCTGGAAGACTGCTGGATGCGATGTTTTTTCCTTTGTTAACATCTTTTCTCTGTTTGGGAGGCATGTTTTCCAAGGGGCGGACGATGCTGTTAGGAAAACTTGTTAAGTAGATGAAGCTGAAGCTTCGAGCTTCTACCTTCTCAGTGAAAGCACCAAAAATGTTTGCACAAAAAATGGACAAACACCTCAAAGTTGTGTGATTTAGTAGATCTTATGTTATTCTTAGTAACTTGAGCTGTTTATGCAAATACGTAACAAACAGGGGCTAAAATGTAAAAAGACACGCGGATTTATAGTGGTTCAGCCAGAATGTGCCTACGTCCACTTTATATATTATTTCTCTTCTTTTGTTGTGGTTACAAGTACAAAGCTTTGGTACAAGTAAAAGAAAGTTGTTTGAAGAGTTCCTTCCGTGCTTGAGCTCTCAAACTTGTCCCCCGTTGTTGTACCCCTGCCCCTCTATTTATAGAGTGAGGCTAAGGGTAGGGGTCCAGGATATGTATAGTCGCTGATGGGCCTGGGCTGATGTGATCTGGCCTGGTATATCTTGGTTCGGCATTGCTTGGTTCGGAGGTGGTTGGAGTGTAGAGTGGACCGGTAGTTGTTGGTCCGGTGGGATGGAAGAATATTGGACCGGTGGCAGTTGGTTGGACCGGTGGTAGTTGGTCCTGTGGGATGGAAGAATATTGGTTCGGTGTTTGCCTAAGACTGCCGGACGGGTTCCTGCCGAATGGGCTCCTGCCGAATGGGCCTTGGAGGACGAGAATACCGGATGGGCTTAGGTGAGCCTAGATGGATGAGTCACGCTCCTTGGTCTCAAGGTCTTCTGGGGTGAGAATGCGCCCAACAGAGCTCCGATCGGAAAATTTTATATATGAAAATTGATTAGAAAATCACCACGAACCCAATGGTATAAGTTTTGTAGCCAAATCCTATTTTTTGCATTATTATTATTTATTGTATTTCTTTTTAAATTAATTAGCATTAAAATCGCGGGATGTTAAATTCTCCCATAGAAGAATTTCATCCCCGAAATTCCTTAAGTACTAAACAATGCAACATAAAGTGCAACCATTCTAAACTAACAATCAATTTATGCACAAACAATCTTGTAACCAATCATGTACAAGTCAATGGTGTATCACAACATAATGATATGCATACTGAGTAATTCTAAATCGGCGCCTCCTATATGAAAGCTTTGTTTTAAAACAATTTTTGAAAATAAGGTGCAAACATCCTAAATATAATAGCAGTTCTATACGCATGTAGCTTTTGAAAATCAAAAACTTGCTTTTACATCCAAATTGTCCCATACTTCTACGAATAGAAGTATAGTTCAACCAATTTTGCATCAAATACCTATCATTCAAAATTCTAGCATACCATTACTAACATCTAAATTTAGAAAAAATCAGTTTTCTAAACCTATTTTCTTATGCTTGGAAAGGGTCTAGATGAAAATTATATATTTCCATCTTATGTACCCTTTTCCACTGTACCTTGAAATCTTCTCTTCTGCCCCCAATTCTATTCCAACTTTTCCAAGTACAGTTTGCATAGTTAGTTTTTATCTTAAAGTTTTAAAACAAGGTTTATTTCAAAATCAACTTTTTGTTACTAACAAGATATAGAGAAAGTGATTCACTAGATATAACAGTTTTCTTCCTTGTTTCTAATCATATTTTATTTTACTACCACTTCTATTGCACGGTAAAATGTACACTAATCAACCTGTCAACTATTCCCCGATGTCAAATATGTGGCATTTCCAAAATTTGAAATTTTCTTCTTCTTTTTTCAAAAATATTTTTACATTATTTTCTAAAAATATTAATAAAAACTTAAATTTTATAATTTTTCCAAAATGTTTTGTAAAGTTATTTTTGTTTTTCAAAAGTGTACATATGTATAGGTTTTTTGAAACAAATTTTTCCACGTCTCAAGAAATTGAGGTTTAGTCAACAGTCCTCGTCCATAATGGACTCCTCTTAATTTTTGCGGTAAATTTTAAGTTTTAATTTTTTTTCTTTTATTTACAATAGGAACCAGGTTCAATTATAAATTCCAGCTTTTGAGGTTTAGGATATTTATCCGTGGCTACGCAACATCCCTTCCCTGTCCTCCGTTCACTAAAATTTATTTTTCGAATTTTTTTGGGACTTACAATCTTATTTCATTTCTGTTTTAAATAAATTTTTCTTAATTTATTTCTTAACTTCCATCCTCTACCATTTTCTTTTCTTTCGCATTAGTTGACCATCTTTTCTAAAATTTCCTTATCTTTATTGTTTTCCCGAAACATAGCGGTCCATACAGAAAACACATAAAAATAAACATTTTCTATAATATCAAACGCGCTTTTACCCCCAATAAAGACAACTAATGTTTACAACCCAACCTATATAGAACAATCGCCGAAAGCTGGCCTTCAACATTAACTAACACCAATGATGTTGTGGCTTTATCACCTCTGACTTGAATGAGCCTTTCTAACATGTCATCCTTCTGAAATTCTCATGTTTTAACTTTGAGTTTGCCAATATCCTCCATGTGCGTTCGCCACCTGATAATCCTCTGTTACCATTTTCTTTTAACTCAAATTCCTTAATGGTATTCTCAAACCTTGGTATTTATTTCCTTTATCCTTGACTATCTATACGAGCATATCCTAGAACTCATAGAAGTGTACTTTAATACCATTTATCAATCCTTTACGGGTTCTTCATACGACTTACACACATGTCTAACAAAATATTCATAAGTTCTCACCATCATTCTTTACACTCTACGAGGATTCCTTATTACGACTCCATGAGTAGCCATTGCTATCTTCTTCATAGTCTTATCTTTCACCCCATCTTACCTAGGCACTCATTCCTATCTACTCCATATTTAAAATTTTGGTTTGGTCTTTTCCATTTTCCCAAAAATAAAAATCTTCAAAATTTTGGAAATACTCAATCCCTGAAACTTTGTCTTTAAAAGTGCAACTTAGAAACCTTCTATCAAATTCAAAAACACTTGGTGTCTTAACTTTTAAAACTTATAATTCAGGGTTTTGAATTTAGCTTATTCATTAAATCTAAGAAAAATAATAACAAATCTAATTTTAGAAGTTTCTTTTCTTTTTCTTTTTCTTTAAATCAACTTCACTTTTAAAGACCTTCTCAATTTACTTCTTAAAAATTGGGATTTTTAGATTAAACTATTTGTTAGGTTTTCATTTCAAAAACTTATTTGTCACACCAAACCATATCTTTCTAAAAGTACACTATCTTAAACATCTTTAATAAATTTTAAACAATAAAACTGAAGTAGACAAGGATAACTCTCATTCTATCATTTTCTTACCACTCATACTATTTCTACTTCCAATTCTTGGTGGATTCTTGTGACGCCCCACCTCTATACCCACGCTAGCCAAGGACACTACTTGGGTAATTCTGTCGACTAGCGCGGAGAATAAGGCTGTTGAGGAGCAACCATCCATGTAATTGCTTTGTGCGAGTACCGATATGCCAGATAGTATAACATGCATTTCATATCTGGAGGAAATCCGACATACCGTTACAAACTCAAAGCTACTACACGGTGGCTATGTATATATACTTCGGAAACAATTATAGAAATAAACATAACACAAATCAGTCACAGACAATTCATATCACAAAGGCGGAAATATACATGAATATAACACATGAAAGTGTACATCAGAGTAGTGGTCAAATAAGATCCACAATATCACAAAAGAAAAGATACAAGTGCTAGACAACAAAATATGTATACATCAATGAGTCAATATATCGAATGTATACAACCAAAAACTACAATGCTAGAGTAGTTAGCCAAAAAGTCAGATGATAGTCCCACATAAGAAGTCATGAGGAAGCACCTGTAAAATCTCAGTCTGACCCGAGTATTATTTAATAAGAAAATAATAAACGGATCAGTCTAGCTATAATTATCAGATAAAATGAGATATAAGAAGAGATATAAGAAAAACGTATGATAACCAAAAATGTCATACCTCGACAAGTATACATTAGAAAATCAACAAAGGAAAATCATACAAATATCTCACGAATCTCATAGCATAAAAAGAATGTCATATTCTTTATTAATTCACCAAGCCACAATAAATGGCATACATATCAATGCCAATTGAAAAAGGTGGTGAAACATAAATTCCAGAAATCACAACAAGAAATCCAGAAATCACAAGAAAAGAGGATGGCCAATCCCATAAACTGAACATCGATGCACCTAGAAAGATACGCCCCATGTAAAGTCTAGCATCGATACACCTAGAAAGATGCACCCCATGCAAAGTCGAACATCGACGCACCTAGAAAGATACGCCCCATGCTCTAGCATCGACGCACCTAGAAAGATACGCCCCATGCATAAATAAACATCGACGCACCTAGAAAGATACGCCCCATGTAATGTCTAACATCGATGCACCTAGAAAGATACACCCCATGCAAAGTCGAACATCGACACATCTAGAAAGATACGCCCCATGCATAGACGAACATCGACGCACCTAGAAAGATACGCCCCATGCCCCGACTTATTGAGCCGATTGCTCCACGAAGTAAACAAACATCGACGCACCTAAATAGGTACGACCCATGCGAGAAGTGAGATGAAGCTCAATAAAACGAGGAACAGTCCTCCACGTGGACAAAGAGACATCGCACATTGCTAGTCTAAACCATAAAATGATCATCATCGATCATCACGAAGTGTCAATTACACTAAGCTAGTAAATATATGAGTTTAGCTTCATGTCCCATAACCACTAGCTTAACTTAAATATTTACGAACAAATTGTAGATCTCCACTAGAAAATTGTCACAAGAGATTCAATCGAACAAGTCCAAGAATTAACCGACGAAGTAAACGCAAGCGTTTCATACCACTTGTTTTGCTAAGCCGTTTAATTAGATTTTCTCATATGAATGAGGTAAAGGTTTGTATATACTAATAGATTAGAAAACGGTTTAAGAAACGAGCTTTGTAATAAAATAGTGTTGAAATCGTTTTAATGAAAGGTTTTGATTTTTACTACTAGTATAGAAACCTTTGTATTTTTAAAGTGACAAGTCATAGAAATGATTGTAGAAACGATCAATCATCAAAAATTCACATTCGAAGACGTGAATCAAATCCAATTAAATCGATAAAGAATCCATCAAAGTGGATATTTAATAATCCCGAAAAAGGAGTCATCAAAGTCATAATAAATGATAACAACAAATAGGATCATCATGAATCGATTCAAATTGGAAATTCAATCCCAAAAGGCAAAGTGGGCAGAAACAACAAATTCAGTTGACATAATAGAGATTTTCAGTTGACTGAATTCTGCCTGGAAACATTATGTTTCCAGGTTCAGTCGACTGAACAGAGATTTCAGTCGACTGAATCATGCTTGGAAACTTTCTGTTTCCAGGTTCAGTCGACTGAACAGAGATTTCAGTCGACTGAATCATACCTAGAAACATTCGGGTTCCAGGTTCAGTCGACTGAACAGAGATTTCAGTCGACTGAACTGGAATTTCCAGTAATTTCAGCCTAAAAATGAAGATGCAATCTCTTTGCAAATGCAACCGGACGAGCAATGGGCGCTAAGGGTTTATGCCAATAGACGACCCGGCCCTATAAGCTCTTTGATGCATCACCAAAAACATGATCAAACATCCATAAAAGGATTTTCACACAAATTTGACTTTAAAAACCAAAAATTGGAATATTCACAAAACCAATCCAAATCAAGAGCAAATGCACATGAAGAAGTGTTAGGAATTCATACCTAACAACCAAAGATAATTATAAACATAGATATGAGATAAAAATCTCACCTTTAAACCCAAAACAAATGAAGAAGAAGCTAGAGAGCAATGGCAAGAGCAATCACACTTCAATTCCAACTCAACAATCTTGAATCTAGGCTAAAAAGAGAAACATTTCCCAAATTAGGTTTAGGAATTTTCTGAAATCAAAGAGAGAATGAGTTGGAGAAGAAGAAGGAGATGCTTACTAATGGCTTCTCTCAGAATTTGGAGCTAGAACTTGAGTTTGCAAATGGAAACTAGGGCTTGGAGTTTCTAATTTTCAATCTCTCCCACCATTGTTACTAAAGCTTGAGTATTAGGAAATAGAAATGAAGTAATGAAGAGGAGAGGGTTGGAACTAGGTTCTTAAGATAGAACATTGGGCTGAAACCCAAATTCAAACCCAAATTCAAACCCAAAGTGAAAAAGGTCAAATTTTTAGCTAGCTCCAAACATATCGAAGTTTATACTCAAAAAGGTCGCAAACGACATTTTGAACTCAATGGAAGTGGTCTCGAGTCCTAATTCGACAGTTTGCAAAAAGTAGCTTTTCGGACTATAATCCGACTAACGATGAAATATTTAAATATACAATCGATAAATATGCGGGTTGTTACAGACTCCCCTCCTTAAAGAAATTGCGTCCTCGCAATACTTAAGAAGAAAATAAAGAGTAACAACCATAAAATCATATCAACACAAAAGAAATTTGAAATAGGAAGTTCACTATAAAGAGCATAAAAGAGTAAGCCTGAACGGGATCGCTCGATGAATTCCCAAGATTCCCAAGAGCAATCCTTAGGATCTGAGAACCATTGAACTTTCATAAGAAGAACATCTTAGTTCCGAAGGCGCTCAACCTCCGAAGCAATGATGCGTGTTTCCTGGAGATTTGACCAAGCAACTGAGTGCTCGGCATTGGATAGTACTTGGCTTCTAGTACTACTCGGCATTCAGTAGAACTCGGCTTCCAGGAGTACTCGGCTTCCATGAGTACTCGGCATTCGGAAGCACTTGGCATCCAGGAGCACTCGGCATACAGGAACATTCGGCATCCAGGAGTACTCGGCATGGGGGAGTACTTGGCATCTAGGAGTACTCGGCGTTCAGGAACGCTCGGCGTCTTGGAGTACTCGGCATCTAGGAGTACTCGGCATTCAGGAACGCTCGGCATCTTGGGGAACTCGGCATGACTGTACTACTCGGCTAAAGGCAATGTCCGGCCATTACTATCGTTCGGCTAAAGCATCGTTCGTCCAGAGACAACGGTCAGCTAAAGGCTAACGTTCGGCCATGGACATCGTTCAGCCAGAAGCATTGTTTGGTTAAAGCTATCGTTCGGCCAGCACCAACGTTCGGCCAGAAATGACGTTCGAACAAGCGCTTCGTTCGGCCAGAGGCATGTTCGGCTTCGACTGACATTCATTCCACTCTTCCCACGCAGCAGGCATATCGTTCGGCACTGAGAGGGTGGTTCGGCATCATTGTGTTCGGCCTGTATCGTTCGGCATATGGCGACCACCGTATATGGGCCAGAGTGTTCGGCTGCCGAGCTCACCTGGGAAGTCCAACCCATCTTTGTCTATAAATAGAGGGACAGGGGCATAGTGAAGAGGACCTTTTTTTTCGAGAACACTGGGGAGACTCTGCCATTTTTCAGATCCATCTTCTTTACTTAGCAACTTCATTCAAGCATTTGATCTACGAATTGTATTTGTAATCAATCATTAAGAAGATCAATAAAGTTTAACCTCAAAGTGGACGTAGGCAATTACACTGAACCACTATAAATTTGGTGTTCTTACTTCCTGCATTTAAATTAGCATTGTCTTCTCTGTTTAATTTACCTTCATCACTTATTTCTCTACATAATCTTTCTTTACGAGGTTAGTGACCAATTTTGGTGCTAACACTTTGGTGCTTTCATTGAGAGTTGAATTCTCAGACCTTAAGGATCTGCTTTGAAGCTACTGGATTGAACAAATCCCCCAAAGAAGATCCAACTCATTGATAGGACATCCGTTGATTCTACTCAGAGTTCCAACCAATAACTCTACAATGACGAGACCACGTACCAGGTCAGCTTTTCATAATGCGGATGCCCATGAAACTGCTAGCGTACAACAAGCAGGACCTAGCCATCAACCAGCGGTTCCGGGTGTAGGAATTGCCACCCAGAACCAAACTCCAGTTGTCACCAGAATAGAGTTCAACGACTTGATGAGAGAACTCAAGGAAAGTAGGAGACAACTAGGAGAGCAGATGCAAGCTAACGCCAACCTGATGGCACAACTCACTCAACAGCAGCAACAGAATGCCGGGGGTAACCCCGCCCCCTATTCCTCATCCGACAGCTCAACTTCCTCTGATGAACCTCCCAGGCGCAGGCGCCGTAAGACTGAAGCTGCACGGACGGGTGCTGCTGTCCAAACAGCTGGAAACCTTGACCAAGTCGGAGCTGGAAACTTAGGAACTGGAGTACAGATGGAGGCTGGAGGCCCAGACCATCAAAACGCTAATGATGTCGAACCTCAAGACGCACGATTGGCAGATCGCCAGGAGAGGAGCCATCAACATGGACAGTCATGTAGAACGGACTCTAACCTTCCACCTTCCATACAGACACCAGACCTGACAGCCATGGTCAGGCAATTGATGAAAGAAAATCAGGGCTTGTCGAATGACGATTGGGGAGTATCAAGGAGTCACACTCCGTTCACAGACGTTGTGTTACAGGCGGCGTACCCCAGAAAGTTTAGTATGCCAACTATCCCTGCGTATGAGGGAAAGACTGACCCCAGACAGCATGTCATGAGGTACGAATGGATGATGGATTCAGCTAGAGCAAATGATGCCACCAAGTGTAGATGCTTTCCAATTACTCTATCTGGGATCGCTACTATGTGGTTTACCCGACTTCCTCCGCGATCTGTATCCAATTTCGAGGAGTTGGCAAAGAAATTTATTGAGCAGTTCAGGATACACACTACTCGTCCAAAGGACGTAATGTCTCTGTCAAGTGTAATCCAAAGTCCTGGGGAGTCATTGAAGGAATATTTACAAAGGTTCCATGTTGCGGCAACTGAAGTCAGTAATCCCAACGATCATGCGATCCTAATGGCTGTGATGAGAGGTGTGGATCCGAATTCAGAGTTTGGAGACTGGTTGGCAGGAAAACCTCCGACTACGCTAGAGCGTTTCTACTCAAAGGCACAACAGTTCATAAGGAGAGAGGAAGCTAGATGGGTAAGACGAGATAAGGCACCAGGACATGTCCAAGAGTCCATGAAAAGCAACGTTGCCGTGAAACAGTTCGGGGACAACTCGGGAAAGGTCCAAGTCAATGTCCAGAATAAGTCTGGGCAGCCTAAGGAGTCCGGAGGAAGAAATCAAGGAAAGAAGAGAGAAGCGGGGAAGTGGAAATCGAGAATTCCAAGCTACAACGAGTATACCCCGCTGAATGCATCTCTTGAGAACATTTACCTATCAACCTGCAATGCCTTTCAGTACAGAAAGCCACGTCTAAAAGAATCAACCGAGGAACAGAAGCGGACCGAGAAATATTGCCGCTTCCACGAGACTTATGGGCACAATACGGAAGAGTGCAGACACCTGCACGACGCTATCGAGAAGTTGATCAAGCAAAAGAAGTTGTAAGAATTTGTGAAGGATCCACAGGAAGGAGGACAGGGAACATCCAACCCAGGTCGTACACCGGCTCCGCATCATCCCGAGGAGCCTGCCCGGACTGTGGGTAGACTAGTCATAAATATAATCATCGGCGGACCTCACCCCGCGGATAAGAATTGGCAAGAAATGGAGCGGTACACAAGTTCTCTGAAGCATGCAGATTTTGAGTGCTGTTCGAATGTGGAGGATGGGACCCCTGCTAAGCAGCAGCGCGTAATGACAAACGATATAGTGTTCAGAAACAGAGATGCTGCCCAAGTAGAGGCTCCAACCATCGACCCGATGGTCATATCTGCGACGATCGGACCGGCTTATGTGAAAAGAATTCTGATTGATTGTGGAAGTTCTGTCAACATCATCTTCAAGAAGGCTTATGACCAAATGAAGATGGAAACCAAGGACTTGAAACCATCCAAAGCTCGTATACACGGCTTTAATGGCGCAGCGACCGATGCAGTGGGGTATGTTGAGTTACCAGTTGAACTGGGACAAGGCGAGCATCGGAGGGTGCGAATCCTACCCTTCGTAGTTTTGGATGTGGATTCTCCGTATAATGTTTTCTTGGGCCGACCGACCCTGGCTGAGTTTAGGGCAGCATTAGCCCCGTGGTGCTTAACTTTGAAGTTCCCAACTGACAAAGGGGTAGGTATTGTTCATGGCGACCAAGCAGCTGGTCTTTCCTGTTATGTGGCCGAGCTCCGGGAGGCCCATCGGAGGGAGAAAGGAAAGGTTGCGGACAATCCCGTCCGCATCCTTAACACGGATAATTGACAAGTAGTGCCCGAGCCCTGGCTCGGGCATAATTCTCGGATCTTCAGAGACATAGATCCGAGAGACGACAATGAGAAACCCATGGAAGAAAAGGCGGCGCCGGCTGAATTAACGGTTGACATTTCAGTCAGCCGAAACGACCCTTCGCGAATACTAAAGATCGGATCATAGCTTGGCCCCGCAATGACTGAAGACCTTAGTGACTTCCTCCGGGCGAATCTTGATGTTTTCGCCTGGACGCATTCTGATATGTGTGGGATTTCTCCTGCCATCACGAGTCATATGTTGAACATAGACCCGAAATACGTCCCAGTTAAACAAAAGAGGAGAGGAATGGACCCGGAGAGGTCCGCTGCTCTTAGAGAGGAGGTGGACAAACTCAAAGCCAATGGGTTCGTCCGCGATGCCCTCTATCCTGAATGGGTATCCAACCCCGTGCTGGTAAAAAAGGCGAATGGAAAATGGAGAACTTGCGTAGATTATTCCGACTTGAACAAAGCATGCCCCAAGGACAGTTTCCCGTTACCTAGGATCGATCAGTTGGTCGACTCCACCACAGGACATTAGCTGTTATCATTCATGGATGCATACTCGGGATACAACCAAATCCTGATGCATATTCCGTACCAAGAACACACCAGCTTCGTTACAGATGTCGGGCTATATTGCTATGTAGTAATGCCCTTCGGACTGAAGAACACAGGAGCGACTTATCAGCATTTGGTGAATCGAATGTTCAAGAACCAGCTTGGTAGGACGATGGAAGTCTATGTGGATGACATGCTCGTGAAGTCACGACAGTCAAACGACCACATTCGAGACTTGGCTGAAATGTTTGACATACTCAGGTATTACGGGATGAAGATCAACCCTCTGAAGTGTTCCTTCGGTGTTGCATCGAGGAAGTTTTTGGGATTCATCGTCAACGCAAGGGGAATTGAAGCTAACCCAGAAAAGATCCAAGCTATTCGAGATGTGCAAGTGCCCAAGACTATAAAGCAGGTACAGAGCCTGAATGGAAAAGTAGCTGCGCTAAGTCGATTCATACCCAGGGCAACCGACAAGTGCATCCCTTTCTTTGATATAATAAAGAAAGGGAAGAGGAATTTCGAATGGACGTCTAGTTGTGAGGAAGCATTCCGGGATTTGGTGAGGCATTTGGAGAGCCCACCAGTGCTGTCAAAACCAGTAGTCCACGAGATGTTGTACGTATACTTGGCTGTATCCCCGCATGCGATAAGTGCGGCTTTAGTTCGCGAGGAGGACCGGATCCAGAAGCCGGTGTATTATGTTAGCAAGCGCTTAATGGGGGCAGAAAGAAATTACCCTAAAATCGAGAAATTGGCCTATTGCTTGGTGATTGCATCACGTAAGCTACGCCCATATTTTCAAGCACACTCAATCGGTGTTTATACCGATCAACCCTTGCGGCAGGTACTCCAACGACCAGAAACTTCTGGAAGATTGCTAAAATGGAACATCGAGTTGAGCCAGTTCGATATTGCCTACTTGCCATGGAGAGCCATACAAGGGCAAGCATTAGCAGATTTCATCGCTGAGTTTACTATACCCATAGAACCAGATAATCATGACGTCATTCCCCCCGTTCGATGGAAATTATACACTGATGGGGCATCAAACGACCGTTGCTCCGGCGCGGGTGTAGTTCTTATAACTCCGGAGAATCGATCAATCTGTTATGCTTTGAAGCTCAATTTCCCCGCTACAAATAACGAAGCAGAATATGAAGCACTGATTGCTGGCTTGAAACTCATCGGAGAACTCGGGATCAAATCAGTTGAAATCTCTTTTGACTCACAGTTGGTGGTTTACCAAGTGCGGGGAGATTATCAAGCAAAGGGACAAAAGCTTGCTCCGTACCTTGTTCAGGTCCAAGAACTACTGTCAAATCTTGAGCATTATGACATTTCGCATGTTCCGCGCGAACAGAATAAAGAAGCCGACTTGTTGGCTAAGTTTGAAAGCACAGGCGATGCGCAGCAAATGGGATTGTATCCCATTGTGGCCTTGCACGCCCCGAGCATAGACGAGATGAAAGTTGATTGTGTATTGGAAACAGAAATCGAGAAGGAATCGTGGATAACCCCATTCAAACTGTACCTGACGACCGGGAATTTACCAGAAGAAAGGAGCGAAAGACGGCAGGTCCTTCGAAAGGCCGCGCGATACGTGATGCAGGATGGGTTAATGTATCGAAAAGGGTTCTCAGTCCCATTATTACGGTGCATCGCTCATGACGAGACAAAGCGAGTCTTAAGAGAGGTTCACGAATGGGAATGCGGTGACCATACTGGGGGGCAAACGTTAGCAAAAAAGATCCTCCGCTATGGATATTACTGGCTGACCGTAAATCGGGACGCTGCAGACTACGCAAGGAAATGTGACAAGTGTCAAAGATATGCGAAAATCCCGAGGACTCCATCAACTGAACTCACACAAATGGTTAATCCCTGGCCATTTGCGATCTGGGGAATCGATATAATCGGCTCTTTGCCTATATCCAAAGGAGGTGCGAAATACGCGATAGTTGCAGTCGACTATTTCACAAAATAGGCTGAGGCAGAACCTTTAGCCACGATCACCTCTAAGAAGGTCATTAATTTCGTTGTACGAAACATTATATGCCGCTTTGGCCTCCCTCGCACCATCATTACGGACAACGGGACGCAGTTTGAAAGCAGAGAGTTCAAAGAGTTCTGTATAAAGTATGGCATTGAGAAGAAGTTTGCCGCCGTTGCACACCCAAAAGCTAACGGACAAGTTGAGGCCGTTAACAAAATAATCAAGTCCATACTGAAGAAGCGTTTGGAGAAGGTTGGAGGCAAGTGGGTAGATGAACTCCCGACAGCACTATGGGCTTATAGAACTACCCACAAGTCCGCGACCGGCCACACTCCGTTCACCTTGGCATACGGCTCGGAAGCCGTTATACCCGTGGAACTTGAAGTTCCATCACACCGAGTAACATATTATGATCCCAAGACGAACCAGGACCTCTTGTTGGAATCGCTGGACTGCATCGATGAAAAGCGTGAAGAGGCCGAATTAAGGGCGGCAGCGCATAGACACCGAGTCAAGCGTTACTACGACGGCAGAGTCCGCCCAAGGACTTTCAATGTGGGTGATCTCGTTTTGAAACGAGTTTTCCCTGTACCATCACGTATGAATCCAAGCTGGGAAGGTCCGTACGTCATTGAATGGAAGCTTGGAAAGGGAACATTCAAGCTAGCGACCGTTGATGGCACGACACTCCCCCGAGCGTGGAACAGTGAACATTTGCGGCATTATTACATTTAGCATGTTTTCTTTCTTGTTTTAGGCACTGTTATTTCCTGTATGTTCTCGTTCAGTCGTAACTTGGTTTCTTTTTAACTATGTAATCAAGCAGCTTGGTTGTTTTTCATTAATAAAGGCTTGAAGCCGTATTTTCCACGAATCACTAGTGTTTCTATATCTCATAATCGGATGACGAACCACATTATCATGTACGATGTACGGACTCGTATAAACAATTTCAAATCTCCGAATCCCCAGAGCGTGGAACGGAGTACTCTAAGTCCCCGGAGCGCGGACTAGAGTATAAACGATTTCAAATCTCCGAATCCCCAAAGCGTGGAACGGAGTACTCTAAGTCCCCGGAGCGCGGACTAGAGTATAAACGATTTCAAATCTCCGAATCCCCAGAGCACGGAACGGAGTACTCTAAGTCCCCAGAGCGCGGACTAGAGTATAAACGATTTCAAATCTCCGAATCCCCAGAGCGCGGAATGGAGTACTCTAAGTCCCCGGAGCGCGAACTAGAGTATAAACGATTTCAAAACTCCGAATCCCCAGAGCGCGGAACGGAGTACTCTAAGTCCCCAGAGCGCGGACTAGAGTATAAACGATTTCAAATCTCCGAATCCCCAGATCGCGGACCGGAGTACTCTATGTCCCCGGAGCGCGGACTAGAGTATAAACGATTTCAAATCTCCGAATCCCCAGAGCGCGGACCGGAGTACTCTAAGTCCCCAGAGCACGGACTAAATTATAAACAATTTCAAATCTCCGAATCCCCAGAGCATGGACCGGAGTACTCTAAGTCCCCAGTGCGCGGACTAGAGTATAAACGATTTCAAATCTCCGAATCCCCAGAGCGCGGACCGGAGTACTCTAAGTCCCCAGAGCGCGGACTAGAGTATAAACGATTTCAAATCTCTGAATCCCCAAAGCGCGGACCGGAGTACTCTAAGTCCCCGGAGCGCGGACTAGAGTATAAACGATTTCAAATCTCCGAATCCCCAGAGAGCGGACCGGAGTACTCTAAGTCCCCAGAGCGCGGACAAGAGTATAAACGATTTCAAATCTCCGAATCCCAGAGCACGGACCGGAGTACTCTAAGTCCCCAGAGCGCGGACTAGAGTATAAACGATTTCAAATCTCTGAATCCCCAAAGCGCGGACTGGAGTACTCTAAGTCCCCAGAGCGTGGACTATAGTGTGAATGATGCAAACCTCCGAATCCCCTGAACGCGGATCAACTTACTCTAAATCCCTGGAGCGCAGATTTGGAAAAAAGTCAAAGTACTCAAGAAATGTGGAACAAGAAGTATGCCACGTCTGGAAATGTTCGAACGACACGAGAATGGACTGTGAAATAATGCAACTCATAAGAACTTGAGTTATGACCACAGTTAGTCAGCAAACCGAAGAAAAGCAAGAGAATCATCCAAGCAAAAAAGAAACTAAACTTCATTCAATAGTTCAAAATGGGGTTACACAGTTACTCCTCCAAAACTTGGAGTCAAAAACCTATCTATACAAACTATAAAGACAAAAGATAAAAGTAATTACAAGATTTAAGCAAGGAACTCGTTGAACGAGTGTAGCAATTATTTCTTCGGTTTCTTCTTCTTGTCTTCTTTTGTTTTTTCCGACGACTCCTCTCCCTCATGCTTTTTCTTGGATTTCTTGCTCACTAAAGAAGCGGAGTCAGGAGTAGGAGACGGAACATCCAATGGTTTGGACCTGCATGGGAGAATGATTTTCAGAGGTCTGTTCCACGGGTCGGTAAGTTCCAGTATTTCAGGCTCAACTTTGACCTCGACTTTTTTCTTCTCCTCTTCGGCGAGGCATTTCTTCATGCTCATCTTTGAGGTATGCTCAGAGGCGCCAGTGATTTCGATTTCATCACTCCCTTCGGCAGGAGATGAAGTGTCAAGCTTATCATCAGCTAATGCCCCGATCACTTGAGCGTCAGGGCCAGGAGTTACTTCCGCATGAGCAACATCGCTTGTTTTCTCTGCCTCCTCCTTAGCGTCATCGCTCCTCGGAGTTGGTTCGGGGTCAGAGTAGCCTGCATAAAAACACAGAGAATGAGCGTTAGAACGAATAACCACTGCTGGAAAATGACAAGATCTTTCAACTTCTAGAAAAGAAGAGTTTCCTACCGGGTTCTGGTTTGCTATCGGTTGCGCGTGGGGTTTCACCCTCCAGAATAGGAGATAGCACATGAACGCCAAGCCCAGGATCTTCAGGATCATAGTCGGCGTGCTGCTCGAATGGGTCAAGTGTCGGCCGACCGGCCGGTTGAGCAGCGGGAGGAGCAGCAATATGAGGAGCCATAGTCTCAGCCCCAGACGGGCCAGCTTCATCACTTTTCTCTTTTGGAAGGGGCAAGCCTTTACTGTAAAGCGCCAAAGCTGCAGATAAATCCGCTGGCTCATTCCCCCTAAGAAACTCCTTCACCAAGGCATCCTCATCGACCTCTTCAGAGCCCGACTCGATTTTCCTAATCTTCACTAAGGTTTCCCAGGCCTCAGCTAGGGATTCGAGATAGCCATCGCCCAAGAATGTTAAGTCACGATGCATAAGGACGCGGGCTCCATACTCAGCAATCAATGAGTCAAACATGCATTTGATCTCTTCCCTGCCGGCTTCTGCGGCTGCCTCGAGGCGAGAGTCCATCTCCTCCGCAGCTTTTCTTTTGCCCTCCTCACGGGCTTCGTCCTTCATTTTTTCAACCCCAGCAAGTTCGTCATCGAGCTTCGTTTTCAGGAGCCGAGTAGCAACGATTTCATCACAGTATCGTTGTGATTCTTCTTGAGCGGCTACCTTGTCCTCTTTCTCCTTAGAGAGTAATTCTTTCAGATCTCTGACTTGTATGACGAGCGCGTCCCTTTCTTTTTGGACAGAATCTTTTTCTAGGGCAAGGGCACCGCTACGCTGGACTGCTTCATCAAGTTCCTTCTTGTGAGCCATCTCTAAACGAGTAACTGCCTCAGCAGTATCTTTTGCGCTTTGTTCAGCGGCTTCCAGCTTCGACTTATACGAAGCAAGCTCTTCGTCTTGATGCTTGATGATGTTCTTGTCACAGCCGACCTCCAATTTCAGACGATCAATCTCATATTGTCGCTCAACGGACACCTCCGAGATCTTTTCGACCAAGTGTACAAACGCGTCATGTTGAACATAGACGTCGTTATTACAGGCAATGTCACTCTGCTTCACGTGCCCAGGGATATGGTGAATAGCCGGGAGGAATTTCAGACCATCGAAGCAAATTTTTGGAAACTTGGCCTTGAGATCGACCATCTTTTCCGCTACAGTTGGATCAACCGCGGGAGTAGGGGGAGGAGGCTTTGGAAGTTATGCTCTTTTTCGTTGCTCCCGAATTTGCCTTGTACTCGACGAACCAGAGTGTTGTTCTCGGGGAGCATCAGGTTGGCACCCCCTTTGTGAAGACTTCTCTCTATCCGGCTCAGTTGGAGGAAGAGGATCACGGGACTGTGAAGATTGGGAATATGCCTTCTTACGATAAGACGAATCGCGGGGAATGTTGTCTCTATCTTCATAATCATCTCTGTCCCTGCGTCTGCCCGAACTTGAATCCCGTCCGGAATAATGAAACATGGAAGAGCCGTGAAGGCGATCGAGCCCGTGAGAGCGCCCCATGTCACCTACAAAGAATAAAGGTAACAACGAGTTAAGAAAAATCCGGGAAATAAGAAAAAAAAACTTGAAGTGTATGATGGAATGTGAATGTGTGTGTGTCCTAGTGTTCCCCCCGACGGACCAGTTCTTTTGTCTTTACTAATCGGAGTATTGTCTCCCTGGACTGGGAGTTGAACTCCTGCATTGCCTCTAGCGGGCGAAGAAAACTTGAGGGCTTCAGGATCGTCAAACCCGTAATTAAGTATATCGTCGGGGATAGAGAGATTCGACAAACCCCTTAGAGAACTCTCCAGGTGCTGTGAGGAAGTCTCTTTCTCTGGCGGGATAGGCGTAACTTTTGAAGTTCCGCCAACTTTCTCCTTCCGAATCTTGTATTTTAACCTCTTCTTTCCCTTCGAAGGGGAGGATGACGTTTCAATGTCATGAACTTCGACTGCCGGATTCCAAGCGGGACCCACATTCTCGCCTTGAGTCTCAGGAGCTTCATCCTCTTTGTGCTCACCTTCTTCGTGCACGTCGGGAGTGTGGCGTGATGACGATCCAGCTTGTTTTTTCCCTTTACCGGATGTTGGCTTGGGAATAAAGACGCCCTCCGGGAGGCTAATCCGACGACCAGGGGCTAGCAAGCCGAACCTCGACAATGATTCATTTGAAATGATGGTTCAGATGTCTCGTTTCTCAGTAGGAAGTGCTCTAATGGCCTCAACGGCCTCAGAATATCCTCGGCCCTCCGGACGTGGGTTGATACGTGAAAAGAAGAAACGAGGAGTTAGAAAAAGCATAACTCCAATTAAACGCGAATGATGACTCAGCGAAGAGACTTACTGCCTTCAACCCATCTCCTCGCAAAACCAGGAGGGCAATGCACGTAGAACCATTCCTGTTTGTACAGGGTGAATTTGCTACATGCCCCGTCAAGATTTGGCATTTGTGGTATGGCTCTAGGAACATGAAGGAAGGGCTGTCTTTCCGTTTCTTGATCATATAGATGTATCTGATGTCGCCAGAGGTTGGAGGTCTAGAGAAGACGGCCATGAAGAGTAGGTAGGTCCCATATAGAAACGCGTGACCGTTCGGATGCAGCTGCGATGGAGCAATGTCGATGTACTGCAACACGTCCCGAAGGAATAAATTAAACGGAGGCACGCTGCCCATCCAACACATGAACTTGTAGCAGGTGGTATATCCGACTGGGGGTAGGTGAGGATGATCGTGTCGTGAAGGGACTAACACATCGGCGAAAGGAATCCCATGAATGGAGCATATCCGTCGAAGTGCGGCTTCATTGATCTTCGAAGCTTGTGAATCGATCGGGTTGTCTAAAAGAATTGTTGCCTCCAGGGCATCGGGTGCTAAGTTATGGGCAGGGGAAGTCGACGGATTTGAAGTATCAGCGGCTTCTTGCCTTGATGACGGCCCAGGCCTGTCAGATATGGTGGCGGAGCTAGACTTCCTAGACATCCCTAATAAATAATGAATCTGTTTAAGTGCCTGCGAAAACTATACTTGAAAAACGTTGAACGTTAGAATTAACAACACGAATATCCCCCCCGTGTGGTGTGTGATCTAGTGCAAGCAATCGTGTAAAAACGTTGAAAGTTTGAAGGTCGCAAAGTTGTTGCTATAAAACCGAGCATCAAGTCATCGCCTTCGAAGACCGTCATCGCTGACCGTCCCCAGAAGCCTGCCTTTTGGCGATTACAATTCCAGATCCAGAAAACGTATGGTAATCTAAGTTCAGATTTACGTTTACAGAAGCTAAGAAGTTAGTGATCCAGGTCGGCTTCACATATGCTAGAGTGCTTGGGCCCTGTTTCTTGTTTTGCTATACGGGTAGATATAGTTAATAATTGTTCGGCTAAGTCTCTATTCGGCTAAGTCATTGTTCGGCTAAGTCATTGTTCGGCTAAGTCATTGTTCGGCTAAGTCTTTGTTTGGCTAAGTCATTGTTCGGCTAAGCCTGTGTTCGGCTAAATTTTGGTTCGGCTAGGTTGTTATTCGGCATGTAAGTCGTGTTCGACCTTGTTTTGTTCAGCATGTTTTAGCCTAAGTATGGTACGGTGTTTGTGACTGTTCGGCTGAGATGACCATCGACACGCTGTCCTCAACATTGGCCTCGTCTCTTCCTCCATCCACACCGAACCACGAGGGCACATCGTTCGGCAAGACGTACTAGGCCATACCGCTCGATACCCCCAATCATCTCCTACTTCCTTCATGTTTCTCTTTCCACCAATCTGGTCCGGCATAAAATACTTATGCCGAACCACAGTGTGTCTACCAATGATCTCCTAGAAACCCATCTCTATTTACTCTTCCTGCCACCCTCATCGCGTGCTCGACACTTTAGTCAAAGCTCGATTTATCCCATCAATTAAGGGAGTTCGAGCGTAAAGGCTGTATTTAGGCGAAAGGATCGGTACCTAGTTGGTAAGGTGAAGACTTGGGAAGAATCGGCGAGTTGTATGTTGGCTGGTAGCTTCGGCAGGTGCAAGGCAGAGATGTTAGAAGTGTGAAAAGGGAAAGAAGGAAGGAGGTGCCGGCTTTTATAGGGAAGAAGAAGAAGTCGAAAAGGCTACATCCGGTGGAACCGGTCAAAGTCACAGCGATCGGCATCGGCATACAATAACGTTCGGCAATTGAAGAGCGCTCGGCTTCCGGTGCATCGTTCGGCATTTATAACACGCTCGGCACACGCCTCAACTGCTGATATTCTAAAAAAAGGCATCTCCATTCGAAGTTAGCCAAGGATTTGAAATTAAACGCGAAGGTTATGCAACTCAAAGCGTATCACGTTCAGTCACGTAATACACTTTGGGGGGCAAGTGTTTCTTGGAGATTTGACCAGGCAACTGAGTGCTCCGCATTGGATAGTACTCGGCTTCCAGGACTACTCGGCATTCAGTAGAACTCGGCTTCCAGGAGTACTCGGCTTCCATGAGTACTCGGCATTCGGAAGCACTCGGCATTCGAAAGCACTCGGCATACAGGAACATTCGGCATCCAGGAGTATTCGGCATGGGGGAGTACTCGGCATCTAGGAGTACTCGGCGTTCAGGAACGCTCGGCGTCTTGGAGTACTCGGCATCTAGGAGTACTCGGCATTCAGGAACGCTCGGCATCTTGGGGAACTCGGCATGACTGTACTACTCGGCTAAAGGCAACGTCCGGCCATAACTATCATTCGGCTAAAGCATCGTTCGTCCAGAGAAAACAATCAGCTAAAGGCTAACGTTCGGCCAGGGACATCGTTCAGCCAGAAGCATTGTTTGGTTAAAGCTATCGTTCGGCCAGCACCAACGTTCGGCCAGAAATGACGTTCGAACAAGCGCTTCGTTCGGCCAGAGGCATGTTTGGCTTCGACTGACATTCATTCCACTCTTCCCACGCAGCAAGCATATCATTCGGCACTGAGAGGGTGGTTCGGCATCATTGTGTTCAGCCTGTATCGTTCGGCATATGGCGACCACCATATATGGGCCAGAGTGTTCGGCTGCCGAGCTCACCTGGGAAGTCCAACCCATCTTTGTCTATAAATAGGGGGGCAGGGGCACAGTGAAGAGGACCTTTTTTTCGAGAACACTGGGGAGACTCTGCCATTTTTCAGATCCATCTTCTTTACTTAGCAACTTCATTCAAGCATTTGATCTACGAATTGTATTTGTAATCAATCATTAAGAAGATCAATAAAGTTTAACCTCAAAGTGGACGTAGGCAATTACGCTGAACCACTATAAATTTGGTGTTCTTACTTCCTGCATTTAAATTAGCATTGTCTTCTCTGTTTAATTTACCTTCATCACTTATTTCTCTACATAATCTTTCTCTACGAGGTTAGTGACCAATTTTGGTGCTAACAATGCGAATGGAATGTTGCTCATAAGTCAAATCTGGTGAAATTTCAATTTCCTCAATAACACCGGGCTCAAGAATAAAAATAGGAAACCTAAAAGCGTTTCCATAGTTAAATGACGTGGAAAACGTCAAGAATAGAAGAAAATTGAGCCGGTGCAACGGCGTAGTACAAAAACGGTACGCCCGAGAAACTAGAAACTTGAATAATTTGGAACAACGGCGTAGTACAATAACGGTACGCCAGAAGAACCAAAGCTCGAATAATTTCGGAACACCGACGTAGTACAAAAACGATACGACCAATGAACTGAACACCATAAAAGAACATCGAACGCAAGTCCATAAAACAAATGAGATGAAACTCAATAAAATGAAGTACATCAAAACGCCCGATGAACTTGGTAAAAAGATCATTTAATTCATTCAGACATCTTCAAAGAATCAACCACTTGTTGCTTACGACTAAGCGCATTGGAAACACGTTTTCCCTTCCGGGAATAAAGAGAATATCAAGATCATAAGATGCCAGGAACTCGAGTCAACATGAAGTTCCTTATGAGAAAATAAATATTCCAAAGATTTATAATCGAGGTGGAGGACTAATTTCTCCCCCAAAAATGATGATGCCAAACTCTAAAAGCGAAAATAATAGCCGCGAGCACTAGATCATGAGTGGCATACCTAGTCTCGATCGGCTTTAATTATTTAGAAGCACAAGTGGTAGCACGTTCTCTTTTGCAAGAGAACGACATCCAAACCAATACGATTAGCATTGGTACAAAAGATAAAGTCTTGGTTCCCTTCGGGAATCACAAGAATAAGAGTATCGAAAAGAAAGGATTTCTTTTAAATAATCTTCTTTCCCGAAAAGCTAAAACTTTCAAAATCACAATTATCTTTATGTAATAATCTTTCTAGGAAAATTTACTTTTTTAAAAGTCAATTTATTGTGTCTGACTGTCTCATCAAAGCGTTTAGGAGATTCCTATCGATAACGTTGATCAAGCGCATCGACCAGAATTCTTAAAGCACTCAATGGGCAGTACAATCACAAAATCATCTTCTATATGATAAGCACGTTTCTTAAAAACTTTACAAGTATTCTTTGCTTGTTTTAAGAACAAAATCCAATTATACATATATAATATATTCTTAAAAAGATTTGCAAAATTTTTAAATTGCTATTTTCATCCAAAAATCAATAAATACAAGAATGGTCTCATCGAAATATTCATAGAATACTCGATTTATAAAATGGATGAAATAAGCAGGACAAACTGAATGACATAATAAGTCATTCATAAGAATCACAACGAGTGCGGAATGCGGTAAGAGGAATGCTAACTCCCGCAACTCATAGCCAAATGAAAACCGGTGGCAAGGCCAATATGAAAAGACCTTAACACCGCTTAAAAGATTTCTTAGGTGATAATCCTAAGATAAACTCAAAAATACAAGAAAATTCTCAAACTACATGAATGAGAGAAATAACACTTTCCTTATAAGTGGGCTTAAGGAATAAGAATTGATGCCACCAAAAATTTGAAATCGGAATCACAAAGAAAAATAGAAATCTGCTTAATAGATAGAAAATGTCGGAGATGAATAGTCCACTCGAAACATATGATATGGCTTTATAATAATTAAGCCAATCCTTTCACAAAAATCAATTTCGAAGCCTAAGTAAAAATCAGCTCGGAAAGAAAAATCACGTAAAATGATTTCGACATCAAAACAAAGCAAACAAAGTGAGGGTTGCGGATCCACCAACCGGATTCGCAATTTTCAAAGAAGTCATTAAGCCCAAAATGTTTTAAAGAAAATGAATCACAAGTTCTTTTGATATAAAAATAATGAGATGAAACCCATATCAAAAAGAACTCGAATAAGATAATCACAAAACAATGTCATCAAGGATTGAATGAAAAATACCTTGACCAAGAAAAGAGTTGCTAGGGGCTTGCACAATATTTAGCTTTCTCATGTCCTTGTTCAAAAGTTTGGGACATGTAGACAAAAGATGACCCGGTTTTTTGCAATAGCGACAAGAATGGGGTTTCAGACACATATTCGCATAGTGTTCCTTGGAATTACAATTGTAGCATCCTCCATGATTAAGGATTGGAGTATTTGCTACAAAAGTAGTTTGCTTCACTCTCTTATGGGGATTAGGGCTTTTGAACTTAATATGCCTCTTCTTGGAAATCCCAATAGCACTAACACTTCCTTTACCAACCTCTTCATATCGAAGAGTGATATCCACAAGCTGATTGAAAGGAACTTCAAGTTTCAAAGGTAAAATCTTTTCGGGGTTCTTACCCAAAGCACAGATAAACCTTTGATACTTTACAAGATCCAGAAGTTGTTGGGCCGACATAAATACGCCATCCAGAGAAGGACTACTGGATTGACCAGCGCTAGGACTGCCAGAACCAACCATTTCTTTTCTTTAAGAAAGAAAGAAAAGAAGAAGAAAAGGTTATTCTTAGAATGAATATCAAACAATCATGATTGATAAAACAAGGAATCATAAAAGAAAATAGGATAGAACGGGTCCAATTAACTCGAATAAATTCCTAAAGCACGACTCCTAAGAAAGACTTAGGACATGATCCTTGCTAAATTATTCTACATTGTTCCGAAGTTTGACTCCAATACCAAGCTGTGACGCCCCACCTCTATACCCACGCTAGCCTAGGACACTACTTGGGTAATGCTGTCGACTAGCGTGGAGAATAAGGCTGTTGAGGAGCGACCATCCGTGTAATTGCTTTGTGCGAGAACCGATATGCCAGATAGTATAACATGCATTTCATATCTGGAGGAAATCCGACATACTGATACAAACTCAAAGCTACTACACGGTGGCTATGTATATATACTTCAGAAACAATTATAGAAATAAACATAACACAAATCAGTCAAAGACAATTCATATCACAAAGGCGGAAATAGACATGAATATAACACATGAAAGTGTACATCAGAGTAGTGGTCAAATAAGATCCACAATATCACAAAAGAAAAGATACAAGTGTTAGACAACAGAATATGTATACATCAATGAGTCAATATATCGAATGTATACAACCAAAAACTACAATGCTAGAGTAGTTAGCCAAAAGTCAGATGATAGTCCCATAAAAGAAGTCATGAGGAAGCACCTGTAAAATCTCAGTCTGACCCGAGTATTATTTAATAAGAAAATAATAAACGGATCAGTCTAGCTATAATTATCAGATAAAATGAGATATAAGAAGAGATATAAGAAAAACGTATGATAACCAAAAATGTCATACCTCGACAAGTATACATTAGAAAATCAACAAAGGAAAATCATACAAATATCTCACGAATCTCATAGCATAAAAAGAATGTCATATTCTTTATTTAATTCACCAAGCCACAATAAATGACATACATATCAATGCCAACTGAAAAAGGTGGTGAAACATAAATTCCAGAAATCACAACGAGAAATCCAGAAATCATAAGAAAAGAGGATGGCCAATCCCATAAACTGAACATCGACGCACCTAGAAAGATATGCCCCATGTAAAGTCTAGCATCGATACACCTAGAAAGATGCACCCCATGCAAAGTCGAACATCGACGCACCTAGAAAGATACGCCCATGCTCTAGCATCGACGCATCTAGAAAGATACGTCCCATGCATAAATAAACATCGACGCACCTAGAAAGATACACCCCATGTAATGTCTAACATCAATGCACCTAGAAAGATACACCCCATGCAAAGTCGAACATCGACGCATCTAGAAAGATATGCCCCATGCATAGACGAACATCGACGCACCTAGAAAGATACGCCCCATGCCCTGACTTATTGAGCCGATTACTCCACGAAGTAAACAAACATCGACGCACCTAAATAGGTACGACCCATGCGAGAAGTGAGACGAAGCTCAATAAAACGAGGAACAGTCCTCCACGTGGACAAAGAGACATCGCACATTGCTAGTCTAAACCATAAAATGATCATCATCGATCATCACGAAGTGTCAATTACACTAAGCTAGTAAATATATGAGTTTAGCTTCATGTCCCATAACCACTAGCTTAACTTAAATATTTACGAACAAATTGTAGATCTCCCCTAGAAAATTGTCACAAGAGATTCAATCGAACAAGTCCAAGAATTAACCGATGAAGTAAACGCAAGTGTTTCATACCACTTGTTTTGCTAAGCCGTTTAATTAGATTTTCTCATACGAATGAGGTAAAGGTTTGTATATACTAATAGGTTAGAAAACGGTTTAAGAAACGAGCTTTGTAATAAAATAGTGTTGAAATCGTTTTAATGAAAGGGTTTTGATATTTACTACTAGTATAGAAACCTTTGTATTTTTAAAGTGACAAGTCATAGAAATGATTGTAGAAACAATCAATCATCAAAAATTCACATTCGAAGACGTGAATCAAATCCAATTAAACCGATAAAGAATCCATCGAAGTGGATATCCAAAAATCCCGAAAAAGGAGTCATCAAAGTCATAATAAATGATAACAACAAATAGGATCATCACGAATCGATTCAAATTGGAAATTCAATCCCAAAAGGCAAAGTGGGCAGAAACAACAAATTCAGTTGACTGAACAGAGATTTTCAGTTGACTGAATTCTGCCTGGAAACATTCTGTTTCCAGGTTCAGTCGACTGAACATAGATTTCAGTCGACTGAATCATGGTTGAAAACTTTCTGTTTCCACGTTCAGTCGAGTGAACAGAGATTTCAGTCGACTGAATCATACCTGGAAATATTCGGGTCCAGGTTCGGTCGACTGAACAGAGATTTCAGTCGACTGAACTGGAATTTCCAGTATTTTCAGCCTAAAAATGAAGATGCAATCTATTTGCTAATTCAACCGGACGAGCAATGGGCGCTAAGGTTTTATGCCAATAGACGACCCGGCCCTATAAGCTCTTTGATGCATCACCAAAAACATGATCAAACATCCATAAAAGGATTTTCACACAAATTTGACTTTAAAAACCAAAAATTGGAATATTCACAAAACCAATCCAAATCAAGAGCAAATGCACATGAAGAAGTGTTAGGAATTCATACCTAACAACCAAAGATAATTATAAACATAGATGTGAGATAAAATCTCACCTTTAAACCCAAAACAAATGAAGAAGAAGCTAGAGAGCAATGGCAAGAGCAATCACACTTCAATTCCAACTCAACAATCTTGAATCTAGGCTAAAAAGAGAAACATTTCCAAAATTAGGTTTAGGAATTTTCTGAAATCAAAGAGAGAATGAGTTGGAGAAGAAGAAGGAGATGCTTACTAATGGCTTCTCTCAGAATTTGGAGCTAGAACTTGAGTTTGCAAATGGAAACTAGGGCTTGGAGTTTCTAATTTCCAATCTCTCCCACCATTGTTGCTAAAGCTTGAGTATTAGGAAATAGAAATGAAGTAATGAAGAGGAGAGGGTTGGAACTAGGTTCTTAAGATAGAACATTGGGCTGAAACCCAAATTCAAACCCAAATTCAAACCCAAAGTGAAAAAGGTCAAATTTTTAGCTAGCTCCAAACATATCGAAGTTTATACTCAAAAAGGTCGCAAACGGCATTTTGAACTCAATGGAAGTGGTCTCGTGTCCTAATTCGACTGTTTGCAAAAAGTAGCTTTTCGGACTATAATCCGACTAACGATGAAATATTTAAATATACAATCGATAAATATGCGGGTTGTTACAATTCTCTAATATCATGTAAGTGGGGCTTTTTTTAAGATAACTACAATAATGGAAAATGTCTATTTTTCTTTGTTTTGCCTAAAATTTCCTATGTTGCTTCTAGTTAGATTACTTAGCATTTTTTATATTGTATTCTGCTAACATAATTAATAACTTTATTTTATATAAATTCCATATATTGTTTTTATATTTTATAATGTTATTGCTATTTAACATTCCTCTACCTAAACTGTAGTAACCCTAATTGCTTTTCCTTAATTTACTGTCTTTATAGTTGAACCATTGTAATGCATTTGCCTACAACTTTGTTTTAGGTTCTAAACCTTCTTCTCCGTACTATTTACCATATTCCAAACTTGTAGCACTTCCTATTGTCCACCCCTAAAAATAATTTTATGGTTTGAAAATTTTCATTACATAGAAATCCATGGGCTACGTTTCTCTGCCATTTTTCTTTCAAAAGAAATAACTTTCTTCAATACTGAAATTTCGAATTTTAAATTTTTTTTAACTCCTACTAGAACTTTATATTTACTCTTTTCTTCTTTTAAAAAGAAACTAGCGAGCTCTATATATGCTCATATAAATCTTCAACCATTGGCTTTTGTGAAACCCATTTATGAAAAAATTTCAATTCAAAAAAATATTTGTATTTATATAGGAATTTTTGAAATCTAATATTTGCTTACTTTTCAAATATATTCATTGTATATTTTTCTCAACCTTTAAAACTATGTTCTATTGACTTGGAATCAAAGTAGATTTCTATTTGTTCTTTGTCTAGAACTTCTGCTCTTCAACTAACTGACTTATCTTCTTTCCAATATTAGAAATCCGGCTATTATGTTGGAGTGACTACTACACCCCTTCCTTCAGGAAACCAACTACTTTCGGATATCTACAACATATGGATTCTTACTTTTCCCTTATCTGGATTGACTGTACATCATCAATTGGCAATCATACGGGGATCTACAATCATTGGGCTATCAAGGCACGACTAGGGAGTCATGTACCATCCAGCTTCAGGGGCCTTCCATGTGTAACTATTCTATAGTTGGAATTCTTAGGATTTAACATATATTATATTTATAGGCAAAATACAAATAGTTCACTCAACGTTTCCATAATTTTCAGGATCGCTTAACCTATGCTCTGATTCCAAATGCAACAACCTACATCCCAGTGGGCCTGAATTTTCACTAAATCGAAAACCCAAGTACACCAAAGTACGGATCATTGGTTTAGTATCCTGCAAATAAACAAATGAATGCATATCAGAGCATTATCGATATAACTCACAACGGAATAATAAAGTATAATGTAACATATAGTTACTGACTAAGGTTTGACATCCAAATTTTAGTGTCCTTGTCAGCACCAAATACGCTTAGCACTAGTACTTGTTCTTCAAACTAGCCTGTGGTTGTAGTGTGGAGGTGGTCAGAACAACGTTCTAGTGACTAGTAAACTATACATTTTATACATGGCACTAATTTATGCCGATTGCCTTATATTTCTTATTATGTCTTTTTTTAGTTACTCGTCTCGACTCCACATTCACGTACGATCAGTTCCCATCTACCCTCTGTAGAATCATAACTACGTGTATATGTGTGTGTGTATCCCATAGTCCTTAAATGGACCTAGATACTATCCCGTTAGTCTCTCTCAATCAACACTCCGTCTAGATCCATCGCTCCCACCGTGTCACGACTAGTCACCGCGAGGGACTCCCATAGTACCTAATGACGGCTTTTCAAAATATTATGACGTACTCTATCTCGCTTTAGGGAATTACTACTTGTTTGCTTCCTATCGTGGATACGGTTCCAAGGACCATGCCAAACTATTTTGAAAGAACTCCTTTTGGGTTAATTAGCCTTGTTTTAACAAAAAACTAACAAACAATTATAGCGGTGCATAACCCAACAAGGCATACTCTGGTAGGCGGCAAAGACCGGTTAGGTGTAGCCCTGTCTTTCCCGTTAACCGCTAAGGATTGATGACATTCTCGCCCTATGCAACCCTACCCCTAAATTTCGGTACCAACCGTTGCTACATAGTGCCCGATCCCGCTCATTATTATATTTAGATTGCCTACTGCAATCAAGGCTATACCCCCTATATACCATATTTGAAGCAGACTACTCTATCCATTAGGGGTATTCCTGTATCCATACACAAATATATATATACTCCATGAATTCTATGGTTGGTTATACCTCACAACAATATAATGTTACACAACCGTTGGTAGCCTTTGAAGTGGGCAGACTTCTATCTATGTAACACTACTAACCTCGCATTCAAACCTACTCTAATGACCAAATGTTATATTATTCATTTAACTATACTTTATCTATGGTAGTTCACACCTATCATAAATGCATACTTAAGGGTGTGTGTGTAATTTCCTTATTTCTATAGTTTACTGCTGACCCTAGGTCTTTATTTTGTTTATGCGTTTATCCTTTTCTTTACTTTAAGTTCATTTACTGCTTTTTTCTTATCAAGTCCATAATATCGTTGCCCATCCTTTTTATCCATTCCCTATTTTCCATTTTTATTCCTATGTTATCCTTTTATTTCTTCTTCTTGTCTTTCATATGTTCTTTCCATTTACTTCCAAATTTTATTGGTATTTAACATCTTAACTTTTTAGGAACTTTTTACTTCATGCGCGTCTTACCATTTAACTTTTGGGGTTTACTACATTTTAATGGGTTGGAACTACATTTCTATTCTAAAGTTGTTAACACCGTGAATTTCTATGTCTAATCCAAAAAGATAGATTTATATGGTGTTTGTAATTATAAGGAACTATCTTTTTATTGCTTGAAATAGGTGGTACAAAATAAGGTAATTATCCCTATTTTGTACATCTCTTTCTTTTTAGGTGTATTCCTTGTCATTTCAAATATCGCACTTTTATTTATTTAACTCTGATAATATATATGTTGGGCATGTTTTCACCGAACCAAAGAGGGGAGGTCACCACCGAATCAGAATAAGGAAGTCCTCACCGAACCAGAGTAAAGCAAGCATCGCCAAGCCAAGACAAGGAAAGCTCTACCGAACCAATGCCTAGCCGAACCAACTCACTACCGGACCAACCCACCACCGAACCATTCATTGCCGAATCAAGGCCATCCTCTCACCACCGAACCACTCGCCACCGGACCAATCATCGCCCCACCTACTACCGGTCCAATCCACTTCTCCATCCACTACCGAACCAACATCGCCAGGCCAGATCACGTCAGCCCAGGCCCATCAACAGCTATATACTTCCAAGACCCCTACCCCCAGCCTCACTCTATAAATAGAGGGGTAGGGGTACAACAATGGGGGACAAGTTTGAGAGCTCAAGCATGGATAGAACTTTCAAACAACTTTCATATACTTGTATCAAAGCTTTGTACTTGTAATCTGAACAGTAAAGGAGAATAACATATAAAGTGGACGTAGGCACGTTCTGGCCGAACCACTATAAATCTGCGTGTCTTTTACAGTTTAGTCCCTGCTTTTCACATATTTGCATTAATCACCCAGATTACTAAAAACAACATAAAATCAACTAAATCATACGACTTGGAGGTGTTTGCCCATTTTTTGTGCAAACATTTTTGGTGCTTTCACTGAGAAATAGGCTCGAAGCCTCAGCTTCTCCCACTTAGCCATCTTCCTAGCAGCATCGCTCATTGCTTGAGAGACATGGCTCCCAGGCAGAGGAAAGATGTTAACAGAGAAAAGAACATCACGACTGGCAGTATTCCAGATCCAGTGGTCACAAATCAAGAGGATCGTCCCGTTCCAGCAGTAGTACCAACTGAAAATCAAGCAAATCCGATAGCCCCTGCCACGGAGCAGACGGTAGTAATTACCAGGGCAGATCTAGACAGAGTTGTGGCTGAAGTAACTAACCGCTTCGCATCCCAACAAGAAGCCTTGGTGAACCAACTCATGTCACGCTTAAGGGATGTTGAAGAATCCAACCACAACACTGAATCATGGGGTGAATCCCAGTCGGGAGGATCTCGGAGGCAATAAAGATCTTTCTTCTTCGAAGAAGCCAACAACAGAAACAACAATGGTAGGAGCCGAGCCCAAACTCAGCCCGAACTCCGACCCGAGGAAAGGCTCGGAACCGAACCCAACGGGGGAGGTACCAGGCGAGGATCGGCTGTAGCTGAGCCTGTCATGCTACCTAGCCATGGAAACACCAATGGACGGGCTGAGCTAGAGTCCAGCCCGAAGTTGGACCCGAGGAAGTGCCTGGAACAGAACCCAGCAGGGGAAGATCCAGGCAAGGGCCAACTGTAGCTGACCCTAGCATGTTCCCGGAAGATCAAAGACAGCCACTGGAGAATATTAGGAGTGATAAACGATACCATCCCTACAGGTCATCTGGACGAAATCAATCCCGCAAAGAAGAACAAAACTCATTTCTATCCGCCCCAAATTCTGATGAAAGAATGGCACGGATGTTCAGAGAATGCGTCCAACGGGATCAAAGAGATCGGGGGATAGGTTCTAGGATAGCCAGCCCTTTCGCCCGCAATATCGAAATTGCCATCACCCCCCGAGAATGGAAAATACCAACAATGGAACCTTACAAGGGAACCTCTGACCCCATTGTACACTTGCAGAGATACACACAGCATATGCTCATGAGCGGAGCAACAGAAGGAGTACTGTGCAAATGCTTTCCACTATTCTTAGCAGATCTAGCTACCTCCTGGTTCTGCCATCTACCCCAAGGATCCATCAGCTCATGGGAAATGTTGAAAGAAAAGTTCATTAGCCAGTTTCGCATTCATGTGGAACAACCCAAGGACGCTTATTCCTTATCCAATATCAAACAGAAGCCTGGAGAGACGGTGCAACAATATTTAACCCGATTCAATGCCGCAGCGGCTGCAGTCCAAGATGCCGATGAGAAACTTATCTTAATGGCCCTCTGTAGTGGTGTGCACCCGGATACTAAATTTGCTAGAAGATTAACTAAAGAGAAACCAGCTACCTTACCCGATTTCTTTCATGAAGCCGTAAAATATATGAGACTTGAAGACGCTGCCAATGAAAGGCAGGCAGGGAAACAAACCAAGACAGCTCTTGGCAACGCGCCCGCTGTAGCAAAGGACGTTCGAAGAAATGACTCTAGAGACAATGCTGGAGGCAAGAAGGGAGAAAAGCATCTATATCGGCCGGGACCGAGATTTGACACTTACACTCCTTTGAATGAAACAATCGAAAACATCTTCCTCGCCACCCAAGACGAAGTTAGGTACAAACGCCCACCGTACAAGAAGGAATCAGATAACGCAATTAAATCTGGAAAGTTCTACCGCTTCCACGAATCTCATGGGCAGATTCATCTCTAAAGCGACGGACAAGTGCATCCCCTTCTTCGAAGCTCTAAAGAAAGACAAAGGAAAGTTCGAATGAACTGACGAATGCTTAACAGCTTTCCTTAACCTAATCGAATACCTCCAGAAACCGCCAGTACTCTCAACTCCAAACGAAGGCGAAGAGTTATACTTATACCTTGCTGTATCATCTCATGCTCTAAGCGCTGCTTTGGTAAGAGAAGACAACCGCACACATCGGTCAGTATACTTTGTAAGTAAGAGGTTTACAGGGGCAGAAGCCAGATATACTAAACTTGAGAAGCTAGCCTACTGTCTACTAATCACATCATGAAAACTGCGACACTATTTTCAATCCCATTCCATCAGAGTTCTAACCGATCAACCGCTGAGGCAGGTACTCCACCGTCTGGACACTTCTGGGCGACTTCTTAAATGGTGCATTAAACTGAGTAAATATGATATCACCTACCATCCTCGCACCGCCATCAAGGGACAGGCCATGGCCGATTTCATTGTCGAATTCACTACCAACGAAGGTAAGGAGCAATTCGAAATAGCAGAGGGCATCAAGTGGAATCTCTTTGTGGATGGAGCATCAAACGAACAAGGCTCGGGGGCAGGTATTGTAATAATCACCCCCAGGGGAAGGAGGCTACGCTATGCTCTAAGGTTGGAATTCACTGCCACTAACAACGATGCGGAATATGAGGCAGTAATAACAGGATTAGAACTTGCCTTAGAAATTGGAGTCAGTTCTTTATGTCTTCATAGTGATTCTCAACTTGTTGTAAATCAGATACTGGGAAAATTTCAGACTCGAGGAGAATGACTCGCAGCATATCTAAAGAAGACCAAGCGGCTCCTCGATCAATTGGATTACTATTTGATCAAACACATTCCTCGAGAAGAAAACCAAGAGGCCGACGAACTGGCAAAACAAGCTAGCATGAAAGACGACACCATTTCAGGAACAATAACCGTCTTAAGGCAACTAACCCTGAGTTTTGAGCAAGTGAATCTGATAGCTACAACCGAAAAAGAAACTTGGATGACTCCCATCCGAGAATACATACAAAGTGGCACACTGCCCGACGGGCGTAACGAAGTCAAGAAAATCTTGAGGAAAGCTTCCCGCTACACAATACAAAAGGGCATCCTCTATCGGCGCGGCTTCTCTAACCCCTTATTAAGGTGTGTCGCTGGAAGGGAAGCCAAGGAAATCTTATCCAACATCCATCAGGGAAGCTACGGAGATCACACTGGAGGGCAGACTCTGGCAAAGAAGATACTCCGATATGGATATTTCTGGCCCACCTTAAACAAAGACGCCTTAGACTTCATCAAAAAATGTGACAGATGTCAGAAATTTGCTAAGATTCCTCGTCGACCAACAAATGAGATTACTCAGATGACCAGCCTTTGGCCCTTTGCAGTATGGGGAATTGACCTGATTGGCGAATTGCCAATGGGCCGAGGCGGAGCCAAATACGCCATAGTGGCAGTTGACTATTTCACCAAATGGGTGGAAGCGGAACCTCTAAATAAAGTTTCTTCGGCAAAAGTTATTAACTTCTTGATCAAAAATATTCTATGCAGGTACGGAGTTCCACTCAAAATCATATCAAACAATGGACTTCAATTTGACAGCGAGGAGTTCGCCGACTGGTGCCAAGAGCACGGAATTCACAAAAGCTTCTCATCTGTAGTTTATCCCCAGGCCAACGGGCAGGTCGAAGCTGTCAACAAAATTCTCAAAACTCTAATCAAGAAGAAGCTTAAAAAGTCAAGAGGCGCTTGGGTGGATGAGCTTCCTACGGCACTTTGGGCCTATCGCACATCTTTCAAAACATCGACGGGGCATACTCCTTTCTCTTTGGCATACGGATCAGAGGCCATGCTCCCAGTCGAAACTGTGGTGCCTTCCCACCGTAGGATCCACTATAACCCAGAAGAAAACGAAGAACTCCTCCACATGTCTTTGGATCTAATTGAAGAGAAAAGAAATGATGCAGCACTCAAAACAGCAGCTCACAAGCAAAAAGTGGCAGCACAATACAACTCCAAAGTCAAGCATCGTAGCTTACAAGAGGGAGATCTTGTCCTCAAGCGAATCTTCCCGCGCCTCGGAGCACTAGATCCAATCTGGGACGGACCATATGTAATTCATAAAGATCTCCACAATGGAGCTTATATTTTGTCAACAGTGGACAGGGAGGTGTTCCAGAGGGCATGGAACATCCAACACCTTCGTCGATACTTTTCTTAACTTGTACTGCCCATATGAAGTGAATTAACAAAGAGAATCAGTGGACGTAGGCAATTTCGTGCCGAACCACTTTAAAAAACTTGTCTCTTTTTTAACTTGTTCCTTTATATCTTGGCGGCTTGTTAACTTTATCCTTTTCTGTTGAACAAAATCCTGTGCAAATAGCATTTCCATTCAAGGCGCTCCACAGCGCGACTTCTCCTGGACAAGACCTAACAGGTACTATACGAATCTATGCCCTCGCCAATGAGACACTTTTGCTCCGGCATCCCTCTGCTGCGGGTTAACTCATTGCTCACGACGGCCCTCAAAGCCAACTGTAATGAGCCGATTATAAGCCACCGAGAAGGCCGACGATAGCCAAGGTAGCTCATTACGGCGTTCGGCTCACCGGCAACTGTGAACCTACTTTAAGCCCCAACATAAGGTGTGGCCAGCCAGGGGTAGTTCACGGTTGACGATCGGCACCCACGCTAGCTGGCCACAGTAAATCGAATAATACCCACGATTACGGGCCATAATGGCCCGGGTAGTTACTGTGCGCGATCTTGGCTCTGATGTGTCTTAAGTACGGCTGTGGTAAAAAAGATTAACTCCCCGCGGAGGCGTAAGATGGGTGACAAATGTCTCCAAGACCCACAGCTAGGGAAAGTGACTACAAAGCCCGTTTGCCATGAACTTAAGCACATCGAAGGCCTTCCGTGATTGGAAGTTTTACTATTTCTCATATTTCAATTTTATTTAAAAAACTTTCCTCCTATCCTCTATAACGATCCCTAAAGTACATGACACAGAATAGGAGAGACATTCGCTAATGGGAGTGGGAACTCACAACGGGACACTAGGCTGCATTCCATACTCAGTCACACAAGACATCCAAAGCTGCCATCTACAAGTAAAATATGAAGGGCGATATTTTCTTCTTTCGTGTATAAATACGTGGCTATAATTTATTCACACATCACACTAACATTGCAAGACATGAAATTATGTTTTAAGCAAGAACTTGACATCAAACACAACTGAATTACAAGCATATGCATAGCTATATTTCTCATACAACATGTCAAAATAACAAAAGCATTCAAATACGACAGAATCAGCTTAAGTTTAAAAATTACACGCCAAAGATAATGTTGTTTATTACAAGTAACATAATTACAACCTAAAAGTTACGTTACTATTTTGAGACTAACATATACAACAACGTTCAGTAAGCAAAAAGATATCCAGGTCAAGTCAAGGAGCTGGCTGCATCAGAGCTTTACCCTTGTCCTATTGACCGCCTATCCGATCAAGGAAAGAATTCATTAGTGATAAGCAACCAAGTTAATAGAAAGACTAAATGGGAGGACTTACCAGCATCTGCTCCTTGATCGTCTGGACTGGGGGCACGACGGGGGACTCTCTTCTGTCCGTTGATTTCTTCTTGTCGGAACGGGTTTCAACTTTATGAGACATTATCTGCAACACAAAAGAGTACATTGTTAGAATAAGGATGTAGATATATAAACAAGCAAGTGTATGCAGTCTGGAGTTTCACTCGTAATTCAAAACATAAGGTCATTCGGCAATTACCTGGGCCGGTAGTCAAACGTGATTCGGCAGTATGGTTGATTCGGCCATTTCAAACAGTTGAGTCTGGTTCGGTATATTCGGCTATTTCAAAAGATAGAAGATGAATAGAGACATGAAGCCCATACTTATAGGCAAACGTAAATGACCAGACCAACTGGGTTGGCACGTAGGACCGGATGAGAATGTCCAAGCTGAAACAAAGCGAGACATATGACTGGCATATGCCCCACTTTGGGGGGCAAATGTTGGGCATGTTTTCACCGAACCAAAGAGGGGAGGTCACCATCGAATCAGAATAAGGAAGTCCTCACCGAACCAGAGTAAAGCAGGCATCGCCAAGCCAAGACAAGGAAAGCTCTACCGAACCAACGCCTAGCCGAACCAACTCACTACCGGACCAACCCACCACCGAACCATTCATTGCCGAATCAAGGCCATCCTCTCACCACCGAACCACTCGCCACCGGACCAATCATCGCCCACCTACTACCGGTCCAATCCACTTCTCCATCCACTACCGAACCAACATCGCCAGGCCAGATCACGTCAGCCCAGGCCCATCAACAGCTATATACTTCCAAGACCCCTACCCCCAGCCTCACTCTATAAATAGAGGGGTAGGGGTACAACAATGGGGGACAAGTTTGAGAGCTCAAGCATGGATAGAACTTTCAAACAACTTTCATATACTTGTATCAAAGCTTTGTACTTGTAAACTGAACAGTAAAGGAGAATAACATATAAAGTGGACGTAGGCACGTTCTGGCCGAACCACTATAAATCTGCGTGTCTTTTACAGTTTAGTCCCTTCTTTTCACATATTTGCATTAATCACCCAGATTACTAAAAACAACATAAAATCAACTAAATCATATGACTTGGAGGTGTTTGCCCATTTTTTGTGCAAACAATATAGAACTCTACTTGCAACATCCTAAATTCTAACGAATTAAAGTATCTCTTAAACCATTAAAATAAAGTTTCTTTATTTTACATTCTTTTTCTACATTCAAATACCAATTTATTATCATTAATTTTATAACAGTTTCATAATTCCATATTTCTTAATGGTAAATTTAGGCAAGTTTTCCAATTCCATTAAATCGATTCCACAATCATTATGCGTATACAATTTGTTATCAAATTCACTACTTATATTAATTCATTATGCGTATACAATAAATTATCTAAAATGAGATTTATATCTAATCATTATGCACTAACAATTGAATATCCAAATCGATTATACATAGGCACAATTAGAATAGATTACAATGATATAAATCTAATCTTATTACAAAACATGTAATTTTCCCACTCACCTTGCTTTAGCTTTCCTATTTTCCAAATTTGGATCCAACCCCTTTTTATTTGACTCCCTTTCTCTTTCAACCCAAAATAATAAAAAGGGTATACAGTTTGTTAAAACTACAAATATGGAAAAATGATTGAATTAAATTTGAATTAGAGTTTTAGGTCTATGATTTTACCTTTGTTTTCGTTCTGGTTCTCTTCTACTCTTCTCCTCACTTATTTCCCACTTTTCTCCACTTTCATATATATATATATAATATAATATTTTACTTTTAGAAATCTAAAAATTGTGGAGAAAAGAGAATAGCAGAGCCCCGCTTTATGACCTAGAAAATATGAAAAGCGAAGTGTGAATTAGGCTTGTATTTATAGTAGTTTGGATTTAACATGGAGCTTTAGATTTAGTTAGAGAATCTTTTAATTTAATCCCAGACGCCCCTTAATTTCTTAGTGCACAAGCAGTGCATCACCATCGTCCATCTAAATTTTTTAATCACGCTTTAGCAACAGCATGGGTCGACCGCCCATGCCTTATGGTCGATCGCTACCGGTCGACCTAGGTTTATTATGGGTCGACCAGTTAAGTTCTTTCAACGTTAATTAATTATGTTGTTTAATTTTGCTAATTTAATTCCTTGTTTGACAAATCTCGTTCATTTCTTTCCACTATACATATTCACTGAGATTTTAATTTAACGTTAACATTTCTTAACGTTTAATTTCCGTTATTATTATCAATTAATGTTTAATTTGTTGTTATTACCATACTTGCATATGTAATTATTTTCGATTCAAAAACTTCAAACGTTAATAACTTTTTCACTTGAACTCCGATCAGAAACCTTTATATATGAAAATTGATCAAAAAATCGCCATGAACCCAATTGTATAAGTTTCATAGCCAAATTATGACATTTGCAAAAATTCTATTTTTAGCATTATTACTTATTTATTGTATTTCTTTTTAAAATTAATTAGCGCTAAAATCGCAGGGAGTTACACTTATGCATATCCCTATTGAATTCCAACCATATGAATCTCTTGCGAGAAAAGAAGAGAGATTGGTATGGGAAGAAGAACAAGAGATTCAACATTAAGAAGAAGAAGGTGATGGTATGAATATTAAAGAGGAGGAAATGGACACTTTCCTAGAAAGCTTTGACCAACCATCCCGCTATTCCAATAAAGAAATCCTCTAAAAACAAGAAAAGCTTCTGAAAAACCAAAAGAAGCTTAAACGTCCCTTCAGTAGAAAGTTTGCTTCTCTCTCAAACAAAGTGGACAATTACTTTGGGAAAATCATAAGGAAGCATGGTGGAAATTCATCATCATCATCTTTTTAGATTTCTTTATCTACCTTTGTATCCCTTAATAGTATGCTTTTCTTGCTTTATTTCGTGTTATTTTCATATATGTTGCTTTGTATCCATGTATCTCTATTTAAATTAATGAAAAATTAATTCTTGTTATTCAATATCTTAGTATCTGCAAAACATTAAAATATAATAGTGTAAAGCATAAACAAAAATTAGAATAAAAATATAAATGTGCAAAATAAGGTACATATGTCGACATACTCTAAATAGATATGTCGATATACTAGCCATCTTTTTGAAAATTTAAAATTCAAAAATTTAATAACTAACTTTAAATTAGTTAGTTAATCTGACCTTTCATCTCTATTTAAACCATTTCCTTCCAGAAAAAATCATAAATTAATTCACCTTTTCACTCTAAACATCTCTTTTCAAAAATGAGTTCTCTACATTAAAAACTGTGTGAAAACTTAGAAGGAACTCTCAAATCCTTCAAAGATGCTCTCACTTTTATCCTTCGAAATTAAAGGCATTTGGAATTAAGCCAAACACAAATAATAAAGGCATAAGAGAAAACCTTTTATGGTTTTCGTTGGCTAATTTCTTCTCTTATCAATGATAATCAAAACGACAACCCAGAATGCTCAAACTCCAAGGCAGATGCGGAAAAAGAAGATTGGGATGTCATCAAAACAAATCCAATCTTTGGATTCGATGAATAGGTAGAAGTTCCGAGGCTAATATATTATTTTAATTTATTAAGTATTTGTAAGTATATATGTCAAAATTTGTATATATGAATTTGTTTAGTTTGATAAGTTGGGATTTACTTAGTAAGATTGATTATTTGTATACTAATTTGGTGTGTGTATATTGAAATAATTAATTAAATATTTAGTATCTTTTTAGAATTTAATAGATTCCTTTTATGACCCATAAAATAGTTTCCATTTCCATATAGTTTAAAATCCCTAATATTGATTTTGATTTCATAATTCATAAGTATATCACATTAGGGGAGTTTTATTTTTCACTCATTTTTGTTGGTGACAAAGGGAGAGAAAAATATATAAAATATAACATGTATATATTAAGGGGGGTTATCTAACTTAGGGGGGTTATATTATATTTTATATACAAGAATATTTACATGGTCGTCATCATAAAAAAGGAGGAGATTGTTAATACCTCGAATATTGAGTTTGATGATAATAACCATATAAATATTGATACTAATGTTTTCCCAAGTTATATAAAATATTTTGTATGATATTATACAAGTTTATATAGGTATAGGATAATAATGTTTGAAGACTAATCAGTAAAGAGACTAAAGATCAAGATTCAGTGATGGTGATCAAGATATTTTGAAGACTCTTTAGTTTAGAGATAGAGACAAGGAGAGCTCAAGACTATAGTTTAAAATAGGTTAGAATAAAATTGTCAAAGTCCTCGGATAGTGACCAATTGATTCTTTGAATACTTCCTTATTAAAAATATTTAATTTTACTTTATATTTTATATTCAAAATATATTTTATAAAAATTTTAATAAATGTTTTAACAATAAGTTTTTATAAACGTTTTAAAAATATTTAGAAAATATAACTTTTACAAGAGTTTATAGGAGTTCAAAATTTTGAAACACCTTTTATAAGTTTTTATTTTTTCAAAACATACATAAGTATGTCGACATATACCCAATAAGTATGTCGACATACGTACCATTGGGAATATGACTTTAAAATTTTGATTTTTAGCCAAATCTCTTCACGTATAGACACTTCCTTTTAAACACTATTTAAACTAGTAAAAAGATACCTTTTAAATTTTAAAAAGTTGTGATTGTTTATTACATCTTTTCACAAATAAACACATCTTTTCAAACTCTATATAAAGGGTTAAAAACTTGATTTTCATATAACTTATCTATCTTCTTCTTACTATGAACTCTCACTACTTATTCTTTCATACTCAAAATATACTTTGCTTTCTGCAAACTACTCAATCATCTACAAGTACTTACTCTTCAATTCAAAGATCAAATCATTATCAGAAGGGCTATAGGATATCTTGTATCCCAAGCACAAATGTTTGTATTTGGAAATCAATAACTCAACTCTTATTTGTTTAGGGTGCTTGTTGCCTGTTCAAATCAAGTGGGTGTGCTTGTAGCCCGTTCAAATCAAGTGTGTGCGCTTAGTAGTTTGTTGAAATCTAGTAGGTGATCTTATACCCTGGAAAATCAAGAGAGTTTGCCTCGGACTCGGAATACAGGAGGGTGTGTCTTATAGCCTTGAAATTGAGATTGTAATTGGTTTGCTTGCTACCATACAAAGTAGGCACTTGAAAAGAAATTTGTATGATAAAGTGTATGGGACTGGATGTAGGAGAAATCCCAGTATAAAATCCCTGGTGTTATCTCTCTAGGTCTTTACTTTTTACTTTACTGCTTATATTTATTTCTATGATTTCCTACGGGTTTATTTATCTATGATTGATTATATGTGATTTGATTCAATTGTTAAACAAGTTAAAAAGATTCATAAAAAATTATAAAACTTTATTTACCCCCATTCAGTGTTCTAGTAGCCTTAAGATCCTTTATTCTGCAACCCACACTTTGCTCTATGCTCTATTCTTTCTCCTCATCCCAAGTAGTAAATTCAACAATGAAATCGGCTAATGCTTGTCCTCGAATCTCTCTCCTATGATGATATGATATATCATGCCGACTCTGTTCAATGTTCCACTTCAACAACCTTCCTAAAGTTTTGGGTCATTGCAATACCTTCCCCAGAGGTTGGTCATTTGGTACTTTGAGTGGATGGGCTTGAAAGTAGGGATGCAGTTTCCTTGATGCGATCAACAAGTAGTAGGCTAGTTTCACCAACTTTGGATAGTTTCTTTCTACTCCCGTTAACCGCTTGTTGACGTAATATACCGACCTTTGAATCCTGGCTTCTTCGCGTACCAGAGCAACACATAAAGCATGAATAGATATGGCCAATGAATAGATCCTCTCCTTCAAAAGGTTTTGATAAGACGGGTGGTCTTTCTAAATGATTAACTAAGGCTTGAAAAGCGTCCTTACGCTCTTGTGTCCGAGCAAAATTTATTTTTCCCTTTTTGAGGATATTAAAGAACGGTATACACTTGTCTGTTGCCTTTGAGATAAATCGACTTAACGTGGATACTTTCTCATTCAGGCTCTACACATCCTTTATTGTCCTTGGGGGTTTCGACATTCCTTTGGGTCTTAATCTTCTCTGGATTGGCCTCTTTGCCACTTGAGTTTACTATGAAACCCAAGAACATTCCCGACGTGACTCCGACCGAGCATTTCAATGGTTTGATTTTCGTTCCATATCTTCGAAGCATGCCAAACATTACTGATAGGTCGTCTAAGTGATTTGTCGATCTTTATGACTTCACTAGCATATCGTCTACATAGACCACTATTATGCACCCGATCTGATTTTTGAACATCAAATTTACCAATTTCTGGTAAGTTTCTCCCACGTTCTTTTAACCAAATGGTATAACAAGATAGCAATACAATCCCAGGTCGGTTATTATGCTGGTGTGTTCTTGGTTTGGAATGTGCATTGGGATTTGGTTATAGCTAGAATAAGCATCCATGAATGGTAATAGTTCGTGGCCGGCTGTGGGGTCCACCCATTGGTCAATCTTTGGTATTGGGAAGTTGCCTTTTGAGCATGCCTTATTCAAGTCTGAATAGTTGATGCATGTTCATCATTTTCCATTAGACTTTTTGACTAGGATTCGATTGGATACCTATTTAAGGTGTAAAGCATCGTGGATAAAGCCGTTGAGTTTAAGCTTATCCAACTCTTCCTTCAATGCAACGGATTGCTCCGGACCAAGGTTGTGTTGTTTCTGCTTCATAGAAAGATATCTGGGGTTCACATTCAATGCGCAACATGCTATCTTCGATGATATTCCATATATACCGGAATTCACCCAAGCAAACGCATCCAGGTTTACCTAGAGGAACCCTGTCAACTCCTTCTTTATCTTCATACCGAGTTGAGATCTGATCTTCAGGACCTGAGTAAGATCACCCTGATCGATCGGGATGTTTATTGTTAATTCAGCTGGGACCACTCTTTCATCCTCTGGCTCTTTCCTCGGATCCATAACTTTGTGGAATCTTCTATGCCGATCAAACTAGGGCTTAAGCAGTGGTTCCTATGCATTAATTGACTTAACACAAAGGGACTTCTCCGCATCCTTTACTTTTTCACATCGCTTTGCTTCTCTCAGCTCCGTGAAATAGTATTCACACCCTACATTCTGGTCACCTTGGATGACCCCTACCTCGTTCTCCGTAGGGAATTTCATCATCAGACACAACGAGGATAGTGCTACCCAAAAGCTAGCGAGGGTTGGTCAGGCCAAAAAGGCGTAATAAATAGAAAACATGTCCATTACAGTGAAGGTCACAACCCGCACTCTCTTGCGGTTACCTTCACCTAAAACCACCGGTAAGTCCACACACCCAATAAACTCTATAGCCTCTCTAGTAAATCCTTCAATTTGGGACTTACACGGTTTCAGATCCTTACCGTCCATCATCATCCGATCATAAGTTTTTTTTAAACAAAATATTTACAGAAATTACACAGTTAATAAGAAGTTTTCGTATGGTTGCTGGCCCAATCATAGCCGCTATCACTAAAGAGTCGAGCGTAGGCACTTCGACCCTGTCTGCATCGTCATTTGTAAATACAAAATCATCCTTCATAGTCTTTAGTTGCTTTGCTGAAGCTCTGTCTTCGATGGAAAAACAACTCTCCTGCACCCCGTGATTCAATGAATTATTATACCTTTCCATCACATTCCAGCTCTTCTCAACTAGATGAGGTCAACCAATTATTGTTTTTATAATAAGTCTTTTCCCCTGCTACCTAAGTTCATCCTCACTAGGCCTAGCCTAGCCTCATTGGAGCAATTGCCCTTGGGGTTGAACATTTCCTTGCCTACCATCCTATGGGGATTTCACATATAGTTGGAGCATCCTGGAACTATTCTCTCTCTCTCTCTCAGTCGACTCCTTCAGGGCTGGTTTTTTATAATGTTTAGTAACATACATCGAACGGTAAATATTTTCAACCATATCATTCAACGGCTTCAACTATATCATTCAGCAGCGTATAATCCTCATGCTTCGGAAACCTTGGACTTTTCTTGAAGTTTGGCTTTATACCTCCCTTACCTTGGTTATTTCTCTTTTGGTTATTACTTTTGTTTCTTACGTTAACAGCAACGTTCCTGGAATTCACTCTGGTTTGTTTTACAACCACATTACTCCGAATCACCTCAGCCGATTGTCTACCACCATTTTTTCCAGCAATTTTATTTACCCCTTCCAAGTGCAAATATTAGGTTGCTTTTCTATAAAATTCCCCCATGGTCGGTGGAGGTTTCATTTTCAACCATTTAACAAAATTGGTATCTTGATCTATTCCTCTGATCAAAGCCATCAAAACAATGTCCTCCTTAGCATTGCTTACCTCAGTCATAGTTGTGTTAAATCTACTCAAATTTTTTTTTCAAAGATTCTCCAGAATTTTAGAAAAGGTCGATAATGGTATTACATCTTTTAGACAAATTGCATGCAGTCGGAACTGCTCCACAAATCTCATAGCCAGTTGGTCGATGTGGAGATGGACCTCGACGGAAGCTGGGTGAACCACATCTGCAACACCTTCCAAAAATATCTAAAACATTGGCATCTCACGGCGTCCGTTGCCCTTTCTATGTCCATATGTCATTCATGCTTTATCAAATGCTGTCTTGGTTCCGTTGTTCCATTATATAACGACATGGTAGGCATAATGAACCTTTTGGGATATTCGTCTCGCAAAATCTCCTCGGTGAATGGGTTCCTACTAGGAGAAGAACCCAAATCATCATTACTACTATGCTGGTTTTCACTCATCAGCTTCCTTACCATATCCGCCAAAACCTATGGTTCTATTATATATACTGGACGGCGATAACCATGGCATACCTTGAGTGTTTGGCTCTATAAACAGTCTTGGTTTGTTCTATGATATCTGGGTTCTTCTGTCTTTGAGAGTGCCATTCGTCCAGTTGATATATTTCTATAATTTCTGCACGGTTGGTTAATAGCAGCCACCTGAACACCAGTATTTTGGCCATTAACAATTGGGTCATCACCATTAACAACTCCACCATGCAAATTAACAACACCACCATTATTCAGGTCAAAGATCCTCAGTTCGGTACCAAACTGAAAGGTTGGTTTGGTATCGACCTGCATATTTTGGTTTTGAGTCCTACTTAACCTAATTTTCGAGGTTCGATGCTCTTTTCTTTCCATTCTCTACTTCCCTTCTCTACAGTGTTTGTTGGATGAGGAAGAACTATCTTCTTATGAATCGGAAGGCGATAGTTCTTTTCTATTCCTTCTACAACCTCGAGACAACTAAGTCATCAAATCAAGTTTTCCTTCATCTGTTTCATCATTTCATTCTAGCTTTCAAACATTTTATAGTTCAACTCTTTCATCATTTTATCTATATTAATCATGATGATTACATCTGAAATGCTTTGAATTTCAGCAATATTGGGTTGAGCGATTTCTTTCACATGTTGAGAGCCAGCATTCTCAATATCATTGGTAGGTCTTGGGACAATTGATTTTTCCTTAGTACTTCTTATAGCCATTAATTTGGTAGATCCTATGATAGACTTAGCGAAATATGAATTATCACATACCTTAGGAATGAAACTTGTAGATCTATTTCGTAGATTAAAGCAATCCAAAAGTTGAATATTGATCTAAAGAGTGAGAAATTAAAATGCTCCTAATGAAAGCACCAAAATGTTTACACCAAAAGTTGGCACAAACATCCTAGAATTTTGGAATAGAGAATAAAATGAAGAAATTAAATAAAAAATGAGAAGGAACAACATACAACAAATTATAATAGTTCGGCTAATTACTGGCCTACTGTTAATGAGATTTTTCATCTCAGAAACACCGAAGTATTTTTATGAAGTAATCACAATGCTAAATGCTTTTTTGATTATAAATAACAAAATCAAGTAATATTAATAATTCCTCTAAGAAAAGTAATTAAGTTTCTTTAAAGCTTACACAATTATGGGGAGAAACATATTAGGAATCAGTTTGTTATCTCGAATCAAGCACTGAAAAAATTAAAATAATAAAATAAAGTGCTGAAAACAGTAAAAGGACATAGAGAATTTACATGGTTCGATGTTAAAGAATCTTACGGCAATGGGTAAAATGTCACTTTCTTCTGTCTTGATTCTTAGTACAAACAAAAATGGCAAAGAGTAAAATTTTCAATTAGTGTGTCCAAAAAAAGTAAGGTAGAATTCCCCATTTTTCTACTACAGTGCCATATTCATTTATAGTACACAGAGATTCACATGGATTGCCAACGTCATCCTTCCGCCTTCTTCATTTATGCCTTTGGATTATGCCATGTGTCGACCATCCATCTTGCTTATTCGATATATACGGATTATTAACATGGTCTTTGGCAGGAAACTGTAATTAGTGTGGTTGAATTTTGGACTTAGGTAGGAAGTTTGTAGCTAAAGCAGGAAAACCCAAATTTAAATAGACCATAACTTTTTGATTCCATAAAGCAATAGGCTTGTGGACTGCACGTATGTATAGAAGAAGCCGCAATGAGAAACTGCCTTCTATTTTAGAAAGGACCACGCCATTATTAGCACTCCGGGACTTCGCTTTAGTTTACTAAGAGTTGTGCCTTTATTATGTCCGGGGTAGTGATACCGCATAGTATTCATACTGCATCACCACTACTGAAGCTGTACTACATTATTCAATTCAAATATTAGCAAAGTGTAGTGTTGGAGCTAAATTGTGTGGTTTGGTAGAAGAGACCGCACAGCTATTTTGGGGAGTGACCGCTTTGCATGACTTTGTTTTGAGCCATTTTCATTGGTAGAGGACAATTCCATAGCCCTTATCTTTGAGCTAGATTTAATGGCCTTGAGGATTAAGTTGTGATTCCTTAGTTTGCCTTTGAGGAATGAGGTTCAGCTTTTGGTTGCGGAGCAATCTTTCCCATCGCCTTATCCCTCAAGTCTTTATGTTTGTGGGCAGTGTCTTTAGGACTGCGATGTTGTTCTATCATATCAAGATGGTTGTGCATTCTTTATCAATTCAATATTGATATAGGATTGCGGAGTAGTTCTATCACTTTAACATCAGATCAGGATGGTGGTACATGTTTATAGCTTTTTGACATAAATGTGCGGTGCAGACCTGCCACTTTAAATGTTATGTTAATATTATGGTACATCTCCATTTGCATATAGTCGCTTGAGGATTGGTATCGCGGTTTTGTATTATTAATGTTGCTTTCGGGGCCGTAGAACAGTTTCTACATCTCTTCGTGAATTAAAGACTATGCTGCAGTTCCAACTTTCTAAATCTCGCTTTTTTGGAACTGTGGCACAGTCTTCATATTCTGACACCTAGAAGCCGTGTCATAGTTCTACCTATTGAAGTGAGTATTAAGGTTGCAGGTTAGTTCCTATAATTTGTAGCCATCTCAGATTTTTAGCCTAATATTATAGTGCCAAAGCTATGTACAATGGAAGGGTGCGTTCTTTACGTTTTGCTACAAACTTAGGATTTTGACGCAATACCATGTGGATTTTTCCCTAGCTTTCTTTCCATATTTCGACTCGTATCATATGAGCAATTATTCCGGGCTCGGTACTTGTATTAATTTCTCTTTGAGAACATTTGGAAATATGGGTGTAACATCTACATCCACCCAATCTTTTTTAATGATTCTGCAAAGATTTTACAAACATGATCTTATGGGTCAGTGCTCAATGAATCATTGATGATCTAAGAAATTACAACAACAATACAGGAATTTAGAATGCAGAAAATAGTATCTCGAAATAGTGCCTTTCATCCCTTATTTATAGATGAAGATCAACAGATTTGTCTTCACCACGTTTTCCCTATGTTCTCTACGTCTTGAAGGAGGTTGCCTGAAGAGATCATGGCCAAATCAGCAAACTTTAAGGATCGATACTAACATGAGCTCTTTGTATTGGTGGCGACCCATAATAATGGTTTGTTGAGCTCTAACTGATTCTTCAATGATGCTTGATGGTTCACTTTGCCATTGTGTTTCAAATATCTTGGAATGGGTTTGATCTGGTGTGGAATCCTTGGTTTGTCACCGAACCAAGGGCTCTTAGTTAGGTTGCTATGAAGCTTTGACTTTGTGCATTGGGGTTCGACTCATAGATCGTTGAAGAACCTCACTATATTGCATGCTTTGATTAAAATTTGCCTTATCTTCGAATGACATGAAGTAGGTTGCCATTCCGAGTAATTTTCTTAGAACGGTACCGAACCAAGGGGTTCGGATCGGTACCGAACCAAGTCATTGTTTTTTAGCACCTTGGCTTTAGCCATTTCGAGCACTTTAGCATGTAGGCTATCTTCATAGGTTCTTGGCATATTGATAGCTTTATCTTTGAACTTCACATGAGATTTGAATTTAATGGTTATCGTTCTGGATTTTTGCTCTACTATTTGATTATTTGATCGATCCAACTCATATAAATATGGCTTGATCATAAAGCTAGATAACACATGTTATGTTGTGATAATGATTCAGAATATGATAAGATAGTGGCCATATATATTTTAATTTTTTTCACCAGTGCACATGATAATAAAACTATACAATTATACTCCAAGTATCAAACTTTCCTATTGACATCTTGGTATTATAATTTGTTGAAAATTGTATATGCAATATTATTTTTGAATATAAAAACTTTTCTCTCTAGTGGACTAACCTTATATTTCTAAAATAGCATCTCAAACTCATTTAAAAACTCTATACAAAACAAGAAATCCAAGAATTGGTTCAGATTTAAATAAGAACATTAAAATTTGGTGTAAATTCATGATAATTTGATTTAAGAATGAAGACAAATGTTTACATTATCGAATATGATAAGAATTTGACCACGCAAAAGTCTAAATTCGGGTTGGTTTTTATAAAATGTCTGAGATCGGTTTCCTTAAATTAAAATATAAAAAATATAAATTAAAATCCAAACTGGAGTGGAATTTAATAAAGAAACAACCTAAGATCGATTTTGAAGTTTGATGAAATTTGGCATTGGATTTGAGCGGTCTAATGACCATTTGAAAGGTGGTACATCGAAGTTTTGAACGTTAAAGTAAAAGTGTAAAAAAAATTGAGTGTTATGAGTTTATACTATAGAAGTTGACATCGAATAATTCGGACCAACCTCAACCAATCCCCACCTAGTCTATCCAAGTTGTGAAAACCCTTAGAAAATTTATTTTTCCTGATTATTCGACAATGTTCCTAGCTAAAATAAACTTGATTCCTCAAAAAAAAGATAGGTTAAGTTGGTAAACTAATTTTTCAGCAAGATGTTGTTGAATATACACAGGTTAAGAGTAGCGAACATTTAGTTTCTAGGGACTGCCTGCTCTTAAAAGATACAACCATTGAGAAAAAGAAGCTTTCAATATGAAATGCTTGTCTATCGGAAAAGGCATGCTTTATGTACATTAATGCATACTTTGTAGGGTAAGTTTTATGTGTAACCAACATGTATCGAATAGATTGAATCATTGAAAGCAAAGAAAGTTTGTAGTGAAGAGTTAGATGTAGATAATTATCAATAAAATGAACTAGAATGTACGTAGAGAATTAAGGAAAAGTTGAATAGTGTTAAGAGCAGAACTGGAAGAAAAATATTTTTGGATTAGCAACATTGGCAGTAGGGTAAATGGGGCAAATTTAAAAATAAAATTTCTTTTATTAATTTTGCACTAGATCTTTGTTTTATCATTAATAATGTAGTCACGTTGAATCATATTTAATTTATTTTGTCAACAAAATTAATTTTATGTTTTGAATTTATTTTTTAATTTCAACTTTAATATTTTATTTAATGAATTTTATTTTAGTTTCAAGCATAATAAGTTTACTTTATTTATTTATATATATTTGTAATTAATGATTACATGTATAATAATTTAGAGTAATATAATAAGCTAATAAAATTTACCCTAATCTAGTACTTTAGTGTAGCATAATACGCTAATGAAATTTACTTAAATCTTATAATTTATTATATAAATAACATTGGGTGTATGTGCAATTAGTAGGATATATGACCACATCATATATACTATGTATAAATTAAACATGGTGTTTCATAATTATAATTTAATGTGTGTGTTTACAACTTCATTTTGGCTTACACATTAAAAAAATGTTCGTATTACTCGCGGATTTAATAATATGTTTTGAATTTTCAAAGCTTAAGACCTTAAAAGATGGTTTTCAATATATATAATATTTATATGAATATAAAGCATGTATATGTATAGAAACATATATAACTATATATACACATAATAATTACTATATTAAAATTATATTATATATACATAATATTGTATTTATATTTTAAAATCGATTTTATTTATATATATATATATATATAAAGTTAAGCAACATATACACATATCTAAAATTTATTAACTTTGTCAAATTATATATGTATGTATGTATGTATGTTTGAATCTGAAATAATTCATTTAGCCGAATAGGAAAAGTTAGTTTTTGTTAAACTTTATTTAATGTGTATAGATACACACACAATTCCATTTCGGCCTTAAAAAAATGTTCACAATGCTCGTGATTTTAATAAAAGAATTAAGTTTCAAAGCTTAAGGCTTAAAAAGATGTTTTTAATGTATAATATTTATATAAATATAAAGCATGTATATAGATATATATAAACATATATAACTATATATATACATATACATAATAATTACTATATTAAAATTTATATTATATATACATTATATTTTGTTTATATTTTAAAATCCATTATGTATATAAAGTTGGGCGACATATGCATATATCAAAAAAATTCGACTTTGAGAAATTATATATATATATATATCCCCATGTATGTGTGTGAGTGTGTAAATGTTTGAATCCAAAATAATTCTTTTGGACGATTAGGAAAATTTAGCTTTCTTTATTAAACTTTATATATATTATTTGGATTATGCGTTTGTTCGTGTGTGTACGTGTATTAGATCTCAATTTACACACACACAGATATATATATATATATATTAAAATTTTAATTTAATTCAAACATATTTTTTAAAGGCTGAAAATAAATATATGTGCACAAATGTGTGGATGTGTGTGTATTTTGAAAATGAAGTGTGTGCGTGTCTATATACATTCATACATATATACATAAATACACACATACACACATATATATATATATATATTTATGTACATACACACACACACAGATATATATATATATATGAAATTCAAAATTAAATGAAAAGTTTTATCTCTAGTTATATTAATATTAAAAAATAATGAACCTACTAAGATATAAGGGATGTTGTAACACCCCACCTCTATACCCATACTATCTAAGTTTATTACAGAGTAACACAGTTAGATAATATGGAGAATAAGGCTATAAGGGGTACACGCATGAATATTCCCTTGGACTAACATTGGTACGTAATAAAACATCAAAAAAGAACTCATCTATACGTACACGGTATCAACACAAAACAATAAACATGTGTGCCTCCAGGACAAAACAATACACAATATACAATAGATAATGAAGAACACAGAGTCAGTCGCAGCAATAACATTTAATAAGTAATGCAATAGAGTTATAAGAGTACAACACAACTCAAAATGTCAAATATCTCAATATAATATGATAAACAATCAATATACAGCTCAGTGTCAAACATATACAGTGAATCAATATCATATAAATGTAATATAACCATCCTAAAATAATGCCCCTTTAAACCCAGTAAAATTAATGTCGGTCAACGTTGTCCTTGTACCTGAAATGTCTTTGACTAATCGGAGTAGAATAAATAACACTATGGTCAGACTATGTCCATATCGAGGGTTAACAAATATTTAATTCATTATGTGCAAGTATAATATAATAATATAAAACATCCTTCCCGTTATTAAACACATAATAAAATATATAAATTATTTTAATCACAATTTCATAAACGATCTCAAATATATTTATAAATTCCAAGTATCACAAATCATGTATATATACATGTTATCACCCATATCAAAGTAAATCAAAAATTTACAAAATAAACTACAAACAGGTGAATCATTCAAGTCTAGATATTCACATCAAAACCAAGAAATCACTAATACTATCATCAAATTATCTTACAATCATACCAAAAATATAACATCATTCAATAATAAAAATATCATCATTAATATACCAAAATAAGATGGGTTGCCTATCAATACGTAGTAAAAGATACGAGGATCTATCATACTCTGGACACCTGTCCAGATATAATCTCATCTCCTAATAAGTGAATAAATCAAAGTGGTATGGATATACGGGGACTGACTACACTTTAGACACACAGTCTCTAGTATAGCTACGTCACGGGATAGTGAATAATATACCAATCCACAACACACACATAACCCTAAACCAGATAGGGAGAATCATAGCACACAGTACGCTCCAAGAACCCAGGGTCTACTAGCCCCCTGCTAGTAGTCGGATCTGTTCCTACAGTCTTCAGTTACCTCAACGGACATTGTGACCCCATCTACCAATGGCCCGTTAACGTGTAGCCTCGGTCACGACCCTGCTTTGCCCTTATAGGTAACAAACTTCTAGCCTAGGAGATACAAGTAGATGTAGGAAATATACCCTACGGGTCACCTAACCCAAACCTCATGATGCACATCAAATATAATATCCAACAATGGTGTCGCAGATCCAGGGTGCGACCCCACGATTAGTCCGCCATGGTGGATACTGGCCAATCTGGTTCATACTGAACCATAAAGGGAGTTGGACAAAAGTGGATGACATATAGTACTCATATCCTATATCTACACATAGCTCTAGACATAAGCCGACACACGGCTTCATATAAGTCAACACATGATTATGATATACTGGAGCTATGATCCCACGTCGATACACAGCTCTACCCATAAGCCAACGCATGGCTAAAATATACTCACCTCGGCGAGTATCATCACATACACGAGTGACATTTACTTGCAAAGAATAATCAAACAAATAAAATAACGGTGCCCCATACCACCGCATGTTATTCGAATAATTATTCAAAGCTCGTAAACTACACTCGATTCACACTAGATAACTCTATATAACAAGTCCGATGAATAACCATAAAAGTGTTACCGAAAGTCCCATACCAGACGGTATTACTAATCCATTTATTCAAATTTATCGTCACACGGAATAAATATCAATAAATCAAATAGAAAGTATGTCATCACCGTATCATATCAAAATCATCAATTAAACCATTATCAATGGTGAATCCCTGATATAAATATTATTCAATAAACAGGAAAGAAATATCAGATTAATAATATTAAAAATAGATTATTCAAATAAATATAAAATAAATCAATCAAAATAAGTATAGAATAAACCTATCAATATCTAAGAATAAGTAATTCATAGCATTTAACATAATATACAAGAAAAGTATAATCAGGGAACTAATATAAAAATAGATAATTCAAACAAATCAATACTTGTTAATGAATTATTTACAAAATATAATTTCACATAACAAAATAAATTCTAAGAAATGGATAATAAATTCATATTCCAAAATAAGTTAAATAATTATCTATAAATAAATAATTAATTTTTAGTCTTATATAAAATTAATCGAATATTAAATATTTATTAATAAAATTGGAAAATACATTTTTAACCCCTAAAATAGATTATAGAACCAAAATTTACATAAAAGAATTATTTTATAATTTTCTACTATCAAATAAACATCTCTTCAAAACTTAAGCTATATATATATATTAAAATTTCTCATTTCTTAAAAATGATTATTAAAGGCTATTTAAATAATAAAATTCAATTTACATTATTAATTTACCAAATTTTCATTTACATTTGTTTATATATAAAGTCCAATAAATATGGAGTTTAGGTAGGTTTGATTTAGTTTAATATAAAATATAAATATAAATATATGTATAGGTATTCTTAATTATAAATTACTTTAATAGGCACTTATATAGAAAAAAACACAAAACACTAAATCCAGTAAGAGAATGGACAAGAACAAAACAGAGATAGAAATACTGAACCCAATTCAAAAAGAATACAAGTTTAACCAATGGTGCATCATTAAATAGAATATCAACAACAGAAGATTATTCATTTCCAAGGCAAGTGCATGTGTGATATAATGCATATAATAAGTACCTAAATATGCAAATAAAAAACAGAAGTGAACAAGTGCAGCAAACCAAAATGGACAACAAAAGATACAACTACAGATGGTTTAACAAAAGGATACACATGGAAATACAATTAAACAACAAGTGAATAATATCCCACACCCACAAACGCACACCACGGTTGTGTACATGCACACACTCAAACCCAAAAGCACAGTCACATGCATGCCACACAGCAACACCACTAAGACTCATAACTTTTACACATAAAACACAATAAACGCTTACTGAAACATCAATACACATGCACACAAACACTCCTATACATAACCATACAAACACGTATGTATACAAGAATATTCAGCTACACACTCCTTTAATTACATGAACACACACTAACACGACATGTCATATACCCACACTAAACCACACACAATAAATTGGTAAATATAACAATTCAAGTGATTAAAACATAGGCGAGGGCAGAGATTACTCACCTGAGGTAGCACCAGCATGTTATTTTTCTTCTCCCTCTTATTCCTTCTTTTTCCCCAACATATACTAGTGCACAACTCACCATCAATATGCACAACATCTTAGTGATACGGAGCCACGGTCAATGAAATCACCTCCCATCTTCACAACAACTCTCTCTTCACCAACCTGACTCGCCTACACCATCGTTAACATTCCTGTACCATCCCATCAAAATGCATCACTCGCGTTTCAGCTACAGGCAATAAAAACATCATGACCCTAACTGTAACCACACCTACCCATATTTGCGCCGGAGATGCTCCTCTCGACCACGGATCCAACACTACAGCTGCTTCGCCCTAACTCCGTCGAAATCCTCACCAATATTTAACCCTAGTTTGGAACCCACTGTTTCAACCATCACCGCACCGCCCCATATTCACCCCAAAAATTATCCACCACTTTAAAAAGCTAATGCCGCAGACTGCATTGTTTAATTCTTCATGGTTTGGAAGAATTTATTATTTTAATTTTAAGAAGAACGATAATTTTTGTTTAAAAAGCAAAATCTATAAATCCATTTTTACCGCTTCTCCTTCAATTCCAATCAATTCTTCCATTTCTTCCTTACAATATTTAGTAAAGCTTATTGAAAATCTTAGATTTCAGTTTGATGATTTATGGGAATTTATTAACAATTATTGGGATTTAAATTCAAAGAGGATTTAAAGTTAGAAATTGTTAACATTAAGGTTATATTTATATATGAAGGAGAAATATCGAGAGATGGAAATGTCTGGAAATTGAAACCTCTAAAATGGAAAAGGAAAAGTCAGGATACTTAGGTTTGAGTTATTATGTGAGGACCCGTTTCTTCGACTCTCGAAAAATGACACCAATACATCATCGGTATTCACGTGCCTTAAATCCAAGTGTCGGAGAAGCGGATTCTCAAGGGTAAAAAAGAAAAATAGAGACAGAACAGAATCTCACATATATTATTCAATATAAACTTTACAGTGGAAATTAAAATAAATTTATCAGAGTTTAAAACATGGACAGTAATAAATTTTTGTCCTTACAAATGCTGAATACTATAGTACAAGAGTGTGGTGGAAATAGACCAAAATCTTCTGACTCCATGCTTCGAGCTCCATCCAGCTTTCTTCTAAACTAAACCTGATTACTAGGCTACCCGGAAAAATTAGGGCACCCAGAGTTTAAGGAAAAGGGAAAATAAACTCCGGGTCAGTCATCGGACTGGTGTGAGAACTCAAAATATGCGTTTTGAAAACAAAAAGGTATCTCATAAGACCACGTCGCATATAAACACGAAACGGGTTTTTACCTTATGATAATCAAATCATCATTATGTAAAATCACTTGATATTATTTTTATTGACATATCTTTGAAAACATTTGTAAGTAACTTATTAATCTTAGCCGAAATTGTTACATTATTAAATTCCAGCATACCACCTTGTAATACAAGGCTTTCTACATCTAAAATCTTATGGGCTCTTATTGGAGAGTGGGTTTCCATATAAATGACCAGGTGAAGGGACTACCTTCCGACATTACATCAATAGAGGAATGTACCGAGGCCCAACAGATGGTCCTCTACCAACACAAGACCGACCTGCCTCTTCCTAGATTGTACCGAATATGTCATCACCTCAGTCGTTACCGACCTATCCGAGGATCCTCGTAGCATACATCCACATTAATTTAAATCCGAACAGTATAACAGGTAGAAATATATCTAGAAGGGGATGATCATACCCTAATGGTTGCGAACCACATAGCCTTGCTGCATCTATCCTGTTTCGGCCATTTTCGGGTGTGAGGCTTGATGTAGTGATTACCTTTCACTTTGCACATTCCACTTTGAATGCCACAATGCCATTCCATCGATCGCTATTAACTTCCACAAACATACAACCTTCGAGCTCATACGTCTCAGAGAAGGGTGTTATGTTAAGAGAAGTTGCCTTCTCCGCCACCAAACAGATATATATTTATAAAATTCAACTATGAAATCTCAAGAATTCAATGTTAGACATCCATCCATACAAGTTCGTTCTGGGATTGAACGAAACCAAAGGCACTTTCTTACCACATCATGTCGGAAATTATCTCTTGAATTAGTAGCGAAAAGGCCTTGCAACCCCAAGAGTTTCAGAAATGAAGGGATCAGTGCTACTTTAGTATTTGGGAGCTAACCAGAATTATCAACAAGTAATCCTTTCACTCCGAAAATCCTTGGTCTTCATCCTTCATTTTTTTTACAATGTCTTCATTTTTTCGAACGCATACATCGGTTCGAAGTGGTTTTTGGGTAGGGATTACCCCAGTTTCGACCCCGGTTCTTTTGAACCAATCATCGATAAAAAGAGGTTCTATGAATAGGGAATCATTATTTTATTGATTATGTTCTTTTTATCAAAATCTCTTTTGGAGATACATATTTCTAAAACATTCTTTCCGGTATGTACGAAATTATCAAATATCTCTTATCAAATCCTTTGATTACTTAAAACCCTTTCTAATCTTGGAATAATTCCAAATCATTTCATTTTTTTCACTTAGGAAAACATTTCCAAATTATTTCATTTAAATCTTATCAGTGATTTCTTAATTCAAAACTCATAATTTTTTATTGAGTTAAAACCACGTTATCTAGGATGTTAATCCCAAAACCAGTAAATATTAAATGAGCAAAATCTATAGAAATCATCTAATTCTACTCAATATCAATTCCCATATTCAACCAATATTATGGGCGGAATAACGGTGAAATCACCTTTTAAATTCCACGAATAGTATGAGTTCCCTCTTCGGGATTTAACACCAAGTGTAAGAAGATGATCTCTGTACAATCAAGTTGTACTTAATTTAAATTTGAAAATTTTAAATTCTTTTATACTTAACTCGTTTCCGACATTATTTATCCCTTGCCCAAGGAAGAGGCCAGGTGAGCCAGGGAACTGGTTGCTCCTGAACATCTCCTTAGTTTAAGCATCTTACATCCGGATCTCACGAATTGAAAATCCAGTCTACTCGTCAGCTTTTAGAGCCAAGATTAAATCACTTAATTATAATAGCTTTTTCTTTAAATCATTTATTTAAATTCTTTTTAAACAAACTATAAAACATCCCAATCATCGTTAAAACACTTAATTATCCATTTGAAAACATTTATAAAAGATTTAGAAAAGAATTGTTAAGTTTAAAGCTATATTTCAAAAGTTATAGAAAAGTGCTGCGGAAAGTGCTCTTTTAAGCTATATTGATCAAAACGACTTTTTATTATTTGAAAATTCATTTTTATTACTCAAATCACTTTTTAACACATTTTAAAAGATTTATAAGATTTATTCCACATTTTTAAACAATTTTAAAACATCATTTTCTAAGAAATCCAGTTTTGGATCCCGAACTGCAAAAACCGCGATTTTTCAAAAAACTTGTTTTACACATATTTCAAAATTCACTTATCAGAATCTCAATTTTCTTTCTTGGAAAAATATTGATATAATAGTTTGGAAAATTATTATCTCGAAGAATTCCGAGCTATATTCCAACTTTTACACTTGTTTGACTTTTATAGCACGAAATCGGGAACTGCCGTTGCGCCTTCGCGTCTATTTTTAACTAAATATTTCATTCCTTTTCAAACTTCACCAAAACACTTTTAAATGTTTATACAAAATTCAAATACATTTTAAACCAGTTTTAAAAAGGTTTAACATTTCCATACACACCATTTCATTAATTCAAGGAAAGTGATTTCCTTTGTGCTTATCGACGTGTATATTCATGACTTGCATATATATTCCACATTCATATGAAAACAACCAAACTTAATGATCAAAGCATATTAAACATCCATTTTCAAATTTCATATCATCATCCAACATATAGTATAATAGTTTTAGGAGTTTTCACATTCATTTCCCTTCGAGCAAATAGAAAATCGGCTATAGCTTCGCTACGATCGAGCCAAAGCAAACGAAACCAAGCCTACGAATCAAAGAGGAGCTCGGCCTAGCCTTGGTGTTGATTGGGGTTCATGGCCTAGTGTGGAGCAAGGAAGTGGCTCCACCTATGATGAAGTGGGGTGGAGATTGTGAAGAACAAAGAGAAAAAGTGGAGCTTTGAGTTTTTTTGAGGTGTTTAACTATATATAACTATATATTATAATTTAATTTCCTTTTGAAATAAATTTTGACATTATTTCTCTTAGGATGGAAGCCATTAAAGTGGAAGCAAAAGCTTAAGAATATGAAGAAGAAGATGAATGAAAAAGAAAAGAAGATGGTAAGGTATTTATAGGAAATAAAGAGTGTAAAAGTATCAATACATACATCATCACCTTTATCACCATTTCAAAGCTTCTCCAACACACCTCCCCCCTCCATATGCACGGCAAAAGCCACCTCCATATGCACGGCAAAAGCCACCCCCATGTGCACATCACTTCCATCATCTAATGTATACATATGTTGACTTATGTAAGCTTAAGGAGTAAGAAATCTTAAAATATATTATATATTTTATATTATATTTCTTACACTTAGTTATATTTACATATGTATGTTTATGTGCATGTTATCATGTGCATGTAACATATATATGTATGTACATGTAGGTGCATAACACTTCGAACGTCTTCGAACAACTTTTGTTCGTTAAATCGCTGAAATTCGGAGAACCGATTATCGGTCACATTTTCACTTATACTTTAACGTACATATATTTGTAAATAAAATTCAAAAATAATTTCTTATCATTTTAGATGAATTAAAATGATCACATTTCATTTATAAAACCATATAAATTCATATTAAAAATTATTTATCATAATTGCTATTATACCGATAAAGCGATATCGATTTTTTCCTTATTTTTCAAATTAAATATATCTCTTCATAAAACTATTATAAATGATTCGTTACCACTTTATAACTATTTAAAATGAACTATCATCATTTAAAATAATTATTTGAATAATTAAAATAATTATTTGAATAATTAAAATAATTATTAAATCATTAAATCATTAAATCTTAATTTAATTTAAATAAATCAATATTTAAACACGATGCCACTTATCGATATAAATTTCGAGGAAAATATTCTTGTAAATATTTATTCAAAATAAATTTACTATAACTTATTATCACTTGCAATGATATTATCTGTATTACCGTAATTTAAAAATAAATTCAATTTATCAAAGTGATAAATTGGCGGGTTGTTACATATTAGGTTTATGCAGTCTGGCTTTACTTATTTCTTTATTTTCTTTTCTTCCTTTTACTTTGGTTTATAATTAATCTTATACAAGCCCATCTTCCAAATTCATTTTATTCACAAAATTACTTTCCAATAAATTACAACTTTATCGATTTTACAAAATTATTTTATATAATTTATTTCATTTAATTAACTATTTATTTCTATAATTTACTAATTGATTTCAAACCATATTAAATAACTTTACTTTCCTTATCAAATAAAATTAAAAATATTTTACCAAATTTCAATTTATCATTATTTCCAAAATAATTTACTAATATTTTAAAATTCCAAAATTAATTAAGTAAACTATTAAATCGCTATTGTATTAAAATATTCCTTATCATTTTCCTAAATCATCACAAATTATCTTGTTATAAAGTTCTGATATTCTAAAAAAATTCTAATTATTAAACTAAATTCCAAAAATACATTTTTAATTAAGTAAGTATTTATTATCATTAATTTCTAAATCTCGAGTTGTTATAGACTCCCCCCTTAACAAAATCACGTCCTCACAATTTACTTAGGAGAAATTTATAGCATAACTGTAACACTCCGTAATTTGGCGCTAGTTATTTAATTAGTTAGTTAATTAATTAGGCTCCAAAAAAGGAGTTTGTTCAAACGATGGAATTTGACTACGAAACTTACACCATTGCATTCGAGGCAAAATTTTGAGCAACTTTTTATATTTGGTGTTTTGCGATCGATGTCCAAACGAAGAAGTTACAAATGAAAAACAAATTTAGAACGGAAATAGTTCTATTAAAATTAATTAAAATTTATAAATTAATTATCTAAGGCCCACAGATCGACCCTCATGTTAGAGCGGTCACCCTAAGGAAGGGGGCGGTCGACCGCTTTATGTATGGCGGCTAGGGTTAGCCAAGGCCCAACGGTCCGGATTTAATATATTTGATCTGATGGTTGAGGTTGATTCTTACGCTATAAATTCAAGACTAACCCTCCCTTCTCTTCTCATATTTTCTGGAGGCAGTAGTTAGGCTCTACCATTTCTTCTTCTCCACTTTCTTTTTACATTATTAAAATAAGATATACATATCTATATTCATACAAATTAGAGAAGAATAGAAATCTAATAAAAAGGAGAAGAGAAGAGAATCAAACTATACGTGTATTTGAGGTAATTTATATATTTTTATATATTTGTATCTACTTTCTCTCCCAAGACCCGAATCTCTTCACGGATTTGTAATTCTAATATATGTATATACCCTTTTTATACATATTTCTTAGATTAAAAAGGATTTGGAGTTGAATCAAAGGTTCTACTTTAGATCTGGAGATTTGGATCACTTTTAAAAGGCGAGTGGGAAATTTTATATATTGTTTATGATTTTAAACCTATTTCGTTGGCATACGTTTGATTTTTGTGCCTAAATTAATTTTATTTGTGAATTGTAGGCTTAAATCAGTGTGGAAAACTATTGCCTACATATTCTTGTTTTAGATCTAATTTGAAATATGTTTACACCTAGATTTGGAATTAGTCTCAAGGATTTTAGAATTTGAAGGTTGTATATTTTTATTCCAGATCTGCACTTGGACATCCGTTTAATATGTGGGAAGGACATTCGTTTGATTTTTATAAATTTGTTTACCTTTTCCACTTTTTATTCAAAAGGGCTACGTTTGATTTAAGAAGGAATACAATTATCCATTCCTTGTAATTTCAAACAGAATCAATCTTTCCTTTTTGTGTTAAAACAAATTTTGGAAATCATAGCGAAAAATCTTCCTAAGAAATTTTATTCCAACAAATTAAATATGGAAAGCATATTCTAGTTACATATTTATGACTAGAATATATTTGGATAGGAATAAGTGTTTTATTAGGTAGTTTTGTACGTATTAATTTCGTTAATAAAGAAGAACAATGTTTTTTCATGCGTTATTTATGCGTAACGTTCGTTAGTTATTATTATATTTATAGAAGTGAATATGTAGAATTAGGAAATGTAGTAATTCCTATTAATGGAAAATAAATTAGGAATTGCTAATAATTAATAGAAAATAAAAGATTGTAACCTCAATTAATGGGTAAATAATGACAATTAATGGATAGGATTAGATTAGGGGTAACACTTGGTTAATTAAAGACTGTAACTCCAATTAATAGGCAATTAATGGAAATGCATTTGGGAGTTACAATTAATAAGGACAAATGAATAAAAAGGGACTGATAAAAATAGCATAGTTATAAATGGTTACTAATTTAAAATTAGTAATCATACATAAATGATTTAGGAAATGTCCGTTAGGATTTTATGGACAAACTGACATTTATGAGCATTAAAAGGGAATTTTTAGGTAGATAAGTATTTAGGGTAAATCTTATTGCCTTAAATAAAAAGGGAATTAGTAAGCTAAGTCCAATGTCTACATAAGATAGTATAAATAGATACTTAGGATGGTTAATTGGAGTTAGTAGGTTAGTGATGCGAGGTCAGTAGAGTTACTCGACAGAAAACTGCCATTCAGTTTAAGGCTACCGGCGGTCGGGTGCACTTACTAATGATGTGAGATATCACTAATCCTAGGACCTATGACTTTGCGAGAGATATGACCTGCTTTAGGGTCAGAGGTATTTAGTAGTTGTTTGAGGGCACGCCTCTTTCCCGATTAAAAAGTATTAAATGGTCCAAATTTGGAATTAGGATCGGTGAGGGATATCTCCAAAGGGGTTTGCTTCTGGTTTGAGGTATAAAGTGGTTGTAGGGTCCGCTTTTCTACTAAAAGGAAGTATTAAGTAACCTAGTGAGATTCCCAAGGATGTCTCTAAAAAGGTTTGCTTCGGTGTTGAGGTATTAAGTGGCTATCTTAAGGCCCGCCTCACCACCGAAAGAATTAACCTAATGAGATTCCATGTTTATAATTAAAAGTGATGATGGATATCTCGGGAAGGGTTAGCTTTAGGTTTAAGGTACTAAGTGACTAATCTAGGGTTCGCCTACATCCTATAAAAGAAGTATTAAGTAGCCCAATGAGATCTCCAAGCAATGTTATCTAGATAGTACCAGTGAGGAGTACGTCTTGGGCTTAAGTATTAAATGGAAAAGGCCTAACTATAAATAGGTGTTAAATGGTCAGAGGCCTGCCTAGTCCTTATTAATAATGACTTTAATAACGATGCATGCTCTAGTAGTTAGACTATTATAAATTATAAGGTCATAGATAGCGGTCAAAGGTCTTTGTAGCTAGGACCAATAGACCAATAATGACGATGCTAGAAATCCACCTTGGGAATAGGTCTTAAATGATGGGGTCTACCTCGATTGAGTTCTTAAATGGCAGAGTCTGCATATTTCTCTTTTAAAAGTATTATGTGGTGATAGTAGAAGCCCGCTTCATATTTTGAAGTATTAAGTGGAGAATGGGTATGGAAGTATTGGGTGGTTGATAAGACTTCATCGGTATTTTGTACCTTGGGAATGGGTAGGTAAGTAATCGCATGCGCAATACAAAGTTATATTAGAATTGCTAACCTTAATAGATATAACAATTAAATGGAAACCAATCGGTATAAATTTATGATATGGACAGTTTATAGATTTTCCAGTCACTAGGACGTTGTTCTAACCCCCTCCTCATTACAATCCATAGGATAGATTTAGAGGAATATATAGGTCAGTGGAGCTAGATGTGCTTTGTTGTTGGAGAAGTCTTCTTTTCTCTCATGCTTGATGCTGATGTGACAATCTGTTAATCCAAGGAATACCATTAATTCCAAGGTAGTAGTCATAGTCAGTATTCTTATCCTATTATTGTTTCCATTGTGATTTTAGTTTTCAATCAATCTCTGATAATGCTCATGCTTATTTATAGGTACCAAATTCAACGATATGTGCTTTGATAGAGTTGGGTTTCGATTTTTGTCGAAACTTAGGCCCATTAAGGTATGGGTTGTTACATTTGGTATCAAAGCCTAGGTTAGTAGATTAGAGGAATTAGGATAAACCGAGAGAACGTATTCGTACTTTCCTATCTAGTATTATTATATTTTTATGCTAGATTCTAAGAATTTCGACTATAGAAGTAGTTGTAGTTCCACTCCGAAGGAATGGGAAAAGAAAATATGGGTTGGAAATATCTTAGAGTTAAGATTTTCACGCCGACTCCGAAGTACCCCACGGAGTGCTGGCGATGTGTAAGGAACTAATGATGAAGAGCATGAGTACGATATATGACAGAATCTCAGAGACTAGAGGTGTTCAAATTGATGGTTGAGATTCTAGCTAACTTGTGATTTTTGATTTTGATGATGAGTTCTAGTCGGAGATGCACATTTATTCCACAGGGCGGAAAATTAAAGTCTGTATGTCGCAATTGTCTGGAGGCAAATTTTTGCTAGGGTCATTCATTGATCACCTCTTTGATGGTAAACCGGATTTTTATTTGAATAATTAATGTCAATGCCTTAGTATAAAACCCATGAGTGGATTTTTATAAACTATATTTTGGAGATGCCTTAGATTTTGGAAAAAGATTTTCCAAATAATTTCTTTTCCTAAGGATTTATTTTGGAAATTTTGTTTTTGGAAGTTTTGAAATTTTAATTTTCAAAGAAACACATATACCACTAGGTTGACCGTGTTAAGAAACTTTAGTTTATAAAAGGTTATTTTTTTAAATCCTTATATATTTATATGTATATATCAGTAAAGGCTTGATTTTTATTTTTGGCAAGGAAATAGTTTTCCAATTTGGGAAATTTTTGTTTTAAAAGGTTTTTAGAAATCCTGAAATATTATATATATATATATATAAGTTTGATTTTTAAGGGAAGTTTTGGTATGAAATAGTTTCTATTACTTAGAAACAAGTATAAAGGACATATATTTTGCTTAGTGAGTTTTTGATTTATAAAATCGAGGTTTTTAAAATATTCTCTCTTTAAGGTACTGACAAAATAGGAATGTCATTCAATTTTAGTAGGGTATGTAGCTTGAAGTGTTGTTGAACCCATCGACTATTGGAAGAAATATTTCTGTGCGAAGTAGGCAGAAAATAGTAGTTGGAGTATTTTTAGGTTTTTGGAATTGTTGTTGGTCGCAGAAATTTTGTTGGGCCTACTATGAATTGCTAGAGCATGGTTCAGGACTAGGCGATGGGCTTTGATATCACCTTGATGAGGATGGGAATTTTTTGGATCGGGTCGAATCAAAAGAGACGGCGTGAAATGATTATTATTATTTAATCGACCCTAATTGGGTCTAGGTTCAATTAACACCCAAAGCCCGTCTAGCGGTTGACCACCTAGCAGTAAACCTAGAGAGGTCTACCGGTTAACGAGTTTTGGCACAACTTAAACCTAGAACGGGACTATAAAAGTCGCGTCCGAATTCCCTCAACTTGCCTTCTTTCATTCATGCTTCCTTAACAAACCAAACCCAATCTCCATCCTCCTCCTCCTAGTATCAGCCTCTCTCTTCCGTTCCTCCCCTAAGCGACACCGTTATTCCCTAGGAGCAGCAGTCTTGCCTCCCCCTCGTGTTGGTTTTGCATGTTAGATCTCGCCCTACCACCACTCTAGATCTAAACCCCATTTCCTCCCTCCGACCACTTCTTAGCCTAAGATACCTTTCCGCACTACTAGTTTTTCCTTGCATCATTATGGTCTCAACCCTCAATAGACTACTTTGCTGGACCAGAATGAGCAGAATGTTTCACTGATTTTGGGCTGGAAAAGCTATATGCCGTTGTAGGATTTGCACCGATCCTCTTCTTCAAGACCATTGAGCGGGAATGTTACCCGTACTCCATTTGCCTTTTCGATGTCCTATTGATGCAGAATTTCGATGTAGACAACAGTTTGATTCTTTCGGAGGTGAAGGGTGTCTTGATTGAGCTGACTAATTATGATCTCGTTGAGATTTTGGAGGCCTCCGTGAAGGACACGGACTTAGATGATTTTGAAGTGATCGACTCAAAGATTTTGTAGCAAATCTTTTTCTAGGATGTTATTGTTTAGAAGATGGATAATCTACATCTGACTGCATGTTAGGCTGTGTGCATCATGTAGCACAACGTCATCCCTAAGATGGGAAGTTACGACCGGATTTTTCCCTTGGTGCGGAAGACCACTTATGCTATTATTGGCGGCATCACTATCAATTGGATCTGCACCCTTTTGATTCAATTTGTTGGTCAAGGATTAGTACTCCATAGAATCAATTTTTATATTTTCACCTAGCCACTCTCGTCTTTTGGTAATACGGGTGAACCTCCATCGAGAGGCAGTTTAGTTGAAGGTTCCTTCTACCATCATTAGATCCCTCCTTAGGACGACGGAAATTCCACAGCCATCGGCAACACTAGAAGTGCCTGTGGCACGAGATTGGATGTATAACTGCCATGCTATGACCATTCAAGGGTCATAGCAATGGATCAAGCTCCAACCGCGGAGCAAGGCATCTCGTAGTCTGTAGGCATTATTTTAGGATTTATGGTGTTGTTGTCTTTTCCATTCCAACATTTGTTCTTTTTTCTTGGTTGTTTAGGTTGTAACTGTTAATTGTCTCTTTTAAAAAGGCATGAACGATATTATGAATTCCTATTTGTGTACTGTGTTATTGTTTTTGGAAATGCAAACCGCTCATATATATGCATAGTAAAGAAGCAGTATAAATATGAGAATTTCATAAGGACATTTAACTAACAATAAATGCAATATAAGACAGGAAATTTAGAATAGTTGGAAAATTTTAGCGAAGAACATGATAAAGTTGTTTTGGTATCATGGGTCATTACTCATGTTCCTTAAAAGCTATTTTTTTTGAATAATAGATGTGTTGACGTTTTTTTATAAAATGTCAAGTTTTATAGGTAAAGGTTAGCTTTGGGATTTTAGAATTTGGTTTATGCGTTTAGCACATAACCGACTTACGGCTATGCTGAAATTGTGGCTTGATTTATCAAAAATTTTGAGAAGGAAAATATTTTGAAAAGCTCCCCCTTAATTTGAAAAGTTTCCCTTTTGAAAAAAAATTTGATTTCAAGGGAAAATGTGCATCTAAATATTTTGGGGTTTTATTTTTCAAATGACGTACAAATTTGAAAAGTGGGAAAGGCTTTTGTGAAATCACTGATTTTGAAGGTCACATGTTAGGTGCAGGGAATGCAAATAGAGTTAGAATTTGCAGACTTAGCGGTGCATTAGGATCGACAATGCGATAAATGCAAGCGGTAACAAGGGAAAAGCTGTTTTAGCCTTGGAATTTCTTTTTCCATATCTTGTCAACGATGTGTGCGAGTCTATTTTTAGACTTAATTCCAATTTAGAGTTTGAATTAAGCCTCCTGATGCATTTTGTACATGGAAAATTTGGAGTAAATCCAGGACTGCGAGGAAATTTCCACTGTACTATGAGAATAGGAAGATTATAGAGTGGTAAGAATGTTAAATTCTCCACCTAAATTCTTTTTTTCGGCATATGAGTAAAGTTTAGGAAGCGATTTTTCGATGCATTAGATTATTGGATGGTAGGAAGCGGATGAAAAATTTGGTTGCTTCATATTTTTATTCGTAGGAGTATGGGGATTTTGGTTGAAAAGATTTTTCAAAAAGCTGCATAAATATAGAACCGTCAGTATATATATAAGGTTACTTGCATCGTGTTTTCAAAAGAAATGCATTCATATAGAAGTGTCCGATTTTGAATCATTCTGCATACATATTTTCTATATGGTGATATAGTAATACACTATGTACTTGTGCAGGTTGGTAGCAAAATTGGTTATACACTCATTGGTTGTGTAGTTTAGTATAATTAGAAACCAAAACCATGACTTATTCATTGGTGAAATTTTGGAGACGAAATTCTTTTTAAGGGTGGAAGAATGTAACACCCCGTAATTTGGCATTAGTTATTTAGTTAGTTGGTTGGTTAGTTAATTAGGCAAAAATGGAATTTGTGCAAACGATGGAATTTGACCATGAAGCTTACACCGTTGCATTCGTGGTGAAATTCTAAGCAACTTTCATATTTGGAGTTTTGTGATCGGAGATTAAACGAAGAAGTTACGGACGAAAAACGAATTCGGAATGGAAATAATTCGATTGCAATTGATTAACGTTTATATATTACTTAACTCGGGCCCACAAATCGACCCACATATTGGAGCGGTCGACCGAGGGCGGTCGACCCTGAGGAAGGAGTTGGTCAAGCGCTTCATGTGTGGCGGCTAGGGTTTGCCTAGGCCCAACGGCCCGGATTTAATATATTTCGATCTGACAGTAGAGGTTGATTCTTACGCCTATAAATTCATGCCTAACCCTCCCTTCTCTTCTTATATTATTCTGAAGGCAGTAGCAAGGCTCTGCCATTTTTTCTTCCCCACTTTCTTTCTAAATTATAAAAATAAGATATTTATATCTATATTCATACAAATTGGAGAAGAATAGAAATCTAATAAAAAGGAGAAGAGAAGAGAATCAACTACACTCGTATTTGAGGTCATTTATATATTTATATATCTCTCTTAATCCCAAATCTCTTCTCAGATCTATAATTCTAATATGTATATATACACTTTTTATATATATTTCTTGGATTAAAATGGATTTGGAGATGAATCAAAGGTTCTACTTCAGATATGGAGATTTGGGTCGCTTTTAAAAGGCGAGTGAGAAATTTTATATATTGTTTACAATTTTAAACCTATTCCATTGGCATACGTTTAATTTTTATGCCTAAATTAATTTTATTTTTGAATTATAGGCTTAAATTAGTGTAGAAAACTGTTGCTCACATATTCTTATTTTAAATCTAATTTGAAATATGTTTACACCAAGATCTGGAAATCAGTCCCAAAGATTTTAGAATTTCAATGTTGTATATTTTTATTCCAGATCTATACTTGGGTATAAAATAGGATTTTTGAATTATTGCCCAAATTGTGCCATGTTGTAGATTTTCCACAGTTTAATATGCGGTAAGGACATCTGTTTGATTTTTATAAATTTGTTTACTTTTTTCCACTTTTCATTCAAAAGGGCGACGTTCGATTTAACAAGGAATACAATTATCCATTCCTTGTAATTTCAAATGGAGTCAATCTTTCCTTTTTGTGTTAAAACAAATTTATGGAAATCATAGTGGAAAATCTTCCTAATAATTTTATTTCCAACAAATTAAATATGGAAAGCATATCCTAGTTACATATTTATGACTAGAATATATCTGGATAGGAATAAGTGTTTTATTAGGTAGTTTATATGTATTTATTTTGTTAATAAAGAAAAACAATTTTTATTCATGCGTTATTTATGTGTAACATTCGTTAGTTATTATTATATTTGGGGAAGCGAATAGGTAGAATTAGAAAATGTAGTAATTCCTATTAATGGGTAATAAATTAGGAATTGCCAATAATTAATAGGAAATAAAAGATTGTAACCCCAATTAAAGGGCAATTAATGATAAATAATGGATAGGATTAGATTAAGGGTTACAATTGGTTAATTAAGACTGTAACTCCAATTAATGGGCAATTAATGAAAATGAATTTGGGAGTTAGAATTAATTGGGACAGATGAATAAAAAGGGACAGATAAAAATTGAATAGCTATAAATGGTTACTAATTTGAAATTAGTAATCATACATAAATGTCTTAGGAAATGTCAATTAGGATTTTATGGACAAATTGACATTTATGAGCATTAAAAGGGAATTTATGGATATATAAGTATTTAAGTTAAATCTTTTTACCTTAAATAAAAAGGGAATTAGTAAGCTAAGTCCAACGTTTACCTAAGATAGTACAAGTAAAGACTTAGGATAGTTAATTGGACTTAGTAGCTTAGTGATGCGAGGTCAATAGAGTCACTCGACGGAAGACTGCCCTTCACTTTGAGGCTACCAGCAGTCGGGTGCACTTACTACTGATATGAAATATCACTAATACTAGGACCCATGACTTTACGAGAAATAGCTTCTGCTTTAGGATCAGAGGTATTAAGTGGTTGTTTGAGCACCCGTCTCTTTCCCAATTAAAAGGTATTAAATGGTCCAAATTTGGAATTAGGAGTGATGAGGGACATCTCCATAGGGGTTCACTTCTGATTTGAGGTATTAAGTGGTTGTAGGGTCCTCCTCTCTTCTAAAAGGAAGTATTAAGTAACCTAGTGATTCCAAAGGATGTCTCTAAAATGATTTACTTCGGTGTTGTGGTATTAAGTGGCTATCTTAGGGCCCGCCTCACCATCGAAAGAAGTAACTGTGACATCCCGGAAATTTTGGCAATATCAATTTAATAATCTGTGATTAAAATTAAATTGATTTGACAATAATTGTTAATAAAATCTGAATTGATTCAATAATTTTCTTTTAAATAAATATCTGACTGATAATTTATCTTTTAAAAAGCTGATAAATTGTTTTCTGTTATAATCTATATATATCTGTATATACTGTAAATAGATGAGATCTGTTTTAAAAGTTTTATTTTTCTTTTTGAATATAGATTGATAAAATAAGTAATTTATTTATATAGTAATAATTTCTTTTATAAAATCATTTTATTTGATAATGAGTTTTATTTTTATGGAAATAAATTCTTTGTAAATTATTTTAAATTGATATGATACTTTTATAAATAGATTTTGAATAAATAGAAGTGGTAAATTCTTTTGTTTAGATTATTTTAAAATTTATAAATGAGCCTTTATAATATTAGTAAATATAAATATACATGTTAAAATAACGAGCTAACAATAATACGGGTACAAAACATACATCAGTCAATTTTATCGTTTGTAAAGAAATAAGCGAACGCTAAATAAACAAACAACGTAATTGGATAACAAGTAAATTGATAATTCGTAGATTATAAAATAAATACACTAAGCAAACAAACAACATTCAATTACCATTCTTTGTTAAGCTAGAAATGTGCACAGACAGTAAACATAACAAGTTGAACAAAGAAAAGAATCAAAGGCAAGTGAACAATGGAAAACAACATTTTTAATCACAATTTAAAAATATAAGTAAGAAATAGAATACATAAGCAATTTCCAGCTTTCAAAATATGATCTGCCTAGTCTAAAAGCTTGTATGGGATGGCATAGAAACTGATGTCGAATACAGATATGCAGGCCTGGGAACGAGATAAGAAAGATCAAAGCAAAGCAAACTATAAAATATGAATGTTGTAGCTTGTTGTTGAAGTCACAGGCAAGAGTAAAATATGAGATAAGTATGAATAAACAAACCATAAAGTACATAACAATTAATGCTCCATTTCTTGCGGCCAACCTAGGGTCATTCGAGTGTATAAAATGTTGTTTCCAGCCTCCATACTTCACAAAATATCTCTGACCATTACAAGAAAAATAAAATAAAATACCAACCCTATAAACCATTTCATACTTCAGCCTGTCAAATATTCTTTCCCATATCATCTTTCTCATTTCCAATTCGAGCAAAGCAATTACAAAATGAAACTCTATTTTAAATCTTAAATAAGCTTCAGCAAAACATCAAGCATTTAAACAAAAGCAAGGTGATGGGCCAGAGAGTTTAAAGGAAGACATTTTCCAGATTTCAAGCTTAAACTGTTGCAAATAACCCCGCTCTGTTCTTCTCTCTGAAATTCTTGGTGAGTAACCTTTTATAAACTTAAAATCTAAATATGGTTGCATGTTTTTAAGTTGAGTTAAATAAGTATTTCATGTTGCTATGAGTAATATATGTGATATGTCTGTTACTTCTATTTGCTGTTCTGTTTCTTTGATTTCCCAGGCACAACCCTTTATTTTAATACTCATCATCAACTAAGTATTTGATGGAATGAAGTTTGTAAAAATAAAGTTGTTAAACATCTCAAGTTATTTAAAGTTTAAGTAAGTTAAAAGATTTGATGTTGTCACTGGAAACATAAAATATATCAGTGCATGATAATTTTCGCCAAAATCCAAGCATGTTAATCTTGTAATTCAGTTTCATAAATTAAAAGCACTAACTAAAACTTGATTTTTAAATCAAGGATTAGAATTTTTAAGAATGAGTGGGAGTTGCAGTTTGATATTGAACGAAAAATGAATTTTTATCAAATTCTGGTGATCTCTGTATTTGGGGAGGATTGGGTTTCTTCGGGGTGGTAAAAGAGTGTTAGTAGATGCTGCGAAAAATCATAGATGGAATTAGAAATCATGGAGGAGAGAGCGGTGACGAATTCTATTTTATAACCCTAGTTTTCACTGGGTTTAAAGAAACGATCGCCACGTCCCCTACAAGCGATCGAGTGCTTTCGGGTTTTGGGCGAGAGTAGCTAGGCCATAGACGAGGTCGTGACCGGAGTTGTAGGAGTTCTGGTGAACTGGGCTGCGAAGACGAGGCGATGTGAGGGATTTGTTTGGTCGCGAAACTGTGCTTCCAGGTCTCGAGATACTCGAATTCGAATTCGAGAAGGATCGGAGGGGAGCTGATAGTTGGGATCGGAACTAGTGGGGTTGCTCGACTTGCTCGTCGATGTAGTGGTGGTCGGAGGCGTCGATTTTTAGTGTGCACGTGCACCACGGTTGTCAGGCTGGTGAATGTGCAACTGGGAAAAACGAGGGGAGTTACTCGGGGAAGCCTATGTTTTACTCGGGTGTTTTCGTGTTTTTACTCGAAGCAGGGAATGGGGGTCTCGGGTAGAATAATTGTCTCAGTTTTTAACAGAACCAAGGTGTCTCGAGTACGTACTCGAGTAAGTTGCAAATTGGGCTCGGGGAATCTGTTTTTTTTCTCGAAGTAAACGAGGTAAACTCGGGTCAATATTTTTCCAGTTTTAAACGGTAACAGTTTTCCAGTTTTTTTAAATTTTCAAATTAAACTAAGGTTAGACTGAGAATTATGAAATGTTTAAATCCAGATTTTGAAATGAAAGAAAAGTTTAAATTTAAATATTTTAAATAAATTCAAATATTTGAATTTAAAAGGGATTTTGATCTAAAACTTCATAGCAAAGTATTTTTAAATTTGTAATTTAAGCGTTAAAAAAAATTAGTTGTAAAAATGATTAGCGATTAGTTTTAAACTGGTATTTTAAATGAAGTTCAAAGAAAATGAAATAAATGTTGGAAGTGGAATTTAAACCAATTTTGAAATTGAATTCTTCTTTAAGTAAAACAAATATTTAAGTTTTACATTTCTTTAACTATTTAGAAATTAGAGTGAAAATAAATAATTTATATTAATTAAATTTGTAATTACAAGTTTAAATATTTATTTAGTTTAAATGAATTAAGGAGTCACTTTGTAATTATAAGTTTTAAAGATATAAATTGAAGTTTAAAATAATGGATTAAGAAATTAATATGATATAAAAATCATAGATAAGACTTCCATTGATAAATAGATGGTTAATTAAATTTATTTTTGATAATAAATTAATGTAAGTTAATTTTGGTAGATGTGAAATTAAATGAAGGTCTTAAACTAGATTATTTTATAGTTGATCAATATAATTAATTTTTAATTGTTATTTAGATCAATTGATTTAATAATCAATATTAGAATGGTTTGAGTGTAATTATTAAGTGAGAATTAATTAAGTAATTAATTACTGGATTTGATTTATTTGATTTATTTGAGATAGTTAAATCATTTTATTTAAATAAATCAAATTTAAGATGTGATAAGCACAATTACTTAGAGAAGTAATTGATGGATAATTACAGAATGTAATTAACGGAATGTTGTTTAATAATGAAGTAATTTGAGTATAATTACTTTGTAAGATTTATCAAAGGATTAATTTGAGATAATTAATCATGGAGTGTAATTAATAAAGTAATTAAGGAAGTTAATTACTATATGTTGATTAATCAAGAGTGATTGATGTTTGGGTTTAATTAGAAATTAATTTCTTTGATATAATGAAATTGGAAATGTAATTTGAGACCAATTATTAATGTAATTAATGTTGGAATTAAAATGGATTCATCTAGTATAATGAATAAATGAAAAGATTTATTAAGGTAATAAATTAAATAATATAATTAACTTTAGTTAATTAATAAATGTGGTAATGTAAAGATTAATTTCTATCTATGATTAAAAATAATTAATCTGGGAAATAATTTAAAGGATAATTTCTTCAATGTAATTAAGGGAAATTAATCAGGGATGATTAATTAAATGGAATAATGGGATGATGATTAATTAATTTAGTGATAATTAATTAATAGAAATATAAGCAAGTTTAATAATGATGAAGTAATTGATTTAATTTATTTTAAATTAATTAAAGGATAAGGTAATTAATTTAATTCGTTTTAAATTAGTTATCATCGATGTGATTATTAATCCTTGCTTATGTATGATGTATGATTGATATTGATATCCCATTGATTGATTGTAATCTCAGAAATGAGATGAGTAATATATGTTGTGATATGGATGCTTGATTGATGTATGGTGATGATATAGTTATTCATATATGCTGATATGTGTATCATCCATTTGTGATATTGTGATTTATCTATCTGTGTTGATATAGATAATTAAATTGAATTGTTTTAACTTTAAAACAACTTGGCCTTAAAAGACACGGTTTGGATTTCGATGAGACCGGGATCGGGTTTCCGTATACCGGGATTCCAGGTCTGGAGACCCGAAAACCACATCGATCCAAAATAACGTTAGGTCGTGAAATCCAGGTGGAGCAAGTGAAGACTCGAGGTATAGGACTATACGTCAGTATAACTCTGTGGGTGATTCCGTAATGAGTTTGACGGTGATAGTACTTATAGATTCGAGATGGTGATTCAGAGTGCAAGGGTTATTGTCGTTAACTCTGAGGGTGATTCCAATACGAGTGTAACGAGATAATGCCTTCGGTTTCGTTCGAACCCGGAACGAACTTGTATGGATTGAATGCTTTCAGCACATCGTCAGGTGGACGATGAGCATTCTAAGTGATGAGTTCTATTCAGGTAATCGTGACCTCAAGCCTCATCAACCGGGAATGGCTAAAACAGGGGAGGTGCAGCAAAGCTTCGTGGGTAGCACCCACTTGAGAGCGAGATATACTCCTGTCTGTATTTGGGGATCAGATTTGCTACATTACAGCATGATAGGGGGTTCTCGCTTCGCGGTTTGGTGGCGAACGGGAGACTCTTACCCCTACATGTCCCTTTTGGGTAGGAAGGCCCTGGGTTGGTTGCGAGTCGAGAGGCTGGCCGTAAAAGCAAATTCGAGGTATCACTGTATGCCACGGTGGGTCTGGGATGGTTGCAAAGCCTACCGGTCGCCGCTGCCTCGGGTCGTGACAGTTGGTATCAGAGCGAGGTTGAGTGAATACCTAGGCTCTGGAGTGGTGTCTATCCTGAGAGAGCGTATTTGTAATTTTTATCTATATATTTATTTATTTATCTCTACCTATCGATTGGGTTACCTGTTCGGGTTTTCCAATATAAGTTATAAAGGTAGATAGGGTGGTAGTGGTGGTGTGTGTATCACGACTACCAATGGTTGGATTTGTTGAGGATGGAAGTATATATACCGAGACGGTATTGGGTCTACAGTTCGTCTCGAGTAAATTTGTGATGTAGGGACTTCATGGAACTCTGAAGGAAATCTGTTAAGGATTCGAAGTCCAGCATTTAAGTGTAAGATGATCGCGCTAGTGTGAGCGGATTTTCGAGAGTTTGGATGAGCTGGAGTTGGATCTGTCAGTTGGGCTGAAGCAAGTAGTGATATTTTGATCTCTCGAGGATGTAGTAGCTGTGTGATGAGGCGCAGTGACTGTGGATGTCTCCGAAGATATTTCTTTGGAACGAGTTAAGGAGGTGTGTCTGCTTCGATGCTGTGGCTGTGTTCAGCAGGATGTATCTGTTGATTTGAGGGCCGAGTTTCCCGAAGTGCTTTGGGATAGGAATTTCTTGGCATTGATGTCAGCAGTATAGCTCGAGTTTTCTGTGTGTTGGCAAGAAGTTTTCTAGCTTAGTAGGAGTCCAGAAGCAGTCGAGTGGTTCCGTTCTTTCGTTGAATTGGCCAGTTAGGTGTAAGCTGTTCTGTTGGGTAAGCGAGGACAGTTTTCTTTGGGATTAGGCCAGATTAATCGCAAAAGTGACTTGCGATAGTTTGAGCGTTCTCTTGTGTTTTGGAGATTCTTCTTTTTGGATGTCTTCAGGGAGTCAGAAAATTGTCAGCATCTGGAGTTTGAATTTGGTATCGGCTGGATTTCAAAAGTGATATAGATGGTTCAGCTTAGTAGTAGGATGGTTTGAGTTGGGTGAAGCAGCTCAGTTTGGTGGAACTTCTGAGTTTTGTTTTGGATCTGTTGAACCATATTTCTGGAATTGTTGAGAAGCTTACCAGTTGTGATTGCTGACTGATGGTTGCAAAGCCTAGGTCCGTCATATTTGGTATCAGTGGGAGTTGTGCTTATGTGCATCATCTACATTCTCATCTGTTTCAGATCAGAGTAGCGCAGTGGAAGCATGGTGGCAGTAGTTCAGTATGGAAGCAGTTGGATATTGCAGTATTATGGATTAGAGAGTTTCTATGGGAAATCTTTCTGGATCTTAAGGTCAGTTTGAAGTGCATCTGTTATCTTTTCTAGATGGGAGAAGTGAGATTTATTTTCTGATTTTGAGATCGAGTTGGTGTTCTGAGTTTTGGGTTGATCTTAGAAAGATCATTTTGTTGGATTGTTTTTGGTTCCGTTGTTTCTGGAGGGCATCAGCAGGAATGAGCTGATCAGGAAGATGTAGGAGACCCAGGATTGTCCGAGGGATTGTGAGGATAAGAATCGGAGAAATTTGGAATTCGAAGTTGGAGACTTCATTGTTATTGGAGTTTTCTTTGATTCGGGAAGCTTTTAGTTGGTAAGTTGTGGAAAGCCAACTCCAAGATATTATGGATCTTTTCTGTGGTTCTTCTGAGGATAAGTGTTGGGTCTTCAGATTTGAACTGTCAGTTTGGATGACTGGAATTCATTGTATTTCACGTATTCTCTGAGGGAGTACGTATGAATTCTATCTCTGGCTGTAGAACTCGCAGTTCAGGAGCTTTGTTATTGAGTCTGACTCATCTCTAGTCTGATATCCTGTTTTATTGTGAAGATCCAGATGAAGGATAGCTCTGCAGCTTAGTAATATTGATTGTTTGGATTCTATAGAGCGAGTAACCCGGTATTTATACTCGGGAAAACTCGAGAGAATTCTAGCCAGAATTTTATCTGGATAATTAGATTTGTTTGATTGGTTGCCATGGTTGTTAGCATATGTTTGATATGTGCTTATGTTTTAAAATTTAATTTTTAATTGGATTATTAAATTACCTTTGTTTAAATTTCGGGGACGAAATTCTTTTAAGGGGGGAGGAATGTGACATCCCGGAAATTTTGGCAATATCAATTTAATAATCTGTGATTAAAATTAAATTGATTTGACAATAATTGTTAATAAAATCTGAATTGATTCAATAATTTTCTTTTAAATAAATATCTGACTGATAATTTATCTTTTAAAAAGCTGATAAATTGTTTTCTGTTATAATCTATATATATCTGTATATACTGTAAATAGATGAGATCTGTTTTAAAAGTTTTATTTTTCTTTTTGAATATAGATTGATAAAATAAGTAATTTATTTATATAGTAATAATTTCTTTTATAAAATCATTTTATTTGATAATGAGTTTTATTTTTATGGAAATAAATTCTTTGTAAATTATTTTAAATTGATATGATACTTTTATAAATAGATTTTGAATAAATAGAAGTGGTAAATTCTTTTGTTTAGATTATTTTAAAATTTATAAATAAGCCTTTATAATATTAGTAAATATAAATATACATGTTAAAATAACGAGCTAACAATAATACGGGTACAAAACATACATCAGTCAATTTTATCGTTTGTAAAGAAATAAGCGAACGCTAAATAAACAAACAACGTAATTGGATAACAAGTAAATTGATAATTCGTAGATTATAAAATAAATACACTAAGCAAACAAACAACATTCAATTACCATTCTTTGTTAAGCTAGAAATGTGCACAGACAGTAAACATAACAAGTTGAACAAAGAAAAGAATCAAAGGCAAGTGAACAATGGAAAACAACATTTTTAATCACAATTTAAAAATATAAGTAAGAAATAGAATACATAAGCAATTTCCAGCTTTCAAAATATGATCTGCCTAGTCTAAAAGCTTGTATGGGATGGCATAGAAACTGATGTCGAATACAGATATGCAGGCCTGGGAACGAGATAAGAAAGATCAAAGCAAAGCAAACTATAAAATATGAATGTTGTAGCTTGTTGTTGAAGTCACAGGCAAGAGTAAAATATGAGATAAGTATGAATAAACAAACCATAAAGTACATAACAATTAATGCTCCATTTCTTGCGGCCAACCTAGGGTCATTCGAGTGTATAAAATGTTGTTTCCAGCCTCCATACTTCACAAAATATCTCTGACCATTACAAGAAAAATAAAATAAAATACCAACCCTATAAACCATTTCATACTTCAGCCTGTCAAATATTCTTTCCCATATCATCTTTCTCATTTCCAATTCGAGCAAAGCAATTACAAAATGAAACTCTATTTTAAATCTTAAATAAGCTTCAGCAAAACATCAAGCATTTAAACAAAAGCAAGGTGATGGGCCAGAGAGTTTAAAGGAAGACATTTTCCAGATTTCAAGCTTAAACTGTTGCAAATAACCCCGCTCTGTTCTTCTCTCTGAAATTCTTGGTGAGTAACCTTTTATAAACTTAAAATCTAAATATGGTTGCATGTTTTTAAGTTGAGTTAAATAAGTATTTCATGTTGCTATGAGTAATATATGTGATATGTCTGTTACTTCTATTTGCTGTTCTGTTTCTTTGATTTCCCAGGCACAACCCTTTATTTTAATACTCATCATCAACTAAGTATTTGATGGAATGAAGTTTGTAAAAATAAAGTTGTTAAACATCTCAAGTTATTTAAAGTTTAAGTAAGTTAAAAGATTTGATGTTGTCACTGGAAACATAAAATATATCAGTGCATGATAATTTTCGCCAAAATCCAAGCATGTTAATCTTGTAATTCAGTTTCATAAATTAAAAGCACTAACTAAAACTTGATTTTTAAATCAAGGATTAGAATTTTTAAGAATGAGTGGGAGTTGCAGTTTGATATTGAACGAAAAATGAATTTTTATCAAATTCTGGTGATCTCTGTATTTGGGGAGGATTGGGTTTCTTCGGGGTGGTAAAAGAGTGTTAGTAGATGCTGCGAAAAATCATAGATGGAATTAGAAATCATGGAGGAGAGAGCGGTGACGAATTCTATTTTATAACCCTAGTTTTCACTGGGTTTAAAGAAACGATCGCCACGTCCCCTACAAGCGATCGAGTGCTTTCGGGTTTTGGGCGAGAGTAGCTAGGCCATAGACGAGGTCGTGACCGGAGTTGTAGGAGTTCTGGTGAACTGGGCTGCGAAGACGAGGCGATGTCAGGGATTTGTTTGGTCGTGAAACTGTGCTTCCAGGTCTCGAGATACTCGAATTCGAATTCGAGAAGGATCGGAGGGGAGCTGATAGTTGGGATCGGAACTAGTGGGGTTGCTCGACTTGCTCGTCGATGTAGTGGTGGTCGGAGGCGTCGATTTTTGGTGTGCACGTGCACCACGGTTGTCAGGCTGGTGAATGTGCAACTGGGAAAAACGAGGGGAGTTACTCGGGGAAGCCTATGTTTTACTCGGGTGTTTTCGTGTTTTTACTCGAAGCAGGGAATGGGGGTCTCGGGTAGAATAATTGTCTCAGTTTTTAACAGAACCAAGGTGTCTCGAGTACGTACTCGAGTAAGTTGCAAATTGGGCTCGGGGAATCTGTTTTTTTTCTCGAAGTAAACGAGGTAAACTCGGGTCAATATTTTTCCAGTTTTAAACGGTAACAGTTTTCCAATTTTTTTAAATTTTCAAATTAAACTAAGGTTAGACTGAGAATTATGAAATGTTTAAATCCAGATTTTGAAATGAAAGAAAAGTTTAAATTTAAATATTTTAAATAAATTCAAATATTTGAATTTAAAAGGGATTTTGATCTAAAACTTCATAGCAAAGTATTTTTAAATTTGTAATTTAAGCGTTAAAAAAAATTAGTTGTAAAAATGATTAGCGATTAGTTTTAAACTGGTATTTTAAATGAAGTTCAAAGAAAATGAAATAAATGTTGGAAGTGGAATTTAAACCAATTTTGAAATTGAATTCTTCTTTAAGTAAAACAAATATTTAAGTTTTACATTTCTTTAACTATTTAGAAATTAGAGTGAAAATAAATAATTTATATTAATTAAATTTGTAATTACAAGTTTAAATATTTATTTAGTTTAAATGAATTAAGGAGTCACTTTGTAATTATAAGTTTTAAAGATATAAATTGAAGTTTAAAATAATGGATTAAGAAATTAATATGATATAAAAATCATAGATAAGACTTCCATTGATAAATAGATGGTTAATTAAATTTATTTTTGATAATAAATTAATGTAAGTTAATTTTGGTAGATGTGAAATTAAATGAAGGTCTTAAACTAGATTATTTTATAGTTGATCAATATAATTAATTTTTAATTGTTATTTAGATCAATTGATTTAATAATCAATATTAGAATGGTTTGAGTGTAATTATTAAGTGAGAATTAATTAAGTAATTAATTACTGGATTTGATTTATTTGATTTATTTGAGATAGTTAAATCATTTTATTTAAATAAATCAAATTTAAGATGTGATAAGCACAATTACTTAGAGAAGTAATTGATGGATAATTACAGAATGTAATTAACGGAATGTTGTTTAATAATGAAGTAATTTGAGTATAATTACTTTGTAAGATTTATCAAAGGATTAATTTGAGATAATTAATCATGGAGTGTAATTAATAAAGTAATTAAGGAAGTTAATTACTATATGTTGATTAATCAAGAGTGATTGATGTTTGGGTTTAATTAGAAATTAATTTCTTTGATATAATGAAATTGGAAATGTAATTTGAGACCAATTATTAATGTAATTAATGTTGGAATTAAAATGGATTCATCTAGTATAATGAATAAATGAAAAGATTTATTAAGGTAATAAATTAAATAATATAATTAACTTTAGTTAATTAATAAATGTGGTAATGTAAAGATTAATTTCTATCTATGATTAAAAATAATTAATCTGGGAAATAATTTAAAGGATAATTTCTTCAATGTAATTAAGGGAAATTAATCAGGGATGATTAATTAAATAGAATAATGGGATGATGATTAATTAATTTAGTGATAATTAATTAATAGAAATATAAGCAAGTTTAATAATGATGAAGTAATTGATTTAATTTATTTTAAATTAATTAAAGGATAAGGTAATTAATTTAATTCGTTTTAAATTAGTTATCATCGATGTGATTATTAATCCTTGCTTATGTATGATGTATGATTGATATTGATATCCCATTGATTGATTGTAATCTCAGAAATGAGATGAGTAATATCTGTTGTGATATGGATGCTTGATTGATGTATGGTGATGATATAGTTATTCATATATGCTGATATGTGTATCATCCATTTGTGATATTGTGATTTATCTATCTGTGTTGATATAGATAATTAAATTGAATTGTTTTAACTTTAAAACAACTTGGCCTTAAAAGACACGGTTTGGATTTCGATGAGACCGGGATCGGGTTTCCGTATACCGGGATTCCAGGTCTGGAGACCCGAAAACCACATCGATCCAAAATAACGTTAGGTCGTGAAATCCAGGTGGAGCAAGTGAAGACTCGAGGTATAGGACTATACGTCAGTATAACTCTGTGGGTGATTCCGTAATGAGTTTGACGGTGATAGTACTTATAGATTCGAGATGGTGATTCAGAGTGCAATGGTTATTGTCGTTAACTCTGAGGGTGATTCCAATACGAGTGTAACGAGATAATGCCTTCGGTTTCGTTCGAACCCGGAACGAACTTGTATGGATTGAATGCTTTCAGCACATCGTCAGGTGGACGATGAGCATTCTAAGTGATGAGTTCTATTTAGGTAATCGTGACCTCAAGCCTCATCAACCGGGAATGGCTAAAACAGGGGAGGTGCAGCAAAGCTTCGTGGGTAGCACCCACTTGAGAGCGAGATATACTCCTGTCTAGATGTCCCTTTATATTCGATTGTGTGGGCAGTTGATTGCAACAACTGCTGGGGTTGTCTTGTTTGGAACTGTTCAGTAAGGAACGGGTCCGGCTTTGTGTTGCAGGGGAGCGGGCGTACTCCTCGGTACGGTGATCTAGGCCACGTACTGTGACGGGCGGTACCCCAGTAGCCCAGCCATTGTATGGACTCCAATCTCCAATAAGCGCCGTACGTTTTGATTGTGCCCAACTATGTTGGAATGTGAGATGTAAGCATTTCAGCTATTTTCTAGCTTTACTTGAAAACCCTAGACACTATTATAATATCACTGGATTTCCTATAAAATGTTTTGGTTAGCGTAAGGTAAAAACTTACCCGTGTTTATTTGTGGGGAGTCTTACGTGATACCTTTGTTTTCAAATGATTTCAAAGTTAAACAACTTTAACCGGTTACTCATACCAGACCCATGTCTGACCCGAAGTTTATTTCTGTTTTTCATAAACTCTCGGGTACCCAAATTTTTACGGGTAGCCAAGGGATTCAGGTTAGCTTTGACGAATTCTGAAGGAGCAATGGAGCAGGAGGCTTCAGCGTATAGATATATAGTGATTTCGCTGTGTCAGTGATTATTTCTGTATTTCCGCTGTGTTGTATCTCTGTGATGTGTGAGTTGTATTAACTAGACGGGTGTTATAACTGTCTAGTATGTGTTATATTATCTGTGTACTCAGATGTATATGATATTTATGTGATATATTATATTTTATTCGTTCCGCTGTTGAGATTCTGTTGTTGTTTCTTCTTCTTCTCTTTCTTTTCTACTTTCTCATCTCTTTCTTTTCTTAAAAACGATACGTCTTCCTGGGCGTAGGAAGTCGGGTCGTTACAGTAACCCAATGAGATTCCATGTTTATAATTAAGAGCGATAATGGATATCTCGAGAAGGGTTTGCTTCGGGTTTGAGGTACTAAGTGATTGATCTGGGGTTTGCCTCTATCGTATAAAAGAAGTATTAAGTAGCCCAATGAGATTTCCAAGCAATGTCAGCTGGATAGTACCAGTGAGGAGTCCGCCTTGGGGTCAGGTATTAAATGGCAAAGGCCAACTTATAAATATGTGTTAAATGATCGGAGGCATGCCTAGTCCTTATCAATGATGTATTAATTGTCTTGGGTACATTGCTAAGACTTTAATAACGATGTATGTGCTAGTTGCATGGCTATTATAAATTATAAGGTCATAGATGGTGTTCAAAGGTCTCTGCAGCTTGGACCAATAGACAAATAATGACGACGCTAGAAGTCCACCTTGGGATAGGTTTTAAATGATAAGGTCTATCTTGATTGAGGTCTTAAAAGGCAGAGTCTACCTATTTATCTTTTAAAAGTATTATGTGGTGATAGTAGAAGCCTGCTTCATATTTGCAAGTATTAAGTGGCAAATGGATTTGGAAGTATTGGGTGGTTGATAAGGCTTCGTTGGTATTTTGTACCTTGGGAATAGGTAGGTAAGTAATCATGTGTGCAATGCAAGGTTAGATTAGAATTGCTAACCTTAATTGACATAACAATTAAATGGAAACCAATCTGCGTAAATTTATGTTATGGACAGTTCATAGATATTCAAGTCACCAGAACGTTGTTCTGACCCCTACTCATTACAATCCACATGATAGATTTAGAGGAACATGTCACTAGAGCTAGATGTGCTTTATTGTTGGATAAGTCTTCTTTTCTTTCATGTTCGATGCTGATGTGATAATCTGTTAATTCAAGGAAGACCATTAATTCCAAGATAGTAGTCATAGTCAGTATTCTTATCCTATTATTGTTTCCGTTGTGATTTTATATTTTTATCAATCTCTGATAATGCTCATGCTTATTTGCAGGTACCAAATCCAACGATCTGTGCTTTGATGAACTTGGGTTTCGATTTGTCAAATTTTAGGCCCATTAAGGTATGGGTTGTTACAATAACTAATAATTTCGTAAATATAAAATACTCACTTTTTAATAAACTTATTATCAATAGAAATTCATCTTATACACAATTCGAGCATTATTTAAAAATCAAGTAAACTCCAAAATATTTTACAATAATCCAAAATATGATCAACAAATTCTTTCACTAAAGTATCAATTCATGATTTTATATACAAAATTTTCAATATATTTCCTCATTTTTAAGATATCCTAGAATAAATTCTTTTAAAATACTATTCTATTTCAGAATTCTCTTTATTATTATTTTATAATATAAATACCTTAATCAGATTATAAAATTCAGTATTTCCAAAAGCAGGATTGATACTTCTTATTAATAAATATACAAACTTCGCAATCTTATAAAATAGTTTAAACAGAATTTTTTTATTTCATATCATTGTAATTCATAATTTAATATCCATAAAACTAAAATTCAACACATATTATATTTCAAAACCACAAACACTATAAATATCAGTTTACAAATTACTCGACATACTTACTCCATAAGTCTGACATTAATTTATTTTAAATTTCATCTCAATAATATATTAATGATATATTCTTTTCAAAAGATTTCTAATTATATCTTTCACGTGACTTCCAAAATTATCTAACTATAATAATAAATTACATCTCCATATATAAAAAGTTTATGCTTTTATCAAACCTTCAGTAACTTCAAAAAAAGGTTCAAACCGCCTTTAAACACACACACGAATTTCAAAATTAAATTCAATACTAGCAATTTCTAAATAGCCTAACAACATAAGAGATTAAAATAACCAAAGTCAGTGGAAAATAGATTTGTTTCCGCTATACAATCAGATTAAATTCGAATCAAAAGTCAACTACACAATCTTAAACCAAACACAACAATATAATTTCAAATCATCTAAAATCATAAATACAAGTGCTACTGGTTGGATTAACCCCTTTCGTCCTTGCTACTACAACCACTACAGAAATCATACTTAAAGGAAAAGAAATTAATTATATATTTAAATACATAATATATTCGTAAATGCTAAAATATGTCCCTTGATGATTACCCCAGTAATCATCTTATATATACCATCTCTTACTATAGAGAATTACCAAACGCTCCCAAGGTTTTGGGACTCTAATTGTGACGCCCCACCTCTATACCCACGCTAGCCAAGGACACTATGGGGTAATGTCGTCGACTAGCGCGGAGAATAAGGCTGTTGAGGAGCGACCATCTGTGTAATTGCTTTGTGCGAGCACCGATATGTCAGAAAATATAACTTACATTTCATCTCAAAAGGAAATCCGACATACCGATACAAACTCAAAGCTACCATATAGTGGCTATATATATATTTCGGAAACAAATATAGAAATAAGCATAACACAAATCAGTCATAGACAATTCATATCACAAAGGCGGAAATAGATATGAATATAACACATGAAAGTGTTCATCAGAGTAGTGGTCAAACAAGATCCACAATATCACAAAAGAAAAGATACAAGTGCAAGACAACGGAATATGTATACATCAATGAGTCAATATATCGAATGCATACAACCACAAACTACAATGCTAAAGTAGTTAGCCAAAAGTCAGATGATAGTCCCAGATAAGAAGTCTTGAGGAAGCACCTGTAAAATCTCAGTCTGACCCGAGTATTATTTAATAAGAAAATAATAAACGGATCAGTCTAGCTATAATTATCAAATAAAATGAGATATAAGAAGAGATATAATAAAAACGTATGATAACCAAAAATGTCATACCTCGACAAGTATACATTAGAAAATCAACAAAGGAAAATCATACAAATATCTCACGAATCTCATAGCATAAAAAGAATGTCATATTCTTTATTTAATTCACCAAGCCACAATAAATGACATACATATCAATGCCAACTGAAAAAGGTGGTGAAACATAAATTCCAGAAATCACAACGAGAAATCCAGAAATCACAAGAAAAGAGGATGGCCAATCCCATAAACTGAACATCGACGCACCTAGAAAGATTCGCCCCATGTAAAGTCTAGCATCGATACACCTAGAAAGATGCACCCCATGCAAAGTCGAACATCGACGCACCTAGAAAGATACGCCCCATGCTCTAGCATCAACGCACCTAGAAAGATACGCCCCATGCATAAATAAACATCGACGCACCTAGAAAGATACGCCCCATGTAATGTCTAACATCGATGCACCTAGAAAGATACACCCCATGCAAAGTCGAACATCGACGCATCTAGAAAGATACGCCCCATGCCCTGACTTATTGAGCTGATTGCTCCACGAAGTAAATAAACATCGACGCACCTAAATAGGTACGACCCATGCGAGAAGTGAGACGAAGCTCAATAAAACGAGGAACAGTCCTCCACGTGGACAAAGAGACATCGCACATTGCTAGTCTAAACCGTAAAATGATCGTCATCGATCATCACGAAGTGTCAATTACACTAAGCTAGTAAATATATGAGTTTAGCTTCATGTCCCATAACCACTAGCTTAACTTAAATATTTACGAACAAATTGTAGATCTCCACTAGAAAATTGTCACAAGAGATTCAATCGAACAAGTCCAAGAATTAACCGACGAAGTAAACGCAAGCGTTTTATACCACTTGTTTTGCTAAGCTGTTTAATTAGATTTTCTCATACGAATGAGGTAAAGGTTTGTATATACTAATAGATTAGAAAACAGTTTAAGAAATGAGCTTTGTAATAAAATAGTGTTGAAATCGTTTTAACGAAAAAGTTTTGATATTTAATACTAGTATTGAAACCTTTATATTTTAAAGTGACAAACCACAAAAATGATTGTAGAAATAATCAATCATAAAAATTCACATTCGAAGACGCGAATCAAACTCAATTAAACCGATAAAGAATCCATCAAAATGGATATTCAAAAATCCCGAAAGAGGAGTCATCAAAGTCTTAATAAATGATAACAACAAATAGGATCATCACGAATCGATTTAAATTAAAAATCCAATCCAAAAAGGCAAACAGGACTGAAACAGCAGGTTTAGTCGACTGAACAGAGTTTTCAGTCGACTGATCCTATACCTGGAAACTTTCCAGGTTCAGGAAACTTTCTGTTTCCAGGTTCAGTCGACTGAACAGAGGTTTCAGTCGACTGAATCATGCCTGGAAACTTTCGGGTTCCAGGTTCAGTCGACTGAACAGAGAATTCAGTTGACTGAATCATGCCTGGGCTATTTTTCAGCCTATACAAATGAAGAGCAAACTCTTCCAAAATGCAACTGGACGAACATTGGCTTTAAGGGTTTATGCCAATCGACAACCCGGCCCTATATTCTCCTCGATGCATCACCAAAAGCATGATCAAACATCCATAAAAGGATTTTCACTTAAATTTGACTTCAAAAATCAAAAATTGGAAAATTCACAAAACCAATCCAAATCAAGAGCAAATGCACATGAAGAAGTGTTAGGAATTCATAACTAGCCACCAAAGATAATTATAGTCATAGATGTGAGATAAAAATCTCACATTTTTCACAAAATCAATGAAGAAGAAGCTATAGAGCAATGGCAAGAACAATCTCTCTTCAATTCCAACCCAACAAGCTTAAATCTAAGCTTAAAAGAGAAACATTTCCTAAATTAGGTTTAGGATATTTCTGAAATTGAATGGAGAAGGAGTTGGAGAAGATGAAGGGAAGGCTTACCAAAGCTTCTTCTTGAATTTGGAGGTAGAACATGAATTTGCAAATGAAATTAGGGCTTAGGAATTTCCATTTCCCATCTCTCCCACCATTGTTGCTAAAGCTTGAGTATTAGGAATTAGAAATGAAGTAATGAAGAGTTGGAGTGGAGTTGGGTTGATAAAACCAGAATTGGGCAAATAGGCTGAACCAAACCCAAAGTCCAAAGTGAAAAAGTAGCAAAATTTTACTAACTCCAAACATATCGATGTTTATACTTAAAAGAGTCGCAAACGCCATTTTGAACTCAATGGAGGTGGTCTCGAGTCCTAATTCGACTGTTTGCAAAAAGTAGCTTTTCGGACTATAATCCAACGAACGATGTGATATTTAAATATAAAATCGTAAAATATGCGGGTTGTTACACTAATTCTCATTCAATGTCTCGACCCGTATCTCTTATATATAATGTATTTTCTAAACCTACTCTAATACCATTTTGTAACGCCCCACCTCTATACCTATAATGTCAAAGAGTATTACAGAGTAAAACTGTCAGATCATATGGAGAATGATGCTATAAGGGGTACACATGTGAACATTCTCTTGGACTAACATTGGTATATGTTAAACATCAAATAAATAACTCATCTATATGCACATAGTATCAGTACAAAACAATAAACACGTGTGCCTCCAGGACAGAACAATACATAGTATACAGTAGATAATGAAGAACACAGAGTCAGTCGCAGCAATAACATTTAATAAATAGTGAAATAGAGTTATAAGAGTACAACACAACTCAAAATGTCAAATATCTCAATATAATATGATAAACAATCAATATACAGCTCAGTGTCAAACATATACAGTGAATCAATATCATATAAATGTCATATAACAATCCTAAAATAAATCTCCTCTAAACCCAGTAAAATTAATGCCAGCTATGTTGTCCTTGTACCTGAAATGTCTCTGACCAACCCGAGTAGAATAAATAACACTCAATTCAGACTATGTCTATATCGAGGGTTAACATATATTTAATTCATTATATGCAAGTGTAATATAATAATATAAAACATCTATCTCGTTATTAAACACGTAATAAAATATATAAAGTATTTTAATCACAATATCATAGACGATCTCAAATATATTTATAAATTCCAAATATCACAAATCATGTATATATACACAAGTCATCACCCATATCAAAGTAAATCAATAATTTACAAAACCAACTACAAACAGGTGAATAATTCAAGTCCAGATATTCACATCAAAACCAAGAAATCACTAATACTATTATCAAATTATCTTACAATCATAACAAAAATATAACATCATCCGATAATAAAAATATCATCATTAATATACCAAAATAAGATAGGCTGCCTATCAATACGTAATAAAAGATATGAGGATCTATCATACTCTGGACACCTGTCCAGATATAATCATCTCCTCATAAATGAATAAATCAAAGTAGTATGGATATATGAGGACTGACTAAACTTTAGCCACACAGTCTCTAGTATAGCTACTTCATGGGATAGTGAATAATATATGTCAATCCATAACACACACATAACCCTGAACTAGAAAGGGAGACTGGTTGCACACAACATGCTCCAGGAACTCAGGGTCTACTGGCCTTTCGTTAGTTGCTGGATTTGTTCCTACAGTCTTCGGTTTCCTCGATGTACATTGTGACCCTGTCCACCAATGGCTCGTCAACGCATAGCCTCGGTCACAATCCTGCTTTGCCCCTATAGGTAACAGACTATTGGCCTATGAGACACAAGGGGCTATAGGGCACCTACCCTACGGGTCGCCTAACCCAAACCTCGAGATGCGTATCAAATATAATATCGAACAATGGTGTCGTTGATCTAGGGGCATGACCCTACAATTAGACCGCCATAGTGGATACTGGCCAATCTGGTTCACTCCCAAATCATAAAGGTGTTGGGCACAAGTGGATGACATATAGTACTCATGTCATATATCTACACATAGCTCTGAACGTAAGCCGACACACAGCTCCATATAAGTAAACACATGACTATGATATACTAGAGCTCTGATCTCACATAGACACACGGCTCTACCTATAAGCCAATGCATGGCTAAAATATATTCACCTTTGTGAATATCATCACATACATGAGTAATCCCCGTTTGAGTGATATTTACTTGCAAAGAATAATCAAACAAATAACATAATGGCATTCCATACCTCCACATGTTATTCAAATAATTATTCAAAGCTCGTAAACTACACTCAATCCACACTAGATATCTCTATATGAAAAATCCGATGAATAACTCGAAAAGTGTCATCGAAAGTCCCATACCAAACGGTATCACTAATCCATTTATTCAAATTTCTCGTCACATAGAATAAATATCAATAAATCAAATAGAAATGATGTCATCATCGTATTATATGAAAATCATCAATTAAACCATCATCAACAGTCAATTACTCATATAAATATTATTTAATAAACAAGAAAGAAATATCAAATTAATAATATTAAAAATAGATTATTCAATAAATATAAAATAAACCAATCAACATCTAAGAATAAGTAATTCATAGCATTTAACTTAATATACAAGAAAAGAATGATCAAAAAACTAATATAAAAATAGATACTTCAAATAAATGAAAATAAACAAATCAATACTTAATAATGAATTATTTACAAAATATAATTTTATATAACACAATAAATTTTAAGAAATGGATAATAGATTCATATTCCAAAATAAATTAAATAGTTTTTTTGGCAAAGCCAGCCAGTTTTATAGTGGATCGTCCACTTATTATTACAAAGCAATAAAAACAGCTTTAGTACGGGAGTAAGGTAAAAGAACCCTAACTACTATATAAAATAGAAAATATAGCACAAGAGTGTGGCGGATATGCCACAACTGCTAACATGACCTAACAAACTATTCCTCCTTAGAGGAGGAGGAACATATGCCATCTTCCGAAGACTACATGGAAGACTCCTTAGGGATATCCCCAACAAGATGAGCATAGGGTCGAAACTTCTTTGCTAGTGTAGGGTCATAGTATAGTCCATAGACTCAGAGAAGAAGAAAAAAGAAATATCCTATGTGGCATCGGCAAACACTACTTCATTCCTTTTCGCAAGTTTACCTTCAGTAGCAAGGTCCAACGTCTCATCAAAATGCGATAGAAAAGACATCCGAGGTCAAGGTAATCATCTGACACGAATCTGAAAAAGGAGTCCTCCAAATGCTATATCTCATAACAGTCTTCGCATGTATCAAGTCTTTTCCTGCGCATCCCAAAAAATAAGCACGGGAGGTGAAACCGTTTCAGTAGCAACGGATGGAACACTAACATCATCAATAGAAGGCACAACTGTAACAACCACTTCCGCAACAGAACCAGGAGAAGGAGGCATAGTAGTAGAGCAGGCTTTCGGAACCCACCTCAAAATAGGAGGTTTTGGAAGTGGGATTCGATCTGTTAATGGCATGGGAGGAGAATCTATGAACCGACGAGAACAAGCTTCTAAGGAGTGCCCAAAGGACTGACAGGTCGTGCAAATACATGGTTTCCATCCATAACAAACAACAATTACAGCATCAATACCTTCAGCTAGTCTAACTTGAATCTTGTCATGAAGCGGCTTATTTGGGGAAATTTTAATTAACGCTTTTGCATAGACAAGTTTTTTTCTTGCAACAGTATTAGCATCAAAGCATTTCAATTTTCCAACGGAGTTAGCTAACCAATTCAAACCAAGCAACAATTGCAAAAAGGATGGAATATGGGAAAAGTATACCCAAACTGGAACAGAAAGAATCTGGTCCCTAGCATAGTCAACTACAGGACTCCATGAAGTTACAACAAAAGGCTTCCCTTTAATAAAAGTAGGCTCCAAACTAAGGATGCACAACCATTCCTCAGATCGAGAGAACTTGGAAAAAATACATAGATCTATCCATATGAACCTGGGGACCACCTCTAATCTGCCAAACTCCACCATAGTGCTCTTTTACCACTGAATAAGATGGAGGGTTTGAATCCAAAAGGAAACCAACCAGATAATCCTACCAAAATTCAGTACCTGCCTAAATCGCCTCATCCGGAGGGATCAATATTCCATTTGTTTCAATCATGTCAAATTCATGAGGCTTGTATTTACCAGCATTCCGTGGTAGTTTCTTAAACAAGGAGGACGACTTAGCATTTTGAGCAGGCGCAGAATCAACCACTCTAGACGGACTAACTTTAACAGCCCCATTAGCCTGGCTAATGGAATAACCAACTACCCTAGCCTTACTATGATCAACATTAGTCCGTGTAGCCTGAACATTGCCACTAGCACTCACAATTCCAATCCCAAAGATCACCTGAACAGATGCACTATCCTTTTCACAATTATCAAAAACAGACCCAACAGTACCATTCCCAACTACCTTAACACAATTATCAACTAAGGACTCACCATTGCCATACACATCTGTATTACTCAATACCCCTAACTGTGACTGATCCAACACAGAGGATTCATCAGCATCAGTCACCACCTTATCACCAACAACCAGTCCAACACCCATTTGTAATGAAACATCGCTCCAACGAGCACTAACAGCACCTGAGTTTAACATAGGCGTTAAAGGATTCTTACCCAAATCTAGTCTGCTACCCGAGAGAGGAGCTGCCAAGAGAGGGTTAGCAGTCTCAACTAGCAATGACGAGAGAGGGCTTGGTCCAATAGGAAGCACATTAGCAGTAGAAAGGCCTGATATCGACAAACAAACAGTCGCCAGCTCAAAGCCATATGTCAAAGTGGAGGAACTAGGGTTGCTGGAAGAAGGGCATGACTCATCTATTATCTATAAATAAATAACTAATTCCTTAGTCTTATATAAAATTAGTCTAATATTAAATATTTACTAATTACATTAGAAAATACATTTTTGATCTCGAAAATAGATTATAGAACCGAAATTTACATAAAAGAATTACTTAATAATTTTCTACTATCAAATAAATAAATTATAATATATATACATATATATTATAAAGTCCAATAAATATGGAGTTTAGGTAGGTTTGATTTAGTTTAATTTAAAATATAAATATATGTAAAGGATTTCTTCATTATATATTACTTTAACAAGCACTCGTATAGACATAAACACAAAACAATGGAACCAGTAAGAGAATGGACAAGAACAAGACAGAGTTACAGAACACAATGCAAAAGGCATACAAGTATAACCAATGGTGCATCATTAAAAAGAACATCAACAACATAAGAATATGCATTTCCAAGGCAGGTGCATATGTGAAATAATGCACAGAATAAGTACCTAAAAATGCAAATGTAAAACAGAAGTGAACAAGTACAAAAAACCAAAATGGACCAGAAAATATACAACTACAGATAGTTTAACAATAGGATACACATGGAAATATAATAAACAACAAGTGCACAACATCCCGCACCCACAAACGCACACCACGATTGTATACGTGCATACACTCAAGCCCAAAAGCACAATCACACACACGCCACAACAAACACCACTCACACTCATAACTTTTACATATAAAATGTTGTAAATGCTTTTTGAAACGTCAATACACGTGTAACGATCAGCTTTTTCGACCTTTAAAAGTCAACACTAATACATCCACGATATTCACGTGCCGAGCATCCGAGTGCCGAAAATACAAATTGTTGGAGAGAAAGAAAGAAAAGATAGAACATAATCTCACAACGTGATAAGCAATCTATAATATAACAATGATCTTTACAAAAGAAAAACTAAACTTTATTATACATATATCAATCAGAGTGCTAATCTACAATCAACCTGGACGGTTATAATAGCCTGCCCTTACAATTGCTGATAAATACAAAACAAGAAAATACAGCAGAAATAAAAAGATACGTAAATATGTCTTGGGGCCTCCAGCTCATCTCCTGAAGCTCCAAAGCATCCAAACTAGATCTGTAAATATGCTTTGTGATGACCCTGAATTTTTGACATTGGAAATCAGAATATTTAATTGATTTTAAATATCTGGAAGTTAGTTTAATTTGAAATTCAAATATCGGAATGAATTTGGCAATTTAATTATTGAATTTAATTTATTGCAGTTGGGTAAAAATATTGAATCTTCAATTTTTAAGCTGATTAAAAATATTTTCAAGGCTTAGAAAATTCAAATTTATGATACTGAAGATAATGGAACTTTCAGAATTGAATTTGAAACTGTTTTGTTCAGTTTTGAATTTTATCGTTTAAATCGATATTTAAAAATAGCCTTCTGAGGCACAGTCTCGGAATTCTACGAAACAAGTTCCATTGGATCCGTAATATTGTATTATTATCTGATTTCAAATTTCGAAATGTTTGGAGTTATTGTGTGAGCGTACGATATATAAACGCGTTGAAATTTATATTGAAATTCAATATAATAACTGAGTCCAAAAAGCTATCTTCTCCATACGATCGAATTAGGACTCGAAACCTTTTCCAGTGCGTTCGGAATAGGGGTATAACATTATGATAGCCTAGCGGCATGTCTCGATAGGGGTTCGAGATTTTGAGATGTGTAATATGGAGAATAAATTATATTTATATATATAATTAAATCCTGTCTTATCAAAATTTTCTACTCAGCCACCCTATGATCTGCACACCCTTACTTCTCGTGTAAGCCACGCCTCCTTTCTTTCACTTCAGTTAAATCACGAAAGAAATATCTTCCATTGTTCCCTTTTCCTTCTTCTATACGATCAAATACAATTTCGTTCAAAAAGAAAATAAAATGGTCGAAGCCTGGGAAAAATCGAATTCAAATCAAATAAAATCAATGGCCGCTCTATCCCTAAATCTCATTCGAAAAAAAATAATTCGTTCGATCATCAGAAAAATCATGGCCGCGGTAGCGAAATTCCAAAATAAAATCTGATATCTCAAAATCAAACAGCGTTGCTTCCTAGGAATTCGAAGTCGTTCGTTATTCTTCGACTCGAGCTCGACGCATCGCGCATTGCGATTTGGAGCTGTGGCGATATCACGATGGTTTCGAAGATGATGAGGGGTTTTAGTCGGCGACTTCGAGGCAAGGCTGGAGTTCGCGAGAAGATCTGGGAGCTCGCGAGGCAGTAAAGACGAAATGAGCAACTCCGTTCTTCTCCAACAGTTTATCTCGGCAGTTCGACCAATTTTGCAAAGTCGAAATGGCGAAGCTAAGGATGTGGTCGGCTTCTCAGAGCAGTCATCGTCGAAGTCGAGCTCGAGTTCGCAGGCGACAGTCATCAATTATGGCAGGGGATTGTCGAATTCGAGGAAAGTGGCGATGTCAGGGGATAGCAGTGCAGTGGGCTAGAAGGGTTGCTGTTCGATTTTCTTTTCCGACATGATTTAGGTAATAAATCTTTTTCTTTAATTTAATTTAATTTAAATATATGTGCAGTTTGGAAAAAATATATGTAAGATTTAAAAACAGAAACCTTTTGACAGTGAATATATATATAAATGCTGATCGTTTTAAAATAATATATATATATACAAATATTTAACTTACTGTTAAATTTTAAATAATATATTAATGTGTTTAATTTATCTAATCAATTTATTTAACAATTTTAGAATTTGTTAAAAAGGAATTTAGTTTAAAAATAAAAGTACTAGTTTAAAATAAAATCACTGGTGAATTAAAATTATCAAATGAAAATTGATTATTCGATTATTTCGAATATTAATAAAATGTATAAAATTGTTTATACAAGGTCAATATCCGAAAGAAAACAAGCCGGAAATGGAAATGAGTTGGAATGGACTACAAATTAAAAGCAAAGGTGAGATCTTCTCACTCACTTGACTGTTTGACGAATTTAAATTCTGGATGTGTTTGGATGAATTGGATAAATTATCTATTGATGATATTAAATATAGTAGGATATCTATATATATATTTGGAGTGATTGATTTCCAGCATTATATAGTGGATGAGACCCTATGCGCCGCATAATAGCGAATGATATTTTATAAATCCCATATACCGCGATATTCCACCTCGAAGTGGAATGGGTATTTAATTGTTGTGCTAACATCTGTGGATGTAGGGAAACAGGATGGAGGGATCCAACTGGATTCCTCAAATTGTATGAATTTGTTTTATATGTTATGTGATGATTTATTGATAATCTGTGAATGATTATATTGATGATTGAATTTGTTGAAGGCTATAATTTAGCCGAATGTATTTTTGGTATCGTTGGATACCAGAAATAAATAAAATTGGATTTTTGAAATTAAAGTAGGAGAGTTTAAGTAAATGCCTTTTGAAAGAATTGGGTGAATTTAAAAGAAGGAATTTAAAAGCATAAAGTTGATTTTTGAAATCTTATCGAATTATTTCCAAAATATGGGAAAAGATATTAATAAATGGTTTTGAATAATATTATTTAAAAGTTGAAGAATTTATTGAAAATGGAATTTTAAAAATTGGGAAAGAATAAAGGGATTTATTTAAAAGGTGATAAATTTGTTGAAATCCATTTGATAATTGATTTGGTATTGGAAAATAAATCTTTGGAAAATCAATATGAAAATTGATTTGGTGTTTGAATGAAAAGTTGATTTTGTGTTGAAAATTAATTTGGAAATCGATTTGCAAATGTTTGTTATTTGGAAATATTTGAAATTAGTTTTCAAAGTGATGAAGTGTGGAAAATATATATCTTGCAAAGATATTTTGAAATTTAATAATTTGGAAAAAATTATTTAGATTGGATGATTATTGTGAATGTTGTTTGATAGTTAAATAACCGACTATCAATGTTGGCCTTTGAAATAGCACTTGAATTTGTTTTTAAAAAAAACAAGCGCTCATTATTCGGTTTAGCCGAGAGAGGACTTTGTGTCATATAACCCATTCCGAATAATGATACGACGTTATGGATTGCAATTGAAGACGGTGATGAAGACCGGGTATCTTCGAAAACGATAGGATGACATATCGAATGTCTCTGCACTGAGTTGCTCCGGTATATAGATCTCCACATGTGTTAGGGAGTCCGAACGGGATTGTGGATACCCGGATTTGCAAGGGCTTCTTCCTTTATTGGACAAAGTGCCTTCGATTCTGTTCGAACCCGGAACAGACTTATATGGTCGTATGTCTGACACTAGACTTTGAGATATAAAGCAGATTTCTTTCAAATACATATCTTTTGGTGGCGGAGAATTTATTCTCTTAGCTTAACACCCTTCTCTGAGACGTACGAGCTTAGAGGTTATGTAGTTGAAGGTTATCGGTGATATACTCCCAATTTGGTAGTGTGGCATGCTGAGTGCTGCTGTGTGTTGTTGATCATTTGTTGATCAAAGCAAGGTTTTCGTGTAAAGCGTAGCTTTGTGGACGAGACCTCATCGGACCTCACACCCCGAAAATGGTCGAAACAGGAAAGATGCGGCAAGGTTATGAGGGTCGCACCCTTTAGGGTATGTCATTTCCTTCTGGAAAAAGGTGGTATCATGGTATGGAGCCCAGATACTTTACCTATGTGATTGCTGCAATCTCATTTACTGTGTGGTTGTTGCTTTGTGATCGAGGGCCCTCGGATAAAGGTCGCAAATGACCGTGGGGTGGCATGCTCGAGTAGTAGTTACAGAGGTTACCCGGCCTTGTTTTGGCAGAGAGCTGGTTAAGTTCTCGGGACGTCCCTCCAGAGGCGTACCCATGTGGCATAGGAAGTTCCTTAGCCTGACCATTTGTTGGAAAATCCAAAGAAACAATACAAACCTTGTACGGTTTAGTTGTATAACCTGCCATGCAGCGTGGCGGTAACCTGCCAGAAAACATGGTAGCTATAGTAGGCATACAATAATGGTTGTATGCTGGCTAAGATTAATATTATACTTTCGAAATGTTTTCCACACTAGGCACTAATGATAATATTAAAAAGATTTTGCGTATCAAGCATGTTTGACTATCATAAGGAGAAACCTCCTCCAATTCTGTGTTTGCATTGTGTGTGTGGCGCGAGGCCTTATGGTAGTTTCACTTTCCAAAAGCATTGCGAATTTCTTTTATTTTCTTTGTGAAAATAACTGTTTTAAGATCTCACACCAGTCCTATGACTGACCTGGAGTTTATTGTTTACTTTCTAAACTCTGGGTGCCCATAATTTTCCACACGGGCAGTCTAGAATCAGGTTATCAATTGGATCTGGATGGATTACTGTGGAGATCTGGAGGCGAGCTGGATGGCGAGACGTATCACTTATACTAGTATTATTCCGCTGTGTATTCTGTATGTGGACAAGTTTATATAACTGTCCAGTGATGTGTGTTGTTGTTGTAAACTATGATGATGTATTGTATAAACTGATATAGTTCTTTGTTATAAAGATTATTCATTCATCTATTATATATTGTTCCGCTGTGAATGTGAGATTCTGATATTGTTTCTGTTTCTTTTTCTTTCTTTCTTCTTCTACCTCTTCTTCTTTAACCCTAATGATTCGGTTTTCTAGCATTCGATTGTGCGGCATTTGATATAGTGGATGTATTAATGTCGACTTTCGGAAGTCGAAAAATCGGGTTGTTACAATTTGGTATCAGAGTAATTGGTTAAGCGACAACCTTGGCTCTGTTGGGTGTTACTCATTAGAGATAGAGTCAGTAGTACTCTTGAATGAGTGTGAGTGTAATAATAGATATGAGCACGTATTTGTTAATGAATACAAAAAATTTGTTTTATATTGTGTTGACTTATCAGTTGATTGTTTATAGATTCTGGTCGGTGCAGTTTGGCCAACTGTAATCGATAGGGGTTTCTAAACTCTTAAACAAGATAAACTGACATAGTATTGTTTTAAATAGGGTAAATGAAATAATTTTGCCCAAAACTATTTTTTTGTAGAAAAGAAATCATTTTCCGTAAATTATTATTGTATATGGTTGCTTGGTTGTTAGGAAGGGATAATATTGAATTATTATCATTGTTATATGGAAACTGAATAAGAAATAATGGTAAAACCAAAGATTTGGAGATAAATTCATTTAACAATGAAATTTATAAATATGAATTAAAAGGATAAGGAAATAAAGTTCATATACAAATGAGATTTGTAAATGTAAATTGTAAATGTGATTTATAATTTGAAATACAATTCAGAGAAGTATTTGAAAATAAATTCAGTAATGGAATGAAATTGGTAATGTGAATTTATAAAGGGGTTTTATAAATTGAAATGAGATGCAGAGTAATTTTTGCAATACGGATTAAAGGATTTGGATTGAAATTTCAAAAGATTAAATTTTCTAATTTGAAAATGGTTTCCGAAAGTCTGGAAAATAATTATTTGAGTTGGATATGAAATCTGGTGGGATTTGAAATTTAAAAATATTTGGGAAGATATTTTGAAAGGACATAATTGATTTCAAAGTTAGTTTTGAAATGTGAGTAATTGTTAAAAAGACTCTGGAATTTCTTTAAAATGTTATGGAATGTAAATAAGTTTGATAACTTATAAAAATATTTGAAATTTGATTGGAATAAGATTCAAATTGAAAAGGAATGAATTTGTGAATGAACAAATGAGGTTACATTTGTAAATAAATGAATTGGGATTGAAAAATGGAATGAGATTTGTTTGAATCAAGTTGAATAAAAATCCAAACTTGGAAAAAAATAAAATAAAATGGATTGAATTTAAGTAAACTAACTTCATAATTTATTAATTCATGAAATAATGAATTGGAAGTTGAATTAGTTAAATTAAAGTTGAGTTGTGAGCTAAATTTAAAATGGTTTCAATTTGCATATAAATTCAAGTAAGTAGAAAAATAAATTGAAATTTCCTTGATAAAGATAAAGTAAATTCATGATGAATTGAATATGAAAATTTGACATTTAAAAAGGATAAGTGAATATACTAATTGAATTAAATTAGTAGATGGAATGGATTTGATAAATGAAAAAAATCAAATCAAAGATTTAAATTGGAAATTGTTTACAAGGAAACTATAACTTGAGTTTTGAGTTGAAATGACTTAAGAAATATTTGGACAAAAGCATTGTTGTCGAGTTTTGTGAAATGGTTTTGAATGAAATTTGTTTGGATTAATGAAATAAACCGAATGGGAATATGGAATGCAAATTAAATTGAATAGAATCAATTGGAAATGAAATGGAATTAAAATAAATTGAGTTGGTATCAATTTAAATTAGTTATAAACTAGAATGGATATTCTATTAAGTGAATATCGTTGAATTTGCATATAAATGGTTGTCGTTTGACGCAAACGAGGTTATATAAAATTCTATGAGTTATTAAAAGAAAATAGAAATTGATTTTTGAATCAATTGAAATGGATATGAATTCGTTTTTGCTTAAAAATGAATTGAATGTAAGGAACTGCATTGTAAATCACTTGAATTGAATAGAAATGGTATGTGAATTAGATGAAAGCGATTAAATTTGTACTGAAACTTGATAAATTGCTAATGGAAAGAATTTTGAATGTTTTGCTTATGAAAACTATGTGTTTACTTTTGAGAATAAATGAAATGTAAATGAATTTCCTATATATGTCACTTACGTGTTTAAATTGAGTAAGTACAGGTTTTTGGAAGCCGTTTAGCTGGATTTGGTCGTGCTAAAATGCTTAAAAATAACCGCTTTGCTTAAAATGCTGATAAAGGTACGCCTACGCAATACAAAGTTAGGAAATATGAACTATTTTTGTTTTTCCGACCGTGTGGGTCGATGTATATATATTTATCTTCCTTGTCAAATTGCAAAAGCTCCTCCGTACAAAGGAGACTGCCAAAAATTTCTGAAAATTTTAGGAGTTAGAAATTTTTTTTGAAAAATTTGGAAAAATTTTCTTAATGAAAAATTGATTTTCAAATTGCAATGGAAACGTAGGAAGTGAACTAGAAAAGGGAAAACTATTGCTTTGGTCGAAGTTAAAAGTTTTGGAAAAAAAAAGTGAATATCGAGTTTTCACTAAGTGGATTTTTGGTTTTTGAAGATAATTTAAATTGCTCGACAATAAGGTATGTATTTAAATTTCAGTATGAAATTTGATTGGGTTTTTGATCTAGCCACTTGGCGTTTGTTTTCTTTTGGAATCTGGGGGTCCGTAGGGACATTTTGTAGTCGTACCGAGCAAGCCGCGCAAAGGAGACGTTGGCGAAATTTTTCGAAAATTTAGAGAGTTAGAAAAATTTTGAGAAATTTTGGATAATATAAAATTTGAATTTAAATTTAAATTTGAATTGTGAAGTGAAATAAAGTTGCTTGAAACTATGAAAATGTTTGGAAAATTAATAAGGATGATAGTGTGGTTATGATAAGAAGATTGGTTTGAGAATTTGATAAAACTGTTTGGTTTTGGGAAAATGATAAACGGGCCGAGGATCATTCTTCTTAACTTGTAATTTCAGGACGAAATTCTTTTAAGGGGGGAAGAATGTGACGACCCTGAATTTTTGACATTGGAAATCAGAATATTTAATTGATTTTAAATATTTGGAAGTTAGTTTAATTTGAAATTCAAATATCAGAATGAATTTGGCAATTTAATTATTGAATTTAATTTATTGCAGTTGGGTAAAAATATTGAATCTTCAATTTTTAAGCTGATTAAAAATATTTTCAAGGCTTAGAAAATTCATATTTATGATACTGAAGGTAATGGAACTTTCAGAATTGAATTTGAAACTGTTTTGTTCAGTTTTGAATTTTATCATTTAAATCGATATTTAAAAATAGCCTTCTGAGGCACAGTCTCAGGATTCTACGAAACCAGTTCCCTTGGATCCGTAATATTGTATTATTATCGGATTTCAAATTTCGAAACGTTTGGAGTTATTGTGTGAGCGTACGATATATAAACGCGCTGAAATTTATATCGAAATTCAATATAATAACTGAGTCCAAAAAGCTATCTTCTCCATACGATCGAATTAGGACTCGAAACCTTTTCCAGTGCGTTCGGAATATGGGTATAACATTATGAACGCCTAGCAGCACGTCTCGATAGGGGTTCGAGATTTTGAGATGTGTAATATGGAGAATAAATTATATTTATATATATAATTAAATCATGTCTTATCAAAATTTTCTGCTTAGCCACACTATGATCTGCACACCCTTACTTCTCATGTAAGCCACGCATCCTTTCTTTCACTTCAATTAAATCACGAAAGAAATATCTTTCATTGTTCCCTTTTCCTTCTTCTATACGATCAAATACAATTTCGTTCAAAAAGAAAATAAAATGGCCGAAGACTGGGAAAAATCAAATTCAAATCAAATAAAATCAATGGCCGCTCTATCCCTAAATCTCATTCGAAAAAAAATCAATTCGTCCGTTCATTAGAAAAATCATGGCCACGGTAGCGAAATTCCAAAATTAAATCTGATATCTCAAAATCAAACCGCATTGCTTCCTAGGAATTCGAAGTCGTTCGTTATTCTTTGACTCGAGCACGACGCATCGCGCATTGCGGTTTGGAGCTGTGGCGATATCACGATGTTTTCGAAGATGATAGGGGGTTGTAGTCGGCGGCTTCGAGGCAAGGCTAGAGTTCGCGAGAAGATCTGGGAGCTTGCGAGGCAGTGAAGACGAAATGAGCAACTCCGTTCTTATCCAACAGTTTATCTCGGCAGTTCGAGCGATTTTGCGATGTCGAAATGGCGAAGCTAAGGATCTGGTCGGCTTCTCAGGGCAGTCATCGTCGAAGTCGAGCTCGAGTTCGCAGGCGACAGTCATCAATTATGGCAGGGGATTGTCGAATTCGAGGAAAGTGGGGATGTCAAGGGATAGCAGTGCAGTGGGCTAGAAGGGTTGTTGTTCGATTTTCTTTTCCGACATGATTTAGGTAATAAATCTTTTTCTTTAATTTAATTTAAATATATATGCAGTTTGGAAAAAATATATGTAAGATTTAAAAACAGAAACCTTTTGATAGTGAATATATATATAGATGCTGATCGTTTTAAAATAATATATATATACAAATATTTAACTTACTGTTAAATTTTAAATAATATATTAAGGTGTTTAATTTTCCTAATCAATTTATTTAACAATTTTAGAATTTGTTAAAAAAGAATTTAGTTTAAAACTAAAAGTACTAGTTTAAAATAAAATCACTGGTGAATTAAAATTATCAAATGAAAATTGATTATTCGATTATTTCGAATATTAATAAAATGTATAAAATTGTTTATACAAGGTCAATATCTGAAAGAAAACAAGCTGGAAATGAAAATGAGTTGGAATGGACTGCAAATTAAAAGTAAAGGTGAGATCTTCTCACCCACTTGACTTTTTGATGAATTTAAATTCTGGATGTGTTTGGATGAATTGGATAAATATCTATTGATGATATTAGATATTGTAGGATATATATATATATTTGGAGTGATTGATTTCTCGCATTATATAGCGGATGAGACCCTATGCGCCGCATAATAGCGGATGATATTTTATAAATCCCATATACGGCGATATTCCACCTCGAAGTGGAATGGGTATTTAATTGTTGTGCTAACATATGTGGATGCAGGGAAATAGGTTGGAGGGGTCCAACTGGATTCATCAAATTGTATGAATTTGTTTCATATGTTGTGTGATGATTTATTGATAATCTGTGAATGATTATATTGATGATTGAATTTGTTGAAGGCTATAATTTAGCCGAATGTATTTTTGGTATCGTTGGATACCAGAAATAAATAAAATTGGATTTTTGAAATTAAAGTAGGAAAGTTTAAGTAAATACCTTTTGAAAGAATTGGGTGAATTTAAAAGAAGGAATTTAAAAGCATAAAGTTGATTTTTGAAATCTTATCGAATTATTTCCAAAATATGGGAAAAGATATTAATAAATGGTTTTGAATAATATTATTTAAAATTGAAGAATTTATTGAAAATGGAATTTTAAAAATTGGGAAAGAATAAAGGGATTTATTTAAAAGGTGATAAATTTTTTTGAAATCCATTTGATAATTGATTTGGTATTGGAAAATAAATCTTTGGAAAATCAATATGAAAATTGATTTGGTGTTTGAATGAAAAGTTGATTTTGTGTTGAAAATTAATTTGGAAATCGATTTGCAAATGTTTTTTATTTGGAAATATTTGAAATTAGTTTTCAAAGTGATGAAGTGTGGAAAATATATATCTTGCAAAGATATTTTGAAATTTAATAATTTGGAAAAAATTAATTAGATTGGATGATTATTGTGAATGTTGTTTGATAGTTAAATAACCGACTATCAATGTTGGCCTTTGAAATAGCACTTGAATTTGTTTTTTTAAAAAAACAAGCGCTCATTATTCGGTTTAGCCGGGAGAGGACTTTGTGTCATATAACCCATTCCGAATAATGATACGACGTTATGGATTGCAATTGAAGACGGTGATGAAGACCAGATGTCTTCGAAAACGATAGGATGACCTATCGAATGTCTCTGCACTGAGTTGCTTCGGTATAGAGATCTCCACATGTGTTAAGGAGTCCGATCGGGATTGTGGATACCCGGATTTGCAAGGGCTTCTTCCTTTATTGGACGAAGTGCCTTCGATTCTGTTCGAACCCGGAACAGACTTATATGGTCGTATGTCTGACACTACACTTTGAGATATAAAGCAGATTTCTTTCAAATACATATCTTTTGGCGGCGGAGAATTTATTCTCTTAGCTTAACACCCTTCTCTGAGACGTACGAGCTTAGAGGTTATGTAGTTGAAGGTTATCGGTGATATACTCCCAATTTGGTAGTGTGGCATGCTGAGTGCTGCTATGTGTTGTTGATCATTTGTTGATCAAAGCAAGGCTTTCGTGTAAAGCGTAGCTTTGTGGACGAGACCTCATCGGACCTCACACCCCGGAAATGGTCGAAACAGGAAAGATGCGGCAAGGTTATGAGGGTCGCACCCTTTAGGGTAGGTCATTTCCTTCTGGAAAAAGGTGGTATCATGGTATGGAGCCCAGATAGTTTACCTATGTGGTTGCTGCAATCTCATTTACTGTGTGGTTGTTGCTTTGTGATCGAGGGCCCTCGGATAAAGGTCGCAAATGACCGGGGGGTGGCATACTCGGGTAGTAGTTACCTAGTTACGGAGGTAACCCGGCCTTGTGTTGGCATAGAGCTGGTTAAGTTCTCGGGACGTCCCTCCAGAGGCGTACCCATGTGGCATAGGAAGTTCCTTAGCCTGACCATTTGTTGGAAAATCCAAAGAAACAATACGAACCTTGTACGGTTTAATTGTATAACCTGCCATGCAGCGTGGCGGTAACCTGCCATAAAACATGGTAGCTATAGTAGGCATACAATAATGGTTGTATGCTGGCTAAGATTAATATTATACTTTCGAAATGTTTTCCACACTAGGCACTAATGATAATATTAAAAATATTTTGTGTATTAAGCATGTTTGACTATCATAAGGAGAAATCTCCTCCAATTCTGTGTTTGCATTGTGTGTGTGGCGGGAGGCCTTGTGGTAGTTTCACTTTCTAAAAGCATTGCGAATTTCTTTTATTTTCTTTGTGAAAATAACTGTTTCAAGATCTCACACCAGTCCCATGACTGACCTGGAGTTTATTGTTTCCTTTCTAAACTCTGGGTGCCCATAATTTTCCACACGGGCAGCCTAGAATCAAGTTATCAAATGGATCTGGATGGATTGCTGTGGAGATCTGGAGGCGAGCTGGATGGCGAGACGTATCACTTATACTAGTATTATTCCGCTGTGTATTATGTATGTGGACAAGTTTATATAACCGTCCAGTGATGTGTGTTGTTGTTGTAAACTCTGATGATGTATTGTATAAACTGGTATAGTTCTTTGTTATAAAGATTATTCATTCATCTATTATATATTGTTCCGCTGCGAATGTGAGATTCTGATATTGTTTCTGTTTCTTTTTCTTTCTTTCTTCTTCTACCTCTTCTTCTTTAACCCTAATGATTCGGTTTTCCGGCATTTGATTGTGCGGCATTTGATACAGTGGATGTATTAATGTCGACTTTCGGAAGTCGAAAAATCGGGTTGTTACATGCTCGGTCCGACCCGACATTATAAGAAAAATAACACCCGGATCAGTCTGGTAAACCAGCGTGAGAAACACACCTTAATTGAATTTTAATGTTATAAAAATCTTTTGAAAATAAATGTATCTCGTAAGACGACGTCGCACATAAAACGGATGTGTTTTTAGCTTACGATAACCAAAAAATTCTATAAGAAATCCATTGATATTATAAAAATGTCTAGGGCTTAAAATAAATATTGAATATAGTTTGAATGCTTGCATCCCACGTTCCAGTATAGTTGGACATAACTATGTCTATAAGGCGCTTATTGGATAATGGATTCCATACAATGATAATGTAATGGACTACCTTCTGTACAGTACATCTCTAGATAATGTATTGAGGGCCTCACATGGGCCTCCTACGAATTAGGACCGGCCCTACCCCTTACTGGATAGTTTCGAATATTCCATCCCCCCGGTTGCTTTTGCAACCCTTTCCGAGAGCTCTCATGCACAACCAAATCCATAAATGTATATATATAGAAAGGGTGACGACAATACCTAAGTGGGTGTGACCCACATAGCCTTGAAGCATTCCTTGTTTTAACCATTCTTGGGTTGTGAGCCTTGAGGCTATGATTACTTTTTGTATAACAATTCCACTTGGAATGCTAATACTACCCTCCAAGCAGAAATGCAATGCTATCATTCATCTATACAAGTTCGTTCTGGGTCTGAACGAAAACGAAGGCACTACCTCTACTGCATCCATTTTGGAATCACCCTCAGGATTAGTAGTAAGTAGCCCTTGCACTTTAAGAACTCCATCTTCAATCAACTTCAAGATGTCTTCCATTCGAACGCTTACGCTGGTTCGAAGTGGTTTTCAAATAATATATCTAATCTTGGTCTCTCTGAGCCGACAACGATAGTCTAAAACTGGCCAAGTTTGATAGTCGTTTATTTAACTATCAAATAAACAAACAAGCATCAATCAAATCAGGGATTTATTTCCATAGGGAAACCAACATTGGTTAAGCGTATAAGCAGCCACTAACCTCTTTAATAAATCATTTCATGAATGAAAATCACTTTGTGAATACTTGTATCAAAATAATTTTACAAAGATATATTCACAAACCCTCCATACTCCTTTTTATACATGAAAAATATCCATATACTTATCTCCAACATATAAGTTTATTCACAAAAACACTACACTTTCTCTACTTAGAAAATGTATTTTTACTACTCTAAAATCATTTAGAAAACTTCCTTTATGAATTCTAAAACCATCTATAAAAATCTTATATAAATCTCCAAAACGATTTTATAAAACGATTTTATAAATCTCCAAAACAATTTATAAAACTCTTTTATTAATTTCTAAAACCATTGATAAAACTCTTTTTATAAATTTCTAAAACCATTTATAAAGCTCTTTCATAAATCCATAAAACTATTTATAAAACTTCTTTTATAACTCTATAAACACATTTATAAAATTTTATTCTTTTATAAAAGTTTTTAATAAAGATCCTTTATAAAAATTACTTTATAAAAATCTTTCCAAAAATCCCTTTATAAAATCCTTTATAAAAATCCTTTATAAATTCAAAACTCCATTTTCATTTATAAATGTAGAATATGCTTGTATATGATTTTTGTTTGATGATAATAAACATGTATATATTCATTTAAATGTATTTGTTATTGTACTATTTTATTTTCACATAATTAAATAAATATTTATTGAATAAAATATATAACTCGGAATTCATATTTAAACAAATTTTTTATTCAAACAAATATTTTATTACAAATTCAAATATTACAAATTTGAACTCTCACCACATTTACACATTTTTCATTTACAATACAATTTCTATTACAACACAATTTTCAATATACAATTTTTCATACATGGTTCACCTCACTACATAATTCACTCAACACTCATATTTGATCTTCAACTCTGTTCCAGCTTGTATCCCGCATCTGAATTATCTGTAAAATAAACACTGACGCAGTAAAATTGAAAAAGAAATATTTTTGCAGTGTACAAGAAAGTATGTGTTTGAAAATATTGTTTGCCTCAGTTATTTGGGTTGTTCGTCATCATATTCTTTTAGATCATAATACACGAACAACTTGTGACATGCACTGTGTATCACTATACATGCCACAAGGCCGTGCACACCGATATACACTTGCTTGTTAAAATCGCAGGGCCAGGTGACCACAAGGTCAAACCCGAGCCATGGCTGGATTCAACTCAAGTGGAAATGCAAATAAAAACAATACAGCCTCGACCAAAAATTGAACATGAATAGAAAACAACAAAGTCGAGATAAAAATACCACAGTCAAGTCTTTCAGAGGGTTGCAAGTCAAGTTCATCATAAATACTTCAAGTGCAACCTTCATTCAATGGAATCAGACAATATGCACACATGGATGCAAGCAACCAGTCAAAGTAACGGAGACCATAACAACACAAACCAAAGGGGACAAAGCATAGTAGCAGAGCATGTGTACATGACCATGCCAGACATGCTCAAGACCACATGCATACAACATGAAGACCAGATCAATTCAAATGGAACCGGACTACAACATCAAAGGCAAAAAGAACACAAAAATGACAATGCATATGACATAGTAACAACAACTCAACATGAAGTATACAAGACATGTACAAGTTCATATGCACAGACTCCAAGCAATGGAATTCAACATGAATGCAAATCCACATATGTAACCAGTCAAAGATCAAAATGAAATGCCAGACCAAAATGCACCAGATCAGTGAAGAAGCAAACAAAAAATAGACATCAAAACCAAGTTCAGTTACACTTTGAACTGGAACATATACAAAATGCCCAAGCAAATAAAGATTACAAAACAACATGAATGCAGACTCTATAATGCAAGGCTAACAAGGATTGGAACCAACCAGACCAGAGAAATGAAATGGTGATTAACTCAACATGTCAACAAGCCAATAGGTCATGACTCAAGTGAACACACTGGAACCAAACTTCAGTGCATATTTATACGAGTACAAAGCACAATGCATCAGACCATATAATAACAAGACCACACCAGTACTAGATAAGTGAAACAAATTCAAACTTAATTGCAACTAAAAATGAAGCCAGTAGAAAAGACTTCCAAGACCACAAATGTGCACAGTAACTCAATATGAAGAACAACCAGACTTAACCAACATTCATTCGAATGTACACATGACTCAAAGCAAGTTTCAGTTTTAACAAGACAACAATCTAATGGCATGAACACGGTTTCAACAAACCAGTGCAATCAAGTCAATCACACACATATATACATACACATATGTATATATATGTATGAATGTATGGAGACAACACATTAAACTCAAGCATTAGTGAATAGAGAAATGAAATGTCAGTAAAGCAGCAGTTTTTAAAGGAAGAAAATCGAATATGTAACGATCCGTAAAAATTTTAATAATTTTAATTGTTTATTTATATGTTTAATTGGAATTTTGTGAAATTTTAAACGATAAAATTTTGAAATATAAATTTGATATTTGGAATGCGTCTAGTTAAATATAGCAACCGGTAAATTTCATCCGAAAATATGAAAGTTTATTTCGTGCGTAAATTCACTTCAATTTAATCAGTTAAAATCGATGAAAATAAAATGTTTTCGAAACCTAAAAATTTTTATATAGAAAAATTCTAAATCATCTTCTGAGCAAGACGTCATTTTTCGCTTTTCCAAATTCAGACTTCTTTAGCTCCATCGATCTTATTTTCTTGCGTTTTTGTTGCATTTTTCACTAGTATAAAAATTCGAATTTTTAAAATTCAATCATGCCACTAATATCTGTATAGCGTTTTGATGATCTCGTCATGCTGATCTCTGCGGTATATTCAAATTCTATTTTTGGAAGACCGGTACACGGCGGAAGCGATAAAACAGCTAGCCGTATCGTTAACCGTTTTCAAACTTTCGACATCCGTGACCTTTCATTTGCTACTTATTTAGATTAAACAGCCACTTCTTATAAATTCTCATGCATTAACATTGGACTTTTGTGATTCTACTTTTGTGATTTCATATTGTCATTTTGGTTCGATAATTTATTTCAGCCTCTTCGTTTCTTACTTGGGTTATGTGAAAGTTATATTAAATTATACAAGCCTTAATATTTATTCCAATCACCTATTCGTTCTCTGTGCCTTGCATCCATTAGCCACAGCTTGTCCATTACTTTTGCCTCTTGGAGAAAGAAAATCGCAAAGCTTTCATTTTTCCACTAAAACCATACTTCTGTCACCTTCTCCTCCATTCCACTTCTTCCCGAAACCCATCGTCGCAAACTCTTCCACCCACATCCTCTCACGCGAACACCGCAACAACCATCACCACTCCCCAGTCCGCTACCCCTCATCGCTTCACCTCTGTCCATGGCGGAAACTCGCCGCCTTCTCCTAAAAAAATTATATATATATATATATATCATTTCGCAGTCTCCCTTCTCATTTTGCACGTTGCCTCCTGTTCACGCGTCTCTCCTCTGGCCAAATGTTTGCATGAGCCGCCTCTACCTATTGCCGAAGCTTAGCTGACCCTCTCCACCATCGGACCCACGGCCACTCATGCCCCACTGCCGCACCCCACTTGAGCCGACAACGCCGACAGCAAGCTCTAACCTCACCGCCTTCATACACCTCTTCACCGGCCTCATTTCCCAAATCCCCTCCACCTACACCGGCTTCCGCCCATCAACGACCGTGCTCCACGGCTACTCAGCAACTGACCTCATTCACCACTAACCCCGCCGAGCTCAGCAACCCAGATCCACATGCGCGCAACCCCGGAGATCCTACCTCCCCTTGCTCGTCTCCTTGCCATCCATTCTTGACTCGTTTTATTGCAGCAGCCTCCTCCTCTTCCATAGTATTCATAAGTGAAGGTACATATATATAGTAACTGATATATATTAATTTACGTAATAATGGTTGTAAGTTATTGTATAAATCTTTAGTTATCAGTTCATTTATATTATAGTATATATATAATTGATTATATAATCAGATCTTATGCTAGTTTACATAACACAACACCAAATATGGCATTTTGTAACACTTTTTTCGTTTCGATTTCTCACGGTTATTAGCGTGGGAAATTTATGATGGTTATTACCGTGATATATAACGATCACGGTTATTACCGTAACACAATCTGGTATTTTCGTAAATAGTTCAAAGCATAGTGGGTAGATTCGCCAGTTTGGTATCTATTGTTATCTCTGCCCTTTGTCACGGTTCTAACTTGCTTCTTCCTTATTTCGCAAGCCAAAATTGGAGCTGCGTTTACCAACCCCTCCGCCTTCGACCTCGTTTCAGTGCAGGTTTGTTTCACTTTCGCGTTTTGTCTTGCTATTTATCAAATTCAAGCTTTAAAGATGAACGTAACCGATAATTGATTTGATAGCAGGCCAGATTGGGGTTTTTGCGTACCAAGCCCTCCGCCTTCGACCTTGTTTCAGTGGCAGGTTTGTTTCACTTTCGCGTTTTGTCTTGCTATTTATCAAATTCAAGCTTTAAAGATGAACGTAACGATAATTGATTTGATTGCAGGCCTCCGCCTTTCCCTCGTTTCAGCGCCCCCTTTTCCAGGTATGGAAAATTTGGATTTATTTATGCTGATTAGGTTTCATGCCTCCTCTTTCTCTTTATTTTCTTTTTAGGGTAGTTTGTGAATTATGTAACAGGGTATTACATAGAAATACTTACACAACCTATTTAGGTTGTTTGCTTTTGATTTTGGTAGTTCAACAATTTTTGTCTCTGTGAATAGAAGAATTTGTTCTAATGTCAAATCTTTTGGGGTGCTTTGATTGTCTCACAAATTGCATGTCTACCTCCTTCTAGAGGGTTGAATATCATTGAACACAAACCTATGCTGGCTGAAATCTAGGTGTTTTTTATGTGTTATAAATTACAAGTGTCAATATTAAGTGTTACATGTGTTTAGAAGTGAAGAGTTTTTGTTACATTTCATTATCTTGCAAATTGCATATGTGTTATATTTTTTGTTACATTTTTATTTATACTTTTCTCCATTTTGTTGGACATGTTTTGACTTGTTGAATCATATTTAGATCATTATGTATGATTATTTGGTATGTGAAATTCCGGATCATTTACACATTATGTGACTGCTCTTAATCATTATTTGTTGCAATGTGCCGGTAATTTTTTTTAATGTGGATGTGTTGTGTTCTTCTACCTGGGCTTCATACGCTGTAGGACTGTTTGCTTGATTTTTGAGTGACAAATATCGCTATTTGATAGTGTATGAATTGGTGGAGGGGAGTGTATGGATGTGGAGTTGTTTGTTGGTGAATTGTAGTGGATGCACTACTATGCAAGGGGGAAGAACTGGAATGGTGATTGAAGTTGATATGCAGTGTAATGTGGTGGGAGGAATGGTGATTGAAGTTGAAATATTTGTGGCTGGTTTCAAGTTCTTAAATTTAAAAGTTAGAAACCCTTTAAAATCAATTTTTAAAATTTTTATATTTCAAGTTTTTAAATTTTCAAAGGTTGTGTTTCCAAATTTAAAGCAAATAATATCACATATCAATTGCAAACTCAGAGACTTGGAGAATTCTAAAAGCAGTTATGTGCTTTGTTAATCAAAATGATTTACATATAAAAGATGATATCATGTGCTCTGAGTTTTAGCCATTATTGCAGCGTATATCCTGTTACTGCAATAGTGTACACATTCTTGTTCTTCAAAGAATTTTTTCTACAGATTAGTTGTAGTAACCTTGTTTTTCAAGAGATAACAACAAAATTTTAAAGTATTCTGTTAGAAATAATTAAATCTTAATTGCAAAACATTTATGTTTCAGAATATAGACGTATTTTCAAAGCCTCCTTCCATTTGTTTCTCCTAATCCGCCTTTCTCTTTCGCCAAATCCGCTGTAATTTGTAACGGTATGTCCATCATATGTTGTTTTCTGGATGTTGTGCATTATACTATTAGAATTCTCATGCAAGTCAGAAAGTCCTCCTCCTCTTCTTCTTCATTATTATTGCCTCAATTTCATTTTTTATATTACCTAAGAAACTGAATCTATCACAACTCCATACTCTATTTTCAATTATATCTTTCACCAAACACTTTTCTCCCCTTACCCTCATCAGTTTGTGCATATATCAGTTGTATTGCAACCATTGCAAATACTGGTTTATTTTCCTCTATCCAATTCTTTCTCATCATTGCTTCTGCTAGTTGTTTTATAAATGTATATGTTTCAGGCTACTTATAGCCTGATTAAGTGAGACCTGTATGTATTGTGTGCTATGCTATAGTTTTTTTTACTATATATTGTGTACACACTGGATGGGCAAGTTATAAAATCAAATTATAAAGATATTTCATCATGTCATTCTCTCATTTACCCTTTTCTATTCTAAAAAAACAACTTAGGTAGCCTTCATCTTATATTTAGTAAGATTGTTTCACCAAGTCAGCTGAGCTCATATCGTTATCATTTATTAACTGAATATATGCTGAAAATGTTCGCTTAATTTAGTTAATTTTCAAACCATCAAATACGTGTGTTACATGTCATGAGAATGAGGTGACGCTTTTCGGAATTAGTTATATACTGTGATCCATTAGTCTTCAAGATAAAAAAAACTTCTCGCGTTGATCACATTACCATTTAGAAATGTAATTTGCAGAAGTTAGGTGAGGCTTGAATATCTTATTGTACATGCTACAGACATGGACAATCAAGGCAGTATTTTATAACTTAGCAGCCTCGGTAATGCATACAGCTCTTTGTTTTGTGTAAATAGAAAAATGCATGGAATCATAAAATATTACTTATATCTTCTTTCCGTGAATAGTGGAAATTGAATCTCTTTCAGTTAATCAGTACTTTAATTTGTTCGACTAAATCATATAGATGAATCATGGCTGGTGCCTAACTGAAAATATATATAGCTAAAACATTTGTTTGCATATATAATTATCAACACTTTGATTTTATCTAGAGTTGATTCCAAGGATGACAAAATTCTATAAAATCAGAATTCATCAAAGTTTTATAATTTGAAGATGCTCATTTATCTTAGTACAATCTTAATGATACTAACTTAGTAACTTTTGATACAATAAAATAAGAAATCAGTTTTGAATCATAGAAGAATGACAATAATAGAATCTGATCATAAATGAACGACTGAACAATGTAAAGATAATTATATTTATGTTGTCCTTTTTCTCTATTCTATTTCCCAATCCCTATGCCGTAGCCGCTCCTTTCGATCATTTTTCTTCGATCCATTTTTCCTTTAGAAGGTTTGTAGTTGTTAAAATAGTAATTGTAAAATGTGTTTTTTGATCATTTAGAGAGTTTTTGGCCCCGTCTGACAAGTATTGTATATGATCGTTATATGGATATTCGTTTTTTAATAGAACGGACATCTATATTCATCTGATACAATATTTGTCGGATTTGTCCCTGTATTGGACAAGCTACAAACACAATAAAGTAATTGCATTTTATAAATCATTTCATTTTAAACGGTTTACAAAATTTCGACAGCACTTCCTTTTTGTTCCCTGTGTACACGCATTTGTGTACGATACAGGGAACAAAAGGGAAGTGCTGCCGAAATTTTGTTAAATCGTTTAATCTGAAATGATTTATAAAATGTAATTACATTATTGTGTTTGTAGTGGGAAGTAGGATGACCGACCATCAAATTTAAAAAAACATATGATTTTTTGTTCGTTTACCATGTAAATAATTATAGTCGTTGATTTTGAACATTTGATTGATTTGGATTTGGATAGCATCTCTAATAATTGTATTTTAAATTGAATATCTATTTAATAGATTTAATAGTTTTATTTAACAGTTTTTGAATAATAAATAGTAATAATAAATTCGATTTTGAAATTCAATTGCAACAATTAACAACTAAATTAAATAAAAAAGCAAATATGTGGGTTGCTTCGTGTATTAAAAAAATCATGTTAAATTATATTTGCAGCTTTTTAGTTTAGACTTGAAATGGTAAATTAAAATAATGGTTCGTTATATTTGCAGCTTTTTAAATCTTGCTAATGTCGAAGTCTTCGTCGAGAGAGTGGATTAGAATTCGACATAGAAATAATAATGAATATATACAAGGAGTTCGAAATTTTATGGAGTTCGTTAAGTGTCATTCACCACCGGACTTCGAACTATGCAGTTGTCCTTGCATAAAGTGTAGAAACTCAAAAAAGTTGCATTTTAATACAGTAGAGAAACACTTGATTGTTTATGGTATGGATCCAATATATGATGAATGGGTTTTTCATGATGAGAGAAGCGACAATGACACAGTGGTCAATCCCATGCGACATGTCAATTATGAGGCTTACAACTCTAACCAATTTCAAGAGCAAAACCACGTAGGAGATGCACTTGGAGACCTTGTTGATGATGCATATGGAGTGTATGATAGCGTAGGACTTGGTGATGGTAACCATTGGAAAAAATACCAGGAGTACAAAAGAAGAGCAAATGAAAAATTATACCCTTCTTGCGAAGATGGTCTTACAACATTAAGTGTTATGGTAGAGCTTCATAATTTGAAAAAAGATTTTAATTGGTCAGGAAATAGTATGACCGAGTTGTTGAAGCGATTGAAACGATGGCTTCCAAAGGAAAATACGATACCAGAGAAGTACTCGACAATGAAGCAAATTTTAAAAGATTTGGGAATGAAAGCAGAGTGTATACATGCTTGTGAAAATGATTGCATGTTGTTTTGGAAGGAGCATAGTAATGCATTGGAATGCCCTCATTGTCACACTTCAAGATTTAAAACTAAAATTCAAGGAGAAGTGGTAAAAATCACAAAACAACCTCGAAAAGTTTTGAAATATTTCCCAATAACTCCGAGATTAACAAGGTTGTACACTATACCATGGATAGCTCGAAAAATGTTATGGCATAGTGAAGCAAAACCTTGTTGGAATTACATGCGTCATCCTATTGACTCGGCAGAATGGAGATCGTTCAAGAACAAGTGGCCAGAGTTTGGTAGAAATGGACGAAATGTTTGGCTTGGTATTGCTACCGACGGGTTCAATCCTAGTACAACCCAGTCTAATAGTTATAGTTGTTGGCCTGTTTATACGGTTCCTTATAACTTACCGCCATCACTATGCATGAAACCAGAGTTTCAAATGTTGTGCTTGTTAATTCCTGGACCAAGAGCACCAAGTCAAGATATTGATGTGTATTTGGAGCCTCTTGTGGATGAGATGAAGCAGCTATGGGTAGAAGGAGTGTCTGCATTTGACATGGACAAAAAAGAGCATTTCACTTTGAGAGCAATGTTATTATGGGGAATACATGATTTACCTGCATTTGGTAATTTATCTGGTTGTGTAACACATGGTTATAAAGCATGCCCAATTTGTGGTGTGGAGACTGAATCGGAACGTATCGGTAATAAGATAGTTTATACGAAGTATAGAAGATTTTTGAAGAATGGTCATCCATATAGGGCACTGAAACATGGATGGTATAAGTGCATAGAGGATAAGGAACCTCCAACACGATTGACAGGATCAACACTTGTAGAAAAGCTTGCTCATATCAATTATGTACCAGGTAAAATACCAAAAAACAGAAAGCGCGTGGTAAATGATGTTGATCCTGATGATGAATATTATGTTAATGAAAAAGTCGATGATGAAAGACCAGCATGGTATAAAAAGTCGATTCTTTTTACCTTAGAGTATTGGAGTAGTCATAAAGTACGACATACTATTGATGTGATGCACACCGAGAAGAATGTATCGGAGCATTTTATTAATTTATTGTTTGATAGAAGCAAACAATCTCCCAAATTTGCATTCGATAAAACATACAAAATTCGCTGTTGTCAAGTCCTAAAAGAGGTAAAACTTCCTTCTTGCTTTGGGACTAAGTTAAGCAACTTAGTAAATATTCAACCACCTGGTTTGAATATTAGAAAGTCATATGACTATCATGTTATTATCCAGTATTTTCTGCCTATTATGGTGCAACATGCATATCCAAAGCATCGTGACTTAAGACGTGCAATATTACAAGTATGCTTGTATTTCAATATTATTTGTTCGAAGGTTTTAGTTCGAGAGCATGTCCAAGCTGCCAAAGATATGATTGCTGAGGCATTGTGTGTATTGGTGCATTATTTTCCTTCTCAATTCTTTGATATAAGTATACATCTAATGGTGCATTTAGCTGATCAAGCATTGCTATGTGGACCAGTTAGCTATATATGGATGTATCCATTTGAAAGGTACACTATTTTTTCGTATAATAATTGCACGATCTATTCAATAAATGTAATTTTTTTTAGAGCTATGAAGGAGTGTAAGAACATACCAAGCAATAAGCGTTACGTGGAGGGATCAATTTCTGAAGCATATCTTATTTCAGAATCTGTTAGATATGCCATGGAATATATGCCAAATCCATGTACCGGTAATCATAGCTGTAAACAAGCACCGTTTTTAGATGAGAACGGAGATGATACTTATGAACGTTCCATCATCGAGGGTAAAATTATCAAGCTATCTGGCGTGCAACGTACGCAAATTCGAAGGTGGATACTCTTTAGGATGGACATCCCAGACCGAGATGATTATTATAGGTTTGTATTTTTTTGATACGTTATTAAATCTAATTTCGATATTTACTTAAACTACAACATTTTTAATTGTAGTGAATATCGATCATTGTTAGAAGATGTTCAACGGAGTAAAAAAAAGCACCACACAAGGACAGAAGTTGTAGTACAAACTGAATTTATTGATTGGTTGCACAAGAAGGTTTGTTAGATTTTACAAAGCTCATATTTCAATAATAAAATTTATACTATTTAACTTATTTAAATGAATTTGGCAGTTACTAGAAGAAAAATGCATGAATTCAGTGTTATGGTATTATGTTAGTGGACCAACGTGGGAAGCCAAAACTCACCTTAAGTATAGAATCAATGGCTATGTATTCTCTCCACAGCACTATGATGACACCCTTTCAACACAAGATAGTGGTGTTTGTATGGATGCTATTACAACATTTATAGCAAGTGCAAAAGATTTAAATCCTACAGATGATGACGCTACTTGGTATGGTATTATTAAAGAGATCATTGAAGTTGATTATTATGAATTTCAACATGTAGTGTTCTATTGCGAGTGGGTCAATATTGCTGACAAAATACATGGTTGTAAGATTTGTTCAGATTCTAATTTGTTGATGGTGAATCTTAACAAACTTAAAAGCAGTGATGGGGAGTATGATGAGCCTGTCATTCTTGCGTCAGAAGCAAGTCAAGTTTTTTACATAAAAGACATACAAAATCCCGATTGGTCTGTTGTACGACGTTCACCTAAACGTTTGACCGATAGCGTGGATGATTACAAGATGCCAACAAACTTTCAATCAACTTTAAATGAGCAACCTAATTTAGTAGCGTTGTCAAAATGTATTGAAGTCAAATAGATGAATGTATTATGGTTTTCTCTATGTGATAAATTGCAACAAGTGCATCGTTTTGGTTGAAGCTGAATAATTTGTGCTGCTATTTTTTATCTACTTTCATTTAATATTTGCAAAACCAGATCCTTTGAGGTTTAATGCAGGTAATTCAAAGCCTTCTCCATTCAGGTAAACTGTGCAGCGATATACCGTATTCAATTATTTACAGTTGGAAAAAAAATGAAAATGAGTAAATTTACCTGCTTGCAGTTCGTTCAGTTTGTACAGTCACTTTGTTTCCTGCATCAGGCATAACATTCATGACTTCCATCTGGTTCTGTAAAAGGAAGTTAAATTTTTTAACACAGCACGAAAAATGTATCACAAATTAATGTGAATCCTGGAATTGTATATTTTTTTAAGCCTAAGCCAGGTATGCACAATATATTATTGAGTAGCATATCCCTGTAAAAGAGACTTGGTAAATGTTGAGTACAAATACTAATGTCTTTCAATGCAGACAAATCAACTGATGTGCCTGATCAATTGGATACAATCTATCTTTTGTGTAATATATGCATAGCTTACCTTATTTAGGGTGTACACGTGCAGTTCGAACCTCTGCTATGCACATGGTGTTCTCGATTATAATACGTCAATTAAATAGTACTTTAGTGTAAAATAGTTATAGTTCTTTGTTTATTTTCATAGCTTAATTTGTAAACTTTCCTTCACTTGTAACCAAAAGCACATTTAGAGCATCCGTATAAGAATTAATTAAACTTGTAACCAAAATTTTCACTGATGCTATTGTCTGAAGTTTATAGTCTGCACATTTGAACTTCTAACGAAAGCATGGAAAATACTAGCACCACTTGCGCCAGACCTGCTAACAAATACTTTTAGAAACATGTTATCTTGGGATACTGAGAAGTTGGTGTTGCAAGCAGGTAATACCATGTTTTATTCTGAAAATGACAAGTCTGACAGTTTTTTCTTCTTTTTCTGCTGCACAGTTTACTTTTTATGCTGAATAAGTTTCCTTTTCCTCGTGGGCCTTCCTTTTTACCCTTTTCGACTTAAACCAGTGACCTGCCACTCAGTCAAACTTTCATTTATTTGGACCTCGTCTTCCTGGAACCGTGTAAGTCTTCCTGGAACCGTGTAAGTCATTCAATGTTTTCTTTCATTGTCTTGTTCTTTGTTATATATTTGGATACTGTGAAGTATATATTTGTATATATGCAGAATGTCGGCTAGTTGCAGCAATCCATCGCAACATATAGCAGAAAGCATAGAAGAAGATATTCCTCCTCCTCCTCCAAACAAAAAATACTCAATAATTGTTGAAATGGATGGTGCAAAAGGTAAAGACTCATCAAAGTGGGCATCCCGTTGTGGCGTTTTGATTCGGAGGCATATTCCTATTAACAACGATGATTGGAGGAAAGTGGATATGTTTTACAAAAACAATTTATGGAAAGCGCTTATGGTATTTTACTTTATCCTTTATAGAAAACAACCTTTACTCTTGTGCCTACTTTCTAGAATTCTTAGACAAACATCCCAAAGGACAACATCCCAAAGGACAACATCCCGAAGGACAAATACGTCGCAATCGACAAATACGTCTCTTAGACAAACGTCCCAAAGGACAAATGACCCGAAGGTCCAGTAGTGGCAAATATGTCTCTTAGATAAATGTGTCACAAACTTTCGGATAGGAACCCAAACAGTGTTAACGCGTGTCCCATACCACACGTTCGCACTAAACGGTTTACTAACCGCTAGTAAATTTCACACTCAAAGCAGTAAAAAGTTTACCTCATCTCATCGGTAAACTCGACCCGCGGGTCAAAACGATCAAACGGACAAGTCGAGAAATAACCGATAAGATAAACGCACATGTCCCATACTACGTGTTTTACCAAACCATTTAATTCTCCTTCTCATTCGCTCGAATAGTGCAAAAACGTGTATTTTATACATAAAATAATTTACTTGAGAAAACAAGCTTTTAATACCAATTTTGAAATTCATATTTGGATTAAATTTGAATTTAATTTGAATTGAATTCGAATATAAATTTGAGTGATTTACCATGACACCCCACCCCGAGACCCACATTAACAAAGAGTATTACTGGGTAATATTGTCTGCTAATGCGGAGAATAGGGCTAGTTAGGAGCGACCATCTATAGTCTTGTCTTAAATATCTATTGAATACGTCGATTAGTGCTCTATATTTTTTTCCTTTCTTAAGTGGATCGACATATCCAATAAATGCTTAGTACAAAACTACATGTAGCTATAGGATCTATCAGAACAAAATACAATAACTCAAATGCATAACACATCACAGAACAGCAAATAGATATATATACATATATACTGATACATCCCAATACAATACAAATAATACATCATAAGTGGTATGACGACCACAATATACACACGATTCAAAATAATATACATATCAGAGTAGCGACAAAATGACTACAACAAAGAGGGCTAGCAGATAGGTCCATGCGAAAGCAGAATTGGCTAAGTCCATAAGGATACCTAACCTAAAACACCTTGGCCTGACCCGAGTATAAAATACACGGGTCAGTCTAGCTAAAAAATCAGTTTATAAGGATAAGGGGTAATATGAGCATAAGGCAAGGTGATAAACTACTCAAAAGAGTATATACAATTCAACACATATGGTTACTTCAAGTGAAATAGTTAAGTAAGGATAGTTACTTTATGTGGTATAAGATATCACAAAGCATGAGCACAATCTCAAAGAGATGAAACTCTAAAACAAAACTTCAATAAAAGTGCGCCTCATATCATCGGCGTTTCTCAAAACATCAAATATGGTTTCGGGGGTAAATCCCAAACCCGCCATATTGGCAAACCCAAAAACATACTCAAAGAGATCCCATCTCAAAACATGCCACAAGGCAATCAAATATACTCTCTAACATAGGATAATATAATCTCAAATAAACTCCAAAAGGCAGATCTCATGTAATAACGCCAGTAGGCAAATCTCAATAATAACGCCAAGGCAAATCCTAAATAATGCCAGTGTAGGCAATTCAAATCTCAAAAATAGAACTCCCAAGAGTTCAAATTTCCAAAAGGTAATCGCAACAAATATATATAATGGTTCAAAGGACCAATTCCAGAAAGGGGCGATACACTAGGGAATATAGTTAAAGAAATCATCTCAAAGATATAGCACGTGCTTATGGCCGAAGCCGGCCAAGTACCGTTCTCCCAAAATAAGGCGCCACGTCTCTTAGACAAACATCCCGAAGGACAAATAAATACGTCTCTTAGACAAACATCTCGAAGGACAAATATGTCGCAATGACAAACGTCTCTTAGACAAACATCCCAAAGGACAAATGACCCGAAGGTCCGGTACTAGCAAATACGTCTCTTAGACAAATGTGTCACAAACTTTCGGATAGGAACTCGAACAGTGTTAATGTGTGTCACATACCACACGTTCGCACTAAACGATTTACTAACTGCTAGTAAATTTCACACTCAAAGCAGTAAAAAGTTTACCTCATCTCATCGGTAAACTCGACCCGAAGGTCAAAACGATCAAATGGATTAAACTTGTAAATTACGATTAAATCTAGATTTATCACACTTATAAACGTGATAGATATGAAATTTCCCACGTTTATAACCGTGATTCATCATTCTCACGCTTATAACCGTGAGTAAACACTATAACTCTCACGCTTATAACCGTGAGCAATACCCAAAATTATCACGGTTATAAGCGTTATTTTTTCTGTGATAATATTTGCCCACGCCACTTGGGACAACGCTTATAACCGTGAGTAATTTAATTTATCACGGTTATAAGTGTGATAAAATGGCCTTTTTGGTGTTGTGTAATCAGATCTTATATAATAGGCTGCGGGTTGCTTTATGCATGTGTATGGTTTCTGAAACAATAGTGTTGTATATATTGGTTTGTTGTTTATATATTTACAAAAGAAGAGAATATATATAATATAATATGTGTGTTATAACCTATGCTGTTACGAAGTTTGTAAGTTTGCCGAGTCCATATATATAAGCATAAGCTTAAAATATATTAGTGTATTATATGATAGTTTATAATGGTATGTTATATTTTATACTATACTTGATTTCAAAAGTAGTATGTATGGCTTTAGTTATATATATGTGTGCTGTAAAAGATATAATATTGATTTCATGCATCAGATTGTTAAAAATTTATATGGGTCAGTTATACATATATTTAATTCTGTAGGTTTATATACATAGAAGCTATTATAAGTTGTATTTATTTATAGTAAGTTGCAGTGTATTTTATAAAAGAAGCATACTTTTATTTGTTGTAGGTCTACAGTATATACTATTATAAATCTGAGGCTTATACATTAGTTTACATATAAAGTTTATAAGTTTAAATATATATAGGTGTGTGTTTACAACAACTAATAACTATATGGTTAAAGTAAAATTTGATGTGTTTAGAATATATGGTTTTGGTTTCGAATATATATATAAAGATTTTGTTTAAGTATGTTTTAAATTTGATATTGGGTTGAAATTTTGTATGAAGATTCTGTTTTAATCGGGTTAAAGTTTAATTTTTGATTTGATGATATATATATATATATATCTTATTTTAAATATATGTTTAGAATTGGTTTTAGAGAAACTTTATTTATGTTCTAGTTATATCAAGATGGTTCTAACTCGTTTCATCAATTCTTATCTATCAGCTTTGTCGGATTCGTACCAATCTAGATTTGCTTCGAAATCCGTGCTTGGATTCATAACTCATATCATTATGTTCTTTCTCTAGCCTCGAAAGGTGAGCAATCACTCACGATTAATGTTCTTTTATTTATTAAATTTGTTTTCAATTGAAACGACAATTGAAATATGCTGCTGTAGTTATTTACACTGTTATATATGCTATTACCTGTATCAGTTCACCTGTGACATCTGACACCATTATCTGTTATTTATGAAATGATGATCAAGTTTGGTTGGTAAATGATTGATTGTTTGATGTTGATATTGGACGTTAAAATTTTTAATGTAGGAAGTGATAAAAATATGAAATTAATTCTTTGACGTAGGATAGTTAGATTCGATACATGTGTTAATTGATGTCATTTGCATAATATGACCCCTTTAAATGTTAAATAAATTGACACGTAGAAATAGTGTTAACTACACCTTGAACCATTGAATGTACGTTGTGTAAATTGTTGTAGTGTAGAATTGAATAATGTATGACAAATGAAGAACCGCATAAAATATTAGTGCAATAATATTTAATCTACATGAAATGATAGTGTAGAGTCTAGAAATAATTATATTAATTTGCACAAACAACAATGTAAATTAATACGATTATTTCGGGATTATTTGAATTAATTATTGGATTGATATTGATTGTTGTTATTGCTTGTTTATTTACTTTAACACCCTCCCTGTTATCACACTGCAAGTTCCCTTTGCTATGCTTTGATTTTTGAATTGTAATGGAATCGGGTTGAAATGATAAATACCCAAATTAAACTTTGACCTAGGATAGAGAATTAAATAAAAATCGATTGGTCAATAATTTGATTTAAAAATAAAATAAATATTTTATTTGAATAAATAATATGGTTTTGAAACGAAGTTGGAAGTTGAATTTTTATGAAGGAAATGTTAATATTTAATAATCTGAATCAAATATTAACATAGTAGTTGATGAACGAACGTTGTTCTAAAATTTATCATTTAATAATTAAATTTGGAATGATTAATGATTGAGTTTTGAAATTAGTTAATAATTAAGTTAAATAAAATTGAACCTCTTGAATTAGTGAAATTTAATTCTTTATTAAATGAGCTTTGAAATTGTAATTAAGTAAATAAATAAGTGAAATTGAATTTCTTTAACAAGAAATTGAAATGTGATTTATTGAAGTTAATGTAAGACTTGTAATTTAAAGAATTGATTTGACGAATCTAATTCAATTAAATTTGAAGTTTTGATATAATGAAGTTGAACTTAAGTAATTGATTTAATGAATTGGAAATAAAATAGAAATTGTTTTGAAGGATAAATTTACTTAACGAATATTGAATGAAATCGATAAATGAGCTTAAATTGATTTGAATGTAGATTAAATCATTTTAAATGATTTCAGAATGAAACTTATATACGAATTTATATTTGAATTGTTTTAAATAGAAATTGAAATTGAATTATAAGATTTTGAAATTATGAATGTGAAAGTTTTGAAACGTAAATTATGGAAATTGATTTAGGAAGAGAAATGAAATGTTGGTTTACAAATTCTAATTGAAATTGTAATTGATTTGGTTTTCGAAATATATTAAACGACCAATCGGTGTAATAATTACGAAAGTTATTAAAGAGACCGGAATTGGTTAGGGACATACTCACTGTCTAAACCAAAAACCACTTTAATAACTACACGCGGAGTGTGATCCAGAATGAAGTGGTTGGAATGATGTACGTGATGACTGAAGAATGAGAACGATAATGGATAGCCTTGACACTTGTGTCAAATTGGAAATGACTAAAACAGGAGCCGTGCCGGGCCAAATGGGGTCAGCTACCTCGAGCGAACACACTTCTTCGAAAACTACTCATTACTTGTTGTCGATTGATGCACCCTTGATTTGGGAGTGTTGTTTCGCGGTGTTGCGATCGCTGCGGCGATGCGTTCTCACCAGTCCGGATCAGGTAAACGGTAGTTTCACTACCTTGGGTATTGCCTCATGTGCCTTGTCATACTTGTATCCCTATATACGCGACCACTACGAATTTGTTTTGTGTTATACCTATGGAGTACTCCCTGATATCCCACTAGTTTACGGTGGAGTTTACAGTGCTGTATAGACTATAACACTTATATAAAATGTGTTAAGAGGGATAATGGTAACGCCTTAACACTATTTTGATACTTTATATTACTGATAGGCATTATCTATTTACCGTACACTACTACATAGTAGATAGTTTAACGGATCCTTAAAGGATGGTTATTCCAAACATCCTTTGAGTTACTTGTATTTCGATTGTTATTTCACTTGAGTTGGATTTATTGATATAAGAATGTTAATCCTGACTCGAGTGTTTTGTGTTTTGATTTATGCTCGGGTCAGACCGAGTGCACCAGTATTCGAGACTCACCTTTGGAGTTGGAGCTTCGCTTGGAGATCTAGCTATCTATCCAGTTTCAGATATCCAATTGATTCTAGTGATGTATTCTGATATTGTATTTGATTATTGTATTCGAGACATCTGTTGTACCTTATTTAACTCTGATATGTATATAGTAGCTTCATGAACTACTATTTTTATTTTCGCTGCATTATTACTCTGTGTTTGTGATCTGTGATTATTTATTTACTGGATATGCTCAGTTTTGCCAAATTTAAATTAACAATTCGGTATTTTGAATTATTCAAGTCCGACATCTGCGGATGCGAATAGTCCAAAATAGCGGGTCGTTACAGAATATGTCAGTAGCAGTTTGAAAATTGCAGTAAAGTTAATCAACATGATGAACAAGTAGCATTGGTCAAGAAATATAGAATATCAAGCCGTGGAAAATTATCAGGTGCAAGATGAAAGAACACGAATTAAACAAGTCAAAGTCCAGTTTACGTGTCGCAAGTTTACGTGTGTAAGCGTCTGACTACTTAATTTCTAGTAGAAACCTTAGGGGCAGCACGTAGACAGGGTTTTGTCGAAGCTGGGTAAATTTGTGTGTGATCTCTTCTGCATTATTTACTGTTATTATTTTTATTTCCACATTAATTTTTATTAGTATCACCCTATTCACCCCCCCTCTAGGGTGAAAACGATCCTACAAGTGGTATCAGAGCAAGGATTAATAGCATAGATGTTTAAACCTAGTTGCAAACCTAGCAAGAGCGAGTCCAATATTATTCCCCCTATTTTTGATGGAATAGATTTTTAAATTGGAAATTAAAAATGGAATTTTATTTAAAATCTGTTAATTTTAAATGTTGGGATATTATTGAAAATGGATGTGATATAGTAGACAAGAAAAATACTTCGATTAATACTCTTGCTATGCATATACTATATTCTCATATTAATCAAGATAATTTTAACCATATTTCTCATTGTTAAAGTGCACAAGAAATCTGAAATATTTTTGTTGCAATATAAGGTGCAAAAGTCAATAACGGTGAGAAATCCTCCACAATCGACTCGGTTATAGAAACGTGCTTGACAAGATTTGCAAAAGACAGTATTGATGAAGATTCAATAGCGGATGAGATAAGTGATCTTTCATTCAATGATTTAGTTCTCTTGTGCCGAAAATTAATTGAAAATAATGAAACTCTTGAGATGAAAAATAATAAGTTGAAAAGGGAACAATCTAAACTACGTTAGAAAAGTAATGATTTGGAAAATGAGCTTAAAAATATTAAGAAAAATAAAAAATTCTAATTGCAAAAGGTGTTTGGACTATGAAAAAGAATTTGTCTGTTTTCATGAAAACTTTCAAAAGTTAGAAAATGAAATTTTAATTCGAGAGAAAAACAAAACTGAGTTGATTTGTAAAAATAATATTTTGCAAAAAGAGTTGGATAGTTTTAAGAGGTCGGAAAGTTCTAAATGTGTGATTTTTGAAAAGAAATTAAATGAGGTCAACGAAAATTTCAAAACCTTAAAAAAGAGAACGTGATTTTGAGCAAATCAGAAATTATTCGATTAAATCACGAGTTTGAAAAGGAAATTGAAAAAATCAAGGATTTTGAAAAAATTGAATCAAAAAAACTCCAACTCTTTGAAACTGAGATGTTAGAAATTATGACTAAAATTAGAGAGCTTGAAAATGAAAATATGAGCTTGAAAATGAAAAATTTGAAAAGAGAAATAATACCATTAGTTGTTGTTCGATAAATGAAAATAAACATTTAAAATCCAAAGTTAATAAACTTGAGTTGATTACTCGGAAATTTTTCACTAGAGAAAAATCATTTAATATGCTCTTAGAAAATCAACTCTTCGTGAATAAAAGGAAAGGATTTGGATTTGCGAAAGTGTCAAAATATGAACAAACGACTAATAACACTGTTAAGGGGAAAAGTGTGATACCCAAATGCATAAAGTATGGAAATATTGGTCATGGCAAGAATAATTGTCAAAATATATACAAACACAAAACCGTTAAACAAGTATGGATTCCAAAAGGTACGAATATAAATGGTTTGAAATTTAAAAAAATTTGGATTCCCAAGGGTATAATTGTAAATGCTAACGGTTTGTTATATAGACAAATTTGGATACCAAAGATTTCAAAAGATAATAATAGTGGTCCTACATCCTTAATTAGACCACTTGCCTTCTCCAAATTTAGACACATAAGTGGATTAAGGAACAAATTTGATGGAAATAGATTTCGAGTTGTTCTAGGTGATTGATAAACTAAAATTTAAATGTTCCTTAGCCTGTAAAGATTAGATGGAGATCATCACATTTCGGATATCACGGAATCGAAGGAAAGTGAGGTATGATCTCTTAACACAATTTTGTTCACATATTGTTAATTATGTTTTCATCGACATTGTTGAAGTATTTCTGCCATATCTTGACTTTGATTTTTGAAATTCTTGAAGTTCTAGAAAGCTAACCGATAATGCTACAACTTTTCTGTTTTTAGCTTTTATTGATTCACTTTGGAATGTCATGAAAAACTGCTTTGACGATTTTTTTTGAATGTGTGTTTTTGCTCAATATAGATTACTTTACTTGTGCTTGATATAAATGGACGTGCTGAAAATAAAAAAAACAATTCAAGTGTTGAGGAGTACACGTTTTTCTTATATACCACTATATATCACCATGAATACCATAAATGCAAGTGGTATCTGATATTATCTCATGTTGCAATCATTTTTGCAATTATTTAATTATTTATATTGATTTTCAACTAGAAGTCATTTTCACAAAACCCCCCTTACAGAAAATTAATTTTCACTTATGTTAATTTTTGAAACTTGTATTTTCATCATGATAAAAATACTCTAGTTTATTTCCGTAAGAGATTTACTCTAGAAAAGATAATCATTGACTAATCGAATCTTTTGGAACTTATCAAAATTATTATAGTGCTTGAAAAGTGATAGATAGTGATTAAAATATATTTCATAACAAGAGGAGGTATAATTTTATAATTTCATGAAAATTAAAAAAAAATTATAATATTTTAGATTAGTACTTATTCCACGATCATTTCTATCACTTTCACCTTTCTGTCAATCCATACATCATAATATAGTGTACAGAATTTGGTATTTCAAAATAAGGAAATATTTTTTTGTAAAATAATTACATCCTAAAGTATTCAGTCTCATTTAAAAGTCCTCGTGGTTATGCATAGGTGAATTAGTTCAATTTCTATATATGGGCTTCCATTCTCATTTAAAAGTCCGCGGTTATGCATGGATGTAAAGCATATAAGAAAGGGATAAATATCAAGTATATTCTAATCTCATTTAAAAGTCCTCACGGTTATGCATGGTTAGAAAATACTTGACATATTTTTTTTTAAAAAGGGTAACTACTAACCTCATTTAAAAGTCCTAACGGATATGCATGGTTAGTAAGTGCTTTACATTTTTTTGTATAATATTTAAAAAGAGAAAATGCACAAATTATTCCTTTATTGAAAATATCAAACTCTTGTCACTATATAAAATTTTCCACAATCCTACCTTTTCTCTAAAGTGGAGTTTGTTTCTAATTAATAAAATATTATGATTTTTGTATGATTAATTGGAATTTGAAATTAATATTTCCCTCATGATTTGATTTTATATTTTTAATCAAAATCGTAGCTATTTCAATTACTATTATTATTTTTTATGAAATCAAAAGGGGGGGAGAGGTTAAGATTTTGATTTTTGAGCAGTATTCTTACTAATATTCGAGAGTGTTTTTACTCAAAGTTATTATTAATTAATTTTTTAGTTTTAACTACACACATCTGTGTAGGAGGAGCTTTGTTGTAGGGGGAGCTTTCAAATAGGGAGAGCTAATAGAATTCATCAAAACCAAATACATTTAATAGAGTCAAAATCTTAATATATGTTTAGTTTCATCAAAAGGGGGAGATTGTAGAATATGCTAGTATATGATTTTTGTTTGATGATAATAAACATATATATATATATTCGTTTAAATGTATTTGTTATTGTACTATTTTATTTTTCACATAATTAAATAAATATTTGTTGAGTAAAATAAATAACTCAGAATTCATATTTAAACAAATATTTTATTCAGACAAATATTTTATTACAAATTCAAATAGTACAAATTTGAGCTCTCACTACATTTACACATTTTTCATTTACAATACAATTTCTATTACAACACAATTTTCAATATACAATTTTTCATACATGGTTCACCTCACTACATAATTCACTCAACACTCATATTTGATCTTCAACTCTGTTCCAGCTTGTATCCCGCATCTGAATTATCTGCAAAATAAACACTGACGCGGTAAAATTGAAAAAGAAATATTTTTGCAGTGTACAATGAAGTATGTGTTTGAAAATATTGTTTGCCTCAGTTATTTGGGTTGTTCGTCATCATATTCTTTTAAATCATAATACACGAACAACTTGTGACATGCACAGTGTATTAATGTACATGCCACAAGGCCGTGCACACCGATATACACTTGCTTGTTAAAATCGCAGGGATAGGTGAGCACAAGTTCAAACCCGAGCCATGGCTAGATTCAACTCAAGTGGAAATGCAAATAAAATCATAACAGCCTTGACCAAAAATTGAACATGAATAGAAAACAACAAAGTCGAGATAAAAATACCGCAGTCAAGTCTTTCAGAGGCTAACAAGTCAAGTTCATCATAAATACTTCAAGTGCAACCTTCATTCAAAATGGAATCAGACAATATGCACACATGGATGCAATCAACCAGCCAAAGTAATGGAGACCAGAACAACACAAATCAGAGGGGACAAAGCATAGTAGCAGAGCATGTGTACATGACCACACCAGACATGCTCAAGACCGCATGCTGTCACGTACCGAAATTTTCGACTTTCGAAAATTCGACATCGATACTCACTTTATCGACTGCCGAGCAATCGAGTGCCGGAAACTTCAATAGTGAGGGTTTTAAGAAAAAGAAGAAGTAGAAGAAGAAGAAGATAGAAGAAAAAGAGAAGAAAGAAAGAAGAAGAACAATAGAACAGAAAACAATATCAGAATCTTACACATCGCAGCGGAACAATATATAATAGATAAATGAATAATCTTTAAAACAAAGAACTATATCATTTTATATATACATCAATCATCAGAGTCAATATACAACAATGGACAGTTATATAACTTGTCCTCATACAGAATACACAGCGGAATAAATACTATCAGATACAAATACTACGTCTCGTCATCCAGCTTATCTCCAAAGCTCCATGATATCCATAATATCCTGATAATCTAACTCTAGACTGCCCGTGTGGAAATTGGTGGGCACCTAGAGTTTAGAAGGGAAACAATAAACTCCGAGTCAGTCATGGTGACTGGTGTGAGATCGTAAAACAGTTTTATCTTTAAAACAACAAGAAGATTTAAAGTCAATTCGCAATGCTTTTGGAAAATGAAACTACCATAAGACCTCCCACCACACACACAATGCAAACGCAGACTTGGAGGAGATTTCTTCTTATGTTAGTCAAAGATGCTTACTACGCAAAATCAAACCATTTTGGATATTATTATTAGTGCATAGTGGAAAACATTTTGAAAGTATAATATAAATCTTAGCCAGCATAGGTACCATTATATTATGCCTGCTATAGCTGCCTCCTGAGGAGACAGGTTATACAATTGAAATCGTAAAGGCTCGTGTTGTTTCTTTGGATTTCCAACAAATGGTCAGGCTAAGGAACTTCCTTTTCCACGATGGATACGTCCCTGGAATAGACGACCCAAGAAATAACCTAACATTACGGTTAGATCTCTGCCAACACAAGGCCGGGTTACCTCTGCAAAAGTAGGTAACTACTGACACGCGTATGCCATCCCCCGATCGTCACCGATCTTCCCGAGAATCCCCGATTCCAACAAACCACATAGTAAAAATAATGCAGTAACCACAGAGGTTAAGTATCTGGGCTCCATACCATGATACCACCTTTATCCAGAAGGAATGACATACACTAAGGGGCGCTACTCCCTAGAACCTTGCTGCATCCTTCCTGTTTTGACCATTTCCGGGGTGTGAGGCTCGACGAAGTCTCGTCCACAAAGCTACGCCTTCTACAAAGCCATGCTTCGGGTCAAACAAAATGATCAACCTATGATCACAAAGATATAAGATCAAACAAATGATCATATCGCAAATGATCAAACACTGATCATTTCACAGCAACACTCAGTATGCCACGTTACCAAATTGGGAGTATATCGCTGATAAATTTCAACTACATAACCTCTGAGCTCGTACGTCTCATAGAAGGGTGTTAAGCTAAGAGAATAAATTCTCCGCCACCAACAGAAATGTATTTGAAAGAAATCAGCTTTATATCTCAAATTGTAACGTCAGACACACAATCCATACAAGTCTGTTCCGGGATCGAACAGAACCGAAGGCACTTCTCACGAAGCCCTTGCACATCCGGATAATTTTCTAATCACGTCCGGACTTCCCGTCACTAAGGGTGATAAAACCTCTAAATCGGAGATCAGCCGATGTAGAGTAACTCGACGGTAATCCTTCCGTTTTCAAAAATATCCGGTCTTCAACACCGGTCTTCGAATGCAATTCATAACGACGTATCACATATTCGGAATGGGTTATACGACCCCATGGTCCTTTCCCGGCTAACCCGAATAGTGAGCGATTATTCAAAAATAAGTGTGGCATTCAATTTCATCCAATTCACAACAAATACCTATCTAAAGGTAATTATCGATAGTCGGTTATTTAACTATCAATAAAGATGCGCAACATCATCAGATTCCAAAAAAATTTCCAAATTATTTCATCTTCAAAAATATCTTTTACTAGATATAGAATTTCCACACTTAATCATTTGAAAACAAATTTCAAATATTCACTTTTCAAATTATCTTTAAAAGATAAAGTTTCAAACCCTTCGTTTCATATTGGAAAAGCAATTCCATACTTATTTAAAATAAGTAATTCACAAAACTATTTATTTTCAACACTTGGAAAATATTCGTTATACTTAAATCAAATTAAGTATATATTTCATTCTTTAAGGAAATCTATTTTCTATAACAACATCAATTTGAGTCAAAACGAATGTTACGTAAAACATCGTTACGACGACTCAAAATCACTAGTATAGGGATTCGGATTTTAAGATAGGTATATATATAAATCCCAATACTACATAAAACATTTTCTTTCGAAAATCATTTACTATAACAACAGTGTTATAGTCCATCATTTCCTTATTTCTCGAAAACGTCTATTTCAACAATGAATGTTGAAATCTATGTATTCGATACTTAACACGTTTTAAAACATCTTTTAAAACAATTAACTTCATTTTTATAATATCGCTTTCCCAAAACAAATTCATTTTACTTAACAATATATTCACTGTCCAAAATCGTGAATATACTTCACTAACCCAATTTCAATATTCTCTACACAATTCATTTTAAAAGATTATCCACTGTCCAAAATCGTGGATATAATTCCCTTAATAACTTTCTATTTTAAATTCATCAAGTTTTGATTGATTTTCGAATTTATAAAACAACGTTTATAAATTCCATTTCTATTTTCTACAACAACTTCGATTTGTAAATCTCCTTTTTATTAACTTTTATAATTCACTTATCAAAATAAGTGATTTCGGATTTATAAACAACGTTTATAAATCGCATTTGTACTTTATAACGATTTCAACTTTTAAAAAGAATCATTTATGAACAAATTCGATCAATATTCCATTTAAAGGAAAAAATCCAATTTATAAGTAAATTACTTATAAATCCTTTATTCTACAACTTCATTCATTTTTAACTTCACAATATAAATCTATTAATTTCATTCACTTATGAAATCCATTTATACTTCTTTTTAACACTTATAAAAATTCGTTTTATAAGTCCAATATTTTGATTTATAAAATATCAATTTTATAAATCTTTTTATACACATCGTTATAGTTATTCAAAAATCCCAACTTAAACCATTTTATAAATAAATCAACTATTTGTTTCAAACATCACACTTTGGTTAAATTTCACCAAAAATCTTAACTTTTATAACTTTAAAATTTTAACGTTTTTAAATCAATTCAAAATTTCCATAAAACGTATATTTTCAAAAATCACTTTAAAATTCTTTTAAAGTAAAAGTCGTTATTTTTAACTTTTAAAACTGAATCCGATGATGCAACAGCATCAATTAGTCAATCATAACATTCAATATCATATATCAATATGATAACAGCATATACAACAAATATCTGCAAATAATAATATTGGTGAGGAATCCAGTTGGATCCCTCCAACCTGTTTCCCTGCATCCAAAGACGTTAGCACAATACCAATTCCACTTCGAGGTGGAATATCGCGGTATATGGGTTTTTGTAAAAATCCGCTTACTAACGGCGCAATAGGGTCTCATCCGCTATACGAGGCGGGAAATCATCAATCCAATATATACATATGCCAATATGTATATATTGCTATATATATATAGATATATCCTACTATATCTAATAGCACATCCAATAGCAATCATATCAAACAAACAATAACTGAAAATTCCACTTTCATTTTGAGTGAGAAAAATCTCACCTTAGCTTTTATTTTGCGATCCATTTTCCATTTCAATTTGGCTTGATTTCTCGATTTATAGACCTTGTATAAATATTATACAATCTCATTAATTTATAAATATTTGAATCAACTAGACAATTAAATCTTCATCTACTTATTTAATTAACTAAGCGTTTGGGTTTAAGCTAATAATTTGATTTTAAACAACTTTTTCTTTTTAATAAAATACCCTTTTAACAACTAAACAAAACTACTTCCAGAACATATTTTATTTTTTTAAAATCAAACAAGTAAATCAAAATGTATATACGTTCATAAAATTCATTTTTTTCTCATTTTGAAACTCCTGTTTAATTTCAAATCTTTATATATATATATATATATTCTGTTTACCCCTATATATGTGTATATATTCTAAATTAGAAACTGCATATAACATTTATTTTTCTAGATTAAAAATGGGATACCTCTCAGCAATTTGAATTCGAGCTTTAGCCCACTCGCGAAACCCCGAATCGCCTGCCGACGAACTTGCCGAAATCCACAACTTCACTGTGCCACCATCCCAGCCTCGTGAACACCTATAGCTACATCGACATCGTGTTCGAACTCACGGCAACCATACTGCTGAATCGCGACTGCTGCCGTACACCTGGCTTCGAGCCTTAATCGCCTTCGCGAATGACCTCATCACAGCGCGTGCTACCCTCCCCTGGTCGCGATTTCCAGTCGTCGCGACTTTTAACTCCACGGCGAATCAACTAACTGCTCGAGAGCTTCGCCTGAACGCTGCCGTCCCAAATCGAACGCCACGCCTATGTCGCCGCCTCGTCGCTAACAACCCTAGCTCGCGACTTCACAAAGTCGCCCAATACCACTGCTCGTCCTTCATGTGCAAGCTGCTATCGACACCCCCCTTCCCACACCAGAGTGCGAGAACTTCCTCTAGTGGCGGCGACTCACGCGGCCACCATTGATTTCGAAGCTGCTGTTAATTTGGGTGTAGAGGCTCGGTTTAAATTGAAATGGAGGAAGGGGATTTTTTTGAACGAGAATGAGAGAGAGAGGGAACTTAGTTTAATTTATCGCGTACAGATAGAAGATGGTTTGCACGATTTTCGTTCATGTTTTCTGGCGCGATTTTAGGCAGAAAGGAAGGAGAACGTGTTTGCCTTATCTCTTATGTCGGCAAGGTTTTAAATTTTAAAAATCTAAATTGAATTCAATTTAAATTTCAATGCGTTTTTATGTCGTACGCTCACGTAATAACTTCGAAAAATACGAAATTTGAAATCCGGTAATAATTTAATATTACGGACCCAATGGAACTGGTTTCGTCGAATTCCGAGACTGCGCCTCGGACGGCTATTTTTAAATATCGATTCGAACGATATAAATTCCAGAACTGAACAAAACAGTCTGAAATTAAATTATGAAGCTTCCGTTATCTTCAGTATCATCAAAATAAAATTTAAAAGCTTTTGAAATATTTTTCTTTAGCTTTAAATTGAAGATTCAAATTTTTGTTCAACTTTCAATAGATTAAATTTTAATATTTAATCGCCAAATTCAAAGTTATTTCGGGGATTCAAATTAAATCATCGTTCAAATATTTAAAATTAATTAAATATTTTCAATTTAATTTGTTCAAAATTATGGGTCGTTACAGACTTCCCCCTTAAAAGAATTTCGTCCTCGAAATTACAAGTTAGGAAAAATGGTCCTTAACTCGTCTACTATCTTTCACAATCCAATAGTTTTATCAATTTTTCGAAACAAATCTTTCTATTAAAGATTCGTTATCATTCAACTCGTTTTCCAACTTCAATTATAAGTTTCAAACAACATTGTTTAACTTCTCAATTCAAATTTAAATTTCAAATTCAAATTTAAACTTTCAAATTTTCTCAAAAATTTTCTAACGCCCTAAATTTTCGAAAAATTTCGCCATAACCTCCTTTGCGCGGCTAATACGGCACGACTACAAAACGTCCCTACGGACTCTCAGATTTCAAAAAGAAAAAGAAAAAGCCAAGCGGCTAAAGAAATAAGTCATCAAATCTCATATTCAAATTTAAATACATACCTTTTTCGAGCAATTCAAATTATCTTCGAAATCAAAATTCCAATTCCTTTTATAACACCTGTATGTCCTACTAGCCATAATATCTAGTTATACATTCAAACCATTTTGCCAATTCTATTACAAAATTTCCAATATAAATCGCTTATACATTTTTACTTCACTATTGAAGTTACATCCATTCAATTTTTCATTTCAATTCTCATTCGAATTCAATTCACAATTTCAATTTAATTTGGATTTAGTTTACTTCTGGATATTGAATTTCATCGATTAACTTTCATTTACAACTGCTTATTTTAGATTAGTTTCAATTACAAATTCATTACAAATTCTAATTCACTTTATTCAAATTTGTCTTAAACATTCAGTTTCAAATTTATTTTCAATTCACTATTTTGGTTTATAACCACTTATATTAAACTGGATTTCCAATAACATATGAATTTTAATCCATCTTTCAATTTACATTATTCAATTTAATTCATTTGCTTACGAATTCGAAATGAATTTCAACTTTCAATTTCATTTTCATTTAATTGATTCGCTTATACTTGCTTTGATTTAACTTCATTCTTTTAAGTTAAATTTATTCTACCAAAATTCAATTTGTATAGGTTATCAACTTACAATATTTCATAGTATTCCAGAGTCTTTTCAACATTTCAAAGCCATTTTGAAAACAATTCAAATTATCCTTTGAATTTCAAAAACAAAATCCAAATTTTTCCAACAACTTCCATTTAAAATAACTTGGCAGCAATTTCTCTTTTGGAAACCCGAAAATGAACACCGGTGATGTCGCGATCATCATCGGAGTTATTTTCCAGCGACCGAAAAGAGTTTAGAGCTTTCATCTCTCAAAATACTTTTCAAAACCTTTGAAATTCATTTTCAAATCAAAAAGTAATGTAAACTTTACAAATCTCCAAAATTTTCAAATTCTTTTCAAAACATTTCCAAAAACTTCTCTGGAATCCTGTTTTAAATTACAATTCACATTTATAATTTACATTCTCAAATTTCATTTGCATGTGAATTTATTTCTTAACTTTGGAGTTACGATTTCAATTTCTTATTCAATTTTAGTGATGATAATTCACTATTATTACTTCCTAACATCCATGCAACCATATACTATAGTACTTTATAGAAAAACATTTATTTTCTATACAAAAATAGTTTTGGGCAAAATTATCTCATTTACCCTATTTAAAACAATACTGTGCCGAATTGTTCTATACAAGTGTTTAGAGATCCCTATCGATAGAGTTGTACGGACAATACCGACCAGAATCCATATACCACTCAACAAACCAATCATCACAATATAAAACAATTTTTTATTCACTAACAAATACGCACTCGTATCTATTATTACACTCAACTCATTCTAGAGTACTACTGACTCTATCTCTAATGAGTAACACCCAACAGAGCAGGGTTGTCGCTTAACCATATGCTCTGATACCACGCTGTCACGTACCGAAATTTTCGACTTTCGAAAATTCGACATCGATACTCACTTTATCGACTGCCGAGCAATCGAGTGCCGGAAACTTCAATAGTGAGGGTTTTAAGAAAAAGAAAAAGTAGAAGAAGAAGAAGAAGATAGAAGAAAAAGAGAAGAAAGAAAGAAGAAGAACAATAGAACAGAAAACAATATCAGAATCTTACACATCGCAGCGGAACAATATATAATAGATAAATGAATAATCTTTAAAACAAAGAACTATATCATTTTATATATACATCAATCATCAGAGTCAATATACAACAATGGACAGTTATATAACTTGTCCTCATACAGAATACACAGCGGAATAAATACTATCAGATACAAATACTACGTCTCGGCATCCAGCTTATCTCCAAAGCTCCATGATATCCATAATATCCTGATAATCTAACTCTAGACTGCCCGTGTGGAAATTGGTGGGCACCCAGAGTTTAGAAGGGAAACAATAAACTCCGAGTCAGTCATGGTGACTGGTGTGAGATCGTAAAACAGTTTTATCTTTAAAACAACAAGAAGATTTAAAGTCAATTCGCAATGCTTTTGGAAAATGAAACTACCATAAGACCTCCCACCACACACACAATGCAAACGCAGACTTGGAGGAGATTTCTTCTTATGTTAGTCAAAGATGCTTACTACGCAAAATCAAACCATTTTGGATATTATTATTAGTGCATAGTGGAAAACATTTTGAAAGTATAATATAAATCTTAGCCAGCATAGGTACCATTATATTATGCCTGCTATAGCTGCCTCCTGAGGAGACAGGTTATACAATTGAAATCGTAAAGGCTCGTATTGTTTCTTTGGATTTCCAACAAATGGTCAGGCTAAGGAACTTCCTTTTCCACGATGGGTACGTCCCTGGAATAGACGACCCGAGAAATAACCTAACATTACGGTTAGATCTCTGCCAACACAAGGCCGGGTTACCTCTGCAAAAGTAGGTAACTACTGACACGCGTATGCCATCCCCCGATCGTCACCGATCTTCCCGAGGATCCCCGATTCCAACAAACCACATAGTAAAAATAATGCAGTAACCACAGAGGTTAAGTATCTGGGCTCCATACCATGATACCACCTTTGTCCAGAAGGAATGACATACACTAAGGGGCGCTACTCCCTAGAACCTTGCTGCATCCTTCCTGTTTTGACCATTTCCGGGGTGTGAGGCTCGACGAAGTCTCGTCCACAAAGCTACGCCTTCTACAAAGCCATGCTTCGGGTCAAACAAAATGATCAACCTATGATCACAAAGATATAAGATCAAACAAATGATCATATCGCAAATGATCAAACACTGATCATTTCACAGCAACACTCAGTATGCCACGTTACCAAATTGGGAGTATATCGCTGATAAATTTCAACTACATAACCTCTGAGCTCGTACGTCTCATAGAAGGGTGTTAAGCTAAGAGAATAAATTCTCCGCCACCAACAGAAATGTATTTGAAAGAAATCAGCTTTATATCTCAAATTGTAACGTCAGACACACAATCCATACAAGTCTGTTCCGGGATCGAACAGAACTGAAGGCACTTCTCACGAAGCCCTTGCACATCCGGATAATTTTCTAATCACGTCCGGACTTCCCGTCACTAAGGGTGATAAAACCTCTAAATCGGAGATCAGCCGATGTAGAGTAACTCGACGGTAATCCTTCCGTTTTCAAAAATATCCGGTCTTCAACACCGGTCTTCGAATGCAATTCATAACGACGTATCACATATTCGGAATGGGTTATACGACCCCATGGTCCTTTCCCGGCTAACCCGAATAGTGAGCGATTATTCAAAAATAAGTGTGGCATTCAATTTCATCCAATTCACAACAAATACCTATCTAAAGGTAATTATCGATAGTCGGTTATTTAACTATCAATAAAGATGCGCAACATCATCAGATTCCAAAAAAATTTCCAAATTATTTCATCTTCAAAAATATCTTTTACTAGATATAGAATTTCCACACTTAATCATTTGAAAACAAATTTCAAATATTCACTTTTCAAATTATCTTTAAAAGATAAAGTTTCAAACCCTTCGTTTCATATTGGAAAAGCAATTCCATACTTATTTAAAATAAGTAATTCACAAAACTATTTATTTTCAACACTTGGAAAATATTCGTTATACTTAAATCAAATTAAGTATATATTTCATTCTTTAAGGAAATCTATTTTCTATAACAACATCAATTTGAGTCAAAACGAATGTTACGTAAAACATCGTTACGACGACTCAAAATCACTAGTATAGGGATTCGGATTTTAAGATAGGTATATATATAAATCCCAATACTACATAAAACATTTTCTTTCGAAAATCATTTACTATAACAACAGTGTTATAGTCCATCATTTCCTTATTTCTCGAAAACGTCTATTTCAACAATGAATGTTGAAATCTATGTATTCGATACTTAACACGTTTTAAAACATCTTTTAAAACAATTAACTTCATTTTTATAATATCGCTTTCCCAAAACAAATTCATTTTACTTAACAATATATTCACTGTCCAAAATCGTGAATATACTTCACTAACCCAATTTCAATATTCTCTACACAATTCATTTAAAAGATTATCCACTGTCCAAAATCGTGGATATAATTCCCTTAATAACTTTCTATTTTAAATTCATCAAGTTTTGATTGATTTTCGAATTTATAAAACAACGTTTATAAATTCCATTTCTATTTTCTACAACTACTTCGATTTGTAAATCTCCTTTTTATTAACTTTTATAATTCACTTATCAAAATAAGTGATTTCGGATTTATAAACAACGTTTATAAATCGCATTTGTACTTTATAACGATTTCAACTTTTAAAAAGAATCATTTATGAACAAATTCGATCAATATTCCATTTAAAGGCAAAAATCCAATTTATAAGTAAATTACTTATAAATCCTTTATTCTACAACTTCATTCATTTTTAACTTCACAATATAAATCTATTAATTTCATTCACTTATGAAATCCATTTATACTTCTTTTTAACACTTATAAAAATTCGTTTTATAAGTCCAATATTTTGATTTATAAAATATCAATTTTATAAATCTTTTTATACACATCGTTATAGTTATTCAAAAATCCCAACTTAAACCATTTTATAAATAAATCAACTATTTGTTTCAAACATCACACTTTGGTTAAATTTCACCAAAAATCTTAACTTTTATAACTTTAAAATTTTAACGTTTTTAAATCAATTCAAAAATTCCATAAAACGTATATTTTCAAAAATCACTTTAAAATTCTTTTAAAGTAAAAGTCGTTATTTTTAACTTTTAAAACTGAATCCGATGATGCAACAGCATCAATTAGTCAATCATAACATTCAATATCATATATCAATATGATAACAGCATATACAACAAATATCTGCAAATAATAATATTGGTGAGGAATCCAGTTGGATCCCTCCAACCTGTTTCCCTGCATCCAAAGACGTTAGCACAATACCAATTCCACTTCGAGGTGGAATATCGCGGTATATGGGTTTTTGTAAAAATCCGCTTACTAACGGCGCAATAGGGTCTCATCCGCTATACGAGGCGGGAAATCATCAATCCAATATATACATATGCCAATATGTATATATTGCTATATATATAGATATATCCTACTATATCTAATAGCACATCCAATAGCAATCATATCAAACAATCAATAACTGAAAATTCCACTTTCATTTTGAGTGAGAAAATCTCACCTTAGCTTTTATTTTGCGATCCATTTTCCATTTCAATTTGGCTTGATTTCTCGATTTATAGACCTTGTATAAATATTATACAATCTCATTAATTTATAAATATTTGAATCAACTAGACAATTAAATCTTCATCTACTTATTTAATTAACTAAGCGTTTGGGTTTAAGCTAATAATTTGATTTTAAACAACTTTTTCTTTTTAATAAAATACCCTTTTAACAACTAAACAAAACTACTTCCAGAACATATTTTATTTTTTTAAAATCAAACAAGTAAATCAAAATGTATATACGTTCATAAAATTCATTTTTTTCTCATTTTGAAACTCCTGTTTAATTTCAAATCTTTATATATATATATATATATTCTGTTTACCCCTATATATGTGTATATATTCTAAATTAGAAACTGCATATAACATTTATTTTTCTAGATTAAAAATGGGATACCTCTCAGCAATTTGAATTCGAGCTTTAGCCCACTCGCAAAACCCCGAATCGCCTGCCGACGAACTTGCCGAAATCCACAACTTCACTGTGCCACCATCCCAGCCTCGTGAACACCTATAGCTACATCGACATCGTGTTCGAACTCACGGCAACCATACTGCTGAATCGCGACTGCTGCCGTACACCTGGCTTCGAGCCTTAATCGCCTTCGCGAATGACCTCATCACAGCGCGTGCTACCCTCCCCTGGTCGCGATTTCCAGTCGTCGCGACTTTTAACTCCATGGCGAATCAACTAACTGCTCGAGAGCTTCGCCTGAACGCCGCCGTCCCAAATCGAATGCCACGCCTATGTCGCCGCCTCGTCGCGAACAACCCTAGCTCGCGACTTCACAAAGTCGCCCAATACCACTGCTCGTCCTTCACGTGCAAGCTGCTATCGACACCCCCCTTCCCACACCAGAGTGCGAGAACTTCCTCTAGTGGCGGCGACTCACGCGGCCACCATTGATTTCGAAGCTGCTGTTAATTTGGGTGTAGAGGCTCGGTTTAAATTGAAATGGAGGAAGGGGATTTTTTTGAACGAGAATGAGAGAGAGAGGGAACTTAGTTTAATTTATCGCGTACAGATAGAAGATGGTTTGCACGATTTTCGTTCGTGTTTTCTGGCGCGATTTTAGGCAGAAAGGAAGGAGAACGTGTTTGCCTTATCTCTTATGTCGGCAAGGTTTTAAATTATAAAAATCTAAATTGAATTCAATTTAAATTTCAATGCGTTTTTATGTCGTACGCTCACGTAATAACTCCGAAAAATACGAAATTTGAAATCCGGTAATAATTTAATATTACGGACCCAATGGAACTGGTTTCGTCGAATTCCGAGACTGCGCCTCGGACGGCTATTTTTAAATATCGATTCGAACGATATAAATTCCAGAACTGAACAAAACAGTCTGAAATTAAATTCTGAAGCTTCCGTTATCTTCAGTATCATCAAAATAAAATTTAAAAGCTTTTGAAATATTTTTCTTCAGCTTTAAATTGAAGATTCAAATTTTTGTTCAACTTTCAATAGATTAAATTTTAATATTTAATCGCCAAATTCAAAGTTATTTCGGGGATTCAAATTAAATCATCGTTCAAATATTTAAAATTAATTAAATATTTTCAATTTAAGTTGTTCAAAATTCTGGGTCGTTACAGCATGCATACAACATGAAGACCAGATCAATTCAAATGGAACCGAACTACAACATCAAAGGAAAAAGGAACAAAAAAATAACAATGCATATGAAATAGTAACAACAACTCGACATGAAGTATACAAGACATGTACAAGTTCATATGCACAGACTCGAAGCAATGGAATTCAACATGAATGCAAATCCACATATGCAACCAGTCAAAGATCAAAATGAAATGCCAGACCACAATGAACCAGATTAGTAAAGAAGCAAACAAAAAACAGACTTCAAAACCAAGTTAGTTACAATTTGAACTAGAACATATACAAAATGCCCAAGCAAATAGAGATTACAAAACAACATGAATGCAGACTCTAAAATGCAAGGCTAACAAGGATTTGAACCAACCAGACTAGAGAAATGAAATAGTGATTAACTCAACATGTCAATAAGCCAATAGGTCAAGACTCAAGTAAACACACTGGAACCAAACTTCAGTGCATATTTACATGAGTACAAAGCACACTGCACCAGACCACATAACAACAAGACCACACCAATACCAGATAAGTGAAACAAATTCAGACTTAATTGCAACTGGAAATGAAGCCAGTGGAAAAGACTTCCAAGACCACAAATGTGCACAGCAACTCAATATGAAGAACAACCAGACTCAACCAACATTCATTCGAATGTACACATGACTCAAAGCAAGTTTCAGTTTAACAAGACAACAGTCTAATGGCATGAACACAGTCTCAACAAACCGGTGCAATCAAGTCAATCATACACATATATACATACATATATGTATGTATATATGCATGGAGACATCAAATTAAAAATCAAGCATTAGTGCATAGAGAAATGAAATGTTAGTAAAGCAGCAGTATTTAAAGGAAGAAAATCAAATATGTCAGTAGCAGTTCAAAAATTGCAGTGAAGTCAATCAACATGATGAACAAGTAGCATTGGTCAAGAAATAAAGAAAATCAAGCCGTGGAAAATTATCAGATGCAAGATGAAAGAACACGAATTGAACAAGTCAAAGTCCAGTTCATCTTAGAATTTTAAATGCCAAAGTCAAATGCAAAAAGAATGGAGAAATTCGAATTCATGGATTAATTCGTATACGATGTAACAAGTCAGCAAATAACAACAACCATTCGATTAGAAATCAACTCAAGCACCAAAATCAATTGAAGAATTCAAACTCAAAATTACGAACGAGATTATGGGGGTTCGAACCCTATAAATTAAACCAAAATAAATTCATCATCGGCATTCGAGTTAGAGACTAAAATCAGTGAGCATACTTAGAACAAATTAGAGAATATATTCAAAACTCGAATCAGTCAAAGTCGAGCATAATCAAATCGAAAAATCATGTACCGCATTCGAGTTCGACAATTGAAGTAGCCGCAACACTATCAAAGCCAAGGGATCGATTGACATAGCCAATCAAGTGGAAGCATACTCTCAATCAATCAAATTTCTAAATGGCGACTTCAATTTTGGAAAAACCCTAATTTTTAAAGAGGAACGAAGGAACCGGCCGAAGCCATTTCATAGAGAAAAAGAGGCGGCCACGAGAAAAAATAGAAGAGGGGAAGATGTCTCATTTTATTTTACTTGGGCCGGCCTTTATTTTGTATTGGGCTGAGTTATTTATAAATTAGGGTTTTGTTTTGTTTATTTTGTAATTTTCTTTTAAAATTGTGTAACTCTCTAGTCGTGTGACTAGATTACGAACTACGGTGGTGTAGTTCGAGAATTCGTAACTCAGTGGCTGAGTTGTGGCAGGGTTTTGAGCGTAGAGTTAGGTTAGTCATTAGCGGGTGTCGCAAGTTTACGTGTGTTAGCGTCTGACTACTTAATTTCTAGTAGAAACCTTGGGGGCATCACATTGGTAGGGTTTTGCCGAAGCTGGGTAAATTTGTGTGTGATCTCTTCTGCATTATTTACTGTTATTATTTTTATTTTCGCATTAATTTTTATTATTATTAGTATCTCCCTATTCACCACCCCCACTCTAGGGTGAGAACGATCCTACAATAAACTCTTTATTAAATGAAATTCCTTTATAAATCAATTTATTATCTATAAATACAATTAATTAAATAAATTAATGAATTTTAAACATCTTAAATAAATAATTAACATTATTATATCATAATAATTATTAACAACAAAACAGTATAAATAAATAAAAATTATTAACTTCAAAACATTATAAGCAAAATAATTAATAATTTAAAACATTAGTAAATAAATAATAATAATCAATCCTCAAACATTATTATAATAAATAATTATTGACTTCCAAAACATTATTGATAAATTATTATTATTATCATCAACAATATTAATTATCTAAATAAATAATTTTTTAACAATATTAAAATATTGATAAATAACCTTTAAAAAATATATTAAATATAAATAAACAGCTTTTAAACATTTTTAAACAATAATTAAACAAATTTAGAATATTATAAAATAATAATTAAACAACTTTAAACATTATTAAATAATAATACAACAACTATAAACCATTTCTAAATATATTAGAAAAGACAAATAAAAAGGGTTGGAGTGAACAGAGAAGTTTCCAAATCCATTTTAAACAAAATGTTCCAGAAAACCCAAAAGTCAGATTTAAAAATTAAGCCCAATAACAGTTAATAGTATTTCAAAATACTAAATTAGGGCCAACAGCCACCAAAGCACTTAACCAATGTTGTTATTGATTTTTAACACTATATCAGTTGAGTTTTCAACATATAACAATATTATATCCAATAGGGCTGAACAATCAGGTTTGATATTTAATAATTCATATAATAGGAGTATTATTGAAAATAAGTCAATGAGGGCGATGAATCCCATTGAATCCCTTTACAAATTTCCTGTACGTTAGATAAATTCCCTACAAATGATTTCATATATTAACCAATTTCAAAAGTGACAATTCATCAAAACTTAATAATTAACCAATTAAAACATCTAAGCATACTGCCAATAATTCAACCAAACACAAATAGTAAAATTTATCTACTATGTATCTTACTAATAACCAAAAAGGTGAGTTATACTCACTAGACTAGTTATCGCCGAAGCATTCTGGTTTGAACTAAAATCGAACGACGTCCGATATTAGTCCAAAATTTCGATTGCTCCAAATTCACCAAACCAGTTCCATCGCGAAGCTTTCATCATTACGAGCGCAATGCAAAACGATTCATCTCGATTGGGCCTAGTATGCAAAAGTTATTCACTATATAAGTTAACAATTTTTAAATTATATTTTAATACACTAATTACAATTAATTACCCATTTTTAAACCCTTCCCTCTAAATCCCCTTCTTCCCAAATCGATCATGCCTGTACAAACTTCCAGGACCATAGTCGAGCTTTCCCCCACCAATATCTCACTCATCCTTGCACGAAAACACCTCCTGCTTGCTTCGTTGATCATAAATCATCGATCTTCACACCCATACTCCCATCATCAAACTCACCCTATCCTAGATAGGTGCAACCTGAAGCAAAATCAACCGCGACCCACCCAATTTCGTACCACCCATCGTGGGGTTGGACTCCACCAAATCATGGCTGCTAGTGCTACTCGCCAAGAGAAGCTCATTCCCACCCCTCCGGGCGCCTAACTCGTCCCATATCAACTCGAAAACCAAACCCTAGCTTCAACTGTCAATGGTCGATCATCAGAAAATGATGCCGCACTCTACAAGCTCCCACCAAAACAAAGATCTCACCGTTTCGGATCTGAAGTTCTTTACTTTGCATTTTTCATTGAGTATTAAAGGAGAACTAGATTTTTAAAGTTTTAAATTTTCTTTGTTTTGAGATTTAAAAAAAAGGCGATTTCTTTTCTCCCCTATTTGTACGAAATGAAACAAAGGCAGAGAGGATAAGAGGAAATGTGTACTAAGTTGATAATATATATAATTTGCGATTTTCGGCATTTTGTTGCACAAATTTCCGGTCGAGTACGAACTCCAAATGACAAAACAAAAATACAGTCGCGCTCAGAACAATGACGCGACCTCAAAATAATAATAATATACACTACTTAACCAATTTCGAAAAATCACAAAAACACTATCGTTTGTCGAAAAATCATTAAGCGATAATTTGAATATTATCCAAATTAAAAATTATGAAAAAATAAAATAAATTAAATTAAAAATACGTCAATAAAAATCGAGCCATAAGAACAAAATAAATTTTCTGATTATTTATTTGAACCATTTATTACTGTAAATAAATTAACAAAATGAATTCAGTGATATTATTTATTGATTAAAAGGAGTTTAAATAAAGTTATTCAATCCATCAAATTAATATTCAATTTAAAATCCCGATATTTAAATAATTGTTCAAATAATAAATTAATAACGCAAAGACTTTAAACAATCTCTAATTTAATTCAAGTTTTAAAACTGTTAAACCAGTATTTCAATAATTAAAATTAATTAAATATTTGAAATCAAATGACTAAAATTCTGGGTCGTTACATTCTCCCTCCTTAAAAGAATTTCGTCCCTGAAATTTCCATGGTAAGGAAAATGTCTCTAAATCCATTAGCTTTTCAAAATCAATTAGTTGAAAAGGATTGTTAATTTTCTAAGTCTTTAAAGCTACAGAAAATTTCGGCAGCGTCTCCTTTGCACGGCTCGATCAAAAAACTTACAAATCACCACTACAAGCCCAAACCAACAAAAGAAAACAAAAGCAAGTGGCCTTCTATATCTGGGGCATGAAACCATCAACCAAACCAAAAATATAAGCATGTACCTATTTTTTGGGCAACCAAACTCAGCTCATGAAACCAAAGGCGTCAAACTTGCTTTACTTCCATGAACCTGCATTTTACTTACATTTGATATCCAACCATATATAACTTTCATTATCTAATATCAAAACCATCTAATTTCATTAAAGTCCGTACGATATACATATACCATCCGTATGCAATATCAAATTCGATTGCTCACTCGACCACACATATTTCATTTCCGAACTAGTATTGCCCGCACGACCATTCTAGTGCGAACTCGGAGCTGATTTCTTGATTAAAAACCTTTGTTCTTCTTACATAGCAATATACTATGTTGGAAAACTTCGGAATCAAATCAAAAATCCATATCAAGTGTTCATCGTCAAGAATCGAATGAAAAATTCTAAATCGGACTGGTGTACAACACGAAATCATGCACTCGAATCTGGATCAAATCAGTTATGCGAATAGAATGATCTACGTACAACTTACGTATTTATTCCATTAGTTCCTAAATTGTACCAACTTCTTTTTATTCCCATTCAATTTTAAATCACACTTAATTTTCCAATAGTATTTCCTTCAATACTAAAATTCATTTACAAACCATTTCATAAATAAGTTAATTTAACTTTACAACTTAAATTTTATCTCATAGCTCAATTTTCAAATTTACCTTTCTTACCTATACCAATTATTTTAATTCACATTTATTATTTCTTAGTATATTCCCTTTAACACTAAAATTATTTATTAACTATTTCATAAAACTCTTGTTTAAGCTCGCAAACATCTTATAACACCACTTATATAAATCAATCCCTTTAAGACTCCAGTTTATACACATTTTCAAAAGTCACAACTTTATCACAAAGCTCCTCCATACTTAAGTTTATTATAAACATTTTATAAAGTGCACTTATGTTTATTATCCACTTTAAAACTTAAGTTCATATTTTTAATTAATACTAGAATTAATTTTCTGAGTCATTTCATAACATATTACTCTAAGCCTACAAACACTTATAAAGATTTATCTTTATTAATAAAACATTTCCCAAGATTATAATTACCCTTTAAGGAAGCATTATTTTACTTAAGAAACATTACTTAAGTCTACTAACGTTCTATAACTAAAGTTCTTAACTGCAAAATACTCTTCTACTTCCTAAGAGTATATACAATATTCAGAATTTTTTTACTTAACCAGAATATTCAACAAATATAAAACTTGTTTAACTTACTATTTTTCAAATTATAAGTTACAAAAACTTATTTTCTTATAATTTCACAAAACACTTAGCTTCGATTTCTATATACATTCAGGAATTTATGACTGTCCAAAATCGTCGAAAATTCCATTGCATTTTAATAAATGAAAATTGTCAAACAACAAATCATAATGAGATGCACCAACCAAACTACCTTAATGTATAAGATACATGAGTCTATAATATCACTTAGCTAAAAATTTTAGAATTTAAACACTTGGTTTTATTTCAACTTTATTCTGAAATGATATTTATACTTATCTTTGTTTTGTATATCAAATCATACTTTTGAAATTTGAAACAATTTTTTTATCCAAACAACTCTATGGTAAAATACTATGGTAGCAATTCCTCACTTAGAAACACAAAAATGAACACCGATGATGCTATAGTCATCACCGAAATTATTTTCCAACGATCGAAGTGAGTTCAGTGCTTTCTATCTCCTTCAAAAACCTTTAAAAATATTTCTATTTCAAATAATAGTATTATTATTTCTTTTTTCTTCTTCCAAAATTTTGAAAATCCATTTCCAAAAACACCGGAATTTAAATTCTCAAATTCTCAGCTTAAATCCTTTTTCTTATAAACCACATTTATAAATTTTACTTATATAACTTCACCTTTCTTATGTAAAATCATTTCGCAAATGTATATCTTTAATTAGACTATAATAAACAACTTTAATTAAAGTTAAATGTTAACCCAACATTACCATCGAACGCCTTATAGTCAGATTGTGAAATTGAATTCGCAAGGTGTTCATTTTAATTTTTCAACAATTATTTACCTAACTCATGCAGTGAAAAGGATCAACTGCTCCAAATCAACCACAATAGTTATGCCAGTAAATTGGTCGGGTACAACTACTCAATCAACAAACAATAGTCAATGCTCCTAATTGGGTGAGCATGACTAATCAAACAATAAATTATAATAATTGAATATTATCATTCCCTAACAAACAACACATCATATATAACTATATTGATTTCTGAAATTTTATTTCTTTTATATATAAAATATGGTCCAGGTAAAATTATTTCATTTACCCAATTTCAAAACAATAATGTGTCGTTCTACCTCATTCAATAGTTCAGGAATCACTATCAATACACCCGTTCTTCTATACCGACCAGAATTCAAAAACCACTCAACCGATTAATCAACACAATATAAAACATTTTTATAGCACTAACAAATACGTGCTCATATATATATAATACACTCAACTCATCCTAGGGTCTCACTTACTCTATCTCAAATGAGTCTTCCCACCAAAGCCTAGGTGTTCGCTCCACCTAAGCTCTAATACCACGTGTAACGACCAACCTTTTCGACCTTCAAAAGTCAACACTAATACATCCATGATATTCACGTGCCGAGCATCCGAGTGCTGGAAAGACAAATTGTTGGGGAAAAAGAAAGAAAAGACAGATCATAACCTCACAACATGACGAGTAACCTATAATATAACAATGATCTTTACAAAAGAAAAACTGAACTTTATTATACATATATCAATCAAAGACTAATCTACAATTAACCTAGACAATTATAACAGTCTACCTTTACAATTGCTGATAAATACAAAACAAGAAAATGTGGCGGAAATAAATGATATGTGAATAAATCTTAGGGCCTCCAGCTAATCTCCTTAAGATCCAAAGCATCCAAAATAGTTCTGTAAATATGCTCGATCTGACTCGAGCATTATATGAAAAATAACGCCCGGATCAATCAGGTAGACAAGTGTGAGAAACATACCTCAATTGAATTTTAATGTTATAAAAATCTTTTGAAAATAAAGGTATCTCGTAAGACCACGCCGCATATAAACACGGACGGGTTTTTACCTTACGATAACCAAAACATTTCTATAAGAAATCCATTGATATTATAATACTATCCAGGGTTTAAAATAAATATTGAATATAGCTGGAATGCTTACATCTCATGTTCCAGCATAGTTGGGCACAACTAAGTCTGTAAGGCACCTATTGGAGAATGGATTTCATACAATGACAAGGTAAGGTACTACCTTTCGTACAGTACATCTCTAGATAATGTACTGAGGGCCTCACATGGACCCCCTACGAATCAGGATCGGCCATACCCCTTACTGGATAGTTCCGAATATTTCATCATCCTGGTTGATTTTGCAACCTTTTCGGAGAGCTCATAGGCACAACCAAATCAATAAATGTACAAATCTAGAAAAGGTGATGACAATACTCTAATGGGTGCGACCCACATAGCCCTGAAGCATTCCCTGTTTTAGCCATTCCTGGGTTGCGAGGCTTGAGGCTATGATTGCATTTTATATAGCAATTCCACTTGGAATGCTAACACTGCCCTCCAAGTAGAAATGCAATGCCAGCATTCACCCAGAAAAGTTCATTCCGGTTTGAATGAAACTGAAGGCACTCCTCTACTACATCCATTTTGGAAACATCCTCAGGATTAGTAGCAAGTAGCCCTTGCACTTTAAGAACTCCATCTTCAATCATCTTCAGGATGTCTTTGATTCGAATGCTTATGTTGGTTCAAAGTGGTTTACGGATAATATATCCGATCTCAATCTCTCTGAATCAACAACGATAGTTTAAAACTGGCCAAGTTTGATAGTCGGTTATTTAACTACCAAATAAACAAACAAGCATCAATCGAATCAATGATTTATTTCCATAAGGAAACCAACATTGGTTAAGCATATAAGCAGCCAATGTGGTCTTTAATAAATCCTTTTATGAATTAAAATCGCTTTGTAAATACTTGTATCAAAATAATTTTACAAAGATATACTCACAAATCCTTCATACTCCTTTGTATACTTGGAAATATATCCATATACTTATCTCCAACATATAAGTATATTCACAAAAACACTACGCTTTCACTACTTAGAAAATGTATTTTTACAACTCTAAAATCATTTATAAAACCCCTTTTGTAAATCTCTAAAACCATTTATAAAACTCTTTTATTAATCTCCAAAACAATTTTATAAAAGTCTTCTATAAATCTCTAAAACAATTTATAAAAATCTTTTTATTAACTTCTAAAACCATTGATAAAACTCTTTTTATAAATTTTGAAACCATTTATAAAGCACTTCTATAAATCCATAAAACTATGTATAAAACTTCTTTTATAAATCTATAAACCCATTTATAAAACATTATTCTTTTATAAAGATCCTTTATAAATATTCTTTACAAAAATTACTTCATAAAAATCTTTACAAAAATCCCTTTATAAAATCCTTTATAAAGCCTTTATAAAAATCCTTTATAAATCCAAAACTCCATTTTCATTTATAAACTCTTTATTAAATGAAATTCCTTTATAAATCATTTTATTATTTATAAATACAATTAATTAAATAAATTAATTAATTTTAAACATCATAAATAAATAATTATTATTATTTACTTCGAAACATTATTATATCATACTAATTATTAACAACAAAATAGTATAAATAAATAATAATTATTAGCTTCAAAACATTATAAATAATATAATTAATAATTTAAAACATTATTAAATAAACAATAATAATCAATCCTCAAATATTATCATAATAAATAATATTAACTTCTAAAACATTATTAATATATAATTATTATTATCTTTAACAATATTAATTATTTAAGTAAATAACTTTTAACAATATTAAAATATTGATAAATAAACTTTAAAAAAATATTAAATATAAATAAACAACTTTTAAACAATAATTAAACAACTTTAGAATATTATAAAATAATAATTACAAAACTTTAAACATTATTAAATAATACTAAACCAGCTATAAACCATTTCTAAATATATAAGAAAAGACAAATAAAAAGGGTTGGAGTGAATAGAGATGCTTTAAAATCCATTTTAAAAAAAATGTTCCAGATAACCCAAAAGGAAGATTTAAAAATCATTCTCCGAATCAAAATCATTTTTAAGCCCAATGGCAATTAATAGTATTTCAAAATACTAAATTGAGACCAACAACCACCAAAGCACTTAACCGATGTTGTTACTGATTTTTAACATTACATGGGTTGAGTTTTCAACATATAATAATATCATATCCTAATCAAGTTTGATATTTAATAATTCATATAATATGAGTATTATTGAAAATAAATCAATAAGGGCGACGAATCCCATTGGATCCCTCTACAAATTTCCTGTACGTTAGATAAATTCCCTGCAAATGAATTCATATATTGATCGATTTCAAAAGTGACAATTCATCAGAACCTAACGATCAGCCAATTAGAACATCCAAGCATACAACCAATAATTTCAATCAAACATAAACTGTAAAGTTTATCTACTATATATCTTACTGATAAACCAAAAAGGCGAGTTTACTCACTAGAGTTCTTGTTGTCGCCGAAGCGTTCTGGTTTGAAATAAAATCGAATGATGTTCAATTTTAGTCCAAATTTCCAGTTGCTCCAAATTCACCCAAACAGTTCCATTGCGAAGCTTTCATCATTACGAGCGCAACGCAAAAAGATTCGTCTCGATTGGATCTCGTATGCAAAAGTTATTCATTATAAAAGTTAACTATTTTTAAATTATGTTTTAATATACTAATTACAATTGATTACCCATTTCTAAACCCTTCCCTCCAAATCCCCTTCTTCCCAAATTGACCATGCCTTTACAAATTTCCACCACTATAGCTAAGCTTTCCCCCACCAAAATCTCGCTCATCCTTGCACGAAACACCTCCCGCCTGCTCCGTTAATCATCAATCATATCTCCACACACCCATTTTCACATCATCGAACTCGCCCCACCCAAAATAGGCGCGACTTAAAACAAATCAACCGCGGCCCATCCAATGTCGCACCACCCATCGTGGGGACGGACCCCACAAAATCATGGCCGCATGTGCTACTCGCCAAGAGAAGCTCATTCCTACCTCTCTGGTCGCCCGACTTGTACTATATCAACTAGGAAACCAAACCCTAGCTTCAACTGTCAATGGTCGATCACTAGAAAACGATGCTGCACTCTACAAGCTCCCACCAAAACAAAGTTCTCACTGTTTCGGATCCGAAGATCCTTACTTTGCATTTTTTCATTGAGTATTAAGGGAGAACTAGATTTTTAAAGTTTTAAATTTTCTTTGTTTTGAGATTTAAATAAAAAGTTGATTTCTTTTCTCCCATATCTGTATGAAATGAATCAAAGGCAGAGAGGATAAGAGGAAATGTGTACTAAGTTGATAATATATATAATTTGCGATTTCTGGCATTTTGTCGCACGGATTTCCATTCGAGTACGAACTCTGAATGACAAAATAAAAATACAGCCGCGCTTAGAACAACGACGCGACCTTAAAACAATAATAATATACACTAGTTAACCGATTTCAAAAAATCACAAAAACATCGTCGTTTGCCGAAAAATCATCAAATGATAATTTGAATATTTTCCAAATTAAAAATTATGAAAAAATTAAATAAATTAAATTAAAAATACGTCAATAAAAATGGAGCCATAAAAACAAAATAAAATTTCTGATTATTTATTTGAACCATTTATTACTGTAAATAAAATAACAAAATGAATTCACTGTTATTATTTATTGATTAAAAGGAGTTTAAATAAAGCCATTCAACCATTAAATTAATATTCAAATTAAAATCCTGATATTTAATCATTATTCTAATAATAAATTAACAATTCAAAATTTTTAAATAATCTCTAATTTAATTCAAGTTTTAAAACTTTTAAACCAATATTTCAATAACTAAAATTAATTAAATATGTCAAAATCAAATGACTAAAATTTTAGGTCGTTACAACACATGCACACAAACACTCCCATACACATCCATACAAACACATATGTGTGCAAGAATATTCAGCTACACGCTCCTCTAATTACATGAACACGCACTAATACGACATGCTATATACTCACACTTAACCACGTACACATATTGGAAAATATCAGAATTCCAGTGATTAAAACATAGGCAAGGGCAAAGATTACTCAACCGAGGCAGTAGTAGCATGTTATTTTTCTTCTGCCACTTATTCCTTCTTCTTCCCCAACTTATAAAAGTGCACAACCCACCATTAACGTGCATAACATCTTGGTGATATGGAGCCATGGTCTATGAAATCACCTTCCATCTACGCCAACAACTCTCTCTTCACTAACCTAACTCGCCTACATCATCGTCAACATTCCTGGACCATCCCACCAAAACATGTCACTCACGTTTTAGCTACATGTGATAAAAACATCGTGACTCCAACTATAATCGCATCTACCCATATTTGCACCGAAGATGCTCCTCTCGACCGTGGGTCCAATGATATAGCCGCTTCGTCCTAACTCCACCGAAATTCTCGCCAATGTTTAACCCTAGTTCAAAACCCACCATTTTGACCATCACCGCACCGCCCCATATTCACACCAAAAGTCTCCATCGCTTTAAAAAGCTAATTCCATAGACGACATCGTTTAATTCTTCGCTGTTTGAGAGAATTTATTATTTTTACCTTAAGAAGAGTGGTCATTTTTGTTTAAAAAGTAAAATCTGTAAATCAATTTTCATCGCTCCTCCTTAAATTCCAATCAATTCTTCCATTCTTGCTTTCAATGTTTAGTAAAGCTTATTGAAAAGCTTAGATTTCAGTTTGAAAATTTATGGGAATTTATTAACAATTATTTGGATTTAAATTTCAAAGAGTATTTAAAATTGTAAAATGTTAACTTTAAGGTTATATTTATAGATGAAAGAGATATATCGAGAGATGGAAATGTCTAGAAATTGAAATCTCTCAAAATGGAAATGGAGAAGTCAGGATACGTAGGTTTAAGGTTTGAGTTATCGGGCTTGTGAAGTGGGCTTTACTTTTTTCTTTATTTGCTTTCTTTCTTATACTATGGTTTATAATTAATCCTATACAAGCCAATCTTCCAAAATCATTTTATTCACAAACTTACTTTCCAATAAATTACAACTTTATATATTTTACAAAATTATTTTATACAATTTAATTCATTTAATTAACTATTTTATTTAAATCATTTACTAATTGATTTCAAACCATATTAATAACATTGCTTTCCTTCTCAAATAAACTTTATATTTTACAAAATTTCAATTTATCATTATTTCCAAAATAATTCACTCATATTTCCAAATTATAAAATTAATTAAATAAATTATTAACCGGTGTTGTATTATAATATTCCTTATCATTTTCCTAAATCATTACAAATTATCTCGTTTTAAAGTTCTGATATTTTGAAATAAATTCTAATTATTAAATTAAATTCCAAAATCAATTTTTTTTTATTAAATAATTATTTATTATTAATTATTTCTAAAACCTAAGTTGTTACGATGTGTATGTTTTATCGAGTTATAGCATGTCCTAGGATGTTACATGCTCATCATCCCTTATTATATACGACACTCAGATTCGTTTATACAAATTATGGATTCATAAACAAAAGGTTCCTCTCTATTAGTTACACATAAGTCGATGTACTGGGCATACGGATGGATGTTGAGCATACTCAATTTATTTATATGCTCTAGATAAAATTTGTGTGTCTTTTTAGATGGTAAGACAATTGCATGACTTTGTTGAGAAAATCCAAGGGACATATACTTGTACGTACACATCATGAAATAATACGTCATAAGTGTCTGTTGTACTCTATGATTTGTTGAGCATACTCAATGAATCAGTCATGATCAAGAGCAATGCTTATAATGTTATGAGTGTGAGGAATGCGGAATATGGATCTTAAGGCTAGAATGAACACTAGAGGGGGGTGAATAGTGTTTATAAGAAATTACTAAATCTTTTTGAGTTATTGTTGATTTGTACACAAATGTATGCAATATTCAGACACAGATATAATCACAGAATCAAACACAGATGCAGAAATAAAGTAAATGCAGTAAAGGAAAGAACACACCGGATTTTACTGGTTCGGAGTTACCCTACATCCAGTCCCGCACAACTAAGTACGGATTTCCTTTCAAAAGCAATTCAACAATTACAACCCTCAATTTCAAGGCCACGAGGTACACCCTCCAGAATCACAATCCTCTGGGTATAGATACTTGATTTCCGGGCAACAAGTTCACCCAATTGATTTCTCAAGGCTACAATCACACCTTTTCTCACTTGATTGATTTCCAAGGCTACAATCACACCTTTTACTCCTTTGATTACAAAGAAAGCCTATAACTCTGAATAACACCGAGGATCTTGATGAGATAGTGACAGAGAATCAAACCAGAGATTATCTAGTTAGATTCAATGTTGATTTCGGCAGAGTAATGGTAAGAATATGTATAAAGAAATGTGGAAGAAGAAGAGAAGTGAAAAACCAAAAAATCTATATACAAATTCGTTGAAACTAACCCCTATTTATAGAAGAACAACAGCCATGTCCATTCGTGAAAGGTTATGGCGAATAGACACTTCTTTTGAAATTCAAATTTTTGGTCCTAACTGACACTATGTCGACATGCGGTACTAGGGCATGTCGACATCCCAAAGCATTTTTTGAAGATTTGATTTTCTTTGAAAATAACCTTTATCTTATATTAAAAACTATTTAAACTTTATCAATATACTTGACTATAGATAAAAAAACATAGATAAATATAGAGAATAATATATATAATTTTACTATAATTTATATTTAAATCTAAGTATAAATATATTATAATTAAAAGATAGTTTAAAACAAACGAAGTTTAAAACAAGAGTTTATTAAAAACAAAAACAAAGAATATTTTAAGGCTAAAACATCTTTTTGAAAATCATTTGAAAAGATAATTTTTAAGGCTAAAACATTTTGAAAAGCAGTTTTGAAAATCATTCTGAAGTAGTTTTGAAAATCATTTTGAAGTAGTTTTGCAAGCTTCTTCCTGCAGAATATCTCATCACATCAGGACTCAAGAACTTGTACAAAACCAGGATGTTCGTGGGTTTGTAAGCCACTTGTCATAGGTTTGTAAGCTACTTGTCGTGGGTTTGTAAGCCACTAAAAAGGTAGAAATGGGTTCCATCCCAAATGAAAATACGGAATGAAGATTTCAGTGCTATTGTGAAGTTTTAACATAATTCTAGACTCAATACTTATCTTGAAATCTTGAACTCTTGATAATCTTGATATTCTTGATACTCATGAGTCTTCAATCTTGATATCTTGAATCTCTATACTGTACAGTCTTCATTCTTGGTACCTGCATGGTTAAATCCTGCATATACATATATATCTAAACTATAATGTTAGTATTTATATTTTATAATCTTATTCTAAGGTTGTTGTCATCAAAACCATCATCTCAAGGACTAACAATCTCCTCCTTTTTGATGATGACAACCTTTGTTTATAAAATATTACTTCTATCCTAATAACTCCCCCTAAATCTAATAACTCCCCCTTAATCTATGCCTAACTACCCTATATTATATTTCTCCCCCTTTGTCATCAACAAAAACAAACAAACTCTAAACTGTATAACTCCCCCTCATTCTTGTACCTCAAGTACCTGCATTAATAAACTATATAATAGAGTATATTAAGAAATAACTATACTTATAGACATGATATTCAATCAACGATTATAAATATATCAATGTATATTTATACATTCATCAATCCACACCAAGTGTCAATCAAACCAATCAAAACAAACAATTTCAATCAAAGCAATCAATTCAAACAAAGTAATCAAATTAAATAAAGCAATCAAATTAAACGTTACGAGGAACTTCCACCCATCCTTCTTCTCCGAAAATAGGGTCTGCTTTGATGGCATCCCAATTTTCATTGTCATTTGTGAGAGAGACACGAGGATGTGCTTCGTTATCATCCTTGTGCAGGGAAGAAATCATCCATCGAATTACCTCGAAATACCTTTCTTACTCCTTGATCATCTGCATTTGACTCAATTCTAAGTGTCGCTGGTTACGAAGAATGAACGAGAGAATATTCTTGAATGAATTAAGAGTTTCTTCAAGATTCTCGGATAAGTTATGAATTGGATTAGCCATTTTTGAAATTGTGAGAAGAATGAGAGATAGAATAGATAGGAAATAATATTCAGTAATGAATTCTGGAAGAAATGGGTATATATAGGTGTAGCAATTCGTTTGAAAAGAATAGACATATGGTAGTTATTCAAATTTCAAATTCAAAATGAAGTGTCATTTCTGACCAGTACATGTCGACATGGTCATAGAGGGTATGTCGACATGAGGCAGTGAAATTTGATGGTAATTTTGATTTTGTGAATAATTGTGTATATATATATTTATATAATATACTAACATTTATTCAAGAGATAAGATAAGCTAGATAACAGAAAAGAAATTCAATTTCATTGCATAGAAGAGTGATACAATGATTACTCATAAACAACTACATAAACACTCAAATTAAAACAAACTTAAACTAATTCGACATGATATGAAAATATAGAACTAGTTAGAGGATGATGAAGATGAAGATAATCCAAGTTTCTTGCTGACTTTGGAGAGAAACTTGTTCATCTTGGATGATATTTTGTCCAACTTCTTACTAACGGATCTTTTAAGAACCCGTTGATTCTCAACAATAATCTTTTGGTTTTTGAGAAGGGTTTTGTTGGTAGGATTGGAGGGATATTCAATACTTTCTAGGGATGTTTCACCTTCTTCTTCTTCTTCTATTTCCATTTCATCCCTTTCTTCTTCTTCTTCTTCTTCTTCTTCTTCTTCCTCTTCCTCTTCCTCCGCTTCCATTTCTTCATGAGCCAAACGCTCTTACTTTTCGGCAAGAGTCTCATAAGGTTGAAAAACATATGGGATTTTCATGAGAGAAATGTTTGAGATATTAAAAACTTTTCTTGAAATAAATTCTTCTCCTTTGAAATTTACTCCAAAATAGTTGAAAATTCGAGTAAGGTAAATTCCATGATATAAAGTGTTTTCTCCCATTTCAAAATTTTTAGGACGAAGTTCATCCAAAATAACTTGCGCCCAATTGATATCATAATTTACGAAGATAGCAAAAAGTGCTTTGCACACTTTTGAAGTAGGATTGTTAAAATTTCCCGATCTTGGGGTTAAAGTATGTTGTAAAAGAAGATTGACAATTCTTGCTTTAGGACGAAAGTTTCGGTTTTTAAATTCAAAGTTTTCATCTCTTTCAAAAATATGATGAAATGTCTCACGATCATGTTCATCGATTTGAAAACTAGAAAGATCCATTCCCGTGCTTTTGCAATTGAGAATGGTACCCAAAATATCACAATTCAAAACAATTTTAGTGCCTTTGACACTACTCCAAATTTCATTATCATTTCCTTCATAAAATTCTCGATTGAGATTTGCATAGAAAATTTTAACAAGATTTGGGTAACAAACAAAATCATTTTGAGAAGAATCAACAAGACTAAGAATTTGATTGTTTGCAAAAAGAGTATCAATTTCATAAGAAGCAAAATCTTGAAAAATAACAAACTTTCCGGGATGGACTTTTCCATAGCTAGCATAATTAATGTATGCTTTTATTGCCTTCGGATTATTGAGGAGTTGCTCTTTCAAGTTTCTGGAAAGTCTCATGGTGGAGGGGTTGCTTGAAGAAGCCATTAAAGTAGAGAGTAGAGAGCTTGGAGTTTTGAAGAGAGAGTTTGAATTTGAAAATGAAAGTGAAACGTTGTGATAAAAGATAGTGAATAAATAGATTTTTGAAAGACATGTTCTCTGGTCAAAAGATGGCTTTACGGAGTATTGAATGAAGTGAAAAGGTGGAGAGAAATTCAACCATTTGAATTCAAATTTTGAATTTCAAATTCTGGTACCTATGTCGACATCAGGGTAGTGACCATGTCGACATATGCCTGTGAATTTCTATGATTTATTTTTCCTAAGTATTCTAATATATATATACTTATTATTTTAATGTCTATATATATATATATATGGAATATTATTAGAATTATAGTATATTCCAAAAAATATTATTATATTATTAAAAATAATAAAAATAAAGTAATAATAAAATTATAATAATAATAAAAAATAATTTTAAAATTCAATCAACACACCAATTCATAATCAATCAATCAAGCAATCAATCATCTAATTCTAAGCATGCAATTTCAATCAATTGTATTGTAAATGTGTACCTTTTTCTGAGTCTGTTTCCTTGAATTCGTTGAAGTCGTGAACTGCCGTGAAACACAAATTTGAATTATCTATCTTCTGATCATCATCGCTTGAGGATGAGTCTGAGTCATCTAGAGTAGCAGTAAATGCACGCTTCCGTTTCTTTACTGAATCATTGTTTATAGGAGGATTCTGCCTATCTGGATACGGACAGTCTCTTTTCATATGGCCTGGTTCATCACAGTTGAAACATTTGACATTGTTTGGCACTGCATTCTGATTTCCAGAATTCTTATAGTTTTTTCTCTTGAGATTATTCATCTTTCTGTATTTCAGGAATTTTCGAAAATTCTTGGTCATAAATGCTATCTCTTCATCATTATCACTGTTTGAGTCTGATCCGTCGGTTAATACATTGAATGCCATTGATTTCTTTTCAGATGCTTTGCTTTCTCTTCTCCCGATCATTTGGACTTCAAACGACATTAGATTTCCAATCAACTCTTCTATCTTTAAGGTACTGATGTCATTTGCCTCTTCAATTGCAAGTGTCTTTTGATCCCATTCTGGAGTGAGAGAATTTAAAATTTTTCTAAATTGATCTTATTCCGAAAATTCCTTTCCCAAGGATATTAAAGAATGCACAATATCCTGAAATCGACTATACATATTTGAAATAGACTCGTTAGTATTCATTTTAAATAACTGAAACTCATTTGTGAGCATGGAAATTTTGGTCTGTTTAACTTTACTTGTTCCTTCGTGAGTCACTTGCAAAGTTTTCCAGATTTCATATGCAGACTTACAAACTGACACTCTATTAAATTCATTCCTATCAAGTGAACAAAACAGAATATTCATTGCTTTAGAATTATTTTGTGCAACAGTCTTTTGCTCAGCGGTCCACTGTGCAAAATCAATTGTGGGTTCAGAATATTCAGTTTGTGTGATATTCCAAGTATCTAATCCTACAGATTGTAAATATATTTTCATCCTGCATGCCCAATATGCATAGTTACTGCCATTAAAAAGTGGTGGTCTGACAGTAGACTGACCTTCTACAAATGAACTAGTGACAGGGATACTAGTGTTAGTAACAGTACCAGTGTTGGTAGCCATTTTGAAAACTTTTCAAAATTCAGATTATGAAACTTTTGAAAACCTCGCTCCGATACCAAATGTGAGGAACGCGGAATATGGATCTTAAGGCTAGAATGAACACTATAGTGGGGGTGAATAGTGTTTATAAGAAATTACTAAATCTTTTTGAGTTATTGTTGATTTGTACACAAATGTATGCAATATTCAGACACAGATATAATCATAGAATCAAACACAGATGCAGAAATAAAGTAAATGCAGTAAAGGAAAGAACACACCGGATTTTATACTGGTTCGGAGTTACCCTACATCCAGTCCCGCACAACTAAGTACGGATTTCCTTTCAAAATCAATTCAACAATTACAACCATCGATTTCAAGGCCACGAGGTACACCCTCCAGAATCACAATCCTCTGGGTAGAGATACTTGATTTTCGGGAAACAAGTTCACCCAATTGATTTCTCAAGTCTACAATCACACCTTTTCTCACTTGATTGATTTCCAAGGCTACAATCACACCTTTTACTCTATTGATTACAAAGAAAGCCTATAACTCTGAATAACACTGAGGATCTTGATGAGATAGTGACAGAGAATCAAACCAGAGATTATCTAGTTAGATTCAATGTTGATTTCGGCAGAGTAATGGTAAGAATATGTATAAAGAAATGTGGAAGAAGAAGAGAAGTGAAAAACCAGAAAATCTATATACAAATTCGTTGAAACTAACCCCTATTTATAGAAGAACAACAGCCATGTCCATTCGTGAAAGGTTATGGCGAATAGACACTTCTTTTGAAATTCAAATTTTTGGTCCTAACTGACACTATGTCGACATGGGGTACTAAGGCATGTCGACATCCTAAAGCATTTTTTGAAGATTTGATTTTCTTTGAAAATAACCTTTATCTTATATTAAAAACTATTTAAACTTTATAAATATACTTGACTATAGATAAAATACATAGATAAATATAGAGAATAATATATATATATATATATAATTTTACTATAATTTATATTTAAATCGAAGTATAAATATATTATAATTAAAAGATAGTTTAAAACAAACGAAGTTTAAAACAAGAGTTTATTAAAAACAAAAACAAAGAATATTTTAAGGCTAAAACATCTTTTTGAAAATCATTTGAAAAGATAATTTTTAAGGCTAAAACATTTTGAAAAGCAGTTTTGAAAATCATTCTGAAGTAGTTTTGAAAATCATTTTGAAGTAGTTTTGCAAGCTTCTTCCTGCATAATATCTCATCACATCAGGACTCGAGAACTTGTACAAATCCAGGAGGTTCGTGGGTTTGTAAGCCACTTGTCGTTGGTTTGTAAGCTACTTGTCGTGGGTTTGTAAGCCACTAAAAAGGTAGAAATGGGTTCCATCCCAAATGAAAATACGGAATGAAGATTTCAGAGCTATTGTGAAGTTTTAACATAATTCTAGACTCAATACTTATCTTGAAATCTTGAACTCTTGATGATCTTGATGATCTTGATACTCATGAGTCTTCAATTTTGGTATCTTGAATCTCTATATTGTACAGTCTTCATTCTTGGTAACTGCATGGTTAAATCCGCATATACATATATATCTAAACTATAATATTAGTATTTATATATATTTTATAATCTTATTCTAAGGTTGTTGTCATCAAAACCATCATCTCAAGGACTAATAATGAGTTATATATGACACAACCAGAAATGCATTATTCACCATTCATGGATATCATAATTTGTTGTGCACACTTAAGTTCGCAGCTATATGATAAATGTATCCTAACATCACTGAAGGAATTCTAAGAATTAAATGTATCCTAACATCACTGAAGGAATTCTAAGAATTCTAAATTCTTCCTTAGAGTTTGGGAATATATGGAAAAATCTAATGGAAACCTTATTGGAAAATATATTAAACCATTCTAAGTATAAGAAAATATGCAGTATAATCTAATATAACTAATAAATTTATGAGAAATTGTTTCTTCAAAAATGACACACTAAATTAATTTGAACCCTAAAAGATTGAATAAGAAATGCAATATAATACTCGCCTACAAAAACATTAGCATGTTTTGCCTTAATTCCCATATAAGAGCCAAATTGTACAACAACTACTGATAAGATTAAACCTTCAAGTCTGGTTCACTCGACTGTGAACTTACTCAATGTCATGCGTTGACTAATGTGAGACAACATAAGAGTATGGATATTCATTTCATACTCAATCACATGCAATAGTTGCATGGTGAAATTTCTCATTTCGTAGGGTATGAGAGTTCAAAAAAATCATTTCATTCAAACATGGATAAGTAATCACACTACAAAATTATGTGCTTAATATGATGAGGTACATTAAGAAACTTGCTGAATTGAAATACGACTCTAGACCAAGATTTATAGATAGGTCTTGTCCTTATATCACTAATGAGTTAGTTCGATCTAATCATATGGACGAACTCACTCAAGGAAAACCAAAGGCAATTATGTGAGAGAAGTATGATTAATTAATTATCTTCTTCTAAAGGTATACGAGAGAAAGAAATGAAAACTAAAAGTGGTATTAATAAAGACATGGTTTGAAAAGAAGAGAATGGTTATTTTTACCATTGCTAAGAGAGTGACAAAGGAAATAGAATTGTTTGAATTATTTGTAGACGTTTAAAGATAAGGAATGTAATTCCTCTTCTAAATTATTTTCTTATAGAAAATTGTCTTTAAATGGTTTATACTTCATAAGTTGTAGATAGTAGATCTACTTATGTAATTACCATAGATATTTCAAAGTAAAAGAAACATAAAAAAAGATTTATTAGAACTTTACATTACAAATGGTGTTATTGTAGCTGTCGAAAAAATGGGAGAGTATCATGAAACACTTTTTATTGAACACATCCAAATTTTAATCATTATCATTATATGCTAATATTATTTGTGTAAATAATATCCATTTCAAGTTTTATCGAAATTACATTTAGTTTTATTTTAATGACTACATCATGAATATTCATTTTGGAATAAGACAACTTTCGTACACTTGAATAATGATATTTGAGTTCTAAATAATGACAATGTGTTAGCTATTGAAGGTACGAAAGCATATAAATAATTGACAATAACTTTTGACATTGTAGACTAGACCATATCATTGAGATACATTCGTACGGGTTGAGAAATGAAAGTTATCCCTCTTTTGATTTTGAATCGTAAGATACTTTGAATCATGTCTCGAAAAGGAATATGCACTAGCAGTAGTTTGGTGTGAGCAGTAAAAGAGTTGTTGAAGCATAAGGACTAATACATATAGATATATGCCAGTCGAATGTCTATGTGTTCCAAACTTAGGTCAAATTACTTCATCACATTTACCAATGATTTTCTAAATATGGATATGTGCATCCTATGAAACATAAACGAGAGGTCCATAAGAAATTCATAAAAATAGGACGAGGTGGAAGATATAACATATAAAGAGTAAAATACTTCGAACGGATCAAAGAGGTGCATCTTGAATATAACTCCAAAAGTACCTAGAAGAGATTGTGACTCTCCCTCTCTCTGCCTTGTCACTCTTCCCCAACTCTGCAACACAATTGTGTTTTGGAAGGGAGAAATTGAACCTTGTTGGACATGGTATGCTTTACGATGAATGAAGTTGAGTTGACTCTTCCCATGGGGGATATGTGGCATAGGTTATAGTGCATTTGTTATAATATACACTTATTATTCCATACTAGATATGGAATGGAAAGGAACCATAGCTTAAATCGTTTAAGATTATGTAGCCCACGTTAAAGTACGAAACACTCAATGAACTCGATGCCAAATTATTTTTGCATAATTTACCTGTTATAATTGGGAACCTCTTTTATCATACTACAGAACAAAGTGTTATTCCAAGACATGTCGCCTTTTAAAAGAAGAAGTTTTCTTCTAGAGAATCTATTGGCAGTATGAAAAATGTGGATAAGATCCAAGATTCTAACGTGCAAAATAAGTATGTAAATAATAATATTTCAACTATAGCCTTAGAGATGCACTCTATTATAAGGTCTAATAAATGAATCTTATACATTGGCGAGAAACTACAATTTTCTCATTAGTAGTGATAAAGATGATTGTATCATTTGTGATGGTTAAGGACCACCAACATAAGTGGTTAGCGATATGATGCTCTGGATGGAGTTTTTGGACGTCATGAGTTCGAACTCCCGAGACACCAAAATAAGTGTTCTACTTGAATAAAGTACTGCTCTTATGTTAAACAAAATTCATTTTTTATGTCAATCTCTTTAGTTACTAAAGAGCCATAGAGGGTATAGACTCTATCTCATGCCTTGATGCCATGAAATCAGAAATGTATTCCATATACACTAGCAATGTTTGGATTTTGGAATGTACTCGAAGGGATAATACCCACGACTACAGTGGAATCTTCTGAAAGTCTATAGGATCTAGTATAATATGGATTATTGTTTAACGGCAAATGTTCTATCGATTAGAAAAATGCCAATAAATTTCAAAATAAAAATAACCGCAAGCGCACGGCGTACACTTGTAGTACGTGGTGAATACGGGTCGATCCGTAGGGAATTGATGATTTTAAAAATCTGTTCAATCAAATTAAACCAAAGTCGAGTGATTGTTAACTAACTAAAAGAAAGTAAAAAAAAGCTAAAAGAAAAAATATAAAAATATGAGAGTGTTAAGACAATTTAGGGGCAACTTCCATTCTCTAGATCACATAAATCAACAAAATGAAGTTATGATCTCTCTTTTCTTTGTCATTAGTTAGCTTAATTGATGTGCTTATCATAAGTATAGCTCATTTGTGCTATTAATTAGCTCAACATAAGCCATCAAACTATAACACAACCTTTAAACCACTTTTAATTCTCATGAAAACGACAACAAAGTTGAAAATGAAAATCTATTTTAAGCATGGCCTATTAACTATTGTTTAGAAATATAGGGCATTAAATTTTGATTTAAACATTCATTTCTTTTCCATAATCATATATAGATGAAGAGGCAATTTGTGATTCATATGACTAAGCATAGCTTATTTGTTTTGAACAACATAAGCTATCAAACTCAATAATAAGCACAAAATTACATAAATATCATTTCTTATGAAGCACAAAAAGAGAGCATAACATTTATCAAAATGTTGAAGCTATATAATTAGAGAGCTTCATTACCCCTAAATTGAAGGGGTTTAGCTTCTCATATTTGTTATCAGATCAACAAATATAGCTTGCAACATAGAACAAACAAAGAGGAAATGAAATGACCCACTTTTCTCTATATCTATTTTTTTTTCAGTTGAGTTTTTTTTCCTTATATAAAACAATGGATCACTTCTCTTAATTAATTTCCCAAGATCCAGAATTTTACCAATATAAAAATATTAGTATATAAATCAAATCATGTCATTTATATATATGAAGATATATAAATGTTTCTTTGCCTATCAGAGCAATTAAAATGGCAAAGAAATTCAATCACACAGTATTTCTCATATTTGAGAGATTTTGTGTCACATAGCCATTTCTACCCTTTTTAATCTTCTTTTTTTAATTCAAGCTTGATTAATATTTAATTCAAATATTACCACTTATTATTTTCCTGTTTTGTTTCCCAACTTGTTCTATAGCCTAGATTAATTTATTTCTGGATTTACAACCTTTGTATTTAACCTTTGGGATTTAGGCATTTGATACTTGATTTTTGATTGATACAGGGTGTTAAAACAACTCATAAGTATACTAGTTTAGCCCGGGATTCTTATTTCAAACACAACATTTTATGTCAGGTAAAATACTCATATTCTAGTTTATAAAGTATGCAATGATCATATGAATAATAAGGTAGTAAACTAGTTTAAAGCCAAGTAGAGGAAAACAATACAATCAAACCAGAATGCTACTCAAACTAACATGCCAAATGGAGACATAGCATATGCATGAAGACAGTATGATTAAGGCAATGTCAACAATTAGACCAATGCAAAACTTTCAGCTGAACCTATAATGAAGACTACTGATGAATTCCTAAATAGTGGAACAAAAGATTGTGATCAATATACAGTGGAATAATTGACATGCTAAATACCTAAATAAGACTACATGACAATGCATACTACCACTGATTTGTCTAAGACCAAAATGCAACCAGACTTAAATCAAATAAGTAGACAACAAGGTGCAGTTCAATGTGGTTGCAGTGAAGATTATAAGTATATAGTATGCACCTCATCTTACTATACAATGCAATACAAATTTCCACTGGAAATCAGATATTGAAGTATGATTTGCAGGCTAAGGCTTCAAGCTTTTTCCATGGTCTTATATCAATTATAAGGCATGGTCAAGCTTTACTGGTTAGCCAAGACCAGGTTCAACTTATCACTTAACAATTTTATTACATGCTTTTTCAAAAACTGCTTCAACCTTATAATTAAAAACTTATCAAATATTGCCAAAGAAAATATGTCCACATATCAGATTACATGGCATAATTTCCTTCATCATAATTCACCAGAGAATATCAAGATTAGTTGCTTAAATAGTAACTCATAAACACACATATAATACTTAAGTTTTTACATGTCCTTTGCAAGAAACAAGCAAATTTCAATTCTGGAATTACTTAACACATAATAAAGTTTTGCCTAACTTATTCATTACAATAATACTGCTACTTTTCTTAAACACTTTAAATTCTTCAAGATCTGCCAATATCCATGCAAGCAAGCTACTCATGCATCTTTCCCTGCAACAATACTTTGAACTGCCTTAATAAAATGAGACACCCCAAATATTGCAGAGGCAACAAATAGGGTCAGAAATAAATTCTGGTGTAAGTGAAATCAAGGATTAAAAATAACTTACAAATTACTATGACTAGGTAGAGAGCTCATATATTTGATGCTATTCATTTTCATATTAAAACTTGAGTATCTGTATCTTTAAACTTATCTAACAATCATACATCCAAGCATTCATCCATTCACTTCATTCAGTCATACATGCACATGCTCCTATGGATTAACTCCCTAATTCCATAGCTCAATTTCTCAATCTCACTTATATTTTATTTGGTCTGAACTCTTGCCATTGAACACCATGTGTGCATTGCAAAGGGGCTCAGTTCTGTTAACCCTTTACACAGAGGCCTACAGGACTTAAACAAGTCATGCACATACCCATCATCCATCTGATGATGAATAGATCAAGGCACTACTCCTAAATTATTTTATAATTTAGAGACCATGCTTATTTATTTTCTGAGGAATTTTTCTTTTTAATTTCCAGAAATGCTTATGTTCTTTTCTTCATTACATAAATTAAAAATTATGGATCTCACTCAAAGATTACATCCAGACACTCAAAGCATTCATACAAAATTCCACAACTTATTTCCAAGTCACTTTTTGTTTAATCATATTTTCTAAAACCTGCTTATCTATATATATATTTATTTATTTATTTCTAGAAAATTTTCCATTGCTTGCATAAATCTGGTGAAATCACATGAAATACTATATTTATTTTACTGTGAACATAGGATATGGTTTTTGAGAAAAACCCATAAAAACATATTGGCTTGTGATCTGAACAAATCAGCACATATTTGTAATATTGCATTGTTCATATCATTTTTAATATAAACTAGGCATAAGCATGAATCTCATTATTCACACTGCCTACTTCTTTTCTTTCATTGATACCCTATTTCTCAGTAAAACATTTAGTTCATTTTCATATAAAAACTAGAATGTAAAATCTATTTCTGTGATTAGAGTATTTGTTTGATTATTTATATTCCAAGACAAAAATTGAAACCATCCCAACAGATCAAAACAGATTAAAATCTCATCCAAAAATTCAACCAGAATACCATCCATGATCAACATATTTTCATTCAGAGAATAAAATCAAACAGAAAACCATAATGTAATTTTTATATAAAATAACTTGGCTGCCCTTAACTTGGGTCTTAATGCCTCAAATCTCATAAGTGATTAATCACTCACCTTCCTCTTCTCTTCCCCGAGAATGGTTGAGCTTGAAGACAGTGTGAGTTCTTCCCTTCTATTTTTTTGAATGAAAATATGTTTCTGTTTTTCCCCCAGAGAAAACTACTGCTTCCCCCTTGATTTAAATCGTTTAACTAGGGTTTTTTAATGGAGGAAAAACCCATTTTATCCTCACAGAAATAAGAGAAGTTTGTATGCATGTTTATGGCTAATTATGCCATTTTCTTTTTTATTTCCATTTCAGGTAAAAGCAGTTGCTTCTCTGCTTTTCTGTGTACATGCTATTTGCATGATTCACCTATACATTATTTTTGTGTGACTTAGATTCATTGTATATTTTGTTAGACCTGAATAGTTCACTTATACTTCTTTTTATTATTATTCCTAGCTATTATTTCAGACCATTTATTTTCTCTTGATTTATTTAAAAATGTATTTATGCATAAATAATACTAAACTGGTTTTATGCACTTTAATTATTAGAAGAATTTATTTTATCACTCTATTTATCTCTGGCTACTCATATTTAATTATTTTACTTACTCTTAATATTTATTTTCAAACTATTCCATTCTTTAAATATTCTCTGTTAACTGATTTCCAATTTTCTTTTAAAAATTATTTTCATCCCAAAAATTTGGGTCTTCACATACTCTCCTCCTAAAAGGAATTGTGTCCCACAACTATTATATTTTTTTTCATTACATAGTATAATTTTATTTCAGAAACTCATGCATTCAAAACCAATCAAATACACATAAGTAATATTTAAATCTATTATAATTTTTAGGCATACCTTTATGCAGAAAATAGATTAGGATATTTATCCTTCATCCTATCTTCAGCCTCCTATATACAATCATTTTTATCTAAACTCCACTGGATTTTAACCAATTTAATTGCTTTATTCCTCAATTTCTTTTCTTCTCTAGCCACAATGCCCACTGGTTCTTTCTTATAAACCAGATTTTCTTGAATTTCAACATGTGTAGGAGATTCAAGAATGGTCTCCTTATCATGCACCCATTTTCTCAATTGAGATACATGAAATACATCATGTATATTACTCAATTCCTCTAGCAATTTTAGCTTATAATCCAAAGTTCCTATTCTTTGAATAATTTCATATGGACCTATATATCTTGGTGTTAATTTTCCTGCCTTGCCAAACCTCAGTATTTTTCTCATTGGTGAAACTTTGAGGAATACATAATTTCCTACCTCAAATTCCACTGGCCTTCTCCCTTTATCTGCATATGCTTTTTGTCTTTCTTGTGCTGCTCTCATTCTCTGCCTCACTAATTCAATTCTTGCAGAAGTTTCCTTCACATGTTCTGGTCCAAGCAATACTCTTTCACCTACCTCCATCCAACATGCAGGAGATAAACAAGGCTTTCCATACAAGGCCTCAAATGGAGCCATACCTATAGTGGATTGGTAGCTATTGTTATAAGCAAATTCAGCTAAGTAGAGATAATCTTCCCAGCTGCCTCCAAAGTCAAGTATACATGCTCTAAGTAAATCCTCTAAAATCTTGTTAACAATCTTAGTTTGCCCATCTGTTTGTGGGTGGTAGGCTGTGCTTAAGCTTAATTCTGTCCCCATGGCTTCTTGAAAGCTACCCCAGAACCTTGAGGTAAACAAGGTGTCTCTATCAATAATGATTGTCTTGGGGATGCCATGTAATCTTACTATCTCTTTCACAAATAATTGAGCTAACTTGTGAGCATTTCTGTTTGAATTCACTGGAATAAAATGTGTTGTTTTTGTGAGCCTATCAACCACTACCCAAATACTATCATTGCCTCTTCTTGTTCTTGGCAAGCCATCCACAAAATCCATTGAAATGCTTTCCCATTTCCAGGTAGGCACTTCTAAAGGTTGCAGTAGGCCTGAGGGTCTTTGGTAATCTGCCTTGACTTGTTGGCAGGTTAAACACTTTGCTACATATTTTGCCACTGCTCCTTTCATTCCTGGCCACCAATAATTCCTTTTAAGATCATGGTACATTTTTGTACCTCCTGGATGTATGGTGTATTTGGTCTTGTGGTGCTCATCCATAACCTCTTGCTTCAGTTCTTCCACATTGGGTATGCGGAGCTTCCCTTTCTTCCTTAAGTAGCCTTTATCATCAACCTCATAATTTTCCACTGATATACCTTGTGATATCATGTCCTTCTTTTCCTTTAAATTAGTATCTTGATTTTGCATTTTTCCTATTTTATCAACCAGGGTTGATCTTAAGGAGATGAGACTTAATTTCCCATATTCAATCATGTCACTGTGTGCCTTATCTGATGCATCAATTTCTTTCTTTATTTCTACTTCATTGAGGATTGTTAAATCCTTGAATTCAGTCATCATTAAACTTGCCAATCTTGCTTGATGCCTACTCAATGCATCTGCCACTTTGTTAGCTTTTCCAGGAGTATATAATATATCAAGATCATAGGCAGCTAGAAATTCTACCCACCTATGTTGCCTCATGTTCAAGTCTTTTTGGGAAAACAAATACTTAAGTGATTTATGGTCTGTAAATAATTCAAATTTAGTACCTAACAAATAGTGTCTCCATAGCTTCAATGCATAAACAACAGCAGTGAGTTCTAAGTCATGTGTGGCATACCTAGTTTCATTTGGCTTGAGTTGCCTTGATGCATATGCTATGACTCTACCATGTTGCATGAGTATTGCCCCTAACCCAGACCCACTAGCATATGTATATACCACTAATCCTTCATTTCCCTCTGGAACTTGCAAGACTGGAGCTTCCATCAATGCTTTCTTCAATGATTCAAAAGCTTGTTCACTCTTTTCTGTCTATACATATGGTTGCTCCTTTTTGGTTAGTTTGGTTAGTGGAATGGCTATCCTTGCAAAGTCTTTTATAAACCTTCTATAGTAACCTGCCATTCCTAAAAATGATCTCACCTCAGTCACTGATTTGGGTCTACTCCATGATTGCACTGCCATGACTTTGTTTGGGTCTACACTAACCCCTTGTTGAGATATAATGTGTCCCAAGAATTTAACTTCATTTTGCCAAAATGTGCACTTAGTAAATTTTGCCTTTAAATTTTGTGCTCTTAATCTTGACAAAACCAGATGCAAGTGCTTTGCATGTTCCTCTTCTGATTTTGAATATACCAGTATATCATCAATAAAGACAACTACAAATTTATCTAGAAAATCTCTAAATGTCCTATTCATTAAATCTACAAAATAGGATGGTTCATTTGTCAATCCAAAAGGCATTACTAAAAATTCATATAGCCCATACCTTGTGTTGAATGCAGTGTATTTAATACTCTCCTCCTCAACCTTCATCTGATGGAATCCAGAGGCTAAGTCTAGCCTTGAAAAGATTTTTGCTCCATTTAATTGGTCAAATAAATCATCAATTCTGGGGAGTGGGTATTTGTTCTTGATGGTAACTTTATTTAATTCCCTGTAATCAATACACATTCTCAGTGTACCATCATGCTTCTTCACAAATACCACTGGAGAACCCCAGTTTGAACTGCTAGGCCTTATGAAGCCTTTTTGCTCCAATTCCTCCAATTGCTGTTTTAATTCCACTAATTCTTTTGGACCCATTCTGGTAGGCTTCTTGATGATAGGACTTGCTCCTGGAATTAATCTTATTTGAAATTCAACTTGCCTATTTTCTGGAACTCCTATAACCTCTCCAAAAACATCTGGGTATTCCTTTATCACTTCTATATCTTCTAGAGTCAATTCTTTTTCAATCATGCTCCATATTTGATTAAGGCAATTTATCTTGGCTGTTTCACTCATGACTATAATATTTTTACCATTTTCTATTTTCAAAGAAATAGTAAAATTTTCTAAATTCAAAATTGCTTTGAATTTACTCAACCAATCTACCCCTAGAATAATTCCTATTCCAGGATATTTCAACACAAATAAGTCAGATTTAAACACATTTCCACCTATGTTTAATTCTACTCCCAAACATCTTAATCCTAGCAGGCAAGAGCTACCTAGGGGACTCTGAATAAACAAAGGTTTTTCAACTAAATTGCATGTGAGAGCCAATTTATCCACTATGTCTTGTGATATTAAAGAATGTGTAGCCCCAGTGCCATATATAACTGAGATTGGATAATTTTTAATTAGAAGTATACCTTCCAATTGTCCAGAATTTCCCACTGCACTTGCTTTTGCCTTGCCTTCCAATGCTCCTACCTTTGCTCCTTTCTTGAACTCTAGGCAATTCCTTTTGATATGGCCTTCTTTCCCACAATTATAGCAACTGAATGGGGTCTTCTTAGCTGCCTGACACCTATTGCTCATGTGTCCTTCTTTGCCACAGTTGTAGCAAGTAACTTTCTTCTTAATTTCCCCAGTGGCTGCTCCTTCAACTTTCTTATCTACATTCTTCTTGTCATAAGGATGTGCTCTATTTTTCCCTTTATTTTGATTATTAGCCCTCATGTTCCTAAATTTCTCTCTTGCATTATCATGTTGTTCAAAAGAAAGAGTGAGATCTATGACTTGATCAAATGTTTTGTCTTTGTATGGTAGCATTGCTCTACTCAAACCAGCATTAAGTCCTTGAATAAATCTTGAATTTTTTGATTCCTCATTCCCTATGAGCATGGTTCCATACTTAGATAAGCTCTCAAATTTTTGAGTGTATTCAGTCACACTCATTGGTCCTTGTCTCAGCCTTATGAATTCCTCAAGCAGTGTTGCCTTAGCTATTGCTGGGACAAATCTGGCCTCAAGCATCTCCTTGAATTGATCCCATGTTATCTCATTTTTTGGTCTTCCTGTGATGATTACCTCCCACCAATCTAGTGCTGCTCCCTTGAGCCTTCTGGAAGCTATTTGCCTCTTCCTTTGATCATTTATTTGCATGTCTGCAAATATTCTTTCTAAGGTTCTCAGCCATGTTTGTACACCCATGACTCCTTCAGTGCCTTCAAAATCCTTGCCTCCTAAATTTGAAAATGTTTTCAATAGCTTAGCTAACTCCTCATGAGGATTTTCTTCCCTCTGCACTGCTCCTTCCCTAAATGCCCTCACCAAATCTTGCAAATTGACCAATGGTGTTGCATTAGAGGATCCTGCTCCAGTGCTTCCTACCATGATTCACTATTCAATTGCATAGCTAGTTAGTCTTGTTTCTAATTTAATTATTTCAGCAATTTATTCCTACTGAGAATATTATATTTATTATTTTAATATATTTTTTTTATATGCTATGTTCTTGTTAACATAGCTCTGATACCAACTGAAATGACCCACTTTTCACTATATCTATTTTTTTATTATTTTCAGTTGAGTTTTTTTTCCTTATATAAAACAATGGATCACTTCTCTTAATTAATTTCCCAAGATCCAGAATTTTACCAATAAAAAAATATTAGTACATAAATCAAATCATGTCATTTATATATATGAAGATATATAAATGTTTCTTTGCCTATCAGAGCAATTAAAATGGCAAAGAAATTCAATCACATAGTATTTCTCATATTTGAGAGATTTTGTGTCACATAGCGTTTTCTACCCTTTTTAATCTTCTTCTCTTTTTTTTAATTCAAGCTTGATTAATATTTAATTCAAATATTACCCCTTATTATTTTCTTGTTTTGTTTCCAAACTTGTTCTATAGCCTAGATTAATTTATTTCTGCATTTACAACCCTTGTATTTAACCTTTGGGATTTAGGCATTTGATACTTGATTTTTGATTGATATAGGGTGTTAAAACAACTCATAAGTATATTAGTTTAGCTCGGGATTCTTATTTCAAACACAACATTTTGTGTCAGGTAAAATACTCATATTCTAGTTTATAAAGTATGCAATGATCATATGAATAATAAGGTAGTAAACTAGTTTAAAGCCAAGTAGAGGAAAACAATACAATCAAACCAGAATGCTACTCAAACTAACATGCCAAATGGAGACTTAGCATATGCATGAAGACAGTATGATTAAGGCAATGTCAACAATTAGACCAATGCAAAACTTTCAGCTGAACCTATAATGAAGACTACTGATGAATTCCTAAATAGTGGAACAAAAGATTGTGATCAATATACAGTGGAATAATTGACATGCTAAATACCTAAATAAGACTACATGACAATGCATACTACCACTGATTTGTCTAAGACCAAAATGCAACCAGACTTAAATCAAATAAGTAGACAACAAGGTGCAGTTCAATGTGGTTGCAGTGAAGATTATAAGTATATAGTATGCACCTCATCTTACTATACAATGCAATACAAATTTCCACTGGAAATCAGATATTGAAGTAGGATTTGCAGGCTAAGGCTTCAAGCTTTTTCCATGGTCTTATATCAATTATAAGGCATGGTCAAGCTTTACTGGTTAGCCAAGACCAGGTTCAACTTATCACTTAACAATTTTATTACATGCTTTTTCAAAAACTGCTTCAACCTTATAATTAAAAACTTATCAAATATTGCCAAAGAAAATATGTCCACATATCAGATTACATGGAATAATTTCCTTCATCATAATTCACCAGAGAATATCAAGATTAGTTGCTTAAATCAGTAACTCATAAACACACATATAATACTTAAGTTTTTACATGTCCTTTGCAAGAAACAAGCAAATTTCAATTCTGGAATTACTTAACACATAATAAAGTTTTGCCTAACTTATTCATTACAATAATACTGCTACTTTTCTTAAACACTTTAAATTCTTCAAGATCTGCCAATATCCATGCAAGCAAGCTACTCATACATCTTTCCCTGCAGCAATACTTTGAACTGCCTCAATAAAATGAGACACCCCAAATATTGCAGAGGCAACAAATAGGGTCAGAAATAAATTCTGGTGTGAGTGAAATCAAGGATTAAAAATAACTTACAAATTACTATGACTAGGTAGAGAGCTCATATATTTGATGCTATTCATTTTCATATTAAACTTGAGTATGTGTATCTTTAAACTTATCTAACAATCATACATCCAAGCATTCATCCATTCACTTCATTCAATCATACATGCACATGCTCCTATGGATTAACTCCCCAGTTCCATAGCTCAATTTCTCAATCTCACTTATATTTTATTTGGTCTGAACTCTTACCATTGAACACCACGTGTGCATTGCAAAGGGGCTCAGTTCTGTTAACCCTTTACACAGAGGTCTACAGGACTTAAACAAGTCATGCACATACCCATCATCCACCTGATGATGAATAGATCAAGACACTACTCCTAAATTATTTTATAATTTAGAGACCATGCTTATTTATTTTCTGAGGAATTTTTCTTTTTAATTTCCAGAAATGCTTATGTTCTTTCCTTCATTACATAAATTAAAAACTATGGATCTCACTCAAAGATTACATCCAAACACTCAAAGCATTCTTACAAAATTCCACAACTTATTTCCAAGTCACTTTTTGTTTAATCATATTTTCTAAAACCTACTTATCTATATATATATTTATTTATTTCTAGAAATTTTTCCATTGCTTGCATAAATCTGGTGAAATCACATGAAATACTATATTTATTTTACTGTGAACATAGGATATGGTTTTTGAGAAAAACCCATAAAAACATATTGGCTTGTGATCTGAACAAATCAACACATATTTGTAATATTGCATTGTTCATATCATTTTTAATATAAACTAGGCATAAGCATGAATCTCATTATTCACACTGCCTACTTCTTTTCTTTCATTGATACCCTATTTCTCAGTAAAACATTTAGTTCATTTTCATATAAAAACTAGAATGTAAAATCTATTTCTGTGATTAGAGTATTTGTTTGATTATTTATATTCCAAGACAAAAATTGAAACCATCCCAACAGATCAAAACAGATTAAAATCTCATCCAAAAATTCAACCAGAATACCATCCATGATCAACATATTTTCATTCAGAGAATAAAATTAAACACAAAAGCATAATGTAATTTTTATATAAAATAACTTGGATGCCCTTAACTTGGGTCTTAATGCCTCAAATCTCATAAGTGATTAATCACTCGCCTTCCTCTTCTCTTCCCCGAGAATGGTTGAGCTTGAAGACAGTGTGAGTTCTTCCCTTCTATTTTTTTGAATGAAAATATGTTTCTGTTTTTCCCCCAGAGAAAACTACTGCTTCCTCCCTTGATTTAAATCGTTTAACTAGGGTTTTTAATGGAGGAAAACCCCATTTTATCCTCACAGAAATAAGAGAAGTTTGTATGCATGTTTATGGCTAATTATGCCATTTTCTTTTTTATTTCCATTTCAGGTAAAAGCAGTTGCTTCTCTGCTTTTCTGTGTACATGCTATTTGCATGATTCACCTATACATTATTTTTGTGTGACTTAGATTCATTGTATATTTTGTTAGACCTGAATAGTTCACTTATACTTCTTTTTATTATTATTCCTAGCTATTATTTCAGACCATTTATTTTCTCTTGATTTATTTAAAAATGTATTTATGCATAAATAATACTAAACTGGTTTTATGCACTTTAATTATTAGAAGAATTTATTTTATCACTCTATTTATCTCTGGCTACTCATATTTAATTATTTTACTTACTCTTAATATTTATTTTCAAACTATTCCATTCTTTAAATATTCTCTGTTAACTGATTTCCAATTTTCTTTTAAAAATTATTTTCATCCCAAAAATTTGGGTCTTCACAGGAAAAGAGAGCTAAATGGAAAAAAACTAATCTACTTGCGTAAAAGAAAATCTACACTACTAGCATGAAAGGAAATGAACATGTAAGTAAAAGGAAACAATAATTAACATTGCATAAAAAGAAAAGAAGATTATATAAAATAAAAATGGCTAAGTAGCCATGAAAAGAGAAAGAGAGCTTTCTTTTTATTTTCCTAAGAGAAGAGACAAAGAGAAGAGAGCCTAAAAAAGAGACTAAGAAGAAGAAGGTTACATGAAGATATGGGGTATTTATACAAGTGTTAAACCCTAATTCATATTTTTGGGGAATGCCCAAATTGCCCTTGAGGTAGTGTGGTGGCCAAGTAATCATTAACATCCACTAACCCCCCACTTAAATGTACATGAAGCTTTAATGTCCTTTTATCATGTGCTTAGCTCCTAATTGAAAATCAGGGTAAGTGGGTGGGGTCCTCCATGATCATCACTTTGAATTATTTCCATCTTCATTTGTTCTCTTCACTCTTGTGCATGCATATATTATCATGAAGCCACTTGTAAAATTCACCAAATTTCCTATAAAACAACATAGAAAATTCCAAGTAAATTTTCACAATTTAATAAATGCATAAAAATGACCATTTTACCCATATATGAAGATGAATATGTGACCATTTGAAAATAATTTGAATTTTGGTTTAAACAAGTTAAAATACCCGATATGATCATTTATTTAATTTAAATAGATTAAATATGGTGGTAAAAATATGCACATTTACGTGCACATCAAATACCCCCACACTTATCTTTTTATTTGTCCTCGAATAAAGAAAAACTAAGATAAATCCGTTTTCGTACTTAGCACGATTGCATTGAGCATATGCAACAAGACGTTAAACCTCTGGGTGTCCCCAGTAGGACGAGTGTTGTCTCGTGAGGGTTTTCAGCGGATACTACACAGAAAATCCAACTGCAGAATGGAAATATTTACAAAATGCAAGATTTATTTACAAAGATGTGAATGCAAGTCTTTGAAAATATTTACGAATAAAGGATTTACTTTTAAATTAGCACACATAAGTTAGATATAGGTTTGGTTATTATCTTGAAAATTTAAGTCATTTACTCGTCAAAATTTCCAACAAAAATTAAGTTATCATAACAAATAGACTATAGTTTAACTGGTTGTTTCGGTTGATAACAAAGTGTAATTATAAAATGGATCCTTGGTTGATTATCAAAGTTTATCAAAGTGATATACTCATTTCTTTTCAATAACAAGTCAAATCAAATAAGTTAAAAATAGTGCTAGGATTTCAATTGCTTACTCTCTCCATTTTTTTTCTTTTGGAAATTTTATTGATATTAATAATATTTATATATGCCTAACTCAGATAAACCGAGGCCAGATATATTACCCATGCACTGCCTTGCGGACTGATGTGATGGGAATACAGAGCGTGGCGAGTGAACACACAAGTGTGAACACCTATTGACTGTAGGCATTATTAGTAAAATAATTTTTATATACACACACCTAACTCAGATAAACTGAGGCCAGATATACCGATCGTGCACTGCCTTTCGGGCTTACGTTAGAAGGGTATAGAGCATGGCGAGTGAACACACAAGTATGAACACATGACTCTAGGTGTTTATTAAAAACTATACATATATACAAGAAATATCTTTTTTATTTTTTTCGAAGAGAGTTTTGCAAAATCATCTTAGCACCATTTAACTTAGAAGACAAAAAAATGTTATATCCTTTACTTTAAATTAACCACTTATTAAAACAAAGATTTTCAATTAGGATGTATTTCATAATTAACATGTATGAATCTTCATATATACTAGTTAAACCATCATTATTTGTAATCAAACTTCATTTTTATTTTTGTTAAGACAAATGAATTTTCAAAATTTTCAAATTAATAAACCAAAACCATATATATATCCTATAGTGTTTCTTTAAAAATAAATCAAAATGCTTCAATTTTATTTTTTTTTGAAAATTTTTCTTTATATTTTTTTTGAATTTTGGAAGAAAAAATGAAAAATTAATCATGAAAAATCAAAAAGAAGATAAGTCTCCCCCCACACTTGATTTTGACTGTGTCTCCACAGTCAACCCAAGTGAAAGGAGAAAAATAAAAATAAAACATGACCATTATTTAAATGAAAATTAACGGTATTTACACGAGATCAAAAATTATATCGTCAAAAAGTAAATGAAACGGTCTTCCAAAGACTGATTCATTTGTCTCGTCAAATATGCGAGACACAGCTTAAGCTCGGAAAACCAAACCATACAAGATTTCGAAGTTGAATTTGGATTTGGAAAAACGAATGCCATTTTATTAAAAATTGTATGAGTCATTTTATTTTCAATCATTTTTGGGGTTGATAAAATGATTGATTGAAGTTCAAGTTTATTTTCATCAAATTGAAATTCATGTTATTCATTGAAAAATTCTTCAGAATTATTGATTTCAAAATCAAATTGGTGATTTAAATCTTCCCCATCAGAGTTTAACAACTCGTTTTCAAAAAGTCCATAAAACTCGTGTTCGTTAAATTCGACTTCCTTTGTATCAACAAATTTATTGCTTAAATCAAGTTCAAAATTCAAAGTTGTTGTATTCAAATTTTCAGAAAAAGGAAGATCGAAATTTAAATCGAGTTTCTCACCCTCAAAAGAATAGAAATCCAACTCAATTACCAAAATTTCAACAACTTCGTTAAGATTTTCGTTTTCAATTTCAAAAGTTTTTATTTGAAAATCATCGATTTGGGTAAAAGGTGGATTATCACTCGACTCATCACATGTTGGGATTTGGTTTTGTTGTTCACGTTCTTTCATATATGTTGCAAACAACGAATTCGTGTGATCATCGTAAATTTCGTTCATTTGTTCAACAAAATCCAACTTAAAATTATTCATTTGGGAATTTTCGATTTGGATTTGTTGAGAACAAAAATTTTCAATCGCATCGTAGTCGAGATTGTTCCCATTGGCAAAATTATTTGAAAAGTGGATCACATTTTCGTTTTGATTTTGAAATTCATTTTGGAGTTCAAAATTGAATTGGCATGGGTTATACTCGAAATTATTTGAATTTTGAATTGAATTCAGATTTTGAAATTCTTGACTCGAGTTATTACACAAATATGAATTACATAAATCATTTGTCTCTTGATTTTGTTGTGTAGAGAGTTCGAATAAAGATGAAATCATTTCAATGCTATTTTCGAGATTCGAGGGTTGATCATCGTTTTGAAAACTTTGTTGTTCAAAATTTGAATTGTTTAAAGAATAGTTGTCGTTAAAATATCCATACGAATTTGGAGTGAAATCATATGGATTATATTGATTTTCACAACTATTGTAAAATTCAAGTGAGTGGGGAAACTCGGACATTTTCAAGAATGTTTTTGTTTTTTTTATAAAGGAAAAATATTTACTGATAGAATTTATTTTTCAAAATGGAAATTGATTTTTGTTTTGTTTTTTATATTTTCAAAAAAAAAATTCTTTGTTTTTCGAAAAGGTTTAAAAATAAATTTGGATTTTTGTTTTTCAAAATTTTTTTTGGATTTTTGAAATTTCAGAGGAAAAAGATTTAAAAATCTCAAAGAAAAAGAAGAGGAATATTTATAGTTTTTTTTTTTAAAATGCATGAACTAATGCAACTAAATGAATGCAGTGGTTAATTACAAATGATTTATCCTAAGTTAACCCAAAATTGTATAATCACACTTTGTCTTAGATAAACAAGATAGTTCTCAGCCAGGTAACGGACATGATTTATCGGTGCACTACGAATCACCGTAGCAATGCAGCCGAAGGTTTAAGTATCTTCAGAGAAACAACCACTATAATATTTACGAATCACCGTAAATCACCGTAATATTTATAAATGGTTATTGCTCTGCCGTAGCCTAGACACCGAGAAATTAAATTGTTTAAAGAAGACAACTTGTCAATATACAATTAAGTGTTATCGATGTCTAACCGTTATTACTAATCAAATTCTAAGATGAAATGCAAAGCAGAAAATAAACATGTATTAACAATGCAACTACGAATGGATTTTGTTTTTGTTTTTTGAAATATATATATATATATATATATATATATATCAATGCAAATGCAAACAGCCAACAATGCAAAATGAATAAAAATAAGGGATAAGAGTGCTAATTTTCTTCTAAGCAAGCAGTTTATTTTTTTTTCCGGCAGCAGTTCTTCTCCTTCTGAAATTCTGCTTTGACAACCTGAAATAAAAACAAGATATATACATTTGTTTTTTTTCTGGTATATATATATATATATATTTGAAGGGAAATTTTTTTTTAAAGAGAAAGAGAAACTAAAAAAAATTGAAGCCAAAGCAAACAACTTGTCATAACCAAATTCACTAAATAAATAAAACCTAAAACAATTTGTTTTTTTTTAAGGTTTAAAACGAAAACAAGAGTAAAGCTTTTATTCAAGTGAAAATGAAAAGCCAATTTTTCTTTTTAACAATTTGCAAAAAATAAAATTTAAATAAGAAAACAAAAGAAACCAAATCAAATTAATTAAAAGATAATGTTTATTTTTTTAAAGAACAAGTCAACACAAACTAAAATCAATTAAACAAAACAACAAAACATAAAGAAAAAAAAATTACTCAGGCCTACACCACAATGCTTATAACCCGGCCCAATTAAACAAGTTTCTACCTTCTTTATTAAACAGGATGACTTAACACAGCAGCCTCACATTTCAACTTCCAACATCTCGCATTCGATTTTGAAAATCACAATCCCTTTTTTTATTGGAACCGGTCTGAGGGGGAATCGAAGTTTCATTTGATTGCGGTTGAAGTATGGTTGGATTGGGCTGGTGGTTGGGGTGAAGCCGCTACGGTGATTCGAGAAGTTTTCGTGGGCAGTTGCGATTGGTTTCTCGTTGTCAAATCAATTGTTTGTCGAAGACTGGTTGTCAAGGAGATGGAGTTGGGTTTCGGGTGAAGTTCGTGGAAGTCGGAGGCGAGTTCGAGGAATTGGAATTGTCGCGATTGGGTTCGGCAGTTTGATGATGGGATGTCAGTGACTAGGCAGCTGTCGACGGGTCGCGAATTTGGGTTGAGGGAAGTGGTTTGTGCTGAGATAGATGGTGAAGGTAGAGTGGCGTGCTGATGGAAGAGGTGGAATTTTGGATTTGAGATGTTGATTCGGTGACAAGTCGGAGCAGTTGACTGGATCGGGTTTGGGGAATTGTGATAGTGATGAGGCAAGCAGGGGAGGTAGGGGTTGCGGTTGTTGTTTGTCGAGCAGGTAATATGGGTGATTTTCGAAGTCAAAGTGATTGTCTGTTGATTGGGTATTTAGGTGAATGTGTGGTATTTGACTGGAAATGGTGGTGGGCGAGCAGATGGTGTAGGAGGATGTTGGAATGTTCACAGTGCAAGAGTTGAATCAATAGCAGTGAGAATGTATATAGGTAGAGGTTGTAATGGAAGGAGGGTAGATGGTTCAGCAGTTGTTTGTGGCAATTGGAATGGGGAGTGTGCAGTAGTTTACTATGGAGGAGCAAATTGTTTTGAGAAGTAAATGGTCAGTGGCAAGATGGTGAAAGTTATGGTGGATGATGTTCAGTAGATGGAAGGAGGCGCAGCAGTTTTGTGAAGTATAGCAGACAGTGGTGAAGGTGATAGTATATGTGCTGAAGTTGATGTATTAAGTAGGGGTTGCTGCTATGTAGTGGTGATGGTAGTGCTTGTGGGATCTTTTAGTGAAATGTTGAAGTGGGTGGAGATTGAGTGGCACAGGGAAGTGGTAACAGTGAACTGGAAGCAGGTTTGGAAGCAGTGAAGAGATAGATGAACTGCTGACAATTTTGTATTGTGGCAGTGAAGGGATGTGGTGGTTCTGTGTTGAATAGATGGTTAGTGATGAATGTATGTTTGTGGAATGTAACTGGTGGGTGATTGTGCAGTAGTGCTTGACGCTTAGGTGATAGTGTGATAGTGGCAGGAATATGCACAAATGATGGGGTTGCACTTGAAGGGTAGTCGGGTTGATGTTCTTGGTTGTTCAAAGTTGTAGTGTTCACTGTAAATTAACTTTGAAGTAGGAGGACAGTTAGTTTTGCAATGGTAGGGTAAGGCAGAAATGTTCACTGGATAGAGGAGTTGGAGTTGGTTATATGGTATGGCATGGGTAGTTTGATTGGTTTGTTGTTATGTATTGAACAGTGGGGACAAGCAAGTAAGAGGCAGCAAGCAAGCAAGAGGAAGCAAGGTCAAGCAAGAGCAAGAACAGTGGGAAGGTATGTATTGAAGTTGTCTGTTGTTGTAAATGTGGAAGTGTGGATGTGGGTTATTTAGATGTAGAAATTTGACAGAGAGGAGTTTTTTGGACAGTATCAAGAAGCAGTCAGGAAGTAAGGCAGTTGATGGTTTGAACTGTGATGTGTACGAGGAGGATTTGCCTGTAAGGAAATGGTGATATAGCAGTTGACAACAGTGCTTGTATGTGCAGTACAAAGATGATATTTATGTGAAGTACATTAAGAAACTTGCTGAATTGAAATACGACTCTAGACCAAGATTTATAGATAGGTCTTGTCCTTATATCACTAATGAGTTAGTTCGATCTAATCATATGGATGAACTCACTCAAGGAAAACCAAAAGGCAATTATGTGAGAGAAGTATGATTAATTAATTATCTTCTTCTAAAGGTATACGAGAGAAAGAAATGAAAACTAAAAGTGGTATTAATAAAGACATGGTTTGAAAAGAAGAGAATGGTTATTTTTACCATTGCTCAGAGAGTGACAAAGGAAATAGAATTGTCTGAATTATTTGTAGACGCTTAAAGATAAGGAATGTAATTCCTCTTCTAAATTATTTTCTTATAGAAAATTGTCTTTAAATGGTTTATACTTCATAAGTTGTAGATAGTAGATCTACTTATGTAAATACCATAGGTATTTCGAAGTAAAAGAAACATAACAAAAGATTTATTAGAACTTTACATTACAAATGGTGTTATTGTAGCTATCGAAAAAATGGGAGAGTATCATGAAAAACTTTTTATTGAACACATCCAAATTTTAATCATTGTCATTATATGCCAATATTATTTGTGTAAATAATATCCATTTCAAGTTTGATCGAAATTACATTTAGTTTTATTTTAATGACTACATCATGAATATTCATTTTGGAATAAGACAACTTTCGTACACTTGAATAATGATATTTGAGTTCTAAATAATGACAATGTGTTAGCTATTGAAGGTACGAAAGCATATAAATAATTGACAATAACTTTTGGTAGTGTAGACTAGACCATATCATTGAGATACATTTGTACGGGTTGAGAAATGAAAGTTATTCCTCTTTTGATTTTGAATCGTAAGATACTTTGAATCATGTCTCGAAAAGGAATATGCACTAGCAGTTGTTTGGTGTGAGCAGTAAAAGAGTTGTTGAAGCATACGGACTAATACATATAGATATATGCCAGTCGAATGTCTATGTGTTCCAAACTTAGGTCAAATTACTTCATCACATTTACCAATGATTCTCTAAATATGGATATGTGCATCCTATGAAACATAAACGAGAGGTCCATAAGAAATTCATAAAAATAGGACGAGGTGGAAGATATAACATACAAAGAGTAAAATACTTCGAACGGATCAAAGAGGTGTATCTTGAATATAACTCCAAAAGTACCTAGAAGAGATTATGACTTTCCCTCTCTCTGCCTTGTCACTCTTCCCCTACTTTGCAACACAATTGTGTTTTGGAAGGGAGAAATTGAACCTTGTTGGACATGGTATGCTTTACGATGAATGAAGTTGAGTTAACTCTTCCCATAGGGGATATGTGGCATAGGTTATAGTGCATTTGTTATAATATACACTTATTATTCCATACTAGATATGGAATGGAAAGGAACCATAGCTTAAATCGTTTAAGATTATGTAGCCCACGTTAAAGTACGAAACACTTAATGAACTCGATGCCAAATTATTTTTGCATAATTTACCTGTTATACTTGGGAACCTCTTTTATCATACTACGGAACAAAGTGTTATTCCAAGACATGTCGCCTTTTAAAAGAAGAAGCTTTCTTCTAGAGAATCTATTGGCAGTATGAAAAATGTGGATAAGATCCAAGATTCTAACGTGCAAAATAAGCATGTAAATAATAATATTTGAACTATACCCTTAGAGATGCACTCTATTATAAGGTCTAATAAATGAATCTTATACATTGGCGAGAAACTACAATTTTCTCATTAGTAATGATAAAGATGATTGTATCATTTGTGATGGTTAAGGACCACCAGCATAAGTGGTTAGCGATATGATGCTCTGGATGGAGTTTCTGGACATCATGAGTTCGAACTCCCGAGACACCAAAATAAGTGTTCTACTTGAATAAAGTACTGCTCTTATGTTAAACAAAATTCATTTTTGATGTCAATCTCTTTAGTTACTAAAGAGCCATAGAGGGTATAGACTCTATCTCATGCCTTGATGCCATTAAATCAGAAATGTATTCCATATACACTAGCAATGTTTGGATTTTGGAATGTACTCGAAGGGATAATACCCACGACTACAGTGGAATCTTCTGAAAGTCTATAGGATCTAGTATAATATGGATTATTGTTTAACGGCAAATGTTCTATCGATTAGAAAAATGCCGATAAATTTCGAAATAAAAATAACCGCAAGCGCACGGCGTACACTTGTAGTACGTGGCGAATACGGGTCGATCCGTAGGGAATTGATGATTTTAAAAATCTATTCAATCAAATTAAACCAAAGTCGAGTGATTGTTAACTAACTAAAAGAAAGTAAAAACAAGCTAAAAGAAAATAGATAAAAATATGAGAGTGTTAAGACAATTTAGGGGCAACTTCCACTCTCTAGATCACATAAATCAACAAAATGAAGTTATGATCTCTCTTTTCTTTGTCATTAGTTAGCTTAATTGATGTGCTTATCATAAGTATGGCTCATTTGTGCTATTAATTAGCTCAACATAAGCCATCAAACTATAACACAACCTTTAAACCACTTTTAATTCTCATGAAAAGGACAACAAAGTTGAAAATGAAAATCTATTTTAAGCATGGCCTATTAACTATTGTTTAGAAATATAGGGCATCAAATTTTGATTTAAACATTCACTTTTTTCCATAATCATATATAGATGAAGAGGCAATTTGTGATTCATATGACTAAGCATAGCTTATTTGTTTTGAACAACATAAGCTATCAAACTCAATAATAAGCACAAAGTTACATAAACATCATTTCCCATGAAGCACAAAAAAAGAGCATAACATTTATCAAAATGTTGAAGCTATATAATTAGAGAGCTTCATTACCCCTAAATTGAAGGGGTTTAGATTCTCATATTTGTTATCATATCAACAAATATAGCTTGCAACATAGAACAAACAAAGAGGAAAAGAGAGCTAAATGAAAAAAAAACTAATCTACTTGCATAAAAGAAAATCTACACTACTAGCATGAAAGGAAATGAACATGTAAGTAAAAGAAAACAATAATTAACATTGCATAAAAAGAAAAGAAGATTACATAAAATAAAAATGGCTAAGTAGCCATGAAAAGAGAAAGAGAGCTTTCTTTTTATTTTCCTAAGAGAAGAGACAAAGAGAAGAGAGCCTAAAAGTGAGACTAAGAAGAAGTAGGTTACATGAAGATATGGGTATTTATACAAGTGTTAAACCCTAATTCATATTTTTGGAGAATGCCCAAATTGCCCTTGAGGTAGTGTGGTGGTCAAGTAATCATTAACATCCACTAATCCCCCACTTAAATGTACATGAAGCTTTAATGTCCTTTTATCATGTGCTTAGCTCCTAATTGAAAATCAAGGTAAGTGGGTGGGGTCCTCCATGATCATCACTTTGAATTATTTCCATCTTCATTTGTTCTCTTCACTCTTGTGCATGCATATATTATCATGAAGCCACTTGTAAAATTCACCAAATTTCCTACAAAACCACATAGAAAATTCCAAGTAATTTTCACAATTTAATAAATGCATAAAAATGACCATTTTACCCATATATGAAGATTAATATGTGACGATTTGAAAATAATTTGAATTTTGGTTTAAACAAGTTAAAATACCCGATATGATCATTTATTTAATTTAAATAGATTAAATATGGTGGTAAAAATATGCACATTTACGTACACATCAATTATATCTTAACTATAAACAATATGCAGATAGAGTAAAATAAAAATATAATCACACCAGGATTTTAACACTGATTCGGATCTCCCTTCCTACGTCGAGTCCCTAAGATCCACTTAGGAATTTCACTAGCAACGATCCTCACTTCACCTGAAAGAACAGGTTTGCAACTTCCTAAACACTCAAACGAAACATCAACCAACTCTAAAGCAAACACTTTGCTTTTCAAATTCGATGTGTTCTTAATAACATGATAAGACCCTCTTCAGTACACTCTTCCTTTAATATCCTTTGATGATTCATGAATTGAATGTGCAGTGATATAGAAAGTAGAGAATAGTTTGATTGCTTTTGATTTCAAGAGAGAATAGATTGACTATGATTTAGAGAGCAAGAGTAAATGAAATCAATGAATGAATTTGGTCACTATTTATAGTAGTGAAGAGATCTGATGAAAGATAATGATTGTTTAAGAGATCGTATTCTTTTGTTTATAGGTTATACCATTTGATATATAGATGTCCATTCAAGGTATAACCGTTTATTCCTTCTCAGACGTCTGATTCATGAGGTCAGACGTTTAACTATAGTAATTTTAAACACTTTTAAAAACAATATCAAACGCTTGAATAAATAGGAGCAGACGGCTGAACAAGAAACAAAAAAGAGTACTTTCATTTTTATCCTATTTCAGGCATCTGGCTCTAGGATTCAGACATTTGGTTTCTGTTATATAAAAATTGTTTTGTATAAGGTCAAACGTCTAGTTAGTTCAATCAGACGTCTGATACCCTCCTCAGACGTTTGGATGAACCAATCAGACGTCTGACTTGCTTTAGAAAATAAATTAAAAGAACCTCAGACGCTTGATTTTTTATAGGATTCCTTATCGAGAATTTACATGCTATTTTTAAATAATTCAAATGTCTTAAACATTCATTCAGACTTTTGGCCCTTTATTAAAATTTATGATTTTCAAATATTCAAACGTATCATATATCAAGTCAGATGTCTGACTTTTTGTGATTTGAATAAATGATTTAGATTTTAAAATCATTTATTTTAGATCATTTAAAAATATTTTGAGTGTGTGTAATCATCAAAGGATATTGTACATCATATTCTAGACTTACTATGACGACAATACTTGACAATTGATATTCAATGTCTTGATTGCAGTAGCTCGTCTTCTATTTTTTGAAAATATCATGTAAGAAATATAATTGTGCAATATTAATAGAAATATATACTTGTGTCATCAAAAATCAAAAAGGCAAAATTCAACATTTTACCCCTTTTTAGTGATAAAGACAACTATATATATATATAACGTGAAATACTCCTATTATCAATGTGCTCCATATATTTATCCCCTTTGTCATTTCCAAAACAAAAAGGAACAAAGAAAATTATGGTAAGAAATATTTGCACATGATTAAAACAATAAATTAAACAAAGAATTTTTTAAACAAATTGATGATCACAACGCATTACATTAAATACCAAACAAAACACATTATTGCATACCACCATGCAACAATAAAACAAACAATACCACAAAACAATACACATAATGTTCCATATCATAATACCATACCATACCACATTATTACAAGTGAACCACAAATTTTGTTTTAAGACATCATTAACAATAGAACATTGAAACACCGAAACTAACACAAAGTCCAATGCTTCACTAATGCAGTACCATAAAACAAAGATAACCAAGATGGATGCACACAACCAAGCAGTACTCCGAGCATACAATCCACCATGCAAACTCCAAGTGAACCTAACTCACATATATGAAGACGATATAACTATGAGGTGAATAAATAAATATTTTTAATTTGAAGACAAGTTATATGTTACTGCGACTTAATATCGTGAAGTGGTGACTCTTCTTCCTCATCATCTTCTCTTTCCATTTCATACTCACTACCACTTTCATCATCTCCTTCTTTCGAGGGTTGTACCAGAGCAGTATATGACCTGATACCTTGGTGTGGAGGTGGAGGAGGTAGGAGAAGGGATGGAGATGGAGATCGTGACTTGCACGACAACTTTTTCCAAATTTTTTCCAAAATGTTCTTTATCCCAGATAGCACTTCTCAATCGCTTTTATTCAAGAATTTCTTCTAGAAAGATGCTTTTATAGAATTTATTAGTTTTGGGATAATAAAACTTGAGTTTGTGAAGTTGCGACATCTAAAAAGTGGTAATGTTTGAAGAAAGAATCTTAACCAGACTCAATACTATCATCACTTTTGGTTTCTTCCTTGATAGATTCTTCTCCACTACCTTAATCATGAACTTCTAAATCTTTCCCTTTTGAGGTAGCAACTGTTGATGAGGTTTGTTATTGTAAGTGTTGTAAATATTTATCATTGGAGATATACGATGGTGTTGTGGGAAGTTTCATAAGTGAAAAGAATTTCTCACCGGCGTAAGTAACATTTTCTACATTGTTAAGCATAAGAGGAATGTTTTTGAACATCATAAGACGAGTTATGTAAGGTCCGTAGAATATGGTCTTTTTATAGTGCTCGAAGAAGGACAACATCTCATCATGAAGTAATTTTTCCCAATTCACATTGATACTTCTGATAATAGCATATAACACCTTAGAATCCTTGTCATATATTTGTTCATGGCTTTCGGTATGAGGAAAAAAAGTGTTGATTAACATTCGTTCTAATAGACAAGGCCTAGGGCACAAATCCTTATAATTTGCTTTAGTAACTTGGTTATCCCATATATGTTCTCCAATTTGGTTTCTCCTACGATGCTCATTATCAACATCTTATAATTCAATTTCTTTATAACCAATTCCAGTATTTAAACAATATGGTTATATTGGAGTTTTATAATTTTCCATAAACACTAGTCCATAAGTAGCCTTCATCATTATGTATTTAAACAAACTTTTCACCCATATTAGCATAAAAGAGTCGTACAGCTAGCGCTAATTTGAACGTTATTAGAGCAATATTATATTAATAATGTTATATGTGCTCTATACATTAAAGCTTGTAGGTTATACGCTAGAAAATCATCAACTTTATAGAAGAAACCATGGTAGAACTTCATATTAGTTAAAGTTTTATGCCTTCTCAAGCTTTTTAGATTACGATGAGGCTATTCCTTTAATTTCTCTTGAGTGTGTCCACAAATGGATGGTCGAAACTCTTCGGTCTTCCTTTTCTTAGAGCTTTTTGGTTTTGGAGGAGCTTTAAGTGCCATGGAGGTAATTTTCGGGTTTGTAAGATAAAATTAAGTATAAGTAAATGAAAGATGGAGAAGGATCGCTGTTTTAACTGAAGCGGTGTGGAGTTTGTGGGGTGGTTGGCACTTAGAATGAGGCAATAAATTCAAAAATTATATATATAAAAAGGTTAGGAAGGCGTCAGACCTCTGAATGGTCTATTCAGACGTCTGATCATAACTCAGACATCTGGTTAGACCAGTCAAATGTCTAACATATGGTTTCCATAAAAACTATACATATACACTTTCATTCTAAAAATAATATAAATATTAAATAATTTGTTTATAAATTTGATTACTATCTTATTGGTCAAATGACCTTCTCCAGTTATGATATCCAGAAAGGATTGTCAAATCGGGTTCGGACAGAGGTAGTTTTTGTTGATTATAAATTCCCAATGTTCTTGAATTCTCTGAATGTTAATTTTAGATGTTATTTCTTGTTTGAGTACTTCCACAAAAAGCTGATAACGTCCTTTCAGTGATATTCAACTTTGCACCTTATTGTTGTTGCTCCGACTTGATCCTCCTTTGCTCTATTATAATAACATCATGTTGTCGTTTGAATATGCGTTGCCTATTTTTGATTTTATCAAATTTTTCATCATGCTTTATCAAATATCTGTTTAAGGTAATCGCTTTTTTTAACTTTCTTTCCTTTAGGAGAATAATCATTTGATTCTTCTGATGATGAAGATGAAGAGGTTATTGTGACGACCGCCCATGACCCCTGCACCGAATCTAGAGATAGTGCGCTGTAAAGTGTGCCAGGCGACCATGGACGATCGTCAGGGTAAATTAAAGCAACAGAATCTATCGTATTACTCACAGCGCATGGACAAAATACAATAGAACATATGTATAGTGAAGCTTTACAGAATAAAATGTCATCATATAACTTCATAATAGTTGAATACAAGCATCCAAACAGCCAATACATCAAGCCTCACTACATAACCCTTAGAGAATACAAAACAGCGGAACATCCAGTACATATAATAAGAAGATAATATGCAACCCTCCAGCTCGTCTTCGATATCAGCATCGTGAGAAGAGGACAGCACCTGTCACCTGCTACCTAGTCTGCCCGTCCCAAAAATGGACGAACAGCCCAAGGCGATAATAATTAAAACATAAAGCCTTGAGTCAGACAACAGTCTTAGTGAGCAGTAAATTAACTAACAACATATCAAAAGAGCATAAAGGAAAAGGAATAGGAATACAACCCTCCCACTCCACCTCTTTCTACAGTGATAGCCCCAAACACACACTAAGCAGCAACAATACAGCAAAGCATACAATTTAAAATAAAGTAATAATCATTCGAGTCAAGGGCGATGTTTTCCAAGTACCAAGGCCTAAATCAGATAAGCACCCAGAAAATACCGCTCTTGAGTCCGAATGACGATACAACCAAACATCCATGACTCTGGCTATCACTGTTATCATTGCTTCGATATCACCGTAAATTGAATGACCGGCACATTCTTTCAGCCGTCCGTCAAGGGCTAATGGAAACCCCGGTTCTAGACATAACTCCCGCACGTCATCATGACCCGTGCCTAGGACTATCTAATCTGCCCAGAGTACTTGACTATCAAACATTAGCCTTCAGGGACTATCTAATCTGCCCAACGTACTCTTGCTTTGAGCATGCTAGAACCTTCAACAACGATGCTATCCAAGCCTCCTAGTCATCCTCCTTGACGACTATTTCCATACTAGCTCAAGCGCCTCTCAAGCATCCATTACTCTTAACTCGAATCATATCACCGAGTTACCAACGTGCTTGGAATGATCCCGTCTGGATTGGACCAAGACTTTCATCACATGATGCTTTGCTTCATCACATCCTCGCAAAGCCTCATCTCAACATTACATCATCAAATCCATGCATAAGAGCTTCATCATCCCGCTACATATGCCACAAGCAGCTTTCCCAATTCAAGAGCCTTTCCCTTAGCTTTTGAATCATCTTCGATCTAAATCTAATCATCAATCATCTAGTCCATAACAATCAATCAAATCAAACATCAATCCAAGCAATCAAGCATTCAGATATGATCTAAGTAGACAATTATAACAATAATGGCATTTTCGTAATTAAAGAGTTGAAAGTCCAATAAGCATGAAAACATGAATTATATCTCTACAAACTTGATGAATGAACTTGCATAGGTTAACATATGATAAAATGGACGTAACATCATCATGAACAATGGTTCTATATGGATCTACACTTAGGATGAAGAAAATGCATGGAAATCACTATTTTAACACCAAATCGAGCCAACAATCCGATATACTCCTTTGGATCCGTGTGAGAGATAATCACCACTCACCAAATCACCTAAACAACCCCAAATCAATACGCTTCAGATCTGGACAGCGAAGGATCAAGCTTGATCTATCACAAATCCGCTTCAAACGAAGAAATCTCTCTTGAAAAGATGAAGATCTTCAATCTAAGCTCTTGAATCTTCAATCTTGATCTTCGATTTGGATGAAAGGAAGCACTAGATTAAAGTGGAGAAAAGAAGTGAAGAAGTGTAGAAGTCGAGCTCTCAAAATGGCAGCACTTCGTCGCTTCAAAATCCGGATCCCAAAAAGTGAGAACAACCCATCCTAGTTATAGCAGAAATTCCTTAAGTCGAAATTTGGTTATCTCCTTAAGTCGTTTCCGACTTACGACCTAAGCCCCCTACGACTTAACAAAACCCAGCGACCAAATAGGAACATCTACGACCTAACAACTCAGGCGCTTCAACGACTTAAAGGCTTACGACTCAACACAACTGCGCACCCAAGCGACCTATCAAAGCCCTACAACTTACGACTTGGCGACCTTACCACAGGCGCGACCTAACACTTAAACGCTTACGCAACCTAATCAACATAGCACATCAGCGACCTAACTATGCTACGACATAACATCTCAGCGACCTAACACTTAAGTTCCTCGCGACCTAACGTAAGTTGCGAACAACTGGGATGCGACCTAACACTTAACAATTTCCTTAAGTCGCTCACGAGCTAACAACTAGGTCATAAACCCTAGATCGCTAACTACTGTCTATAGTTTCTTAGGTCGCTGCCAACCTATCCCCTTAGGTCGCTAACACACTAACTCCTTAGGTCGCAAACTACTATAGGTCGCTAACTACCAGTTTTATTTAGGTCGCTACCAACCTAACAACTTAACTTCCAAACTTAGGTCGCTCTTCCTCCTAGGTCGCTCACTGCTTATCCCCTAGCTTCCTTAGGTCGTTGCCCCTATAAGTCGTTTACGACTTAAATGTTATCAACTCCTAGGTCGCTCAACCAACCTAAACTGCCAAACGACCTAACCACTTCATCCTTAGGTCGCACACGACCTAAGCTAACCTACAACCTAGCTTATAGGTCGCTCCACCTTCCCAGGTCGCCGACTACGACCTAACTTCCTAAGGTCATGACTTATCACCTAGGTCGCTCACGACCTAGGACTTAGAAAAAAAATTTGCCTGAAAATCTGAAATGTCTTAAAAATGCTAAATTCCAGATTTTGACGAACTTATCGATCCGTAAAAATACGGGTCGTTACATTCTCTCCCTCTTAGGAATTTCGCCCCCGAAATTCCACACAATCAAAGCAATCAAAGACTATTCTGTACGCCTATCATCCATAACAATTAACAAACCATGCATCCAATTCTAGCTTAGCGTACAGAATTCTAAGACTTAGAACAAGTTACAATATCGTGAGATGAGACGACACCTTAGGACCATACCTTGAAGAGTTCAGGATGAGCTGCCTTCATCCTCTCTTCCACCTCCCACGTACAGTCGTTATCATCATCACTCCATTGTATCTTGAGCAACTTAACTACCTTCCTCCTAAGCTGTTTCGTGTCGGTTTCAACTACACGAAGCGGCTTACGAAGTCTTCTATCAACTGGATCAACTTCGAAATCTTCACAGCTATCAGCAGAAACCACCGTACTCGAGTCGTGCACATACTTCCGTAGATATGATACGTGAAAAACATTGTGCACACTCGACATCTTCTCAGGTAACTCCAATCTATAGGCGAGCTTTCCAATTCGCTCGATGATCGGGAATGGTCCAACAAATCTCGGAGTCAATTTTCCTTTCTTCCCGAATCTGATAACGTTCTTTAGAGGAGAAATCTTCACAAAAACCATATCTCCTACGTCGAATTCCAAATCCTTATGACGCTTATCAGCATAACTCTTCTGACGGTCTTGGGCTGCCTTCATTCATTGCCGAATGATCTCTATGCACTCCGTAGTCTGTCGAATCATCTCTGGCCCAAGCATCAGCTTTTCTCCAGTTTCCAACCAACATGTCGGAGAGTTACACGGTCTTCCATACAATGCCTCATACGGTGCCATACCAATGCTTGACTGGTAACTGTTGTTGTATGCAAACTCCACCAAATGAAGGTGATCTTCCCATGATCCTCCGAATTCCAAAACACAAGCTCTGAGGAGATCTTCCAAAACTCGGTTGACTCTCTCGGTCTGACCATCTGTTTGAGGGTGATAAGCTGTACTCAAACACAACTCGGTTCCCAAAACTTCCTGGAAGCTCTTCCAAAATCCACTAGTGAACAATGGGTCTTGATCGCTCACTATACTCTTCGGAATACCATGGAATCGAACTATCCACTTCACATACAACTCGGCCAACTTTGATGCAGTCCTAGTCGATCGAACAGGAATGAATCTCGCACTCTTGGTCAGACGATCTATAATGACCCAAATCCCTTCATTTCTCGTTCTTGTTCTAGGTAGTCCATCAATAAAATCCATCGATATCTGCTCCCACTTCCATGTAGGAACTTCTAATGGCTGAAGCAATCCACTTGGCTTCTTCTGTTCGGCTTTTACCAACTGGCAGTTCATACACTTGGAAATAAAATTCCCAACATCCTTCTTCATACCTTCCCAGTAGTAGGTTCTCTTCATATCCCGATACATCTTATTTCCACCTGGATGAATTGTCAACTTCGAGTGATGACTTTCCTTCAGAACTTCACTCCTCAATTCATCTATATCGGGAACAACTAGTCGTCCTTGCTTCCGAAGCCAACCCCCTCGATCGACCTCGAATCCTTTATCCTTTTCTGGATCCAATCCAGATTCCAAATCCCGGATAATCCTGACAAGCTTATCGTCTCGCTTTTGGCTCTCGCCAATCCTTTCCACAAGAGAAGGTCTTATCGATAAGTTTGCCAACATCTCAGGTTCCAATTCGCATCTAGGCCTGAAGTCAAATCCAGCTAAATACTCGAGACTCTTCCATTCTGAAAACATGGCTCCCAATCCTGCATGTCTTCGACTTAACGCATCTGCCACTGCGTTACCTTTTCCCGGAGTATAAGCTATACCAAAATCATATGATGCTAAAAACTCTAGCCACCGTTGCTGCCGAAGATTCAAATCCTTTTGGGAGAAAAGATACTTCAACGACTTATGATCCGTAAACAACTCGAATCGAACTCCCAACAGATAATGTCTCCACATCTTCAGAGCAAATACAATTGCCGCTAACTCCAAATCATGAGTCGGGTAATTCCTTTCGTGCGGCTTCAGTTGTCGACTTGCATACGCAACAACTTTATCCCTCTGCATCAGCACTGCTCCAAGTCCAGTACCACATGCGTCGGTGTAAACCACCATCTCATCATTCCCACTAGGAATAGTCAAAACAGGAGCACTCGTCAATCTTTCTTTCAGGATTCTGAAAGCTTGCTCACACTTATCATCCCATCTGAACACTAGGTTCTTCTTTGTCAATCCTGTTAACGGTGCAGCTACCTTGGAGAAGTCTTTGATAAACCGTCGATAATATCCTGCTAATCTAAGAAAACTTCTCACATCAGATGCATTCTTAGGTCTGACCCAATCCTGGATTGCTGCCACCTTAGCGGGATCAACCGCTATTCCACTTCCAGAAATCACATGGCCTAAGAACCTCACTTCATTCTTCCAGAAGTGACACTTCGAAAACTTAGCCTTCAGCTGATGTTTCCGCAAGATTTCCAAAACAATACGCAAGTGCGTCTTGTGCTCTTCTTCCGTTCTTGAATAAATCAGAATATCATCCACGAACACAAGTACAAACTTGTTCAACAGATCTCTGAACACTCTATTCATAAGATCCACAAAATATGCTGGCGCGTTAGTCAATCCAAACGGCATTACCAGCCACTCAAAGAAACCCGATGGTGTCTGAAAAGCAGTCTTCGGCACACTATCCTTAGCCACTCTCAGCTGGTGAAATCCCGTTGCCAAATCCATCTGAGAAAACACCTTGGCTTCGTGAAGCTGATCAAACAAGTCATCTATTCTCGGCAACGGATACTTGTTCTTCTTAGTCACCTTATTCAGCTCACGATAATCCACACACAATCTCAACGACCCATCTGCCTTGGTTGCAAACACAACTGGTGCACCCCACTCGGACACACTACGCCGGATGAATCCTTTCTGCAAAAGATCATCAACTTGCACCCTCAACTCCTGCTGTTCCCTAGGCGTCATCCGCCTAAGAGGCATCACAACAAGTCTGGCTCCTTCAACTAGATCTATACGAAACTCGATCTCTCTATGCGGCGGTAACCCTTTGACTTCGTCAAAGACATCCTCGAATCCATTAGCGATCGGTACTGATGACAGTCCCTCCCGTGGAACAACCAACGAATACATGAAGCTCATGAAGACGCCTTCTTCATGCTTACATCGTATCACAACCTTTCGCCCCTCCACATTCTCGACTGTCACTTCCAACCTCTCGCAATCAACCTTAGCCGCATACTTCCTAAGCCAGTCCATACCCAAAATAATTCCGAACCCCGCAAAGTTCAGAACAAAGCAATCACAAACAAAAGAGCAACCATGACTCGATACAACTAGACCACGGCATAACATACACAAACAAGACGAACCCCCAACTGGATTAGTCACAACCAATGGCCTATCAACAATATCCGGTTCCAAACCCAACCGGCCTACGAGTTCATTACAAACAAACGAATGTGACGCCCCAGTATCAAACAGGACTCTAACTGGAACACCACATAAGTAAAGAGTACCTTGAACCACCACACTCTTTCCCTTCTCTTCAGCGGTAGGAGCTTTCGAAGACGACGGAACAGCTCCCAAAGCATAAGCTTGCACAATCTGTTTGTCCTTCCTCGGTTCTGGACAATTCTTCTTGATATGCCCCGGCTTGTCACAGTTGTGACACTTCATTGGTACCTTCGGATTCTTACAATCCTTAAAGAAATGACCCTTCTGCTGACAATTGTAGCAAGTCACTTCGCCTTTCGGCTTCTTCTGGCCATTCTTACCCTTCTGCTGCTGCTGCTGCTTCCTCTTCTTGTTTCCACCCTGCTGGGGTTTAGGCTCTTCCCTGGTCACAGCAACAACAGACCCTTCCTTAGGAAACAGACTCTCATGCCTGAGAACCTTCTCCACTAGCTTCTCAAATGAATCGTCCAAATGATCCACCAACTGTCTCCCAAGATAACTGTCCAAGCCTGTCACAAACTTCTCATTCTTCTGATATGCAGATTCGATATAAGACCGGGCATACTTGGACAAAGCCTCGAACTCAGAAACATACTCAAGAACTGGTCTCCCACCTTGCTTGAGCTCCACAAACTTCTTGAACAGAACAGGCTTCTGAGCTGTAGAAATGAACTTAGCTTCTAATCTGACTTGGAATTGCTCCCAAGTAATCTCTTCCTCCGGAGTATTGATGGTAATAGAGTTTCACCAATCAGAAGCTCTCCCCTGAAGCTGCCTTGATGCCAACTTCCTCTTAATTGCATCCTCAATCCCCAAATCTCCAAAGATCCTTCTACAAGTATCTATCCACCTTTGGACTTCAATGGTTGGTTCTGTTCCCAAGAAAACCTTCCCTCCAAGAGCAGTATAGTCCTTACACAACTTAGCAAAATCCACCGGCTTTGGAGTTTGGACTTGAACTCCAACATCTACTGCTGCCCCCGGAATTGGTATCCTTCTCATGATCGAAGTCATCATAGCTTCGAACATGGCTGCATAATCAGCAGTTCCCTCAGTAGCACGGCCTTCACTAGCAGCTGGTCTCCCTCTTCGACTCATTCTCAATATCTATAAAAAGGAATGATCAGAACACCTTAGAGAAACAACTTCATGAAGGACTCAAACTTAACTAAGCTACTATATTATATATAGTAATCATCCATCAAAATTACAATTACGTCTCTCATACGTAGTTACGACAGCGAGCGTTGGGTAAAATCGATTAACCAATGCTCTGATACCAAATGTGACGACCGCCCATGACCCCTGCACCGAATCTAGAGATAGTGCGCTGTAAAGTGTGCCAGGCGACCATGGACGATCGTCAGGGTAAATTAAAGCAACAGAATCTATCGTATTACTCACAGCGCATGGACAAAATACAATAGAACATATGTATAGTGAAGCTTTACAGAATAAAATGCCATCATATAACTTCATAATAGTTGAATACAAGCATCCAAACAGCCAATACATCAAGCCTCACTACATAACCCTCAGAGAATACAAAATAGCGGAACATCCAGTACATATAATAAGAAGATAATATGCAACCCTCCAGCTCGTCTTCGATATCAGCATCGTGAGAAGAGGACAGCACCTGTCACCTGCTACCTAGTCTGCCCGTCCCAAAAATGGACGAACAGCCCAAGGCGATAAGAATTAAAACATAAAGCCTTGAATCAGACAACAGTCTTAGTGAGCAGTAAATTAACTAACAACATATCAAAAGAGCATAAAGGAAAAGGAATAGGAATACAACCCTCCCACTCCACCTCTTTCTACAGTGATAGCCCCAAACACACACTAAGCAGCAACAATACAGCAAAGCATACAATTTAAAATAAAGTAATAATCATTCGAGTCAAGGGCGATGTTTTCCAAGTACCAAGGCCTAAATCAGATAAGCACCCAGAAAATACCGCTCTTGAGTCCGAATGACGATACAACCAAACATCCATGACTCTGGCTATCACTGTTATCATTGCTTCGATATCACCGTAAATTGAATGACCGGCACATTCTTTCAGCCGTCCGTCAAGGGCTAATGGAAACCCCGGTTCTAGACATAACTCCCGCACGTCATCATGACCCGTGCCTAGGACTATCTAATCTGCCCAGAGTACTTGACTATCAAACATTAGCCTTCAGGGACTATCTAATCTGCCCAACGTACTCTTGCTTTGAGCATGCTAGAACCTTCAACAACGATGCTATCCAAGCCTCCTAGTCATCCTCCTTGACGACTATTTCCATACTAGCTCAAGCGCCTCTCAAGCATCCATTACTCTTAACTCGAATCATATCACCGAGTTACCAACGTGCTTGGAATGATCCCATCTGGATTGGACCAAGACTTTCATCACATGATGCTTTGCTTCATCACATCCTCGCAAAGCCTCATCTCAACATTACATCATCAAATCCATGCATAAGAGCTTCATCATCCCGCTACATATGCCACAAGCAGCTTTCCCAATTCAAGAGCCTTTCCCTTAGCTTTTGAATCATCTTCGATCTAAATCTAATCATCAATCATCTAGTCCATAACAATCAATCAAATCAAACATCAATCCAAGCAATCAAGCATTCAGATATGATCTAAGTAGACAATTATAACAATAATGGCATTTTCGTAATTAAAGAGTTGAAAGTCCAATAAGCATGAAAACATGAATTATATCTCTACAAACTTGATGAATGAACTTGCATAGGTTAACATATGATAAAATGGACGTAACATCATCATGAACAATGGTTCTATATGGATCTACACTTAGGATGAAGAAAATGCATGGAAATCACTATTTTAACACCAAATCGAGCCAACAATCCGATATACTCCTTTGGATCCGTGTGAGAGATAATCACCACTCACCAAATCACCTAAACAACCCCAAATCAATACGCTTCAGATCTGGACAGCAAAGGATCAAGCTTGATCTATCACAAATCCGCTTCAAACGAAGAAATCTCTCTTGAAAAGATGAAGATCTTCAATCTAAGCTCTTGAATCTTCAATCTTGATCTTCGATTTGGATGAAAGGAAGCACTAGATTAAAGTGGAGAAAAGAAGTGAAGAAGTGTAGAAGTCGAGCTCTCAAAATGGCAGCACTTCGTCGCTTCAAAATCCGGATCCCAAAAAGTGAGAACAACCCATCCTATTTATAGCAGAAATTCCTTAAGTCGAAATTTGGTTATCTCCTTAAGTCGTTTCCGACTTACGACCTAAGCCCCCTACGACTTAACAAAACCCAGCGACCTAATAGGAACATCTACGACCTAACAACTCAGGCGCTTCAACGACTTAAAGGCTTACGACTCAACACAACTGCGCACCCAAGCGACCTATCAAAGCCCTACAACTTACGACTTGGCGACCTTACCACAGGCGCGACCTAACACTTAAATGCTTACGCGACCTAATCAACATAGCACATCAGCGACCTAACTATGCTACGACATAACATCTCAGCGACCTAACACTTAAGTTCCTCGCGACCTAACGTAAGTTGCGAACAACTGGGATGCAACCTAACACTTAACAATTTCCTTAAGTCGCTCACGAGCTAACAACTAGGTCATAAACCCTAGATCGCTAACTACTGTCTATAGTTTCTTAGGTCGCTGCCAACCTATCCCCTTAGGTCGCTAACACACTAACTCCTTAGGTCGCAAACTACTATAGGTCGCTAACTACCAGTTTTATTTAGGTCGCTACCAACCTAACAACTTAACTTCCAAACTTAGGTCGCTCTTCCTCCTAGGTCGCTCACTGCTTATCCCCTAGCTTCCTTAGGTCGTTGCCCCTATAAGTCGTTTACGACTTAAATGTTATCAACTCCTAGGTCGCTCAACCAACCTAAACTGCCAAACGACCTAACCACTTCATCCTTAGGTCGCACACGACCTAAGCTAACCTACAACCTAGCTTTTAGGTCGCTCCACCTTCCCAGGTCCCCGACTACGACCTAACTTCCTAAGGTCACGACTTATCACCTAGGTCGCTCACGACCTAGGACTTAGAAAAAAAATTTGCCTGAAAATCTGAAATGTCTTGAAAATGCTAAATTCCAGATTTTGACGAACTTATCGATCCGTAAAAATACGGGTCGTTACAGTTATTTAGAGGGAAGATGGAGAACTTTGTTTATATGCCATTTTTGAAGTAGTATTTTGAAAAGTAAAGTGTCTGACTTTAAACAAGATTTTGTAAATTGTCAAAAATAGTTATTTGTCTTATTTTATGTGTTGTTAACATAAAGTTGATTAAAACCAGACAATAATAAAACAAGCTAAATTTAGTTTGCTATTACAATATTTTATTTTGAGGGCATATACCTAACTTTCAATGCTAATTTATAAAGTTATTTTTTGGAAGTGGCTAAATAAGAATATCAGGTATTTGATTTTTTGAATTAACAAATTCTAGAGAAATGATACATTTTCTTACATTATCGTATGAAAAGTGACGTCAAATATCGATATGTTTTGTTCACGAATGAGTAATAGGATTTTTCAATAAGTTAATGTCGCTTGTATTATAACAATATATAAATGAGTTTTTAAGTAGAACGGCATAGTCTTGAAGCATTTGTTGCATATAAATGACTTGTGCACATGCCAAAGCCGCAAAAATATATTCTAGTTCATTAGTCAAGGGAGAAATACAATTTTGCATTTTATTAAACCATGATACAAGAAATTGACCGATGAAGTGACATGTACCACTAGTACTTTTCGATTTGTTTTGCATCCTCCAAATTCTGCATCGTTATATGATACGAGTTCAAAAGGACACTCTTTTGGATAAAAAAATCCATAATCTCTTCCATTAGTTAAGAAATGCAAGATTTGTTTTACAGCTCGTAAGTGCAATTTTTGGGATTTGCTTGAAATCTTGCACACAAACAAATGCTCATCATTAAATCGAGTTGGCTTGCTGTTAAATATAATAAGGAACCGATCATACATCTATATAGTTTTTCATCTATATCTTTACCATTCTCATTTTTTTCTAAATGAAGACTAGGGCTCATCGGAGTTGGCATACTAGAGATATTTTCCAACCTATATCTTTTTAATAAATCATTACAATATTTTTGTTGATAAATAAAAATTCTATTATTCAATTGTTTTATTTGTAAACTAAGAAATTGGTTTAACTCACCCATATGTGACATTTCAAATTCCTTTTTCATAATATTTAAAAATCATTGCAAATGTTTCATTTGTCTAACAAACAATAATACCATCTACATATATTTGAGCTGTTAAAATACCATTATCTTACTTTTTAATAGATAAAGTAGAATCGACTTTCCTAATTTTAAAATTCAAATCCAGAAGATAATTTTTTTAATCGATCATAATAAGCACGTAGTGCTTGTTTAAGACCATTGAAAGCTTTTTTATGTATAAATACATGGTTTGGAAATTTTTCATCCTCGAATAAAAGCGGTTGTTCAACAATGACATTTTCTTTTATAAATCCATTTAAAAATGCACTTTTAACATCAATTTGAAAAGGTTTAAAATTGCAATGACAAGCAAAGGCTAGTAGAATTCTAGTAGCTTCTAATTTAGCGACAGGACCAAAAGTTTCTTCATAATCAATATCTTTTTCTTGATTATAACCCTGAGCTACCAATCTAGCTTTATTTCTTACTATGCCACCATTTTCATCTGCTTTGTTTTTAAAAACCCATTTTGAACCGATTATGATTTGATCGTTTGGTCTTAGAACTATTTCTCAAACGTCATTCTGTTCAAATTGATTTAGTTCTTCTTGCATTGCTAAAATCCAAAAGTCATCTTTAGATGCTACTTTAACATGTTTTGGTTCTATATTCAAAATAAAAGCAATTTGTCCCATTTGATTTTGCTGATTTATAGGTCTAACTCTAGTGTCAATTTCACCTGAAATATTGTTGAGTGGATGGTCTTTTAGAATACGAAGTGCTGATTTTAACGTATTATCAACATTTCATTTTGAGGGGGATTTTCAAAGTTTATTTGTTGAATTGTTGAAATATTCTAATCTTCATCATTATTTATATTATAATTTTCATCAAATGGCATGCATAAGGTTTTTTTATAATATTTGGTTTATTATTAAATATTCTACATGCTTTACTTCTCTTCGAATATTCGACAAAAATACCTTCATTGGCCTTCGGCTCTAATTTTCATAATCTATCTTTTGTATTAAGTATAAAACATTTTGAACCAAAAATTCTAAAATATGAGACATTTTTTGCCATTAAATAATTCATATGGTGTATATTTTATTAATAGTCTTATAGACACATGATTTAAAACATAACAAGCCATAGCTATAACTTCTACCCTAAAATTCTTTGATAATTGACTACTACTTAATAATGTTTTTGCACATTCTTAAAATGTTCTAATTTTTTAGTCTACAACGCCATTTTCTTGAGGTATTCCAGGAAAGAAAAAATTATGACTTGTATATTTCTTATTGCAAAAACTATTAAATAACTCATTATCAAATTCACCACCATGATCACTTCTAATATCTTTAATTTTTAAATTTTTTAAGTTTTGAATGCTTTTTGCAAAAAATTTAAGGATTTCAAAAGTATCACTTTTATATTTCAAGATTAAAGTCCATGTGTATTTAGAAAAATCATGTACAATGACAAATACAAATTTGTTATGGTTAAGTGACCCAAGTTGAGTAGGTCCAGAAAGATTTAAATGAAGTAGTTCTAAAGGTCGAGGAATCAAAATAACTTTCTTAGATTTAAAAGATGATTTCCTAGTTGACATGCATCACATTGATTACTAATTTAAAGCTCGTTTTAGGTAAACCTTTTATAAATCATTTTTAGAAAGCTTGTTAATATATTTAAAGTTCGTGCAACAAAATCTTTTATGCCATAGCCATAGATCGTGATCATTGGCTAGCCATACCCATAGATCATTATCATTGGCTAAGAGAGACATGTTATTATTATTATTTATTTTCATATTTAAAATACAGATATTTCTTTTTCTTATTCCATCAAAAATTAGATTTTTGTTTTGATCGAAAATGTTACATTTATCCTTTTTTAAAAAAATTGTAAATCCTTTATCGCAAAGTTGACTAATGGTAAGTAGATTATGTTTTAAATTTTCTACTAGAAGAACATTTAGTAATTAAAGGAGAATTAGATATACCCTTATTGCTGACGTCCCCCATGACAATGACATATCCTTTAGAGTTATCTGCAAAGGTGACGCTGCCTCCATCCGTGTATTTGACATTCGAAAGCAAGTTTTGATTTTCCATTATGTATTTAGAACATCCGCTATCAAGGATCCATCTCTTCTTCTTCTTGTCAAGTACCTAAAAAAAAAAAGTTCGAATTGGTATCCACTTTCTACATTAGGGTCCTAAGAGTTAGATCTTAGGAAACCATACCCAATAGGGTTTAGTGTCCTTTTAAAAATAAAATCATTATTATTATGAACTTTATTTAAGAAATCCATTATATACTTATATTTAATATTGCTGTCATTTGTTTTTGATACTCATAGTTTATTTTAGTTACATTAGCTTATAGGTTTTTCAGAACTAACATTATTTCCCCTTTTGAATTTAGTATATAAAGAATTATATTTAGAAGATTTCTTCTTATTACTAGTGAAGCTTAAACCTTTTTTACTTGTTGATGATCTTGAAGACTTTATAATTTTTAACAAATTTTCTCTTCCTTTATTAAAGTTAAAAATATTAGTTAAACGTTTTCCAAAATTATTTTTAAGATTGTAACTTCATTGCTAAGAGAGTCTACAATAGTACTTAAATCATAATTTTCTTTGGCAAATTTGACTTTCTCATATTGATATATGAGAAATTTATTTTTCAAATGTTGATTTGAAAAGTTAGATTTGTACAAGAATTTTGAGATTCTTCTTCCGAAATATTTTTTCATCTTTAAGAATTTCTATTTCTAATTCATGTCTAATAAATTTTTCAATGGTTCCTTTATTCATTTTCTTACTAGCTTTCCAGTTATCAAGTAATTCCAAATTTATTTCAAATAATTCATCGTGAGGGATGAATGAACTTACATCATCACCTGAGGCCATGAAGCATACATTGGCTTGCTTCGAATCGCTCTCACTATCTGATGAAGAAAACGAATCTGAAACATTCCAAGTTACATGAAAATCTTGCTTCTTCTTTCTAAATTATTCATCGTTTATACTTTTGAAGCTTTGTTTTTCTCTTTGAAGATTCAGACAATCTCTCTTTATGTGACCAGACTTATTGCATTCATAGCATTTTAAGGAGAATGAATTGTTGATATTCTTGCTAAAACGTTTATTCTTTCCATATTTCAAAAGCTTTTTGAAGTTTTTGGCAAGAAATATGAAGTCATCTTCCTCAATGTTAGAGTTATCTTCAGCTTGAAATGTGATGATCTTTTGGTCTCGAGTTGCATTCTTTTAGCCTGTAAATTTACTTCATACAACATAAGATTTCCAATCAAGTCTTCTAGTTTGAGTGTCGAAAGATCATTGGCTTCTTCGATAGCTAATATCTTTCTCTCCCACTCATCCGTTAAAGAGTTGAGTATTTTTGATACTATATCAAAATCTGAATAATTTTCTCCTAGTGCTATTAGAGCATGTGTAATGTCTTGAAATATTGAATACATGTCGGCAGTGGTTTCATTTGATTTCATTCTAAAGTTTGAAAATTGATTCTTTATCATAGAAATTTTACTTTGCTTAACCACATTTGTGCCCTCACGAGTAACTTACAAATTACGCCATATCTCATATGCGGTTTTGCATACACTAACTCTACTAAATTCATTTTATCTAATAACAAAATAATATGTTCATAGCTTTAGCATTGTTAATAGCATCAATTTTTTGAGCAACTATCTAAGTACTATAGTTAGTAGTAGGTATAGTATATTCTACTTGAGTAGTATTCCATATTTTATATCCACTTGCTTACATATATATTCTAATCCTAGTATACCAATATGCATAGTTTGAACCAATGAATAGTGATGGTCGTGCAGTGAATTGATCTTTAGCAAATGTGGTGGTGTTATCCATATTACTTAGAATATCACTAACTTTGTAATGGTTTAGTGAAGACCTACTCTGATACCAAATGAAAGTCTATAGGATCTAATATAATATGGATTATATCTTAACTATAAACTATTAAGTAGATAAGCTGTTAAAGTAAAATAAACTGTGGTCACAACAAGATTTTTATACTGTGGACCTCCTGTCCTACGTCTAGTCCCTAAGCTCCACATAGAAATTTCACTAGCGATAATCCTCACTTCACCCAGTGGAATGTGTTTACAACTTCCTAAACACTCGAATGAGACTTCAGCCAACTCTAAAGCAAACAGTTTGCTTTCCAACTTCAATGTGTTCTTAACAACACAGATAAGTCATACTTTAGTACACTCTTCCTATAATATCCTTTGATGATTTGTGAATTGAATGTGTAGTGATATAGGGAGCAAAGAATAGCTTGATTACTTTTGATATCAAGAGAGCAATATATTGATTAGATTTAGAGAGCAAGAATATATGAAATTGACAAATGAATTTGGTCTCTATTTATAGGAGTGAAAAGATCTAATCAAAGATAATTGTCATTCAAGATATCGTATCCTTTTGTTCAAAGGTTATACCTTTTAAGGAATAAATGTCTGTTTAAAATATAGCCATTTATTCCTTCTCATACGTTTAATCAATGAGATCGGTCGTTTGACTATATTATTTCTAAAAACTTTTAAAAATAAGGTTTTGAATAAATAGGGGCATACATTTGAATAAGAAAAAAAAAGAAAAGAAATACATTCATTTTTAACCTATTTCAGATGTCTGGCTCTAGGGTTCAGACGTATGGTTTCTGCTATATAAAAATTAGTTTGTATAAGGTCAGACGTCTGGCTGGTTCAATTAGACATTTGATATCCTCATCAGAAGTTTGACTTGCTTTAGGAAATAAAAATCAAAAGAACTCTGGATGACTGAACTAATGGGTCAGAGGTTTGATTTTTTACAGAGTTTCTTCCCAAGAGTTTATAGGCTACTTTTAAATAATTTAGACGTCTTAGATATTCATTAAGACATCTAGCCCATTATTAAAATATACGATTTTCGAATATTCAAACGTCTGATATAAAAAATCAGATGTCTGACTTCTAGTGATTTGAAAAATTGATTTAAACTTTGAGAGCTTTTATTTTAGACCATTTAAAAATATTTTTAGTGCATGTAATCCTAAAAGGATATTGTACATCATATTCTAGACTTACTATGACGATAATACTTGACAATTAATCTTCAATGTCTTGATTGCAGTAGCTAGTCGTCTTCTTTTGAAAATATCCTGTAAGAAATATAGTTATGCAATAGTTATAGACATATATAGTTATGTCATCAAAACTCAAAAAGGCAAGATTCAACATTTTCGTTTATGAAGATTGATGTAGATGGAAGAGTATAGACTCATTAAGAAAGTTTGCCGGGAAAAATTATTTTATCAAATTCAAAATCTTAATTATGACATAACCTTTCCGTTGATGGCCATGCTTGAGCCTATTCAGATTCTATTTGCAATTGCCACACACTATGACTATGAGACATGGCATTATGATGTTAAAGTGATCTATCTAAATTATAATTTGGAAGTGACTACTTGGATGTCACTGCTATGGGTTCCCAAGTTCAATCAGAGCGTTAATTAACCTTGTGGACTCATAAGATCTTCTCTTGGTATTAAACAAGCATCTGAAAGTTGGAACAAGTGTTTTTGACAAAATCAATAGTTTGATTGGATTTAAAACACACAAAGAGCATGTGCAAATAAAGACTAAATAAGGTACTATAGCATTTCTAATAAAAATGCATGCAAACAACTTAATATCGCTTAGTAATGATGCCATATGTCAGAATCGATCTACGTAAAGTTATATACAAAATTTATCGATGTTGGATTTAGGTGGTGGAATATTTTATGCTAGCTACAAAGCAACATAAAGATGGATCGAGTATGAGGTTGGGATTGTCCAAATCCAAGTACAAAACACCATACTAAAATGTTCAGTATGAAATTCCAAGAGATGAAATATTCCAATATGACTTAGAATTATCCTTTATAGAAAGGACTCCACATTTTGAATGAGAAGAGTTGAAGCATATAAGAAGGATACCTTATTCATTGGCAATAGGATCCATCATCTGTGTTAAGTTATATTGGAACTCATATCGCTTACGCATTAGGTGCATGATCAAATCCAAATGAAAATCATGAGACGATTAGTAGGAGCAATCCCTAGTATTTACGAAATACTAGAGATTTTTTCTATCAAAACATTGAATCCCCTTCTGAAGGGTTATTAGATATGCTATCATAGTTAACATCGATAAGTGAACCAGCCTCAAAATTCTGATTTAACCTCAATGGAGTGACCATAGGGATTTAACCTCGATAAGTGAACATGCACCAACAATTATGTAATCCCCTTCTGAAGGGATTTAACCTCGATAAGTGAACATAGTCCTGACTGATGCCACAAAGGAAGTTTTATATCTTTATGCAATTATAGTAGAAAATTAAGGAGATTATGACTGTTGAAGGTCCAATACTTATCTATTATGCTTTCAATAATGTAATTGGATTGCAAAATGGAACATACATGCTCATAGAAATCGAGATGCATTCACTGCAGGTACCGCATGACAAAAGTGTTTGCCGGTTACGAGAAGTGGTAGACAAACAAATAGATATTAAGGATGATATTACATATACTCTCACTAAGGAACTTTCTATTTTTTTTATCATTTTGTTTATATAATTATGTAATTTTGGTTATATACTTTTACATTTATCTCTTTTGTATGGATCCTTTTTGAAATAAAAGTATGTTGTTTTGGTTTTTGTTTCTATTGTATGTGCATATAGTTATACATATAAACACCATCCGAGAGATTGAGTTTTGAAGCAAAAATGGCTTGAATTTCTTTGTAGGTTTTTTGATCCCGATTTGAATATAACTTCGAATGATGTTCTTAGATACAAAAGTATAACTCCATCTCCATTAGTTGCTATTGAAGGGGGATCTACAGAACGTGCTTCTGAATATGTTCCAAAGTATATTCTTGTTATGGTACCAAGGTCAAAATTCAGGGATTCTTCTCCCTTGGAGCTTTTGATGCCTAAGGCAAGGTTAGGGAGAAATCACTCATATTTCGATATGGCAAAGCCTTTAGGGAATCTTAACGAAGATAAGTCTAGAGGTCTCGGGATAATTTTAAATACAAAATAAAAGTTTGGTCTTTAGAGAACTTTGTATAATTTCATATTTTAAGTGCTTGTAATCTTCTTAATGCAATGAAAAGAAAACTTTATCTTTCATTTCTTGTTTTTGACCTCTATCACTATTTTTCTACTTTTAGGCTTTGCCTTGCCCCAACTATTTAAGTAATAAACAAGCTCATGTTTTCATACAACGAGCTTATGACAACAAAGTTGTCAAATTGCAGCTCCTTAAAGTGAAGCTTGAGGCATCAAAGCCTCAAATTGGCTTTTTCAGTCTAGACTTCTATCGGCTAATTATAATTCAAAACTTATTAGAGAGAATGAAATGCACAAACAACAAGTAAAGCATCTAGAAGAGTGTATTAACTCTATTTGGGAAGTTGTTCCTATTTCATATTAGGCTTTAGAAATTGTTTGGATTTATCTGAATTGGTAGCTGATCTCAAGTAACAGCTAGATAATGCAAATGAGGAGCTCCTAAGGATTAAGCTTAAAGAAATTGAGACTGAAGAAAAGTCTCAAACAATTATTATAGCTACTGCTCCCTCTTGGGGAAAAGGAAATGGTCGAGGAAGAGATTTGGTTAAACTTCCCCGCTCGCATACAACTAAGGTGGTTTCACAAGACCGTGGTTCTTCAAGAATTCAAAACAATAAGAAGGGAGTCCACTCTTGGCTCCTATTAAGAGCGTATGTGAGGTTCCCATAGAGCCAAATATGGGAAAACCATTTTTTATAAACAGTATAAGAAGAAATGGACTGAAACCATGTATGATCGTATTAAAGTACTTCAAAGAACTTCCGGACGAGGCCATTGCTAAGACTAGAAAAATCAAATGCTCATTCATTTTCTTGGACTTGAGGGTTATTACGAGTATGTGATATAATATTTGGTGTCTTATGGTCTCCCTTTAGATTTATCGTTTGTTTCAGATTGGGGAGAACTTGACCATATCATGAGGATAATATGAAATACTAGTCTTTGTATTGCTACATTTCCTACCCCTTATTCGACTATGCCAGGTTCCTGGAGGGTGAGCCGGACTACGATTATACGAGACTTAAGGGAGATCTAGACTCTCGGATATTCTCCCTCGAATGTGCATGAAGAAGTTTAGGCCGTGGAAAGATCATCATAGAAAAATAATTTCTTGCTTGTATTATTTTGCCTTTGATTGTAAACATGTATTTTGTTATAATTCTATTTTAAAATTTACTATATTTTTAGGTATCTTTATTTTGCCTGTAATATAATGGTTTTGAAATATTTATTGTCTTACCATCTTGGTAGTTTATATGCTTAATATACATACCATCGTTTTGCATAGTATAGGGAGCTCTTGGAATCGTATTGTTTTTAGTGTTTTGGCCTTATCTATTATACTTCAGAATCAACCGAGGTCATTGAGGGAACTTTGTATTTTAAGGTTTTCCGTTGCTATTATAATCAAGTGCTCATATGTCTCGTATCTTGTGTTTATATTCGTTTATTTTAGAGGCATTATAGCTGATATTCTCGGGTCTTGCCGAGTTTAATTTTAGATTGTAAACTTTAGAGCTTTAACGGTCCATAATCTATCCTTGTAACTTTTCTTGCATTATCATTACTTTTGGGTTTGAGATCTACCAATACCGCTTGTAATGGCCTGGGATTTTCGACCCTCAAAAAATGACATTCATACGTTCACTGTATAACATGCCGAATAGTCAAGTGCCGGAAATACCGAATCATTCGGGGTGAAGAAGAAAAAGGTAGAAGAAAATAGAATCAACAACACAGAATCTCACAATCACAGTGGAACAAAATATAATATATAATAACAGATTTTTTTATGCAAAAGAATCTGTATCAGTTAATATACATACAATCATCAGAGTACTAAAATCAACAAATCAATCTGGACAGTTATAATAACTTGTCCTCATCAATACTGACTATACAGCCTACACCCACAACAGAAAATAACAAGTATGGAAATACATCTCTATCATCCAGCTCGTCTCCTGAGCTTCATAGCATCCTAACCTGAATTTTTAATACTCGGTCTGACCCGAGCATTATAATAAAATAACACCCAAGTCGCTCTGGAAAACCGGCGTGAGAAAACACACTCAATTTGAATTATCACTATTTTTAAAATCCTTTCAAAACAAAGGTATCTCGTAAGACCATGTCACATATAAACACGACAGGTCTCGGTCTCATCGAATCAAAAACGATAAATTTTTAAAGGCCAAGTTGTTTAAAATAAACAATTCTACAATCAGGGTGTCAATATTCACATATGGAAATTCATTCCATATGTTTACTTTATAATGACATGTCCATCGAAATTAATTCGCTTATAATCATCAGATTTTCTGAAATTCAAAATAGTGATCAGTACAAGTTGATTTACTTCCAATAAAATGTGACAATGTTTTATTCGGTCTACTTTAATATGTTTGGCTACTTAATGACACAGACAAAAGATAATTGAAATTAATATCTAAGAGGAATATCAGTCAACATAGATCATTAACTCAATCAACGATTTATAATCAATATTAAATCCTATTACAAATCAGAACTGATCTAGTTTTAATTAACTGAGTCAAGTTATATTTTTGATCCCGATTACTTGTTAACCAAAGAAATTAAATAAAATCATTTATTTTTTCAATTAAAAATTAAACAGTTCATTTAACAATTAGTCGATTAATTAATAGATAATTAATCAAATAAGAAATTACTTATGCGTTCACTTTCAATTTTATAAACCGTTAAATTTTCATATTGCAGAAAACTCAACGATAATAGTTCGGATGAAAATACTTGAGAGTAGGAGCTTGGTGCAAAAATATGCTCGTCGATTGGATTTTAAACGAAGTAGAAATAGAGTTTTTTTAGGTTATTAATTATAAAAATAAATTCCATTTGCTTTATAAACATACCAGCCCAAACCAAACAAGACCCGGCCCATCTCAATATAACCTAACCCAAACATTCTTCTGCTTCTTCCCAATTCTATTCCCCCTCTCTCTTATGAATGCCCGAATGTGCACGAAGACGTGCACGTGTACGCTAACTCCAACCATCTTAACCTACCGCTGACTAATCTCCCAAACCACCCACGATCATCTAGTCTCGCCTCCGCACGTGGAAACCACGATCGACCTCCAGTATGAGAATTCAAACTTCAACCCAAAACCTGGAATGAAATTCGATCAACCCATTCGCCTCGCCTTGCCACCACGGTCCACTATCAAACATTAGACTATGCCACAAGATTTGCCATCACCTCCTCGACCTAATCCCCTGGCATGCACGTCCCCCTCCTCTCCATCATTGCCATTGTCTACGAACCGGAAACCCAAACAAAGACAACCTAAAACCCTAAAATGACCAAGTATAGCTCGCACGCTTTACCAAAAATCACTGCAACATTTTTCGTGGATGCTCCATCCCCTACACCTCCTCCACCCCTAACGCCGAAACTTGAAATTGGTCATATCGCCTGAATTTGGCTTTTCGCCCAAAATCGATCAGCTCCAATTTCCTCTTCCCACACATCATTAAAAATATCCAAAACACCTTAAAAATCGTATTTTCCAACAATGAACACATCCATATAATCCATTCTTAAAATTATGAAACTTGGATTTTGGCTATAACTGACCTATTCATTGACATATAAGAAATTCCCTTCCTCCATGCTTAATGAAATTTCATAAGATAAATTTTAAAATGTTCCAAACTCACAATCAAACAACTTTCGATTTTGAGTCATATTTAAAAACAAAAGGGATGATGAGCTATTGATTTTTGAAGTGGAATGATTTCGCTGTTTTCTCCAAACAAACAAAGACAGAGAGATATATGGAAGAATTACAGTATTTCTTTTGCATTGCAGGGTAAACTAACCATGTCTAACCCACTCATCATACACATATCAACCTAACAGATACACACACTTAACATAGATCAATTCATTCATCCATATCCATAGTTATAGATGTATATAAGAAATAACCTGTAACAAAAAAATATAGGTTGTTTTACTCACTGTTAAAATCTGATGAACACACTGCTTTGCTTTATCTCCTGCTTCAAGCTTTTTGAACACTTGACCTATTTTGTTTTAATGACAGATCTTTTGTTTGTTTGTTTCTTTTTGAATAAGTGAGCAAGTATGACCACATATATAAGAGAATGCAAGGATCACAGTACAATCTAGGAGGGATGAAACATACATATAGAGTGGCTGCTACAGGTTCTTCACCTCGTATATTTTTTTCTTTTTTTCTCATTTTCTTTTGCTTTTGCTGATTTGATTCCTTGGGGCTGATTTGATTTTATAAGCTTGATGCGATTTATTGTATGCTCGATTTGATCTTTTATGTTTGTGTGCTTGATAATAAGTTTTGTGTGACTGACTTTGATGTTGTCATCATGTAGCTTCCATGTATATGTATATAGCTTACATGTATATATATTTACCATATACATATTTATTTTATCATATTTACATATACATATACATACATACATTTATATTTACATATTTACATATTCATATATACATTTAGATATATACATACTTATATTTTATCATAAGTTTTAAATTTTCCATCATGAAGCTTGTCTAAGTATCTATACATATATTTTTATCATAAATTTGAAATGGTGAAGTTTACATACATACATACATATATATATATATATAATTTATCATATTCAGCAATTAGCATTTTAAAATTTTGTATAGCTTTCAAAATTTATAAATTCAAATATCTCCAATATCAAAAAATTTATTTATTTGACTTATAAAAATTAATACTTCAATATTTAAAATTAGTTAATTATTCCAATAACAGATGCTAAAAATCCGGGTCGTTAAATTCCTCCCCTCTTAAAAGAATTTCGTCCCCGAAATTAGAAAGTAAAGAGATAATTCATTAGTTAATTATTCCAATAACAGATGCTAAAAATCCGGGTAGTTACATTCCTCCCCCCTTAAAAGAATTTTGTCCCTGAAATTAGAAAGTAAAGAGATAATTCAAACCATACCAAAAAGTCACCTACATAAGTAATACACTAACAACCATAGAAAACAAGGCATACACTATACAAACCACCAACTAGCTATCCCAACCTCATCTCTGGATAGGCTTTCCTCATACTATCACAGTCTCCCATGTACCCGTACTTACTCAATAAACACGTAAGTTTCATAATTTATGAAATTAAATGACCTCACCTTCGTTTTACTAATGCAAACACATAGATTGCAACCAACACATTACACATGTATTTAAAAACAATTGTAAGGTTCTAATACTTACTTAGCCACTTCCAATCAATTTATATTCCATTCCATGCATTTCAAATGATTCACAAACAATTCACCCACATTCAATTCATATTTACACACATTATATTCATATCTATTTCAAATGGGTTCTAAACCAATTTATCTACTTTCCATATATATTGTATAATTTTATTTACTTCCGTTTGCGACAAACGAAAAATTCTCCATGATAATTCGTGGATATTCATTTTATAAAATAGTCACTTAAGCTTATAACCCATTTTAGATTGATTCTAAATTAATTTCTCCACTTCTATTAATGCACATTCAGTTTATTCACAAAAATCTTGTTCGCTCCATTTTTATTTTCAACATCAATCCAATCCATGCCAAATTTATTTATGAATCATTTCGTAAATTTACCTAGGCCAAGTTTGCATCCAAATATATTAACTTATGTTAATTCATTTATTAACAATTAATTCAATCATATAACTTAAGTTTATTTCCATTGCAATCAAATTCCATTTCATTTAAATTGATGGTTATTCAGTTTATTTATCGTCGATTGATTCGTATTTCCATTTGGTTGGCATATCTCAATTTTCACTATATTATTTGAGAATCGTTTAATAAAATTAATATTAAGGTTTATTATAACCTTTTATACAACACATATGTTCATTTCCACTTCAAAACTTAATTTCATAATCGAATTCATTTAAATAATATCCCAAAGCCATATTCAATTTATTTACATTTAAATTGAATTTATTTATAACTTAAGTCATCACTATTTCAAATCATTTCTATTTTATTCGATCATATTTCAACATATATTTAATTCGCTTATATTTAAGTCGAATATCATTTATAACTAAAGTTCCACATTCAATTTCAATTTTAATCCACAATCCAATTTACTTAACCAAGTGAAGTTCCATTTTTTTATTCAATTAACTAATTAATTTATCCAATTAGTTCACTTCCAATTTATAATTCAATATCTATTTTATTTCAAAAACCACTTCAATTGGTTTGACTTGTGTTTAAATTCATTTTATAATTCAAGTTTGGATTTTTTATTCCACTATTTAACCATTTTTATTTTGGTTTTATTCTTTTTTAATTCTTAAATGTGTGAAAATTTTATTTGTAAAATTTTCTTTTATGACAAAATATTTTATCTCGAAATAATTTTATATTGAAAATACTTTTGGTAACTCAATGTTCCACAAGTTTATCCTCGTTCTTACAGAATCTAGTAATACGTTGATCAGACGCAAGACTAGAAATCTCTAAGTACTTAGTATACCCGTTTCAACACCCAGTGAAAATACTTAAAAAAACTTTTAAAACAGATATGGAAAGTACTGCTCAAAAATCCGATGTCAAATGATGGTGTTACGATAGCAGTGGCCCGTTGCTATTCCATTGTTTAAGCAATGGACACAAAACGTTCCAGAAGATCCTTCCACCTTCCGAATTCCAGAAAAATATCGTAGCTATTTCATAAACAAGGGACCATCGACCCCTGCTGCAGTGGTACGATGCCAATTCAATGATTTATGCAATGGATGCACTTCCTTCTCGAAAGATCCATAAACAACAGATTCTAGGATTGAAAGCGTATCCATTGGGTAAACTACAGAATCATCTACCCCTAAAACAAATTTCGAGGAACTCATGAGTTTAAGTCCGGACAACCTATATCAGTTCGAATCCATTTCTGGATTCACCCAAGTCCATTAGGGTTATCGGTCGAATCTATTCCTGGATTCCCCAAGTCAATCTGTGTTCGACGCATATCATACTACTTCGCGGAGGGTACTTCTCCATACTTTTTACTTCAAAATATTTCATACCATATATAGTATCATAACTACAAATATCACACTTATATAAATTCCGTTATATATAAGATTTCATTTTCAAATCGAGTATTTTTCAAAATCAATAGTCTCGAATAAATCATATCATTCTTATATAAATCCCATTATATATCCATTATATATACAGTTATCGCTTTTTCGATCGAATACCTTTCAAAATCAATAGTTTTCGAAATAACTTCATACTTATACAAACCTGTTTCCTATAAGAATCAAAAAATTTCAAATCAAATATTTTTATAGAGTCAAAGGTCTTCGAAATCAAACCATTTTCAAATATCAGTTCAGTTTCAAATCCATATACGATTTCAACAATCATTTTCTCTTTCAAATCTAATATCATTGAAAATTCAAAAAATTTAAAATTTCTAATCAATTGTTTTTCACAACTTTAGTTTTATGTTCATATCAAATTCATATAAAATCAAATTTCTTCCCGATCAAATATTTTTCAGAATCTTTTTTCTTCTTTCATAAACATTTACTAGGTTCAAATTAGTTCTTGAAACAAATTCCATTATAAACCTTTCAAAACTATTTTTTCATATTTACACAAAGTTGGAACTGCTTAAGAAAAATCAATTTGCAAAAAAATAAGATTTTATAAATATTTACTACGTTCAAAACATTTCTTAAAACTCTTTTCATTTAAGAACATTTCAAAACTAAATTTCATGCTTGTATAATTCAAAACAAGCTTATACAATTTACTTATCAAAATATTTAACTTTTTAAAACTTATTCAACTTCCATTAGTTTTTATTTTAAAATTTTCAAAACTAAACTTTATATACTTTCCAAAAATTCTTAGCTTTGAAAATTAATTCTCAATTTGGAAGTGTTCAACTAATCAGAATAGTCGAAAAATCAAATTCCAATTCAAAGTTGGAAATCAGCAATCAATCATCTCAACAAGATGCACAATCAATCATCAATCAATCCTAATGTATAAGGTACATGTGTTCATAATATAATTCAATCCAAAATTCGAGAACTGAACGCCGGGTTTTATTCCAAATCATTTGAAATAAATATATACATATTTTTTTTGAATATCAAATCATACTTCAGGGTTCTGAATCAAATCAGTTTCATTAAACAAACGAGTAGCAAAGCTACTAAAGTGGCCTCCCCCACTTTGAAACTCGAAAATAAATGTCGATGATGCTGCAATCATTACCGAAATTGTTTTCCAACGACAAAAGTGAGTTCTGGACTTCTATTCCTTTTGAAATCATTTTGAAAATCCCCTTTGAAATCACTTTCAAATCATGTATAAACATTTTTATTCGGAAAATACTTCCAAATTATGAAATTATATATTTCTAGAATTTTAAAACCAATTTCAAAAACTCTCAGAATCCAAACTCTCAATTTCTAGTTTGAATAACTTTTTGTTTATTTATTAACCATATCTGGATAACCATATTTCATATATCACTTTCAAATGGTATCCATTGCTCTTTAAAATAATACAGGGAGAAATTTAAATATATATTCACTTTAAAATCCATGTTAAACATGCAATTTCTCAATTGGTTAAATATTTTTCAAAAACCAAAATTTTTCAACCATAATCAAATGCTCAAATTAACAGCCAATAGTCGATGCTCATAAACTGGCCGAGCATGACTCATCAATCAATAAGTGATAATATGCACATCAATATAAATCAAATAATCAATCAACATAAAGATAACATCCAATCATCATCAACAATCACGAATGATTTTATCAGTTATAGAATTCATTCTTTTATATTCTATATAAAATCCAAGTTAAAATCATTTCATTTATTAATATCAAAATATTTTTATATCACTAACAAACACGCTCTCTCTTATACGTATATACACTCAATGAGCTTATCCTACAGGTTTAGGTATACGCTAAACCAAAGCTCTGATACCAAGTGTAATGGCCCGAGATTTTCGACCCTTGAAAAACGACATTCATACGTTCACTGTATAACATGTCGAATAGTCAAGTACCGGAAATACTGAATCATTAGGGGTGAAGAAGAAAAAGATAGAAGAAAAAGATAGAAGAAAATAGAATCAACAACACAGAATCTCACAATCGCAGCGAAAAAAATATAATATATAATAACATATTTTTTATACAAAAGAATCTGTATCAGTTAATATACATACAATCATCAGAGTACAACAATTAACAAATCAATCTGGACAGCTATAATAACTTGTCCTCACCAGTGCTAACTATAAAGCCTACACACACAGCGGAAAATAACAAGTACGGGAATACGTCTCTGTCATCCAGCTCGTCTCCTGAGCTTCATAGCATCCTAACCTGAATTTGTAATACTCGGTCTGACCCGAGCATTATAATAAAATAACACCCGAGTCAGTTTGGAAAACCAGTGTGAAAAAACACACTCAATTTGAATTATTACTATTTTTAAAATCCTTTGAAAACAAAAGTATCTCGTAAGACCACGTCACACATAAACACGACGGGTCCCGGTCTCATCGAATCCAAAACGATAAATTTTTAAAGGCCAAGTTGTTTAAAATAAACAATTCTACAATCAAGGTGTCAGTATTCACATATGGAAATTCATTCCATATGTTTACTTTATCATGACCTGTCCATCGAAATTAATTCGCTTGTAATCATCACATTTTCTGAAATTCAGAATAGTGATCAGTACAAGTCGATTTACTTCCAATAAAACGTGTCAACGTTTTATTCTATCTACTTTAATTTGTTTGGCTACTTAATGGCACAGACAAAAGATAATTGAAATCAATATCTAAGAGGAATATCAGTCAACATAGATCATTAACTCAATCAGTGATTATAATCAATATTAAATCCTATTTACAAATCAGAACTGATCTGGTTTTAATTAACTGAGTCAAGTTATAATTTTGATCTCGATTACTTGTTAACCAAAGAAATTAAATAAAATCATTTATTTATTATTATTATTATTTTTTAATTAAAAATTAAATAGTTCATTTAACAATTAATCGATTAATTAACAGATAATTAATCAAATAAGAAATTACTTACCCGTTCACTTTCAATTTTATAAACCATTAAATTTTCATATTGCAGAAAACTCGATGACATTAGTTCGAATGAAAATACTTGATAGTAGGAGCTTGATGCAAAAATCTGCTCGTCGATTGGATTTTAAACGAAGTAGAAATAGAGTTTTTTTAAGGTTATTAAGTATAAAAATAAATTCCATTTGCTTTTTATACATACCAGCCCAAACCAAACAAGACCCGACCCATCCCAATACAACCTAACCCAAACATTCATTTGCTTCTTCCTAATTCTATTCTCCCCTCTCTTATGAAAGCACGAAGACGTGCACGTGTACGCTAACTCCAGCCATCTTACCCTACCACCGACCATCCTCTCAAACCATCCACGATCATCTAGTCTCGCCTCTGCACCTGGAAACCACGGCTAACCTCCAATTCAAGAATTCAAACTTCAACCCAAAATCTGGAACGAAATTTGATCAACCCATTTGCCTCACCTTGCCACCATGGTCCACTATCAAACACTAGACTTTTCCACAAGATTCGCCATTATCTCCTCGACCTAATCCCCTGGCACGCACGTCCCCCTCCTCCTGCATCATCGCCATTGTCTACGAACCCGAAACCCAAACAAAGACAACCTAAAACCCAAAAACGACCTCGTATAGCTCGCACACTTTACTAAAATTCACTGCAACATTTTTCGTGGATGCACCATCCCCTCCACCTTCTCCACCCCCAACGCCGAGACTCGAAATTGGTCAGATCACCTAAATTTGGCTTTTCGCCCAAAACCGATCAACTCCAATTTCCTCTTCCCACACATCGTTAAAAATATCCAAACCACCTCTAAAAATTTTATTTTCCAACGACGAACACATCCATATAATCCATTCTTAACATTATGATACTTGGATTTTGGCCATAACTGACCTATTCACTGACATATGGGTTTCCCTTCCCCCATGCCTGATGAAATTTCATGAAATAAATTTTAAAATGTTCCAAACTCACAATCAAACAACTTTCGTTTTGGAGTCATATTTAAAAACAAAAGGGATGATGAGCTATTGATTTTTGAAGAGGAATGGTTTCACTGTTTTATCCAAACAAATAAAGATAGAGAGCTATATGGAAGAAATACAGTATTTCTTTTGCATTGCAGGGTAAACTAACCATGTCTAACCCACTCATCATACACATATCAACCTAACAGATATACACACTTAACATAGATCAATCCATATCCATAGTTATAGATGTATATAAGAAATAACCTGTAACCAAAAATATAGGTTGTTTTACTCACTGTTAAAATCTAATGAACACACTGCTTTGCTTTATCTCCTGCTTCAAGCTTTTTGAACACTTGACCTATTTTGTTTTAATGGCCGATCTTTTGTTTGTTATTTTTTTTGAATAAGTGAGCATGTATGACCATATATATAAGAGAATGCAAGGATCACAGTACAATCTTGGAAGGCTGAAACATACATATAGGGTGGCTGCTACAGGTTCTTCACTTCATTTTTTTTCTTTTTTCTCATTTTCTTTTGCTTTTGCTGATTTGATTCCTTGGGCCTGATTTGATTTTATAAGCTTGATGCGATTTATTGTATGCTCGATTTGATCTTTTATGTTTGTGTGCTTGATAATAAGTTATGTGATTGACTTTGATGTTGTCATCATTTAGCTTCCATGTATATGTATATAGCTTACATGTATATATATTTACCATATACACATTTATTTTATCATATTTACATATACATATATATACATACATATATATTTACATATTTATATATACATTTAGATATATACATACTTATATTTTATCATAAGTTTTAAATTTTCCATCATGAAGCTTGTCTAAGTATCTATACATATATTTTATCATAAATTTGAAATGGTGAAGTTTACATACATACATACATATATATATATATAATTTATCATATTCAGCAATTAGCATTTTAAAATTTTGTATAGCTTTCAAAATTTATAAATTCAAATATCTCCAATATCAGAAAATTTATTTATTTGACTTATAAATATTAATACTTCAATATTTAAAATTAGTTAATTATTCCAATAACAAATGCTTAAAATCCAGGTCGTTACACCGCTATTTTATCTTTGGGGTGCATTCTTCCTTTGCATCTAGCCATCCAAGGTTCCATAATCCAACTAAAATTTTTGGCATAATTGGACCTCTCAAATTAGGTCTTATAACATCTATCCTTTGGCATCTTGCTATAATCGGTAACTTTCTTAGGTCTCACCAAACCTTTCTCAATTGTCCTTGAAATGTATAGTTTTCAGTGTCTAGCCATTTTTTATTTTATAGCTTAATTAGGTTTTGGGTTCTATTAAGGTTTTCACTTATCTCTTAAGGCTTTTAACATGTGGTGTGTTAGTCGTATCATGATAAGGTACCGAGTATTAGAAGCCTTTTACTTATCTCTTAAGTCCTCTAGCTTATGGAAAATTAATATTAACTCGGGATCCTATCTGAATTCGGATGCTAGCCTTGCAGTGTATCTTTTTAGATTGAACTAGCTTTGTGGTCTTAACTTTCTATTAACCCGCCTTTTGACCAGGTAGTGTATGGGCAGAGTTAACTAAATGAATTTCGCAATCACCAAGGCAGGAAGCCTGAATGGGTGATTATTAGGTTCAAAATTCAGGTATAACCAAAGCTATGGATGATAGGCAAGCGGATTCAGACGAATGACATCCTAGAATTGGCTAAGTATGGATTAGTACTTCCTCTAGGCAGGGATCAGTGCCTATCCCTTACCCTAGGCAGGGGATCAGATCAGATCACTATGGCTATGGATACTTAACTCTGCAGTTCAACTCAACGGAAATCGATCGATATCTTCATATTTCACCTAGAAAACATCGCAGAACAACTCAAGACACATGAAGCTAGCCTTGAAGGAGACCCACCATATGGGCAGGGATTGGTGTCGATCCCCCTATAGGGATTGGTGTCGATCCCTTAGAAAGGCCCTAATGGGCCACATTTTTTTTGGAGGGGTTCATCTTGGTCTTCGGCCTCTGCACTTGGATTTTTAGCTAGATATTTGCATGTCTTCTCCTATAAATACAGGATCATTGGCTCGGGGAAAGGGATCTTCTTCTTCCTTCTGGATCTTCTCTTTGGGCTCTCTTACCTATACTTTGTCATTTTTATTATTCGGAGTCAAATCATTGTAACTAAAATCAACAGTCTAAATAAAAGGGAAAACCTTTGGAGTGTACGTAGGCCGGAATACGTCGAACCACTATAAAGCTTTATGTGTTCATTTCCAACTATTTTAATTTTCTATTCTTCATATTTTATTCTCTACTTCATTCTTTTAGGAGTTGGTTATTGGATTTGTGGTGCTTTCATACTGTTTGGGTGTTGGTGTCATTTTTGACGACAACATTTTGGTGCTTTCACTGAAAGTACTTGCACCCCTGGATTTGGAAGCTTGGATAATTGGATCTTTAAATCAATGGTTAGGCAATCAACAAGGAGGTCATTGGCAGATAGGAGTCACCATGGGGGAAGTCAGGAGGCTTCCTTAGGAGCTGGAGCTAATCAACCCTCCGTCTACATCAGTAGGAACGAGATGGAAATTATGATGGAAGCAATGCAGGAGCGGATGATGAAGAGGAAAGAGGAGATGAAGTAGAATTTCCTAAAGCAAATTAGATAGGCTGGAGCGGTAGGAGCTGCTGAACACAAAACCAAGGATTAGGAGCAGCAGGAGCTGCTGATAATTTGGATCAGGGGGGTGGAGCAACATGAGCTGTTAGAAATCGGAATCGGGAGCATGGGAGTGAAGCCAACGGGCAGGAGATCGCAGCGGAGTAGCCGAAAGCAGCCCCCGACCAACATCAGGGGATCGACGTCGACCCCACATAAGGGTCGATACTGAACCCCCAAGGCTTCGGGTCATGCCCCTGGGTCAGGTCAGTTTGGATGTCGGTAGGCCAGTGGTTGGTGTTGTAGGGTTGATGTGGATCAAAATGTAGATGCATGTTCGAAGGAGTATGTTTAAGAATACCCTCGCGGAGTCATGGGGCAGGCTAGTAATATGGATTGGAGGCTACTTTTGGATGGCAGTGACAGGTTTGCAAAGATGATCGGACGAGCTATGAGAGGAGGATTGGTGCATAGGGATTTGGAAGATGTGAATAGGATTCCATTCACCCATAATATCGGGCGTGCTAGGAATCCACTGGAGTTTAAGTTACCAACATTGGAAGCATACAATAAAAAAACAGATCCTACTGTTCATCTGATGAGATATATGAGGCATATGAAAGTGCCGGTGGCATCGGAGGAAGTAATGGCATGATATTTTCTTTTGGACTTAGCATATATAACTGCATCATGGTTTAGGCAATTGGAGGATGGTTACATTGGTACTTGAATGGAGTTAGTGGATAAGTTCTTGAGGCAATTCCAAGCCAACATCATAAGGCCCAAGAATGTGATGACGTTGACGACGATGAAGTAGAGGGTGAGGAATCCCTTAGAATTTTCTTAACAAAGTTTAATGCGGTGGTTGCTTCGGTGGATCGGCCCAATCCATCAATGGTTTTGATGACCGCGGTGTCAGGGATAGCTGATAACATGGAGTATCATCTGGAGAAGGTTCAGGCAAGGACAAAGAAAAACGGTATCATGAGGCAAAGGGGTTCCTACGGTAGGAAGATGCTAAGGCTGATAGAAAAGAAGAGGTTAACACATTAAGGGACGGAGGACCATCTGGAGAAGGTTCGGGCAAGCACAAAGAAAAGAGGAACGTGGATGATGGCTTCGACAGATCGAAGTGGCAAAGGAGAGAACCAAAATTTTCTTGTTATACGGATTTAAATGAGACTTTGGAGAGGATTTATTTGGATACTCGAGGACGACTTCCATACCGAAGGCCAGCAAGCAGTGAGCCCACCGAACGTGAGCGCACATCAGGAAAGTACTGCATATTCCATGAGCTGGATGAGCATGATACAAACGACTGCAGGCACTTGAAGGATATGGTTAAGGAATCTGTAAGGAATAATCAGCTACCACAATATGTAAGGACCGGGCGGCGGCGATGGAACAGGAGCAGCCACTGTCCGTATCAAATGGAAATGGCCTTAGATCAAGGTCATAGATCATCATCTCATGATCGGGATGGCGTGAACTAAATAAATAATAAACTCTACAATAAAGCGGCTAAGTCACTTACACATGTACGGGATCATGAGCGGTCCCTAGGCATGCTCTAAGATAGCAATGAACTGCCATGCCTAAAGAGGCAGTACTTAGTTTTTTTGGTTCTTTAGTTGTTTAAAATTTAAATTTAATAAATGGATCTTAAACACTTGAATACGCATTAATGTGATGAAAAAAACTGGTCGAGGTTGTCCCGACCGAAGAGACGGGGCAAGAACTGCAAGGTGCAAGTCCCCTCGCCGGAGAGCGATATGGTAGACTTGTACGTCACGAATTAAGTCCTCGACTGGGGAATCGAGGTTGGAGAATAAAACCCCACAGATCACTTTATATCCTCGACTGGGCAAGAAGTAGGCCACTTCATCAGAGAGTGACTGGAACGACCTGCTTATCATTGTGCCCTCCTCGCCAAAGAGTGAGTTGGGCCCAGTAAGGTTCCAGAGAGACCATGATCCGCCTAGAGAGGCCATGATTCATATTTACATCGCTATATGTCCCACCGGAGTGTCGGGTCTAGAGTGCAAGAGGTAGGTCACTTCATCGGGGAGCGACAAGATCGACCTACTCGTTGTTAAGTTTGGATTGAAATTAGCAAGGTTTTGGAGAGACCACGAATCGGCTTGGTGATGCCATGAACCCAACTATTGGTCCGAAGATACTATGAACCAGACTGTTGGTCCGGCGAGACCTTAGTATCGGCAAATGATTCGGTGACATCATGGATTTGGCTATCGATGGATTATGGATTTCATATTTATGGTAATTCAAAACACACATTCCTACCACAAGGCATGTTTTGGGGGGTAAGTGTTAACCCACCTTTTAACCAAGCAGTATACAGGTGGATTTAGCTAAACGAATTTCATAATCACCAAGGCAGGAAACCCGGAGGGGTGATTATTAAGTTTGGAAATCAGATATAACCAAGGCTATGGATGATAGTCAAGCGGATTCAGGCGAATGACATCCCAGAATTTGCTAAGTATGGATTGGTACTTCCCCTAGGTAGGGGATAGGTACCTATCCCTTGCCCTAGGCAGGGAATCAGATCGGATCACTACGGCTATGGACACTTGACTCGATAGCTCAATTCAATGAAAATTGATCAATATCTTCAAATTTCACCTAGGCAACATCATAAAACAACTCAGGAAACACGGAGCTAGCCTTGAAAGAGACCCACCATAGGGGTCACTGACCCCAATGCTCAAGCATAAGGGATCGATGCTGATCCCTTAGAAAGGCCCCAACAGGCCTATTTTTTCTGGAGGGGTTCGTCTTGGTCTTGGGCCTCTGCACATGGATTTGCAACTGGATATTTCAACATCTTCTCCTATAAATACAGGATCATCGGCTCAAGGAAATGGATCTTCTTCTTCCTTCTAGATCTTCTCTTTGGGCTCTCTTACCTACACTCTGCCATTTTTATTATTCGGATTCAAATCATTGTAACTGTAATCAACAGTATAAATAACGGAAAAACTTTTGGAGTGGATGTAGGCCGGAGTACGCCGAACCACTATAAAACTTTTCATGTTCATTTCTTACTATTTTAATTTTCTATTCTTCATTCACTACTTCATTCTATTGGTAGTTGGTTATTGGATTTGTGGTGCTTTCATACTGTTTGGTTGTTGACGCCATTTTTGACGTCAACACTTTCGATGCCAGTTTTGTGGTCCTTTTGAACTATGCTTGGTGTCTACCAATGTTTTCTTGATGATAGCCTTGTGGCACATATTCTTTTGATTAGGTATCTACCCACTAGGGGATGGGACTGTTGCCCAAGGCTCATCTGTTTGATTTGGAATCTACCTACTAGGGGCTTGGGACTACTTACCCAAGACTCTTCTCTTTAATTGGGAATCAACCCACTAGGGGCTTAGGACTGTTATCAAAGGTTCTTCTCTTTGATTGGTAATCTACCCACAAAGGGTTTGGGATTACTTGCTCAAGGCTCTTCTCTTTGACTGGAAATCTACCCACTAAGGGCTTGGTAATGTTTCCCAAGGCTTTTATCTTTGCATGCATATGTCGCTATTACTAAACCTAGGTGATATGACAGTCTCTTACAAGTGGTGATAAGATTTTGACCAAGGGCTCATCACTGTGGGGGTATGTGGGATGTGAATCCCTTAGCGGTCTGCCTTCTCTTAGCTAAGGTCACCCAACCAAATTTTCTTTTTTGAAAACATTTCGCGTTTGACCATTTTGGTGCAAGACTTATAATCAAGACCTTGAATGAACTAGGCCAGCACCTAGCGAGGTAAATAGGTAAATTTTAATTTTTTTTCCATTTTCGATCTTTGTGGGCCTATTAAGTCTAAATTATACATATCTTATCTATTACTTTTTAAATAAAATCACAATTTTATTTAATTTGTAGATTAAGTTTTGTTTTGATGTTGTATCTAAATTATATATTATAAAAATGTGTATCATATTCACATGTGTGTATGTGCACGTGCAACATTTAGAATGTACATGGTTTAACATGTCCGTATATAAGGGCTGAGATTTACACTATAATGGAAAGTCAGCTCCTATGGATATGTGTTGTCTATTATACACATACACACATATAGTTAAGTATGATACCAAATTATACTTATAATATCAAATTTTGTTAAACTTATAAAAAGTTATTTAAAGTCATTTAAATGAATAGCCTTAAATATAAAAAGATATTATTCTATAGAAAGTTATTATTTTATCAAATCGAGATATTAGTATATATAGTAACGTATGATGTCAAATCTAGATCTTGATCTTAAGATATCTTTTAATTCCTAACTTAAATCAATAAGCTATAATTGAGTACACACCAGGAAAAGGCAAATAGGAGTTGAATATGAGACAGCAGAGGTGGTTAGAGTTATACACGGATCATAAGTCATTGAGATAATTATTCTCTCAGTAGAAGTTGAATATGAGACAACAGAGGTGGTTAGAGTTTTTAGCCGCTTATGACTTTGGAATTGAGTACACTAAGGAAAACACAATAAGGTTGCAGATGCACTTAGCAGGAAACATGAGAATGCAGTATTGGCAATGTTATCTGAGTGGAAAGATTTAGAAGCATTGACTACATGTAGAATACAGTGGAGATCTGAAGCTAGTTCTAGTAAAGAAACTGCTATGTTTTCATGTTTAGAAGTTCGACCTGTGATGATCGAAAAGATTGCTTCTAAGCAAGGGGAGGATCCATTACTAGCTGAATGGATTAGAAAGTTAAGGAATGCAACGGAGAGCGATGACTTGAAAGATTTCAGCCTTGACCTGAATGGGTGGTTGGGGAAGAAAGGAAGACCGTGTGTTCCGAATATGGGAAACATTAGGAAGGAAGTTCTTAGAGAATGTCATCGTTTAAAGTTCACCATCCATCCAGGAGGAACTAAGATGTATGAGGACATGAAAAGGAGTTTCTTTTGGGAAGGTATGAAGAGAGATATAGGTTTATGGGTGAGACAGTGTGTGAACTGTCAATAGGTAAAAGCTGAACATTAGAAACCAAATGGGTTACTTCAGCCTTTGGATGTTTCAGTTTGGAAATGGGATTCTATCTCAATGGATTTCATAGATGGATTGTCATGGTCGAATAGAGGAAATGAAAGTATATGGGTTATAGTGGATAGATTGACCAAGAGTGCCTATTTCATTCCAGTTAAATCAACCAGGATGACACCTGTTTTAGCTAAGTTATTCATGAAGGATATAATTAGACTGCATGGAATTCCTATTAGTATAGTAAGTGATAGAGATTCCTTATTTACTAGCGAGTTCTAGAAGAGTCTACAAGAGACTTTAGGTACTTGGCTCAAGATGAATATCGCTTACCATCCACAGACGGATGGGCAAACAGAAAGAATTAACAAAGTCTTAGAGGATTTGTTAAGAGCTTGTCTGCTAGACTTTGGAGGATCATGGGAAGACCACCTACACTTAGTCGAGTTTTCGTATAACAACAGCTATCAGACTAGTATAGAGATGGCACCATTTGAAGTTTTGTATGAAAGGCCGTGCAACTCTCATTTGTTGGTCAGAGATCGGGGGTAGGTTAGTTATTGGTCCAGATTTGGTTAGAGAAGCTGCAGAAAAGATTGAGTTAATTCGAGCTAGAATGAAGGAAATTCAGTCTAGGTAGAAGAGTTATGTTGATAGGAGATGGAAAGACTTAGAGTTCTCAGTTGGAGAGCATGTTTTCATCAAGGTGCCACCGATGAAAGGTGTAATTAGATTTGGAAAGTCAGGAAAACTGGCACCGTGATTCGTTGGACCATTTCCTATTATAGAAAGGATCGAGAAACTCACGTATAGAGTAGAGTTATCGAATAGTTTGGCTGGAGTCCACAACGTTTTTCATATTTCTCATCTAAGGAAGTGTATTCGAGATCCAGAAACTACTATTATGCCGACTGTGTTAGATGATCTTGTAGTGGAACCGGATATGACTATAGTTAGAAAACAAGTTCGTATAGTTGCGAGAGATGAGAAGTGACTAAGGAACAAGACAGTCAGATTAGTCAAAGTCTAGTGGAGTGATGACGAGAGAGACTATACTTGGGAAACTAAGAGCAGGATTAAAGATACTTATCCTGACTTGTTTCATGGTATGTTTTACCTTTATGTTTGATTGGTGCGTACCTTATCGTAATTTCGAGGACGAAATTCTTTAAAGAGGGGAGTTTATAATGACACTAATTTTGACTAACATTATTTAGGGCATTTGCTTAGATAAATTAAATGAAATAATGCATATGGTTAAAGGATTGAGATTTGTTAATCAACAAGGAGGTCATACCTTAATGAATATATAAGCAAAAGAAAATTAAAATGAAGTAAGTAAGAGGTAGATGGCAAGGGTAAAATATGAACATCCTTCATTTTAATACCCTAAACCCTTCTATTCTCTATTCCTTGTTCATTGCAACATTCATAAACAAAAGTAAAATCCCAAGAGCATGGCCGGCCACCATTAAGAGGAATCAAAAAGAAGATAAGTTAGGAATTAAGTAGGTAGCTTGAAGAAATCAATCAAAGGACAAATCTCAACCTTCTTAACACCAAGTTAAGGTGAATACTTTGATTTACATCTCACTTTTGTTAATGATTTCGGTTTTAAGGTTTGATCCAAATTAATTTTGCAAATAATATGCCATGTTATTGTTTGAATAGATATATATGCTTGTTGATGATTTATGATGTTTCATATAGATTTTATGATAAGTTTAGATTGGAAAAACCTATTAAATGACATCCAAATGATTTGCGTTTTTGATATATGGTCAAAATTATTATATTATAAGTGGGTTTCAAGTTTCATAATTTTCTAAGTTATTGTGGATTTATTATGAATTTTCTATGAGAGAAAATAGCTAAGATTGGGTTTAAATTATTTACGGCATTATATATTGATTTTGGGTCTGAAATTTAAATATGTTAGAAAACATATTAAAAGTGAATTATGGTGATTTTCGGGGAATTTTCGTAAGTATTTTATTATAGTTAAAAAAAATATTTAAGTTAAGGGACTTAAATGTTTTATTTGTTTTATCTAGGAGAAGGGTTTATTTGTTAAACGTTTTTAATTGATAATTCTGAATTCAGCAGCACTTTTAGAAAAAAAAATTGATAAAGAAATGGCAACCAATTACATTTTGACAAAAAGGCAAGTTGGGTGAAAAGAAATTTCTTTTAAAGGCAAAAAATCAGTTTTGCTTGGATTTACTACTTCGCCACTTCCATCAGTTAGCTTACGGCACTATACCTCCGCTAAAGAACTCATTCGAGACCAATGCATATGGTATCAAGCAATTAATACATAGTGCATGGGAGAAAGGCTGAAGGGACAGCGTCGAAACCTTGCTTTCGAAGGTGTAGAAGCTATCCTTATTAACTTTGAATTACTTCTGTTTATAAATGATGCTTTCGAAGGGGTTGAAGCCAACTATATTAGCTTTCGAATCAATCAACTTGCCTTTGTTTTAGAAAAGTGCTTTTGAAAGAGTTTATGCCTTTTTCTTTTAAAAGAAGCTTTCAAAAGGATAGCTGCTTTGAACCTATTTGATACCCATGCTGCCGCATTCATACCTTTCGAACTAGTTAAGGTCGCTTTTCTTTATAGCCTTAAAACAATGTATTCGAAAGGGTGCTTTCGCCTTTTAACTTTGGAGCTACCTTCTCAATGCTTTCGAAAGGGTCCTGTAGCTATTTTCCAAATGGTTTCGGAGGCAATGGTTTCGATAGGGTGGGTTTTGAAACTATCCTCTTTCTTTTACTTGTGATAAATGGTGTCGAAAATAATGCTTTCGCCCAGTTCTTTATGACCCTTAGTTATATTAAAAGTTAAACCTAATGCTTTTGAAAGGAATAATTACTAAAGGTTTCGAAGCAATATTTCCACGATCCTTTACTTGAACCCAATGCTTTCGAAAGGTATATAATATGTGTTTTGAAGGGGAGATCCCCAGTGTTTTCGAAATGTTTATTTTAAGTGCTTGAATGGAAGGTTTTCAATGCTTTCGAAAGACAAGTTTAAATGGTTTTGAAAGAGGATGTCTAAGGTTTTAGCAAAGCTTTCGAAAGGATTATTCTCAATGATTTCGAAAGGCGTTGTTTAAAGTTTTTCAGCAAGGGTTTCGAAGGTTTTACCTTGGCTTCATGGCCTAAAGTCTTTTAAGTTAAAAAGGGGTTTTAACTTACTTTGAAGGGACAGATAATCCCCTTTGATTAGATTTCATCAACATTGTTTTGTGTAAAGTATATACCATGGCATAAGTGTTTTGAGTAAAGCAAAGTATATGATTTCCTTGTTTTATAAAGATATGATTTCAGGGGTAAATCATTTGTAAATATTATTTACAAGAAAATGAAATTTTAACAGGGTAGTTAACCTTAAGTTTAAAATAGAAAATGAAACATGAATAAGGTAGTTAACCCTAAGTTTATGACTCAGATATTAGAAGACTAGATGGGACTGGTGTAGGGTCGTGCCCTATACTTTAGCTATTAGCCCATAGCTAAAATAAGTCCAAAATTCCAATGTGTAGGGCTTTGTCACGGGTGGGACTAAAATGAGGTTACACACGGAAGGTAATATACAGAGTAAAGATAGGTTATTGGTGAGCCAGCAAAACCTTTAGGATCAATTGACCCTAGAAGAAGATAGTTAAGGGCGGATATCCCCATATTGTGTCAAACAGAAGTTAGATTGTTTATTATGTCTGGTAGGCCCGAGTCAGCTAATGGTTAATAGTTTGCCAGATAAAACTATAGTGTTGACAAATAGTCCATTGATTTCCTTATTATTTTGCATATATGTACTTGTTATTATTGTTATAATCAGTTTAACTGCAGGATTTTGATTTGCAAAAGATATTCCTTTAAAAGGATATTAGTGAGGGGAAACCTGTTCCGCAAAGCGGCATGGTCTAACTTAATATCAGTAAATCGAGATGTAATAATATTATTCACACCAGGCTTTATGTTTGGCTCGAAGTTTATGTTTTCCCCTTATACTCTCGGATGCTCAAAATTAATTTGAGTAGATTGAGAGTTAAAGGATTTTCAGGTTTAGTAGGTTGGACGAATAAGCTTCCGATGACGTGTAAGAGGCAAAGCTAGCCATGTAGGAGCAATTTAATAGTATTTCCGCTATGATATATCTATGACTGATATGTTTATCTAGTACTTTGATCATCCAAAGGGGCATCTTTATATGTCGCTCTTGGCGTAATTTGTAATAATTATATTTGAGCAAAACCTGGAAATCATTTTGGGATTATGTAACTGAATATGAAATATGGATTTGAAATGTAATCAAAAATGTTGATTTTGAAATCTGTGTTGATTTATTTCATATTCATGTGCTTCTGATATTATGGATACCATTAACATTACTATATTTTGCCACTGGAAGTTTATACTGTGGATGACTGCAGCATATGTAGAGCTTAGCTTTAGGGCTCAAGATATGGGATGTTACAACTTGGTATCATAGCATAGGTATATGAAAACTTAAAAGAAATTTTAAACTTAAAATGAATTTGAAAACATAATCCTAAGGAATTAGAGAAAAGATTGGGGTATGTGATAACGCTATAGTAATGTACCTGTATTTGCTATATACACGTGTACGCTTTATCTCTATTCTCCCATCTCTCTTAAGCTGTTCTTCTGTATCTTACAAAGACTCGAATGCAGATTTTAAGGACGTAAAATATGGATGCTAGGAGTGGAAGATTTAATGTTGGTGGAGGAAGCACCACAACCAATGGGAATACCAGACCACACACTAGAAGGAAGCTAAGTTCGGCACAAGCTGCTAATGTGGATGTTGGAGCAGCGCAAGCTGATATGGAAGCTATGTATCAGTTCTTCGTTAACATGATGCAGGCTGGAGTTGCTACGGGTTTAGTCGGAGGAAATGTTGAAGGGGGTATTCAGGGAGCTTCGGTGGTTAATAACTATGCAATATTGAGTAGAGACTATGCTAGGCTTGGAGGAAAGCTGTTTATCGGGACTGAGGATGCAATTGAAGTGGAGAATTGTTTACTTCACTGCGAGAGGATCTTTGCTGATTTAGGGCTTAATAATGAGCAGAGGAGGAGGCTTGCTTCTATACAGTTGCAAGGGGCAGCACTGTACTGGTGGAACAGTGTTACCGTGGGAGTTAATGAAGAGACCATGACTTGGGCGGAATTCAGGAGGAGGTTTGAGGAAAGATTCATGTCAAAGATTACTAAGTTAACTCTGCTCGGGAAGTTTATGGAGTTGGAGCAGGGAGACATGATAGTGCTTGAGTATGCAACCAGATTTTAGGAGCTATCGAGATACGGATATGTGACGGTTGATACGGTTATTAAAAGAATTGAGAAGTTCATCCGCGGACTGAAACCCAAACTTGCTAAAGCAACTTTGCCACATATTAGGGATCCATGTGATGTAGTTGTTGAGATGGATTTGAGGCAGGAGGAGATGCTTGCTTTTCATGATGGTAACAAAGCAGGGGAAGCTCAAAGTGGGCAAAACTAGAAGAGAAAGTTTTTTCATAAGAAAGGTGCTCAGAAAGGAGGAGCAACCAAGAAAAGGAAGGCCGATGTAGTTTGTTATAAGTGCGACAAGAAGGGACACTATGCTCACGAGTGTCGGACAGGCAAAGGGAAAAAGGCTGCTGACAAGAAGGAAGTGAGATGCTTCAATTGTGGTCATATTAGACATTATAAGAACCGGTGCAAGGAATCAGCCAAGGATGGAAAAGGTAAGATGTTTGCATTGCTAGCTACCTCAAGACCAACAGCTGAGGAGAAAGGAAAAGTTGTGTTGAAAGGTATGCTTCTGATTCATGGTGTATCAGTTAGAGTTCTATTTGATACTGGTGCATCACATTCTTTTATATCTCATTTTTTGGTAGATAAGCTTAACCTAGAACCCTCATACCTAGTTACTTCCTTAAGGGTTGCAAATCTAATAGGAGGGTATGCGACTCTTGGGATAAGATGTGACCACTTAGAATTTGAATTGTTAGGTCATATATTTGCTTGCAGTTTGCATGTATTTGATTTCATAGGGTTCGGAATTATTTTGGGTATGGATTAGTTAAGTAAATATGATGCTAGGATATTTTGCCATGATAGGAAAATATCACTTAGACACCCTAGTTGTAGTGATTGGATTATATACTCCGTAGAAAATCCTAGTTTTGAGGTAAATGCTTTGTTTGGTGTTATGGAGGAGGAAGACGAGTTGAACCGAGTATTCGTTGTTAGAGAATTCATAGATGTCTTTGAGCCCGTAGTAGGACTACCATCAAAACAAGCCATTGAGTTTCAGATAGATTTAGTACCAGGAGCAGAACCGGCAAGTAGACCGCCAAGTAGAATGACACCTACCGAGATAAAAGAGCTAAAGGTGTAGTTGGTGGATTTGGAAAGTAAGAACTTTAACAGACCAAGCAGTTCACCCTGGGGAGCGCAACAGTGTTTGCAAAGAAACCGAACGGATCGTTAAGGTTGTGTATCGATTATCGTAAGTTAAACAAGAAGGCAATAAAGAATCGATATCCGTTACCTAGAATTATGATTTGTTCGATCAGTTGAGTGGAGCCAAAGTATTTTCTCAGTTGGATTTGGCAACAGGGTTCCATCAGCTTAGAGTAGCAGAGGATAGTATTCCTTTGACGGCATTTAGGACGAGGTATGTTATATTAATGGCTAATGATGTCGTTCGGACTAACTAATGCGCTAGCATTTTTCGTGGACTTGATGAACAGAATCTTCCAGGAGCATCTGGACAGATTTGTGTGACTGTTCATAGACGACATTTTGATATACTCTAAAGATGAAAGAAAGCATGAAGTTCATCTTAGAGTGGTGCATGAGACGTTGAAGCAGCATCAACTAAAGGCGAAATTTCGAAGTGTCATTTCTGGAAGAAGGAAGTAAAGTTTCTTGGTCATGTAGTCTTAGAGAAAGGGTTGTCCGTAGATCCCGCTAAGATCGAGGCAGTGAATAATTGGAAGAGACTCGAGACAATGACAGAGATAAAGAGTGTTCTTGGATTAGCTGGTTATTATCGGAAATTCATTAAGGATTTTTCGCAAATAGCGCCACCGATGACTAAGCTAACTCGAAAAGATGTGAAGTTTGTCTGGACTAATAAGTGTGAGGAGGCATTCTAGAAGCTGAAGAATTTATTGACGAATGCACCTATGTTAGTTGTTCCAAAAGAGAATCAAGACTTACTGGTATACACAGATGCATGTGGAATGGAATTAGGAGCTGTGTTGATGCAGAGAGGTAAAGTGATTGCCTATGCTTCTCGACAGCTCGGACTGCATGAAGTTAGATATCCAACTCATGATTTGGAATTAGCTGCAGTACTTTTCGCATTGAAGGTGTGGAGACATTACCTTTTGGGAGAAAGATTCGAGTTATACACAAATCATAATTCACCGAGATATTCATTCTCTCAGAAGGAGTTGAATATGAGACAACAGAGGTGGTTAGAGTTTTTAGCCGCTTATGACTTTGGAATTGAGTACACACCAGGAATAGGCAATAAGGTTGCAGACGCACTTAGTAGGAAACATCAGAATGCAGTATTGGCAATGTTAGCTGAGTGGAAAGATTTAGAAGCATTGACTACATGTAGAATATAGTGGAGATCTGAAGCTAGTTCTAGTAAAGAAACTGATATGTTGTCATGTTTAGAAGTTCGACCAGTGACGATTGAAAGGATTGCTTCTAAGCAAGGGGAGGATCTATTACTAGCTGAATGGATCAGAAAGTAAAGGAATGGAACGGAGAGCGATGACTTGAAGGGTTTCAGTCTTGACAAGAATGGGTGGTTGGGGAAGAAAGGAAGACTGTGTGTTCCGAATATGGGAAACATTAGGAAGGAAGTTCTTGGAGAATGCCATCATTCAAGTTCACCATCCATCTAGGAGGAACTAAGATGTATCAGGACATGAAAAGGAGTTTCTTCTGGGAAGGTATAAAGAGAGATGTAGGTTCATGGGTAAGGCAGTGTGTGAACTGTCAATAGGTAAACGCTGAACATCAGAAACCAAATAGGTTACTTCAGCCTTTGGATGTTCCAGTTTGGAAATGAGATTCTATCTCATTGGATTTCATAGATGGATTTCCATGGTCGAATAGAGGAAATGAAAGTATATGGGTTGTAGTGGACAGATTGACCAAGAGCACCCATTTCATTCCAGTTAAATCAATCAGGACGACACCTGTTTTAGCTAAGTTATTCATGAAGAATATAGTTAGACTGCATGGAATTCCTAGTAGTATAGTAAGTGATAGAGATTCCTTATTTACTAGCGAGTTCTGGAAGAGTCTACAGGAGACTTTAGGTATCAAGCTCAAGATGAGTACCGCTTACCATCCATAGGCGGATGGGAAAACGAAAAGAATTAACAAAGTCTTAGAGGATTTGTTAAGACCTTGTGTGTGTTAGACTTTGGAGGATCATGGGAAGGCCACCTACACTAAATTGAGTTTTCATATAACAACAGTTATGAGACTAGTATAGGGATGGCACCATTTGAAGCATTTTATGGAAGGCCATGCAAATCTCATGTTTGTTGGTTAGAGATCGGGGATAGGTTAGTTCTTGGTCCAGATTTGGTTAGAGAAGATGCAGAAAAGATTGAGTTAATTCGAGCTAGAATGAAGGAAGCTCAGTCTAGGCAAAAGAGTTATGCTAATAGGAGACGGAAAGACTTAGAATTCTCAGTTGGATATCATGTTTTTGTCAAGGCGTCAATGATGAAAGGGGTAATCAGATTTGGAAAGTCAGGAAAACTGGCACCGAGATTCATTGGACCATTTCCTACTATAGAAAGGATCGGGAAACTCACGTATAGAGTAGAGTTATCGAATAGTTTAGCAGGAGTCCACAATGTTTTTCATATTTCTCATCTAAGGAAGTGTATTTGAGATCCAGAAACTACTATTATACTGACTATGTTAGATGATCTTGTAGTGGAACTAGATATGACTATAATTAGAAAACCAATTCGTATAGTTACGAGAGATGAGAAGAGACAAAGGAACAAGACAACTAGATTAGTCAAAGTCCAGTGGAGTGACGATGAGAGAGACTGTACTTGGGAAACTAAGAGCATGATTAGAGATACTTATCCTGACTTGTTTCATGGTATGTTTTACCTTTATGTTTGATTGTTGTGTGTACCTTATCGTAATTATGAGGATGAAATTCTTTAAGGAGGGGAGTCTGTAATGACCCTAATTTAGACTAACATTATTTAGGGCATTTAATTAAATAAATTAAATGAAATAATGTAGATGGTTAAAGGATTGAGATTTGTTAATCAATAAGGAGGTCGTGCCTATATAAGCAAAAGAGAATTAAAAAGAAGTAAGTAAGAGGAATATGGCAAGGGTAAAACAGGAACATCCTTCACTTTAATACCCTAAACCCTTCCATTCTCTATTCCTTGTTCATTTCAATGTTCATAAAAAAAACTAAAACCCCAAGTGCTCAGTCGGCCACCATTAAGAGGATCAAAAAGAAGATATGCTAGGAATCAAGTAGAAAGCTTAAAGAAATCAATCAAAGGACAAATCTCAACCTTCTTAAGACCAAGCTAAGGTGAATAATTTGATTTACATCTCACTTTTGTTAATGATTTCGGTTTCAAGGTTTGACTCGAATTAGTTTTGCAAATAATATGTCATGTTATGTTTGTTTGAATAGATATATATATGCTTGTTGATGATTTATGGTGTTTCATATAGATTTTATGATAAGTTTAGGTTGAAAAAACCTATTAAATGACATCCAAATGATTTATGTTTTTGATATATGGTCAAAAATATTATATTATAAGTGGGTTTCAAGTTTCATAATTATTTAAGTTATTGTGGATTTATTATGAATTTTCTATGAGAGAAAATAGCTAATATTGGATAAAAATTATTTACGGCAATTATATATTGATTTTGGGTCTGAAATTTAATTATGTTAGAAAACATATTAAAAATGAATTATGGTGATTTTCGGGGAATTTTCCTAAGTATTTTATTATAGTTATCAAATTATTTAAGTTAAGGGACTTAAATGTTTTATATGTTTTATCAAGGAGAAGTGCTTATGTGTTAAACGTTTTTAATTGATAATTCTGAATTCGGCAGCATTTTTAGAAAAGAATTTTGATAAAGAAATGACAACCAATTACATTGTGACAAACAAGGCAAGTTAGGTGAAGAGAAATTTCTTTTAACGGCTAAAAATCAGTTTTGCTTGGATTTACTACTTCGCCACTTCCATCTGTTAGCTTTCGACACCATACCTCCGCTAAAGAACTCATTCAAAACCAATGCACATGGTATCAAGCAATTGATACATAGTGCATTAGAGAAAAACGGAAGGGACAGCGTCGAAATCTTGCTTTCGAAGGGGTAGAAGCTATCCTTATTAACTTTGAATTACTTCTGTTTATAAATGATGCTTTCGAAGGGGTTGAAGCCAACTATATTAGCTTTCGAATCAATCAACTTGTCTTTTTTTTAGAAAAGCGCTTTTGAAAGAGTTGTTGTCCTTTTCTTTTAAAAAAAGCTTTCGAAAGGATAGCTGCTTTGAACCTATTCGATACCCATGCTGCCACATTCGTACCTTTCGAACAAGTTAAGACCGCTTTTCTTTATAGCCTTAAAACAATGTATTCGAAAGGGTGCTTTCGCCTTTTTACTTTGGAGTCGCCTTCTCAATGCTTTCGAAAGGGTTCTGTAGCTGTTTTCCAAGTGGTTTCGGAGGCAATGGTTTCGATAGGGTGGGTTTCAAAACTATCCTCTTTCTTTACTTGGGATAAATGGTGTCGAAAGTAATGCTTTCGCCCCAGTTCTTTATGACCCTTAGTTATATTAAATGTTAAACCCAATGGTTTTGAAAGGAATAATTATTAAAGGTTTCGAAGCAATGTTTCCATGATCCTTTACTTGAACCCAATGCTTTCGAAAGGTATATAATATGTGTTTTGAAGGGGGGATCCCCAGTGTTTTCGAAAGGTTTATTTTAAGTGCTTGAATGAAAGGTTTTCAATGATTTTGAAAGACAAGTTTAAATGGTTTTGAAAGAGGATGTCTAAGGTTTTAGCAAAGCTTTCAAAAGTATTATTCTCAATGATTTCGAAAGGCGTTGTTTAAAGTTTTTCAACAAGGGTTTCGAAGGTTTTACCTTGGCTTCATGGCCTAAAGTCTTTTAAGTTAAAAAGGGGTTTTAACTTACTTTGAAGGGACAGATAATCCCCTTTGATTAGATTTCATCAACATTGTTTTGTGCAAAGTATATATCATGGCATAAGTGTTTTGAGTAAAACAAAGTATATGATTTCCTTGTTTTATAAAGATATGATTTCAGGGGTAAATCATTTGTAAATATTATTTACAAGAAAATGAAATTTTAACAGGGTAGTTAACCCTAAGTTTAAAATAGAAAATGAAACATGAATAGGGTAGTTAACCCTAAGTTTATGACTCGGATATTAGAAGACCAGATGGGACTGGTGTAGGATCGCGCCCTATACTTTAGCTATTAGCCCCTTAGCTAAAATAAGTCCAAAATTCCAGTGTGTAGGGCATTGTCACAAGTGGGACTAAAATGAGGTTACACGCAGAAGGAATATACAAAATAAAGATAGGTTGTTGGTGAGCCAGCAAAACCTTTAGGATCACTTGACCCTAGAAGATGATAGTTAAGGGCAGATATCCCAGTACCGTGTCTAACAGAAGTTAGATTGGTGATTATGTCTGGTACGCCCGAGTCAGCCAATGGTTAATAGTTAGCTAGATAAAACTATAGTGTGGACAAATAGTCTATTGATTTCCTGATTATTTTGCATATATGTACTTGCTATTATTTTTATAATCAGTTTGATTGTGGGATTTTGATTTGCAAAAGATATGCTTTTAAAAGGATATTAGTAAGGGGAGACCCGTTTCGCAAAGCGGCATAGTCTCACTTAATATTAGTAAATCGAGATGTAATAATATTATTCACACCAGGCTTTATGTCCGACTCGAAGTTTATGGTCTCCCTTTAAACTCTCGGGTGCTCAAAATTAATTTGAGTAGATTGATAGTTACAGATTTTCAGGTTTATTAGGTTGGACGAATAAGCTTCCAAAGACGTGCATGAGGCAAAGCGAGCTATGTAGGAGCTATTTGATAGTATTTCCGCTGTGATATATTTATGATTGATATGTCTACCTAGTACTCTGATCATCCAAGGGGGCATCTTCATATGTCTCTCTCGGCATAATTTGTAATAATTATAATTGATCAAAACCTTGGAATCATTTTGGTATTATGTAACTGAATATGAAATATGGATTTGAAATGCAATCAGAAAAGTTGATTTTGAAATCTGTGTTGATTTTATTTCATATTCATGTGCTTCTGATATTATGGATACCATTAGCATTACCGTACTTTGTCACTGAAAGTTAATACTATGGATGATTGCAGCATCTATAGTGCTTAGCTTCGGGCCTCAAGATAAGGCATGTTATACTTTTGGAATCAAATTCCAACCTTATATCCACTACCTATGGCCCCCACCTATAGCTGGCTATACACGCACTAATTTTGAGCCTCAATCACTTCAAGCTAGATCAGATAATTTACATTTAAATCAAATTTAAACGTATATCAATATCGTATATCGATAAATGTGCATACAACTTTTATATACGCACTATTTTCAATACTAACCAACATAAATCAAATAAAATTTTATAGTTAATATTTTGCAAATATTAATTAATTTAATTAATTTATAACAATTATAATTAAATTAATTCAGGTGTTGGACGGAGGATTCGATATTTCGATTCTGTTGAATCTTCCAGTGTAAATTCGATCACTAATTAATATTGAACAATTCGAAATTAACATGCATACCACACCTCAGCTAGCGTAATGGCATTATGTCAAATTTATCGCTTACATAGCTTCAATAATACTTATTTTAAGCATTACCCGATAGTAGGGATGACAATGAGCGGTCTAAGTCTAAAACCGATAGACCCACTCCATTTTTGACCCGCCAAGACCTGCTCCATTGGGTCATCGAGGCGGGTAGATCCATGCCCTATTCTTGAGAGCTCCGGGTATAGGGCTGGATCGAGGTTGGACTGACCCACCTCAACCAGACACGCAACTAAGATCTCACAAAATCGTTTTATTACTATAATACTGATTCATTAATCTTTTTAGACATAAGTGATTATCACATGGATATTATAATGTTTCATTCAATAAGTTATATGATTTTTATAGTACTAAGTTTCATCACTAAAAATTACAATAACATATGCATATTTTTTGAACTGTTATTGTACCTTTCTATTATCTTCTTTTATTAGTGTAAGCACAATGTTATTTATATTTAATGTACCATTTAGTGACAATACCCCTTACAATATATATATATATATACACACACATTATTACATAATTTTAAACGAATATATAAAGCCTCACTAGGTCTCGGGTAGGGCAGTGCTACCCTGACCCGTACAACTTCCGGGTCAGGGACTAAAATCCTAACCCACACTGGGTCTATGGGTCGGATTCGGGGCATGATTTGAAAAATCCAAGGCGGGTATGGGGCATAAAAACCCCGCTCCTACCTGATAGTGACAATTATTTACACCAATTCTCTTCATCAAAACTATATCACATTAGGACTTACGAAATTTGGTAATGGTCAAAATTCTAATATTGTCCACATTCAACTCTATAGTCCAAATTCAAAGTCATTAATTCAATAAAAACAATTATTATTAACTGTACCGTGGTGGCTAGAGAATCTGACTTTGAGTTGACTTCAATTGACCCCATGATACTAACCCTATAAAACTGAGAAGATGAATTCTCTCTTGAATAGTGTTTCGCCTTCAATGCTTCCACATGATCCAACTATAGTCGTTCAATGGGCATCGTGCCACTATACAGCTATAATCAAAGTGGAGTTTCCACATTGAAGTTCATAGTATTCTCAATTCGAGGGAATTGTAAAATATTGGCATTTCTATATTCTTTGTTTAACCTTAGTTATATTAACCAACAGAAAACTATTAAGTGAGTCATTCTATATTTATCTAATCTCAATACATCCTGACTAAGAATATTTAAAATGATGTGTTTATTATATTATGATAAATTGCCCACGGTTACAACACCTTGTGATTACTATCACAAAACACACCAATTATGGATTTTCTCTTAAATATACTAAAATTGAATAATCAATTATTTATAACACATTAAAAAGGTATATAACAAAAAGAAAAATATCTTTTATTTTGAACATTGTTGGTTATCGAGTTAGATATATGTAACAAACTACATAATTGCCCCTAAGGCATCCCTCTAAGTCTATCAGACCTAAGCTCTTATTTTACAAGAAGTTTTGCAAAAATTTGGATGAAATAAAGCACACGGCTAACCAAAAATAGAAACGAATGGGGGTGGGCAAGACAAAGCTCATTTAGTGTGAAATATCGGAATAAGAAATCCAAGTAGTCCAATAAGCGCCCCAAGTATAAACCTGATCAAAAGAGCAACCTCCTAAGACCACCGATTGAAAATCCAAGAACACGAGAGAAATCCAACAAATCCTAATACGAAGTCCAATGAGTGTCTCTCCAGGTAAAAACCTAGTTGAAAAGGTAATTGCCAAAAGCTATAGATTGAAAATCCAAGAATACTAAAGGCTTGTGATAAGAGAACCGACGAAGATTGAGAATGGCGAAACCAACTAGCTATCATCCATAATTCCAAACTTATAGAGATTTCCAAAAAGACTTGATAATTTTCCCCTTATTCTTTGCTAAAACGCAGAATCCAAAAGTAGTACTTGCATTAACCGAAAGAAGTAAGTCAAGTCACATTATTTTTCCTAAGAAGGAAAGGGGAACAAAGTGCTTAAAGTAAAATGTTAAAACTAGTTTTTAATAAAATTTGAAAGTTCCTCCTTCTGGATCATTTTTTTAATAGCACATTCGAGCTTTCGGCATTTGTCTATTTCATGCTCATTCATGTAATGATAGATGTAATAATTTTCGCTCTTTGGACTTTCTTTTTTGTTTGGGGATAGTTCGGATAAGGGAGCTTATCATGACTCTCTCGAAAGATATGGAACAAAGCATTATTGAATAAGGTAAGAAGTTTGTCCTTCTTCAATTTCTTTTGGGGGTTTAACAATTGAAGTTGCAGGAAGGGGCCTTTCAGTATGTTGAGCTTGATCTTCATAAGCCATTAACTTAACGCTTAAGTCTCTTGTTTCATCATCCATTGCCTCAAAACAGTTTTTTGAGTTGACCTAATTCCAAAAGTGATTCCTAAAGCTATCCCGAAAGTTGTTTGATTTGAGATGCCTGAAATGCATAGGTAGGATCGTATTCTTTGGCATTTTCTTTTACTGAAATAATAATTTATAGGCCTTCACCATTGTCTTCATTTATGAGATGATTTCGAAGGTTGAGGGGTATTTCTGAGCTGAAATCTTAATTATTACTTTCACTACTGAAAATTTATCCATGACCGAAGATGGTTTTCCAAGTAAGAAAACGGAGAGGAAAGGGCTAAGCGCCAAAATGTTGGTGGTATATTTTGTAACACCAACACCTAAGAACCGAAGGACAATCTTCAATTGGTTATTGTATTTGTAGAGTTTTTGGTTGGCTAGTTACTGAAAGTTGGAAGTAACTGCAGGAAGTTAAGTTTTAGCTTTTGGAGTTGAAGCCAAGAAGAATAGATATTGGGTTATGCCAAGAGTAAGTATTGCAAGTTGAGCCAAAAGAAAAAATAACAAAAGCAATAAAGAGAAACTGAGGCTTATAGTGGTTTGGGATAAATCCCCACATCCACTTTGTCCTTTCCTTCTTTAGAGTTCTATATCGAAGTCGAAAGGCTGTTATAGTGCTGAATTGGCTAAGTCCATCATTAATGAGTTTTTATAGGAAACTCTAATATAGGAAAGTACAATATATTCTTAGTATCTAAACCATCTGACTCCCCAGAAAAAGATTCATGCTTCATTGGGATCAATGAATATTTATAGACACCTTGTAGATTTGTCATTGATGGAGAACTATTCCAATGGATTGCTGATTTATCCCTCATGTGCGATAAAGATTTACATATGTATTGATAACTTATTTACTTGCAAATTAATGCAAATTGTTGACATGGCACTTATATATAGCTTTGTGCGTCTTGACCTGTACACTTCATATCAGCTTTGGGCTATATGAGCCGTTGATGTATACTGAGGCTAGCTTAGTCGTTGATCTTGGTTGCATATGAAGCGCTTTTGGCTTTGACCCTTTGCCTTAATTTGAGCTTTAGGCTTTTGCCTGTAAATAACTTGAAAAAAGGTTATATCATCTTAACCTTCAGGTTTTGCTATTTTCATATGTTTTCTTAAGGTGTCGGGGTTAGTTGCCAAATCATTCCCTTTCGGTTGTATGCCTTTCGCCACGAATCATTCGTGATCCCTTCGGATTTATGTTTTTTTATTTATACCTTGGCAAAATTTAGTATAACACATACAAATGCGAATATGTAAGCATCAACACTAGAATATTATCCTTCTGTTTTTGTCAAGATTTTAGTTTATGTTATACGTATTTAGTATAATGAATGATATATATTTGTTATTTTTTAGTTAATACTTATATTATATGCATTTAGTGTATATTAATTGCTCATAACTATATACTATTATCATATTTGTTTGTTTTTCATATTTTTATAATCAATGAGATGGGAGAAAATTATAGTAAACAAAAATTTTCTATTTATGTTTTTAAATTTATCCATCGTTAACAGATATGATAAATATCTGTTATCCATCCGTATCCAAAGATGCATATATTCGATATTCGAAAATTATTTTGGATGTGCATGCAAATACGGAACTATTCGTTTTTGAAAGTATCAATTGACAGATCTACTAATTTTTCAACTTAGTTAGGCTCCTCCCCCTCCAAATTGAAAATTCCAAATTACCTCTTACATTTATTTTTGGTAAATAATTTATATCTTTCATCCTTTCGCATAATTGAAATCTACATTAAATCGTGATTCTATTGGAGCAAAATATAAACACAACTGATCGTTTATTTGTAATTTACTCCACACTGGCATTTTTTCTACAAATATTTGTGGTAAAAACTACAAATATTTGTGGAAAAAAATGATATATATTTTCTTTTCTTTTTTCAAAATTTTTGTACGTGTTTGTGAAAAAAAAATGCAAATTATAGTCGTAGAATTTTTGCAAATTTCTGCAAAACGATGGACTGAAAGATCTTCTCCAACGATTTTGTCGTTTATTGGTTTTTCTAAAATTTTTATGTTTAGTTGAAATAGGTACGATGATAAAATCTAATTGAATAAATTAGTGTTATTGCATGTTGACTTTTTGATGTTTTTCCACAATCTATGCAATTTTAAAAATTTAAAGTATAATCCATGAAACTAAGAAGATTTTAACCATTTTAAAATTCTCTAACAGTGTTTTCCAAAAGAGGTTCTTTTGGAAACACCTTAGGATTTATTATAATAGGTAAAAAAACATTTTTGTTTTTCATGTTGTAAGTTAAACATATGGAAATCCACAGTGATAAAATCACTTAAAAATTCAATACAACAAATATTAGTAATTTACACCACAAATCCAAATCCAAAATTTTGAAATTAAGTTCAATAATAATGATTAAAATTGTTTGCACTAGTAAATTGCAATGTTCAATGGTGAAAAAAAAAGTGAATATTAGACTCAAGTCCTTAATAAGTTTCAAAATATACAAAAACCCCAGTAAATAAAAGTATGTAAATTAGGTCCCTAGAATTAAGTTACTAAGTAATTGCATATAGTTATGCAATTATTAACTGAATAATTGCAGACATCTATGCAATTATATCCAAAAGTTGCATAAATTTATGCAATTTTTTTGGTGAATAGTTGCGGAAATTTCCGCAATTTTTGGTGAATAATTGCGGAAATTTCCGCAATTTTTCGGTAAATAATTGTGGAAATGTCTGCAATTTTTTGATATAATTGCATAAATGTCTACAATTATTCACTGAATAATTGCATAGGTGTATGCCATTATTCGGTAACTTAATTCTAGAGACCTAATTTACAAACTTTTTTTTACTAGGGTTTTTGTGTATTTTGAAACTTATTATGGACCTATACCAAACTGTCCCAAAAAAAAGCATAATTGTCAATATTATCAAAAAAAAAGTTTGTATGTTTATATCATTTTAATGGACGAAATACATGATTTTATAAATATAATCCAACTTGTATTTGTAAAAACATACAAATTCAAAATATATACGTTATTTGTATATTAGGAATGTAACAAATGAAAGAGTAATAGGTTAGTTTGCACTGTATAAAATGAAAAAAAAGTTAGTTTTACATTTATATATAACAGGCATATAAGCACAATGACAAATTTTGAAAATAATTTAGATTGAAGGATAACAAATTTTATATAAATGAAAATAACTATTATTCCATATAGTGTAAAAATTGAATATAATGCTAATTGCAATTAACATTTGTTATTCCATATAGTATAAACTTTCAACATATTGTTTTGTATTTTCAAACTCCAAGGACCATCCTATAAAGTGAAAAGGTTGAAAGGTTTTTCTAGTAATTTTGAAAAACTTTAAAGGGGGTACTTGTAATTTTTACTTTTCAAAAAGTCTCCGTTGAAATAACGTGAAGAACTCTTCAACAGCTTCCTTCGTACTTGGGATTCTGCAAGCTGTTCGTCAACTCCACCATCTTTCTCTACATCCCTTCCCCCTCCATCCGAATCTGGCCATGGCTTCCTCACCCTCCTCTCTTCTCACATTCTCCCTCTTCTACATTCTAACCCTAACCTACGCCAAAACCAAAACCCTAACTATCTTCACCGACGACTCTCCGATGATCCCCATCGGGATATTCAAGATCACTCCTCACGGATCTGTGTCGATTTCCCTCTCCTCCGTCTCCTTCACCTCCGCACTCGCCCAACCAGACCCTACCCTCTTCGGCTTCTTCCTCCTCTCCGACAACAGCCTCTTACATGCCATTTCTCATCAGTCTCAAAACCCTAACCCCTGCGTCCTCTCCTCCCCTTGCATTCGCTTGCTCTTCACTTTCAAAGACCTCGACTTCGGAAGCTACAACAACACATTCCCGATCTCGATCCCTGACGAGTACTTCCTTCTCTTCGCCAATTGCGTGCCGGGGTCCACTGTTTCCATGGTGGCACGCACGGAGTTGCTTAATCTTAATAGCAACCAAAATAATTGGGTCGTTATCTGCTGTTGTGCGATTCTCTTTCTGCTTGTTTGGTCAGCTAGTATATTAAAGGTGACTTGGAAGACTATTTTTAGGCAATTTTACGTGGTGGTGATTGGATATCTGTATTTTACAAGAATCATGGTATATGCTATGAAGACAGTAACCCATTACAAGCACAGATGGGTGATTGTAGTGGCAGAGGAGGCGATGAACTTGGCGTTTTATTTGTTCATGGTTTATATGCTTAGGCCGATTAAGAAGAAAGAGGATATAGTTTTGGATGAGGAGGAAGAAGTGGCATTGCAAACACTTCAGGAGGATATGTCTGAGGTTTAATTATGAGTAGGATATGTTGAATGGGATTTCCAGTATACTGCAGAAATTTTAGTACATGGATCATGACACTGAAATCTTAGAACACTGATTACAGGTTGGTGTTTCGTGTTTTTCCAGAGTATTTGTACGCGTACATGTTACTACTGTTTTCTTTATGAGATATAAGGTATTCAAACTTAGGAATGCTTGAGTAGTAGTTAATTATAATCCATAATCTCCACCAATCAATCACGTGACAAGTACAAACATATTACAGAGGATAGTGTGTTTAGCCATCCTCTTCAAACTTTGGATAAACTATGTTGGCGGCTAATTTAAATAAGTATGATACAATATAGTGAACCATTTTACTACAGCAAGTCCATCAATCCACCATAACGAGGGATCCCACTTGCTCCCCCGTTTCACCCAATTATCAACACCACTGCCCAATGATCCTTGTTCTTAGCCATCGGTGATAAGCATTTGTGAGGTTTGATCAGGTTTTGATGGTGTTTTCTATTATTGAGGTTGCATCTTTTGTAATTTTGTTTGCATTGTTATTTTTTATTATTGAGATTGCATCTTTTGTAATTTTATTTGGCATGGTTGCCCTTTTTTTATTTACTTTTATGTGATTTTCTTTTTCTTTATGTTTCTTTTGTATGTTTACTACCTTTATGCTATTTGTACGAATTCTTGCTACCCGTAGTCTTCTCATATAGCTTCCCTTTCTATTGTAACCTTTAATTTAACCAACATCCGTGTTGCTACCTTCTTGTTTTTGGCACCATCCTCCTATCAAATATGCAATCGATGCTCTGCACTTAGTTATTCGATTAAAATACAAGAAATCTTCCTGTATGATAATATCAGTATCTATCTTCTTTTCTAACCAGGACACATGAAGGACGAGCGTATAATCGACCCTTCTGGTAAGCTTCGTTCTACATACCACTGACCTAATTCTTTCAAAAATCTGATGTGAACCATCGAATTTAAGTGACAATTTGTGGGTCTTGTGGTCGCTAAAAGCGACTTGTCTAAATGTGTCGGATACCCAAAACTTCTACCACACGATTTGAATCGAGTGTCAAGTATCTCGGTGTGATTAGTTATCTCACATTTCATAATAGATATTAGAAAGAAAAAAAATCTTTTAACAATACATTTCATTCACAAACGCTACATGTCATTTACCTTTATACAGGGGGTACCCCACTGAAAGATAAATGCAATATCCAATTATCTCAATTGCTTCTACCACACGATTTGAATCGAGTATCAAGCATCTCACTGTGATTAGTTATCTTAAATTTCATAATAGATAATTAAAAAAAGTTCTTTCAGCAATACATTTCATTTACAAACACTACTTGTCATTTACCTTTATAGAGACGCATCCCATTCCCATTGAAAGATAAAATGAATATCCAAATACATAAGTAAATCAAAATGCTTTACATAAGAAGAGATTGCCATGTTTAATCAAAGTGATAACTGTAGTATAGTAATAAACTCTATCATTATAAAACTAAAGCATTAAGATCCGCATTGGGGAAATAGTAAATAGTAGATATCTAATATAAAACCACCTACAATGTCCTTGGAAAGCTTACACATTTTCAAGCATAAAACTTGATCCATAACTCTCAAGTTGCTCAAATGAGTACTCAAGTTTAGTGAGGAAAACAATAAACCAAGAGTTTGACATAAAGTCAGTGGGAATAATACCAGCCATCAAAACATAACAATACTAATATATAGTGATACCACGCTCTTGAGCATAATGAGTTTTCCTCTTACTAGTATTTTGCTATATGTAAATAAATTCATACCAACATCTATAAACTGGAATGAAGTAAGCCTAACACACGGTGTTTACCTCACTTTCCTGCATCCATAAGGATTGGAGCATAGTTACATAGTAAAAATACAATGTTTCAATTGTTGGGTTATATAACAATATGTTCATTTATTCAGCTGGACTCTTTTATCACACACTACTTAAGTTTACCCAGTTTATTCATTATACATGCCAAAAAAATTATTAGTAAGCATATTTCTTCGTCAATTTTTGATTCAGCTCATTTAGTATATTTTAGTCGATAAATAATTTTATCAATTATATTAACTATGCAAATTTATTTTAGTAGATTATTATAATATCACATATGTTCTTGTATTTATTAGATCGGTTTGTTATATTTATCTAACAAGGCTTACACTGAATTCTACATCTCTAATAAATCCTAAAGGAGATACACGAGTTCCATAAATTCCTAAAATGAGTGTAAGGACCCATTTATCATGTTACTACAATCTTGAGGATGCTCAACAAATTGTAGTCTCTATAAACGGTAAGTAAAAATTAACTAATTATATTTGGTATATATATAATTCCTAACTTTACTTTTACTTTACTCATAATCATCTTTATGACCACGAGGGTGCTCAACAAATCATAAAGTTCATTAGATACCCTAGACCCATTTTTCATGATAGGCTAAGTATGGTTATGTAAGCCATGATGGTGCTCAAAAGTCACATAATATTCTTACCTATCTAATGACAATATAAATATCCCTATAGAAATTATATGACTTGACGGTGTTCAACAACCATAATTATGTTTTTTTATAACAGTAGTAATATTTAATTCAAGTAAAGCATTTATACTATATATATATATATATATATATATTTGTGTGTGTGTGTGTTTTACTTATTTATATTGTAAATGGTGGACGGTTTTATTTTAAATTCCTAATTTAAAATAATTTTTTTACATAGTGTTATCAACATTATAAGGGAGATGAATATATATTCATAACACCATATGTCTTTATTCATCTAGTGTGTACTCCCTTAAGTCTATGTGAGTTTTAATTCATTTAACCTCCTATTTCCTTTATAAGAATAATATTTTTTTAATCATATAACATTAATGATTCATTGAGTTATATATGTATATATATTTATACTTTTGTTAATTAAATAATTTAATTAATTATAAATTTTACATTTATATAAATTTAAAATAATTATAAATTTTGCATTTTATAACTCTTTATCAAATTATGTTATACTTTATCTTAAATTTAAAACAACTAATTTTTTTGATAATAAAAATGGTTCAAGCAGATCACTCATTTTGATGTCTCAATGGTTCGAATTGATGACCCACTAGAGCATCGTATCACTTGTCACTTGAGTTAGTGGTCCCGGACATTTTAAATTTATTTTATAATATTCAAATATGCTTATTTGAATCAACCTAAGGCTCAAAATAGTTCTGAGCCTTCCACAAGGACATACTTTTGAAACATAACTCTTTTGCTTGTCAGGTAAAGGTCAGAAGATCGAGAGATTTTTTGTTCATAAGAACATTCTTTAATTAGAGTAATCTTCTCTTTATTTTAATCTTGTGCAGTTAAAATGTTTAGCGGTAAGTTCTATAACGGTAGAGGTGCAAAAAACTATAGAAAGGATAAAGCTGGGATATATTAGAAAATAATGAAGGTGTAAAAATCTTTGTTAGAGATAAAATCAAATCTTCAAAGTTGATTTATTTCCATTCCTACATCACTTGTGTAGAAAAAAGAAACATGGTTCACACCTATATAATATAACCAAAGAATATCATGATCCATGCAGTTGGACTTATTGAATAGAATAGTATGTCACTACTAAAGCAATTAATTAAGGGGGATTTAGACTTATATTGACCCATGTATATGCTAGCAGCTTACATTCTAAAATAGATCTACTTTGGGAACAAATCATAAACCAATTCAAAAATATAACAAACTCGTGGATAATAATGTGGGATTTCAATAATTCTTTATCTATTGATAATAAAAAATGAGGGTTGCCGATCCCATTTTATCAACTTAGATCTTTCAGTAACTGTTTACTTCAGTCATGACTTATAGAAATTATAGCTATTGGTTTTAGTTTCACTTAGAGAAGGAAGGGTGTTGCTAATTACATTGATAAAATTCTTGTCAATGATACATGTATTCAATTATTTCATTTATGAAAGCTCTATGTCTACCAAAATATTCAAGTGATCATAATCCACTTTCAGACTTACATTCAAAAAGGCACGCCTTTTATATATGATAATTCATGGTGCTATGAAGTATCAGGGTTCAAAAAATCACCAAACTTCATGGTCAAAAGCTATTTGACATAATAAAAATAGTAAAATGATATCATTCTGCACTTATAAAGCTAGTTTACTGAGACTTGACACTAAAGGTAGACTAAAGAAGTAGAGAATGAACCTTAATCCTAAGTGTGCTTTGCGATTATGAAGATGAAAGTTAGGCCCGACACTAGACATACTCTACAGTAGACTTGTCAAACGGGTCGAGACCCCAACCCCTTTGATATATTTATTAAAAGTGTCAATGTGACCCAATCCGCTTCATTTATGGATTGATGCGTTTAACCCACTTAAAAACATAAAAAATTGAAATATATATAGAAAATGAAAAAATTCCAAAGGAACCTAAAAATGTTCAAACAGCAAAATGCATAATAAAAACCATATATGTAAACATAAAATTGCACCAACCACATATAAACCACAACTCCATACATTAATAGTTTGTTTAACCCAAAGTCAACGTCGTATACCATGACAATAACACTAGATAACACGAAAACAATATCAAACAACATGAAATTTGCATATAACAATGAAAGTGGAACAAAAAAGTTTAAAACTACATCAAATAAGCTTTAAAATTGCATCAAATAACACTAACATCACACCAAGTTACATACTGCCCTCTAATATAAATTCTAAAGCATATTAAAACTTGTAAACTAATGATAAGTCTTCTCTTCTTCACAAATCATGTTCTCATCTTTTTCCAACACCCGCATTATACAAGATTATAATAGAAAAAGACGAACAACTCTATGGGACAATCTAGAATGGGATGACGGCTCCTAATGGTAGCTAACCACATGGCTCTGCTGCATACTCTGTTTTAGCCATTCTTCCAAGTTGTGAGGCTTGAGGCACGCTTTTACCTCTTTTACAAACATACCATCTTGGAATGCTAACACTGTCCTCCAAGAAGAGATGCAATGCTAGCATTCATCCATACAAGTTGTCCCGTGATCAAACAAGCATCCATACAAGTTGTCCAGCTAACTCAATTCTGATTCTTTGAAAGTATGAAATAAGTATTCGGGTCCTCACCAAGGAACTCGAATATACCCAACATGCTTCCTGAGCTAAAATAGTTCTGGATTTGATAGTCGGTTATATAACTATCAAATAAACAAACAACATTTCAGAAATTTAATTACCCATCGCAACCACTAAGCCTCAAAGCAATTCTTTCATACATTAAAATCTCTTTTCAAAAGTGTTTATCAAAAACATCCATATACTTATCTCACTGACATAAGTATATTTATAAAACATTTGTGAAAGGTTTCTCATTTACAAACCATATCAAAGGATCAAACAAAATGTTATTTGGATTGGAGATAAAGATAACCTCAAACAATATTCCTTCGGTGTTAAGCGTGGAATGAATGTCCATACCACCAGAATTAAGAAGGTTGGTTAAAGGAAATCAAATCTCAAATTCTTTATAAATTTTCTTAAAAAAAACCTTTTAACAAATCTCTTTTGTACGTAATATTTCCCTTACCCAAAACTCCAAATCATTTTGTAAAACTTCTTTTATAAATATTCAAAACCATTTATAACACTCTTTATAAATCTCCAAAATCATTTATACAACTTATTTATTTAAAACAAAACTCTTTTAATAAAACTTAATCCATCAAGTTCCCTTGATAAAATCAATTATTTAAAACATTCTTTATTTAATTTTTATTTTTAAACCATATTAACAAAACAACGATTTTAAACAATCATTTAAAAATATTAAATTAACTTCAAACATTAAATAAAATAATTGTTTAAATATACTTAAAATATCATATTTAAAATAATAATAAACTTTAAACCATTTCAAAATGGGTAAATGAAGTATTGGACTTTGCAAAATCAAAAGGAGGCTTAATGACCACAATGGTCCATTTAATTGGGTTTAACTTATCCAAGTTATACCATGAGTATTACATAACAAGCAGATATGTAAAGGGAATCACCCAATAACAATCAATCAACATATGGGCAAAAATCCAAGTTAATAAAATAACAAAATGAGAATTTGTTCTGCTAAATAGATGTCAACATAATCTATTTAGTGAATTATGGAAGAATATGATTTATTCTACCAAACAGATGTCATTGGATTTCATATTCAAATTGGGGTTACTTAAAGGTGATCGACACAGAAATCCCTTGGGTTTAAAATATTCTTTAAAAGAGAGCTTGCTTTAAAATAAAAACGATCTTTAGAAATAAAGTGATTTAAAACTTTAAAACCTTTATTTGATAATTAAATAACATTTAAACTCTTTATTAAATAATGATTAACCTTTAATTATTAATTAAACAATAACTGAATATTAAATAAATAACTAAATAATAATTATCCTTAAATAAATAATTAAATAATAGCCAACCTCTAAATAAATAATTAAACCATAACTAACCTTTAATTAATTATTAAATTATTATTTAAACTTTTAAATAATAATTAAATACTATTTAATCTCAATTAATTAATTAATTAATATTTAATTAAAACTTAAATAATAAATTAACCCTTTAATTAAAATAATTAAATCATAATTATGTTTTAATTAAATCTTAACTTAAATTTAACTTGATTATATAATTAAACTCTTCCTTAAATAACAAATTAATTAATTAATTAGTCTTAATTCAATAATCATTAACTCATAAATAATTAATTAAATAATAATTAACCTTTTATTAATTAACAAATTATAATTTACTTACTTAAAAATAATTAAGTATCAATTACCTTAACTTAATTAATGATAAGTACTAATTACTATACTTAATTAATTAATAAAATAATCATTAAATAAATAATTATTTAAATAAATAATTACTTTTAAATACTTAAAACATGTTTTGGAAACACTTTTCAAAAACATACTTAAGTTAAAACATTTAAATTCAAAAAGAGTTCGTTTTTCACGAACTGCATTTATAACGACTATCGCTATACGACCTGAAATTTTAAATCGTGTTTTATACTCTAAATAGCTTTCAAAATTCTATCTTTTGTTTCAAACTTACTTTTATAACTCGTGAACAAAGTTTTTGAAAACTAGAAGTGAAGTTTAAAACTTTTGATAAAACATTTTCTAAATTTAAAGTAAAGAAGCCACGTATACAAGAGATTTCAATGTCGCCATACAACCAAATTTGTGTGCTAACTTCTTTAACTTACTAACATCTAGTATATCACAAACAATTATGACATGCCATATACATAACATAAGGTAAAGTTACTACCTTTAAATCCTAGCTTCACTTATTTACTTTAATTTCAAGTCCATAACAAATATTATATCCAAGCATACATATATACACATACAAATCCAAATCAACGCTACATTTACTCATACAAGAAATGATTAATCAACAAGGTATACTTTAAGCTTCAAGTTAGAAAAAACTTCAAAAAGGTGGTAGCTTCCTCACCTAAAAGCTAACCAAAACAACACGACTTTCAATAACACTCGAATACGACCTTAGATCTTTGCTTTGACTTTGAAAAAAAATGATTTTGGAGGCCTTAAGGCCTACGGTGGTTCGGCCTTGAGGTAAAAAGGCTCGGCCAAGGTCAAGGAGGACGTGGGCTTGAGCTTGGAAGGGAGAGGTGACGAAACAATGTTCTTAAGAGTTTTAAGATGAAAAACAAGATTTTAAACTTTTAAAAAGAACCATGGAAGCCATGGAAATACGTTTAGAAAGCTTGTAAGAATTTTTAAGAAGTGAGAATGAAAGGGAAAACGAGAAAGAAAATTATGAAAATTGGTTTTATATGAAATGTATATGGTAAATTACCATTATACCCTCATGTCCTTTATCCTCCACATCCTCTTGCCATGTCACTACCCTTTCCTCCCTCTACCTCGTTTTCCTATGAAATTTTGTCCCTCCTTGTATTAAGCCAACATGCATTAATGGCATGTGTACTTGTTGTTTAAACATGTTTCACTTTACCTTTTCCACTTAATTTTAATTTTAATGCATAAAAGGTCACATCAACTTATATAAACTTAAGCAAATAAATTTGTTTATATACATATGTAATATATAACTCTAACACACACACACACACACACACACACACATATATATATATATATGCATGTGTTTGTTTATACAATAGAGTTTACAGCATCTCCGACAACTTTTAGTTGACGAAAAGTCAGAAATTCGAAAAACAAATTCTGGTCACATTTTCGATTTTTCTTCGAACTAAATATTTTTGTAAACAAATTTTAAAAACTATTTCACCGACATTGTTTATTTCTTAAAAGAGTTTTATGTCAATTATAAAAACCAATATTTAAATATTTAAAATTAATTAAATATTAACAAATTAAAGCGATGAAATTCTGGGTCGTTACATACAACTTTTATTTTAAGTGTTTTGCAAAATTTTAATGTTTTCATGGTTAATCGTGTATTTCATAAGTGGGCCAGCGAATTTCTTTAAAAACCTGAGTTTAATATTTGAAAGAGAAACTCGCATAACTTATGTTCTGCTTGATATTTTTGTAATCCGAAAGATGTTTTGGAAAGATAACACATTACAGAACAATTTACTTTTAGAATTCATGACTTAATTTAGTCGTTTTAACCCTTGAAATTTAGTTAGAAAGTGGTTAAACTATAAAAGTGATGTTGCGTCTACTTTTAAATGAATGCATATTTCTTGTAACTTTTCATATGTAGCTAATGATTAGATATCGAGTTAAGTATGGGTACTTATGGAGTATATTTGTACTAAATGTCGACGGTAGCTCGCTTTTGCTCGCTTTTTAATAAGCAAACTTGCTTAAAACGCTAATAAAAAGGTATGTTTTTACAGTAACGATATATGTTGTGATATAATCTTGTTTTCCCGTATTTCAGGATGCCCCATATTAGAATGCCTTTTCAGAGATGTATATCATGTATCTATATTGTGTTTTGATTTTTTTGAAACGCTCTCCATATGAACAAGACTCTGTCGAAATTTTTCAGAAAATCCAGCACTTAGAAAAATTTTAACAATATTTTTATCGTATAGAAAGTCACAAATTAAATCTATTTAAAGTAATAGCATACGATAAAATGAGATTGGAGTGTTAGAGCCACATAGAAAATCAAGTAGTTAAGTTTGATAGATGAGTGTTAAATACATAGAAAGTCAGGGTTTGAGTTGTTTGACGTCTCCCTACAATAAATTGCGATGATGCAATTTACATAAGGGGTGGAGTCTATAACAACCTACTTTCTATGCCGTAATTATACATAAATTTCATTAAAATAAAATTTGTTTGAATTCGATATTTGATAATTATTGTTTTTGAAAGTGAATATTTATTTAATTGAAGGCAGTTAATAAAATATTTTAGTGTTAATAAATTGAAATAAATTAATAAATTCTTTCTGAATAATATTTGAAATTGAATATGAGATGTTTTTAAAAAGTGTAAATAAATTTGAATCAAATTGAAATATATTTGTAAACAAACGTTAAGGATCAAATTTAAATTTAATGAAAATAAAATCAATTAAAATTTGAAATGAATTAAATCAGAGCCCAAAGCTTGTTTTATTCTTTAATCGTTTCTGGAAAATTCTCTCGCTTCGACATTAACCCAGACCAAAACCCCAAATCAAAATATCCAGCCCTAATTCACTCATGACTTTGACATGCAGGAAGAAGCAGAGAAAAAGCGCACGACATCTCGGCTCCGACAAGGCAACAACGCGCGACTTTGATGTCGTCTGGGGTGGCAATCGTCGACGCTGGAGGAGTCGCCTCAACCTAGGAGTTGTGACTCCTTGTGGTAGCGTGCGGCATGAGAGACAATCGCGACTTGGTTTTGTAATTGTCGAAGAACGAAGGAACGCGAGCTGGTGTTGGCAGAGGTAATGGTCGTGACTTCAACTGGCGAAGTTGAGGAATTAAGCAAGAATGAGTGTTTGGTTGTTTTAGGCGAACATGATTGTGTTGGGTTAAGCAACGACCTGGAGAGAATGATGATGTTGGTGCATGAATTTTTGTTCAAGGAGGTGCAGCGTCACAACAAGGTCTTGACAGTGGTTAGGATTCAAAGGCTGCGATGGGTAATTGAGACGAGCAAAATTCTTGCCTTCGTCGTATTGGTCAGTTTTCTCTCACATCTATATCTATTTCATCGTTTGTTAATTATATAATTACATATCCCGGTTAGATTGCATTACTTGAATGAATAGATTGTGAATATATATTGAAACGTTTGATTAAGATTCCTGTTCGGGATATTGGATTGGTTTTGTGTTATTGTGTATGAAATTGGGATTTAATGTTGAGATTTTGTATTTGTTGGATGTCTTAAATGCAAAGGAAATATTATCTGTTTGCATTTCAATTTATGTGATTTTGTTCATATTACGTGTACAGTGTACTAATAGCTGAAACTTGATGGAATTTGACTCTACCACATTAATTTTATTCAAAAATTGATGATTCGTTGTTGATTTTGGAGGATTTGCTCCATAATTCATATTTTTGGATGTTCGACTGATTTTATAATTTTAAATTATTATTGAATGTTTCAATAAATTATTTTCGTATTTTATAATTAAATTTAAGTATGTTTCTAAATAAATCGTAATTGATTGGAAAATAAAAGGATTTCTTGGAAGTTATTTGGATATAAAAGTAGTTTTGAAAATAATTTATTTTTAACTGTTAAAATATAAAAGTGAAGGTTTTGAATTATTAATTATAATTTGAAATAAAAAGAATTATTTTTGAGATTTATAAATTTATTATAAAGTATTATTTTATTATAGAAAGGTACAGAATAGTTTATTAATTATTTTTGATTGGTAAACTATGTTTGATTGTTTTGGAGAATCTGTATAAAAGATTTGGAAATGAATTTAATAATTGAATCTTATATTGGAATGACTTCAATAAGGGATATTTGATTTATAAAGTGTTTTGAATGTTTTAAATTATATACATAAAGATTTGAAAATGAAATTTTAGTATTTAAATCTTTATTTTGGGAACCATATTTTGTAGTTAGAAATAAATATAATATATTTATAGTTTATATATATTAATTATGAAATAATAACTGATTGCAGAATATTATGTTTGACTCCTATAAAGTGATTTTAAATATTATATATATACACACACATGTATGTATGTAATTGATTTTATTGTTAAAGGAATATTTAGTCGAATTTTATTATTTTAATGTTTGAATTAAAATTGGGATTTTATGTATGATTTCTACTTCTTCTAATTTCACATCTTCTTATACAAATTTTGATTGAATGAGTCACTGTTCATATTGTAACAACCCGAATTCCAGTAGGTTCGGATTTTTCGCAAAAATGCTAAAATCCAAGCCCACGGATGCCCGAGTTGGGTTTCTGGTATCCTGCAAATAGGCAAAGACAAATATATCAGAGCTCAGATAAATATCTCACAGCGGAACTGACTAAAATATAATAGTAAGTAGATACTCACCAATATAATAACACTTTCTAAACAAGTGTCTCAAAGCTGGAAAGTCTCTGCCATCTACCTAACCTGTAGGATGTTATGAGGAGGGGGTCAGAACTAAAGTTCTGGTGAATGGACAAATTATACACTTCTAAGCTTAATTCTACATATACCATTTTATTTTCAGTTATTGTTATATTAGGTTTATTGGGTTTATAATACTCTCGCCTCTGTGCGTGAATCGTACCCATCTACTCCCTAGTAGATTAAAACCTAATAACTCATATATATATATATATATATATATATATCTGTGTGTGTGTAGCTATATACCCAATGACCGCATCAGTCCTAGGTACTACCCATAGTATCTTCCGTATCCTCCTCGAAAAGGACTCCATCGTCTTGCTCCTAGAGCGTTCTATGAATACATCTGTAAAGGACAGCTTCGTGAGACCTACAATACAGATGTTCCATCGTCTGCTATGAAAATGTAAAACTGCGTCCACATTAGCCTATACTAATGCTCGGACATCCACAATGTACCACTCAGTGCGTACCTTGAAGACTATACGTAATCGTTCTGTCTACTCCCTAAATCCTGTTTAACAAGGTCTACCTTGTACGGAACTCGGTCGGGGATTTTCTATAAAGGACTGCCTTATTAGGCCTACAATACATATATTCTACTTGGTCTGTCTCTTCTCTTATCGTGGCTATGGCCTCACGCAGCCACCCCTTAACTAATCGAAAGACCTCTAAAGAGCTAAGTGGTCGTGCCCTACTGCAAACAATCTAAACATCCAATTGGATGTGCCCTTGATCCAATGTCTCAATAGTGAAAGAATCATTGGCCTTTTGGTTTAACTCTAGTCTTTCCCGAACTCGCTTCTTGGTCTAATGCTGGTCCGATATACGCATACGACTATCCTTTTGGGTCCTGCCCACTAAAACCTACTCGCAAGTCAAAGTTTGGTGTCATACGAATATCCTACTCCAAACATCAACCCCTTTTGACTGCCTACGATGGTCCTGGCATGCAAAAGCAGTCAAGGCATACTCTCTTGATGGGACACCTACAAACCTGCCTCTGGAGGACTGCTTCGCTATGCCTACCCCAGAGGGCCATCCTAGAGTACCCTCACGTCCTGTTGAAGTCTCGTACTTCCTTCTAGCCCAAAATAACTAAGTTGGACGTGCTTCTTCTGTGCTGGAATATGTGATGAACTGCTTCGTTAGGCTCTTCATCCTTTAGGCTGCTCCAAACGCATTTTACTATTATATTAGACCCCAAGTCTAATCTTTTATTTTGCATTTAGTTTACTTTTCTTATTCTGTTGGCTACTTATTTACCCTAATTAGCATAAGCCTATCCCAGCCTCACCTAACTATTGTGAGACCATAAGTTTCTGACTAAAAGGGAATGTTGTTGGTATGAGCCTTGTTTCTATGTTTGCTTATTAACTTAGTGTAAGTTTTAAAATAAGTCTCTTCTGTTATTTCTGCTCTATTTGCTTATTAACTTAATCAAAGTCTTAAAATAAGCCTTTTCTGTTCTTTTTGCCTATGTTACAATTTTACTTGCAATTGTCACTTTTATTCTCTTTTATAATCTATATATTATAAATATAATTACAAGCGTCTCTTTTACATTCTAGTCTGTCTTCTTTTATTATGATATTGAATTCTCTTTAATTCTCTTATATTATATGACAATCTTGGCTTGGGACTATGTCCGACTGTCACAAATTTACTTATCATAATAACTACTCTGCTTTTATTCTACTATCTACCTAGTAAATGCAGATCTAGGTACATTTATGTTAATTGCTTATAGTCTTGTCTAATAATTAACTTGATTTCTTCTTTAATTCCTATAACTCTTCACTTTAACTTCTTTTATTCTAGGAAGTGGTTCTATTCTATTTGGTTGGTTACAGAAACTATGCTAAAAATCCATTTCCATATTTTAATACTAAATAATGCTATAAACAATAGTCCGTAACCGCAAGATATCTCTTTTATTATTTCTTTAACTTTTTGGATACTGCAAAATATAGTAGTTTCTCTATTTTACATTAATTCCCTTTTTCTTTCTTTTACTCTTACAATTACGTTTATCGTTATCTTTTAAATATTAAGCTAAAGAAATGTATTCTCTTTTCTAAACCAACCAATTAATCTATCACTTACTTTCAAATCAAGTGAAGGGATATATTGTTTTATCACAACAAAACAATAACAGAGTAGTTGTTAGGAAGAAGAACAATGCAGGTGGAATTATCCATGCCCAAACACATATACATATGCATATACACACACAACAGATACATACACATTTGTCACAGATCAAATATCCCACAGTTACATATATATGTGTGAAAATCAGTAAACAATGTAAAGATGTTTACTCACAGTGTTTTTTTAAAATGTTGAACTGCTGCTTTTTATTACAGCTTTATGATCCCTAACTTGATCCTTGTTTTAATGGCATAAACTTTGTTATTTCTTTTTAAAATTGAACAAGAACAACTCGGGTGTGTGTGTGTGTATAGAAGAGTGAAGTGTGCAGTGCAAACAATAAGGTGGCTTTGTACAGATGCATAGGGAGGCTGAAACTTGCATGTACAGGCTACCATGTTCCATTTATTATTTGTTCTTTTTTCTTTTTTTTTTCTTTGGTGGCTGATGTGATATTATGGCTGATTTGATTTTATGTTTTGAATTGATATTTTGTGGGCTTGACTTGATTTCATGGTATGCTTGAATTGATGTTTTGGCATCATGATGCTTCTTGTATACACACACACACACACACACATATATATATATATATATATTTACTCTATACACATTTACATACTTACATATTTATATAACATATACGCCTATACATATACTTATATATATTGCCATACCTACATATACATATTTATTTTTAGATATACACAAATTTTCCTATATATAGATATTTATATTTCCATATGCATTATTTTTATAAACATATACCCATATATTTATAGTCAAAAATTTTAAATTTGCCATTATGAAGTTTATATATTCATGTATACATTTATTTACATATACAATATTTTTACAAACATATATACATACATATAAACTTATATATATATTTTTGTCATTAAAATGGAGCTTGTATATATTTGTATATAGACATATAGATATTTTATCATAAGTTTGAAATGGTGAATTTACACATATATATACATTAATTTTCCTTATTCAGAAATTTACTTTTTAAATTCTAATATAGTTTTCAAAATTAATAGATTCAGATATTTAAATTATCAGAAAATTTATCTATTTGACTTATAAAAATTGATTTTCCAAAATTAAAATTAGTTAATTATTCCAATATCAGATGGCTAAAAATCTGGGTCGTTACAGGGGCGCTTCCGCTTGCATCAAAACAATGCGATAGAAACCTTGACTTTCTAGCTACATACCCTTCGAAGGTGTCGAAAGGTTTCAGAGGAACGCGAAAGCAATATGGGGAATTTTAGAACAACATTCACTGCTAGTATACTATTGATGAAGGTGAAAGGGTAAACCCAAGAAAAATAAGAAGACCCAAGCAGCCGCCTTCAAAGCTATGGAGGCGAAAGGATGAATGCGAAAGGTTGGGAGAAAGACCTTTCGACCGCCTCGAAAGGATGGATGCGGAAGGGGTCAACCTGCATCTATAAATACAACCCTAGGGGCCATGTTTGGGGACCGAATATGATTTCTAAATTCTATTTCTTACTTCATAGCAAAATCAAACTTCTGTAACCCTAATTAAATTTGGGGAAAAATTCGCTTACTTGTAATCCAATTTAGATAAATGCAAAAGAGGGAATGCATGGATCCAATATCGATTTTGAATATGAGGAAGATCATTTCGGCCATTAGCTTGACTAATGACCAATTGCACATGATGCTCACTTATTTTCTTAACTCCTATTTGACTTATGCAATGCTATAGGATCAACTTAGACATTGTGAATTTGAATCATATTATCATCATGTTTCGTGATATCAAGTGTTAAATTGATGTGATGATAATATTTCGATATTAATAAGTTCATTGAACTTATGTTATTTATCTAAGATGTTATTCCATCGCATGTTGAATTTAAGTCTTATATATTGTACATTGAGTCCCTTCGAAAGAGTAAATACCCTTTCGACCTGATCGAAAGGTGTTTTGAAAGGGACTCGCTGTATGAACATTAAGTTGTGCTTGTTGGTTGGACATCTTCGAAAGGAGCTCGAATATTTCCAAACATACAACCCCTTCGAATGAGTTCATTCCATGGCAGTAGAAACAATACTTTTGAAAGTGAATTCTCCTTTTAAAGGAAGAATTGTCCTTTCGACCTGATTGAAAGGGAACATGAATGATCCTTTTGATCCACTTAAAAGTAGATGCAAATGACCATTTCGACCTATTCGAAAGGGGTCAAGAATGAGTTGTTCTCTTCTTAACTTTCGTCTCAAAGAGTTGATTAGTCTTCTTATCTACAATTAACACTTTCATAAGGTCACCCTCTGAAGACATTCTATCCCAATCAACTCATTCGAAAGGGGTTTTGAAGAGATCGATCACTTCAAAATTTTCCTTTGAGGTGTTAGCAACATTTCTTGTTAACAACTTAGCTTTGAGATGTTGAAAAGATTTCTTGTTAACATTTTTGGCGCTAGAAGGAAGGCTCGAACCTTTGACTTTGTGGTTCCCTTATAGACTAATTATGGACTATTTAACTTGATGTAGGAAAATGAAATCTAAATGGCTTAGTCGAATGGACGAAGAAGCAATACACACCACAACTTTGGAGGAAAATATTGCTTCAACTTTCTACTTGGAGGGAGTAGTGCAAGGACAGCCGTCAACCCCAGCATAACCTGGCGATAATGCAATCAGGATAAAGCATCTGGAGCAACAATTGCTGGAAATGCAAGAACTTCTCAAAGCGACTCTATCTCAAAAGTCTTCCAAAACTGCAAAACCAACAACTAGAGATGAGGTGATATCCCCAAGAAGAAACTTAAAATCTTATAACAATGAGGGCAAGAGCAAGATAGATATGACATCGTCAAAGAAAAAAGAACGGCATCCGATTAAAGTCGATCATCAAGAAGGATGCTAGATAAATCTCTCGAGCAATCTGGAAGCTCGACCTTAAAAGAATACAGCTCAAACCGAAAAGCTATCACGACATTGAAGCTTATTTGAAAGATGTAGCAGAAAAGGCGGTCAAATACATGCTAAATGCAAAAGGGAAGAGAACTTTGGATGAGCGAGCAAATGACAATGAACGAGTAGCTCCATTCATAGATGAAATCATGTCAGCGGTTATCCCATCTTATGTCAAGATCCTAACCTTGAAATATCATGGTACTACCGATCCTGATGATCACTTGATGGCTTTTGATAGCTAAATGGATTTATATAACGCCTCTGGAGCAATTCGATGTAGATTATTCCTGATAACACTTCAAGGGGCAGCTGCAAAGTGGTACCGACAACATCATGAGAAGACTATCAACTCGTGGAAGCAGTTTTCTTATGAATTCTCCACCCAATTTTGTATATGTAAGGATCCGACCATCGATTACACTGTTCTTGCAAATATTAAGCAAAGGCATGAGGAACCACTAGGTGATTATCTTAGAAGATTCAATGCAGAAGCATTAAAAGCCAAAGATATGAATGACAAGGACAAGCTCGTAGCAGTGCATTCTAGGCTGATAGAGAATACACCATTTCCGAAAGAATTTTTTGTGCATGGGTATAAAGATTTACAAGATTTCCACTTCCAAGCTGATAAATTCATTCGAATGGATGAATTATATTATGCTGAAAAGAAAGCTAATCCTATGAAAGAGGGTGGAAGATTTGGATCGGATCGAGGACACAAAAGAACTAGGTGGGAGGAGCCTAATGCTAATTCAATCACTTTAAACAAGCCATTGTCTTATATATATGCTACGACTAAAGAGAAGGTTAACTTCTCGACTTCGTTCAAGGCTAAAAATTATCCTAAACAAAGAAAGGGAGATGACTACTATGCTTATCACAAAGTGTATGGCCATAAACCTGATGAATGTCGAGTACCGGCTGGAATCATTCAGAAATTAATCTGTGAATAATTCATCCAAGATAAGCAAAAGGCACGCCATACTAGTGATGCTCCATTAAAATTTCCTAATAATGCTGTCAACATCTTAGAAGAAGAAGTTTCCTTAAGCTTCAGTCCGGTATTGAATAGGATTGATGTAATCCATAGGGGGCCACACCCAACAAGGACTGGGGGAGCCAGAAACAGATACATTAAAGAAGCTAGAGAGGGAGTGTTCTTCTTCCAAGAAGAGGCCCCGCTTAAAAGTCCACGACTCAATGTAACAATGCTAGATCTTGTTGTTACTCCCCAAGAGCTAAAGAAAGGGATCCATCACCCTCATAACGACCCCCATATCATCACAGCCCAAATTGGACTTTCTATGGTGTCCAAGATTCTTGTGGACACTGGGAGCGCAGTTAACGTCCTTTTCAAACATGCCTTTGATCAAATGGGCATTCCATAAGACAAGCTAGAGCCTAGCCTTGAGCCTATCCTTAGGTTTAATAACAAGGGATCAACTCCAATAGGACAAGTGAAGTTGCTAATGCTGATGGAAGCACTGCCATGCTGCAGGACTTTTGAAACTCTCTTTGTAATCATCAATCAACCGTCATACTACAATGCTTCTTTGGCTGACCCGCACTTGATGAGGTGGACGCCTTTGTTTCGCCAAAATATATAATGGTAAAATTCTTAACTAAGGGGGTTAGGGGCACTATTCGTGGAGAACAATTCAGCTCCTGCGAGATGTACTTTGCAACGCTTAATAAATGTAAGAGGGAGTATTCTTCTTACTATGATTCTTCTACTATTTTTCAGCCTTTAGACGATGGATTTTTACATCCAACGTTCGAAGCAAAAATAAGATCTAATAAAACTAACAAACTTATGTTTGAAAGGTACATTTCCCTTGGGAGCAAGAGAAAGAGGACCGATACTAACTCTGTAGAAGAGGGTGAAATCATCACAGAGTGGGATTGCCGTGGGGAAGTGGAAAGGATAAAACCTACAGAAGACCTGGAGGAAACGTGTTTAGATCCAAATGATTTAACCAAAATAGTCAAAGTGGGAAAGGAGTTGGAAAGCGGCTTGAAATCAGACTTAATACAGTTTCTTAAGTCTAACAAAAATGTGTTTGCATGGTATCATTCAGATACGATTGGGATTGATCCATTGATTATGTGCCATGCACTAAATATTAATCCAGAAGTGACCCCCGTCCGACAGAAGAAGAAATAATTTGATAAAGTGTGATCTGACGCCCTAAAAGAAGAAGTTAAAAGGCTACTGGAAAATGGATTCATTCGAGAAGTCTTTTACCCAAAGTGGCTAGCGAACCTAGTATTGGTAAAGAAGTCGAATGGCAAGTTGAGGACTTGTGTCGATTATACTGATTTAAACAAAGCATGTTCAAAAGATTGTTACCCATTGCCCCGGATAGACCAATTGGTTGATGCAACTAGTGGACACAAGTTGTTATCCCTCATGGATGCTTACTCGGGATATAATCAGATACCCATGTTTAAACCGGATAAAGAACATACAAGTTTCATTACTGCGGGATTTTCTGCTACAAAGCAATGCCTTTCGGGTTAAAGAATGCAGGAGCCACCTATCAAAAATTAGTCAACAGAATGTTCAAAGAACATATTGTTTGAAATATGGAAGTTTATGTTGATGATGTGCTGGTAAAATCTTTTGAAGCTGAGAGTCACCTTAAAGACCTAAAAGAGATGTTCGAAGTATTATGAAAGTATCAAATGAAACTGAATCCCCAAAAATGCTCTTTCGGGGTTCATTTCGGGAAGTTTTTAGGCTATACTGTAAGCGCCCAAGGAATCGAAGCCAATCCATACCAGATCCAAGCAATCAAAGACATGGCTGAGCCCAAAACCAGCAAAGATGTAATGAGTTTGAATGGCAAGGTTGCTGCCCTAAGTAGGTTCATCTCCAAGGCAACTAATAAGTGCATTCCCTTTTTCAATGTGATCAAGAAGAGGAAAAACTTTGAATGGGGAGAGGATTGTAAGAAAGCCTTCCAAGAATTAAAAATCATTTGGAAAGGTCACCAATATTGTCCAGCGCTGAGAACGGAGAAGTCTTCTACTTATACATGGAAATTTCGGAGCATGCAGTTAGTTCCGTTTTGATTAGAGAGGAAAACGGGGCTCAACTTTCTATTTATTATGTGAGCAGGCGATTAAAAGACGCAGAAGTTCGATACCCAGTAATAGAAAAATTACTACTTGATACTTACAGCATGAAAACATAGAGCATACTTTCAAGCGCATCTAATCAGAGTATTGACTAACTTTCTACTCAAACAGGTCTTCAATAAGCCAGAAACTTCGGGTAAACTGGTAAAGTGGGAAATCGAGCTTAGCCAGTATGACATTGAATTTCAGTCACGGGCAGCAATCAAAGGGCAAGCATTAGCGGACTTTATTAATGAATGTACAAACTTAAAGAACAATCGGAGAAAGAAAAGGATCAAGAACCTGTATGGAAGTTATTTATGGATGGCACATCAAATGAACAAGGAGCCAGAGTGGGATATGTTATAATAACACCAGACGGGCACCACCTACACTACGCAATGAAGTTAGAGTTCCCCATAACAAATAATGTAGCCAAATATGAATTGATAGTGGCAGGATTGACTCTAGCCTTAGAACTCAAGATCCCACGAATTCAAGTCTTTAGTGATTCTCAACTAATGGTAAACCGGATAAAACAAGTATATCAGACTAAGGATGCCAAACTATCCTTATATATAAAGAAAATATTGAAAATGTTTGCCTTATTTGAAGATTATTCTATACACCAAGTTCCAAGGGGAGAAAACTCTCAGGCATATTCGTTAGCAAAGTTGGATAGTTCAAGAGGAGCCCCGGAAACTCGTATCGTACTAGGAGGGTACCAAGCAAATCCAAGTATCGAAGAGGGAATATCCGAACAAGGGAAGGAATTGTTAGTTCTAACTAGATCCCAAGCCATGGCACAAGAAAGAGAAGAAAGAGAAGAAAGGGAAATTAATGAAGAAATCCCATATGAGGGGATTAATCATCCAAAGATAGATGACTACTATAGTGACACGTGGATGTCACCTATTGTCGAATATCTTTCCAAGGGGATATTACCATCTGACAAAATGGAAGCTAGGAAAATCAGTCAATGGCATTCGACTTCACAATGATGGATGGAGTTATTTACAAGAAAGGATATGCCCTACCTTACTTATGGTGTGTGCATTTGGAAGATGGGATGAAATTGTTAGTGGGAGCGCATGAAGGATTTTACGGAGACCATTCCAATGGGGGAAAGTTGGCAAACAAAATAATGAGACAAGGTTTTTATTGGCCTCGAATGGTATGTCAAGCTATTGAGTATGTAAAGAAATGTGAAAGATGCTAGATATACTCAAAGATTCCTCGTTTGCCACCAAGTCAATTAACTCCGATTTCTAGTCCATGGCCCTTCGATATATGGGGAATCAACTTAATCGGGCCATTGCCAATTTCCAAAGGAGGAGCAAAATATGCTGTAGTGGCCATTGATTACTTCACTAAGTGGGTAGAAATAGAACCACTCCCCAAAATCACTTATGGGAAGGTGCTTAAATTCATCATTAAAAGCATTATTACCAGATTCGGGATCCCTTATAAGGTTATATCTGATAATGGAACACAATTTGAAAGTGAATAATTTTCTCGATTTTGCCATAAGAATGGAATTATCAAAAGCCTTTCTTCCATGGCACATCCAAATGCTAATGGAGCCATTGAAGTAGCAAATAAGACTATTAAGACTATCTTGAAAAAGTGATTGAACAAAGCCAAAGGAAATTGGGTAGACGAATTTCCACTTGTGCTCTGGGCCTATCGAACATCCACTAGAACTGCAACGGTTCATACCCCTTATTCTCTAACATATGGATGCGAAGCAATGTTGCCAATTGAAATTGATATACCCTCACATCGAAGGATCGCATATGCATTTGATTCAAACTAAGAATTGAAGAAAAAATCATTAGATTTAATACATGAACTAAGGGATGACGCAGCTATTCGGACTGCAGAATATCATAGAAGAATCTCGAAATACTATAACTCAAAAGTAAGAACAAGATCATTTCAAGAGGGAGACTTAGTACTTTGAAGGGTGATGGAAAACACAAGAAATCCTGAAGATGGAGTGCTAGGACCAAACTGGGAAGATCCTCTAATCGTATGCAAAGTGATTCCTCCTAGAGCTTACAAGTTATGTCGACCAGATGGCAATTTGTTCCTAGAACGTGGAATGCGGAACACTTGTGACCATATTTTCTTACAATGAATGAATAAAGCACCTCTTCCTTAAAGAAAAGTCTACATGGTTGGGAGCAAAGTTCTTCTTGAATTTGGAAACTACCTTAAACAGTCAAAGCCTTTGTCCACACCAAGTTGGCCAGGTCAAAGCGCCTCCTGGAGGGTGGTTAGCGTAAGCCTTTATCCGCTCCACACTATAGCCGGGTTAAAGCATCGACAAGCCCTTGATCGTGCCACGTTATGGCCAGATCAAGGCGCCTCCTGGAGGGAGGTTAGAGTAAGCCTTTATCCGCGCCACACCATGGCCAGGTTAAAGCATCAACAAGCCTTTGATCGTGCCACGCAATGGCCAGGTCAAGGCACCTCCGGGAGGGAGGACGGAGTAAGCCCTTAGTCCCGCCACGCTATGGCCTGGCCAAGGCACCGAACAAGCCTTCAGTCCCACCTATAAGGCCTGGTTGGAGCGCCTCCTGGAGGGAGGTTGGGTAAGTCCTTGGGTCTTACTTGTGGATAAGCTAACCAAGCGCACCAGACAACAACGGACTAAGATGTCCGAGCTTGAGAAGCGGCATACCAAACAATGACAACAACGGACTAAGACGTCTGAGCCTGAGAAACGGCATATCAAACAATGACAACAACGGACTAAGACGTCCGAGCCCAAGAAGCGGTATATTAAATAATGACAACGTCGGAATAAGACGTCGAAGCCCGAGAAGAGGCATGTCAAACAACGACAACCTACAAGGCCTAAAGGGTGGCACATGTCAAAAGAATCAAAACTCAAAGAGCAGTGTAGAACAGAAGGTTTGGATAACAATTTACAGCCTCCAACAAGTTTCCAAACGAGAATTTCAGAACTTCACTTATAAATACCCGAATCTGGGTTTTGAATCTATTACTATTGATTTTTGGTTACCCGAATCTGGGTTTCGGATCCCTTGCTATTAATTTTGGAACTTCACTTATAAATACCCGAATTTGGGTTTCGGGTCTCTTATTATTAATTTCGAGATTTTACTTATTACTACCTAAGTCTGGGTTTTAGGTCTCCCACTATTGACTTTTGGACTTCACTTATTAATACGCGGGTTAGGTTTTCAGATCTCTTATTATTAATTTTTGGACTTCACTTATTATTTCCCAACATGGGATCTGAGACTTCCATTAATAAGACCTTCATCATGGGATTCTAAACAGCATATTGTTAAAACTCGAATTTGGGTTTCGAGTTGTTACTATTAGTTTTTGGATTTCATTTGTTAATGCCAAAATCTGGGTTCCAAGGAAACTGATATTGGGATCACAATGGACTTCTACTCTTCAATCAAAACTCCGAGTTTGTCTAACTAATACCCGAATAAGTGTCACTAGTTAACTACTACTAACTCTCGAACAACACTTACCAACATCTGAATCTTAGTTTCGGGGTTATTATTATTTCCAATAGGGGTTCCCAAATACCCATTATCTACCCCTAGATAAGGATTCATGGTTTTCAATGACTTATTTCCATATGATAGTCTATTGCTTTTTATTACCAGATACTTGATATTATCAGAAGAAAATCATGGACAACAATTATTAAATTTAGATTTATAAACTTCTTTTACTATTACCAAAGTTGGATGGTAGGACTTCTATTATTGCCAGACAAAAGTTTTTGGTTTCTAATCATTTATAATTGTGGATTTCTTATAACTTATTAACTTCAGATGATGGTTATCTAGTTTTTTTTGCTTTCAGACTTAGAATTCAGGAATTCTAGTAAACTGATATTGTCTTCAATTATATTACAAATAAATCACTGAGAATATTTTTATATAAATTTTGAACTAACGGTAGAGAATGTTATTTACTTTGAACTTTGCAGGGAAATAAGGTCATTAAGAATGGAATAGTGCAAAAGGAAAGCTGTTAAATTTTTGTCCTAAAAAACAAAACATTCTTTCATACAAGGGGAGGGCAAAATGTTAACCATAAAATTCACCTTAGAATAAAGGCATGAAAGAAGGCTCATAAAAAGTGTTAAGCTCCACAAGAATTGAAGACGAGGGTGAAAGGGAGTGCGGATTAAGGATCTTAAGGCTAATTTAACACTAGAGGGGGGGTGAATAGTGTTTAACGGATTCTATGGCTTATATGGACTAAATTAAAATTATGACACAAACAAATGCAGAACTTAATCACAGAATCAAACACAGAGGCAGAAAGTAAATAAAAAGCAGTAAAAGGAAAGAACACACCGGATTTTATACTGGTTCGGAGTTACCCTACATTCAGTCTTGTACCAAGGCAGAACACATCATACAGATTTTTGTTATACCAAAGTCGAGATTACAATCCTCGGTTTCTAAAGGCCTTGAGGTACCCTCCTGTCTCACGAGTCCGGGGCAAACTCTCTTGATTTACGGGCCATAAGATTACCCAATTGATTTCCAGGCACAACCACACCTTATAGAGAGACTCGAAAAACTTTTGATTACAAATTGATCCTATAACTCTGAAATAGCACTTTGATCTTCGAGAGAGAGCAGAGAATCAAACAAGAATGAGATTCTAATTTGATTCACTTGAGAATTTGGCAGAATTTCGGCACGAACTTAAAAATATGAATATTTTAGAATATGGATTTGTGGAGAAGAAGGAGTGAAGAAAATATGAAAATAGTTAGTTAAAAAAATCATTTGTGAAGGCTATTTATAGAGCACCAACAGTCATAACCATTCGTGAAGAGATTTAAACGAATAGACACTTCTTTTGAAAATTGAAACTTTTGAATTCAACGGCCACCATGTCGACATGGGGTATCCCATAATGTCGACATCCCTATGTTAAAAATAATATAAAATTTGTTTTGAAAATGGTATTGAAATGAAAACAAAATGAAATGACTCTGGAGTAAAATAAACTAATTTTACTATGCTTTAAAACACAAAAACAAAGAATATTTTAAGGCTAAAACATCTATTTGAAAATCATTTGAAAAGATAATTCTGAAGGCTAAAATATTTTGAAAAGCAGATTTGAAAATCGTTTTGAAAAACCATTTTGAAGTAGTTTTGCAAGCTTTTTCCTGCAGAATATCTCATCACATCAGGACTCGAGAACTTGTACAGAACCAGGATGTTCGTGGGTTTGTAAGCCACTTGTCGTAGGTTTGTAAGCTACTTGTCGTGAGTTTGTAAGCCACTAAGAAGGTAGAAATGGGTTCCATCCCAAATGAAATTTGAAATGAAGATTTCCGTGCTATTATGAAGTTTTAACAATAAACTAGACACATATCTTGAAATCTTGATCTTGATACTCTAGAGTCTTCAATCTTGAGTTTTGAGTCTTTATACTGATCAATCTTCAGTAATCAATACCTGCATATATATATATATATATATATTCTGCATATACATATCTATTTAGACAATAGTGTTAGTATATATTTTATAATAAGATAAGTTAAAAAGGCTGTTGTCATCAAAACCAACATCTCAGTTCCTAACAGAGGGTTTCACCATAATTCAAAAACGGTCTTACGAAGGCATTGAAATAGCTTTCGAAGAGATTAGGATGGAGTCGCGAGTGCCTGAAGCACCTACAAGTGTCATGAAAAACAAGAGCTTTCGAAAGAGTAGAAAAGAAGGCAAAGTTACCCTTCCGCCTCAGCTAGACCTTTCGACGCAGTCGAATCCACATATATGAGAGAGCCTAGTACGGGTTCGAAATACCTTTCGAAGGTATTGGACAATAGGCTCGCACACAAGAACCAAACCCTTCGAAATAGGCGGTTCGCCGTTGTCAATCTTCCACTTAAAGACATTTTACCAATGCGCACTTTTCGAAAGCAAGAACAAGCCTTTCAAAATGGTTGGAACCTTTCGAAAACATAAAGAAGACTCCATATGAAGCCAAGCGACCTTTTGTAATGATTCAGTCGTCACTTACTAATCCTTTCGAAACTATGCGAAAGCACTCCTTACCCACTCAAACAATCACTTATCATAATTAGCACCAGACCAAAGCAACCAAGGTAGGTTTAGAAGGAGAAGAAGGGGTTAGGGGCGCTTTCGCTTACATCAAAACAATGTGATAGAAAACCTTGACCCTTTCGCTACATACCCTTCGAAGGTGTCGAAAGGTTTTAGAGAAACGCGAAAGCAATATGGGGAATTTTAGAACAACATCCACTGCTAGTATACTATTGATGAAGGCGAAAGGGTTAACCCAAGCAAAATAAGAAGACCTAAGCAGCCACGTTCAAAGCTATAGAGGTGAAAGGATGAATGCGAAAGGTTGGGAGAAAGACCTTTTGACGACCTCGAAAGGATGGATGCGGAAGGGGGTCAACCTGCATCTATAAATACAACCCTTAGGGTCCAAGTTTGGGGACCGAATTTGAATTTTGGATTCTCTTTCTTACTTCATAGCAAAATCAAACTTTTGTAACCCTAAAATTTGGGGAAAAATTCGCTTACTTGTAATCCAATTTAGATAAATGCAAAAGAGGGAATGCATGGATCCAATATCGATTTTGAATATGAGGAAGATCATTTCGGCCATTAGCTTGACTAATGACCAATTGCACATGATGCTCACTTATTTTCTTAACCCCTATTGACTTATGCAATGTTATGGGATCAACTTAGACATTGTGAATTTGAATCATATTATCATCATGTTTCGTGATATCAAGTGTGAAATTGACATGATGATAATATTTCGATATTAATAAGTTCATTGAACTTATTTTATTTGTCTAAGATGTTATTCCATCACATATTGAATTTAAGTATTATATATTGTACATGAGTCCCTTCGAAAGAGTAAATACCCTTTCGACCTGATCGAAAAGGGTTTCGAAAGGGACTCGTTGTATGAACATTAAGTTTTGCTTACTGGTTGGACATCTTCGAAAGGAGCTCGAATATTTCCTAACATATAACCCCCTCGAAGGAGTTCCTTCCATGGCAGTAGAAACTATACTTTTGAAAGTGAATTCTTCTTTTAAAGGCAGAATGGCCCTTTCGGCCTGATCGAAAGGGGATCCACTTAAAAGGAGATGCGAATGACCCTTTGACCCATTCGAAAGGGGTCGAGAATGAGTTGTCCTCTTCCTAACTTTCGCTTCAAAGAGTTGATTGATCTTCTTATCTACAATTAACACTTTCATAAGGTCACCCTCCGAAGACATTTTGTCCCAATCAACTCATTCGAAAGAGGTTTTGAAGAGATTGATCACTTCAAAAAATTTCCTTTGAGGTGTTAGCAATATTTCTTGTTAACAACTAAGCTTTGAGATGTTGACAAGATTTCTTGTTAACAGGTGGTATGACATTTTGACCAAATTTATCGCTTACTTGGTTTTCAGTAAAATCCTATTTTACTTCGTTAAACGTTACCCAGTTATGACTTTTATATTTACATGAGTTCTCTTTATCAAAACTGTACTTTGAACTTATGGAATTTGGTAATGGTAAAAATTCCAATATCATCCATATTCAATTCTATAGTCCAAATATAACATCCTCGATTCAGTAATAACAATTATAGTTAACCGAAATGCCCTGATTAGAGACTTTGATTTTGAGTTGACTTCAGTTGATTGTGATACTAATATCATATAACTGAGGAGACGAATCCTCTCTTGAATAGTGTTTCACTTCCAATTCCACTCGACCCAACTATAGTCGTTCGATGAATGTTATACCACGATTTAACTATAATCAAAGCGGGGCCTCCATATTGAAGATCAACAGTATTCTCAGGTCAAGAGAACTGTGTAATTTGTCACATTGATATTTTCTATTTGACCTTATTTATATTAACCAACAGAAAACTATAAAGTGATTCATTCCATAATTATGCAATAATTATTAGTATGTAACGCCTTGGTGTCCCAGCAACAATGAGTAATACACTATCCAAAATTCAGAGGGTGTTACGAACACTAGTCTCAATGGATGTGTCAATATCCAATTTCGATTCATCTTGACTACGAATATTTAAAGTGGTATATTTATTTTCATTGTGATAAATTACTCACGATTACAACACTTTGTAACTACTACCACAAAACATAACATCTATGGATTTTCTCTTAATATACTTTTAATTAAATTAATTAATTAATTAACATAACATATTATATCAAGTATATAATAGAAAGAAAACATCTTTTATTTCAAACAAGATTGGTTATCAAGTTAGATATATGTAACAAATTACATAATTACCCATAGAGCATAACCAAACTCAATCAATCTCCCACGTGAACTTGGGATTAATTATGGAATCTTATTCCAACTTCTCCAATCGATTTCCTCAAACTAATTGGGTCAGTCCCTTAGTAAACTGGTATGATATTATGTTTTAATTATTTACTCTGTCAACCAACTCTCTTTGAAGTTGATAAACTACCTTTATCGTGTTGAACAATTAGAGTACGTTCCTCGATTTCCAATGAACTCTAAGTTCTATTATGAACTATATCGTGACATTGTTATCATATAAAAATGTTATGGGATTATCAACATTTGGAATCACTCTTAGCTTAGTTATAAAAAATTTCATTTATATTTATATACATTGCTTTTATTGTAGCGTTAATGTACTTAGCCTTTTCATTGAATCACCCACATCTCTTCTAATTGGAACATTTCCAACTTAAAGATTCTTTAATTGAATTTATTATTTAATATCATATTCAATATCGCTTATGAAGTTTGGGTACGAACACTCCTTCATAAGGAGTTCATTGTTTCTACAAACAATTCTCTAAAATTTCATAAATACATGAGAATGACTCAAACAACCATTTAGCGACATCTATTTTTATTTAATATTTTCTTCATGTATCAAATACATAACCAAATTATGATATCATAGAGAACACAACACATATGATAATTTCTATTGTCAATGCATAAGGAATCGATCTTACATGTTCCATGTTAAACATTTTAGCAACAGTTATTATTGACCAAATCCCTGGCCAAAGACTTTGACTTTGAGTTGACTTTAATTGACTGTGATACTGACCTCATATAACCCGAGGAGACGAATCCTCCCTTGAATAGTGTTTCACTTCCAATGCTTCCACTCGACCAAACTACAGTCGTTTGATGGATGCCATGCCACGATTTAACTATAATCAAAGCGGAGCCTCAACATTGAAGATCAACAGTATTCTTAAGTAAAGGAAACTATGTAATTTTATCACATTGATATTTTCTGTTTGACCTTATTTATATTAACTGACAGAAAACAATCAAGTGAGTCATCTCATAGTTATCCAATAGCTATTAGCACATAACCTCTTGGTGCCCCCAACAGCCATGAGTAATACACTGCCCAACATTTGGAGCACATTATGTACTCTAGTCTCAATGGATGTATCGATATCCAGTCTTGATACATCTTGACTAGTAATATTTAAAATGGTATATTTATTTTTATTCTGATAAATTACTCACGGTTACAACACCTTGTAACTACTATCATAAAACACATTATTTATGGATTTTCTATTAAATATACTTTTAATTAAATTAATTAATTAATATAACAGATTATATCAAGTATATATAAAAAGAAAACACCCTTTATTTCGAACAAGATTAGTTATGTAACAAATTACATAATTACTCATTAAGCATACTCGTGACTCTATCAATCTTCCAATTGCACTTGGGATCAATTATGGAATCTTATTCCAACTTCTCTAATCGGCTTCCTCAAATCAATTAGGTCAGTCACTCAGTGAATGGGTATGCTATTATGTTTTAATTACATACTCTCTCAATCAACTCTCTCTGACAATGATAAACTATCTTTATCATGTAGAATAACTCGGAGTATGTCTCTCGACTTCCAATGAGCTCTAAGTTCTGTTATGAACTATATCATGATATTGCTATCATATAACAATGTTATGGGATTCTCAACATCTGGAATCACCTTCAGCTCAGTTACAAATTTATGCGTTTATATTTATATGAATTTCTTTTATTGCGGCGTTATTCAAGTCAACGTACTTAGCCTTTACATTGAATCGCCCACAATCTCTTCTAATTGAAACATTCCCAACTTAAAGATTCTTAAATTGAATTTATTATTGGCATATTATACCCAATATCACTTATGAATTTTTAGTCCCAACACTCCTTCATAAAGAGTTCATTTTTTCTGTAAACAATTCTCTAGTATTTTATAAATACACGGGAAAAACATAAACAACCATTTAGTGATATCTATTTTGATTTGATATTTGCTTCATGTATCAAATACATAAACAAATTACGATATCGTAGGCAACATAACATGTATGATAATTCATATTGCCAACGCATAAGGAATCCATCTTACATGTTCTGTATTAAACATTTTAATAAGGTGTCCTTGCATATCATTCTCAGACATTCCCAATATCTTACATGTTGTTTACTGATGGTTTAGAAATATCTATGTACCTTTAGTGTTCTTTCTTATGAACATACGCTTCCTTTGTATTTTGATTGATAATCAAATTATTTCATATTTCTATCAAAATACTTGTTGAATTTTAATGCTTTTTTGAATGATACTTTCATATCCGTTCTCAAAATCATATCCAAAATCTCACAAACTCAATGTGGCTTCCACTGACTTCGAGACACTTTGGTTATTATGTGTAAACAGTTTACTCTAAATCATTATTTAGAAGTTTTTGTTTCAACACATACGTGCGAAAACATAAAGTCATACCATGCGATAATTTTGTGAGTAAAATCAAAACCAACTTGAGCACATCGAATAATTTTTTTATAGATTTTTTCCCCGAGATGGAATTATGAGGACGTGGTTCTTTTAAGGAGGGAAGTCTGTAACAACCCAAGTTTTTGGGTCACATTAAAGAGATATAGGATAATTCTCAATAGGGAAAAACTCCAATTTATACTTTTGTAAAATTTAGAAATAAAGTCGTTTTTGAAATATATATATATGTATGTGTATGTATGTATATGTATATGTATGCATGTATAGAAATTGCATTTTTATTCTATAATATGGTATTGGGTAGTAAATTTTCATTTAATAGATAAGGATTCTTTCTTTAAACAAGAAGCAAATAATAGTAATATTTGCACTTAGGCTTAAATGGGCCTAAATAAGTAACCATCCCATGTTTAAATAAATATGAGATTAAACCCCTATCATGCTCCTCTCAAAAATCATTCCTTTCATCTGCACACTCATTATTCCTAAAACTAAAAAGAAGGCTAGGGTTCTTTCCCTAATTCAAAATCCATCCAAGTCTTTAATTTTGGGGACTTAAATGCAATGCTAATAGTAGGGTTGTTTAGCAACATAAGCATGGATGCAAGGTGAGATTATCTCACACTTCTAGTCTAGAATAATATGCATGTTGCTGGTTGTAGAATTTAATGAACCTATAGATGATTTGAGTTTTAATTCTTGTAGTAATTTCACTTTGTATTATTCAAACTATCATTGAATTTAAACCCCAGAGTATTAGTCACTATTAATTACATATTATAGTTGTTTAGGTGGTTGCATTCATATCTGAAATCACCCCAGACCAGTTGCACTACATTCTAGAGTTAACCGACCTCTAGCATGGATGGTCGGAGGGATTCTTGGAGCTGACATGGCTCTAGGAATCGGTCCAACCGGTGCACCAGTGGTGACCGCCTGGAGTTATTCATCTCCAAGGAAAGTTGTTTTGATTTGTCTTTCCTCGCTATTGTTCCTTGCTTCTTGCTTTGAGCATTTTTGTGCCACTCTTTTGGCTTCCGTTTCCACACATTTTCTATTTTATAGAATGTATTTGGAAATGATATAGAGCTTGACTTTATGGATCAGCAACTTATATGGTTTACCCGGATTGAATTTTCTCGTTTTTAGACGCGATGTCGGTGTCTAAGTTTGGTGGTTTTAGTTTCTTATTTCTAGGTGTTTTGGATATTGAATTTGTGAATTCATCTTGGTGTTTTGGATGTTGAATATGTGAATCCATCTTAATGTTTTGGATATTGAATTGTGGATTCATTTTAGTGATATTCTCCCATAGAATTACTTCTATGGATTTGTAGAGCAATACACATGATTTTATTGCATGATTTCCTAATTTATGTTTTCTAAAAGAGAATATTTAAATAAAATATTTCCAAAATCTTTTGAATACTATTATATATATACATATACTTTTAGATAAAACATAATGGAAAATATATATAACCATATTACGGTTGCATTTACATGAAGTGTGGTTTTAAATCAATTTAGAAATAATTTTTAATATGCATATATCCAATATACATACATATGTAAAACTAATAAAGGACTTTTAAGATATATAGCAGTTTTATAAAAAAAATTATATCAAAGTATTTGGATAAATTGCATATTTTCAATTGGACGAGAAGATGATTTAAACGGTTTAATAAAACGAGTGGTATGGAACGCTCGCGTTTTACTGGTTAATTCCCAAACTTATTTAGTTAATCCATTTATACACATAAGTGGAGTTTACCATCGTACGGTAAACATTTGAGTAAACCCCTGTGGTATGGTACACATGATCGTTACCTATTCAGTATATGAAAGTACATAACACTTTTATCGACGAGTTTATGACTCGACTTTGGAGTTTATAGGACTTGTTCCTATCTCGGAGTTCATAGGTCTTGTACCTATCTTGAAGTATATAGGTCTCGTACCTATCTTGGAGTTTATAGGTCTCGTACCTATTTTGAAGCTTATAGGACTTATTCCTATCTTGGAGTTTATAGGTCTCGTACCTATCGTGATGTTTATAGACTTATACGTCTATCTTGGAGTTACATGCATGTAGGTGAATTTATTCACCAATCTTGGAGTTTGTCGCCCTTTTTCTCTTTTTATGAGATTTCTGGATTTCTATTGAGACTTCTGGATTTGATGTTATTTGTGTTATCACCAAATCATTTTGGGGATTTTGCTTTTATGAAGCTATCTTGGACTTTAATATTCGATGATTAGGAAGTTATTGAAGTATGCTTGATATTTGTCGATATTTGACTTGATGAAAATATTTTGAGATCTTGTTCATTTTATCTATCATTCATCTTGCTAATGGTTATTTTATACTAGACTGACCCGTTTATTATTTTATAATACTCGGGTTAGACCGAGCTATTTCAGGTTCTCCTGCTTGATGCTTTTATGGTGGACATCATATCAATTTTCATATCTGTTAGCTAGGTGTCTACTCTTGTCATTAGTATGAGTATGTTATGTTATGATGATGTATTTTATATGGAGCTAGATTCATTTTATGTACACATTTGTATATATTTTGGAGATGTAGTATTTGTGTATTAGGTAAATCGTTGTGACCATTACTATGTAGTCTACATTATGTACTTGTATTTTGCCTGATCTGCCTGGTAGCTATTTGTATTTCGCTGTGTATAATCTGTGATCTATGATTCTGTTATTTATATTTATTTTATATCATTTTGAATTTTTATTCTAGCCACCATAGTTTTGTTTTAAGCCTGAATTATATACTATGATTCCACACGTGAATAATCAGATAACATATTAATTGACGTATTAATGCCCGCTTAAAGTAAAATTTATGGATGGTCGCTCCTAACCAGCCCCATTCTCTGCACCAGTGGATGATATTACCCTGTAATATCCTTTATTAGTATGGGTCTCGGGGTGGGACATCTCATCTCCGTTGACCACCAGCTATCGAATAGCACTTGATTTGATTTGCACTTGAATTGATGGAGGATGGATGGTATAGAGCTTGACCAGAAATGAATGAGAATGGAGGCACCAAAAGTTCCATAACAAATAAAGGTAGAGATTCTTATATAGAGGAAATTAAAAGATATTTTAGGATCAAGATCCTACATCATCTCTTACCAATTCTCCTCCATCTTAGCCCTCCATCTCAATACCTCTTTAGCAACATCACATAGCCGCATATTACCTTATTGTGGTCGAGCAAACTAGCCCTCTTTATAGGCCTTAAACCCATCTATAGCGTGAACAAATATTTTGCATTTAAATATAATTTAAACGCTTATTAATATTGTATATCGATTAATATATAAATAACTTTTATAAATATATTTATTATTTGTTTATCAAATCAAAATCAAATTTATAACTTATATTTCACAAATATTTATTAATCTAGTTAATTTATAACAACTGCAAATTAATTAAATCGTTTGGTCAAAAAATAATTCATCATTTTGGTTGTGTGACTCGTTAGGTATAAATTTGGTTAGTGATTAATATCAAACTATTTGAATATTAACGTTCACATGCCACTTAGTAGGTGGTGTGACATTTTGGGCAAATTCTTCGCTTACTTGGTTTTTGGTAAAATCAAATTTACGTTATTAAGCATTACTCGATTATGGCTTTTATATTTACACCAATTCTCTTCACCGATACTATATCAATTTAGACTTACTGAATTTGGTAATGGTCAAAATTTCAATATCATTCACATTCAATTTTATAGTCCAAACACAAAGTCCTTGGTTCAATAATAACAATTATTATTAACCGAAATACACTGGCCAAAGACTTTGACTTTGAGTTGACTTCAGTTGACCGTGATACTAACCTCATATAACCGAGAAGACGAATGCTCTCTTGAATAGTGTTTTACTTCCAATGCTTCCACTCGACTCAACTATAGTCATTCGATGAACGTCATGCCATGATTTAACAATAATCAAAGCAGAGCTTCCACGTTGAAGATCAACCGTATTCTCAAGTCAAGAGAACTGTATAATTTAGTCACATCGATATTTTATGTCTGACCTTCATTAGATTAACTAACAGATAACTATCAAGTGAGTCATTCCATAGTTATCCAATAACTATTAGTACATAACTCCTTGGTGCCTCCAACAGCCATGAGTAATACACCGCCCAACATTTGGAGAGCATTACGTACTCTAGTCTCAATGGATGTGTCGATATGCAGTCTCGATACATCTTGAATAGGAATATCTAAAATGATATTTTTTTTTATTATGATAAATTACTCACGGTTGCAACACTTTGTAACTACTATCACAAAAATACCATTTATGGATTTTCTATTAAATATACGTTTAATTAAATTGATTAATTAATATAACGCATTGTATCAATTATATAATAGAAAAAATAACTTTTATTTCAAACAAGATTGGTTATCGAGTTAGATATATGTAACAAATTACATAATTACCCCTAGGGCATACCACTAACTCTATCAAGTAGAATCGGTGGCATTTCACTGCTGAGCAGGTTGTTGTAGTGGGTCCATGTTATATTGGCTTGTGTAAAATCTAGTAATTTTTGACCTAGTTTGAAGCAAAGCTAGCCCTAACCCAGTGCAAACTGGGCCTAAGTATAGGGCAGCAAAACCTAGGGACCATCGGCATCGTGTACACGTACAGGCAAAGGAAAAAAATGAAAAAAGAAGTCGAATTCTGATTGAGGGATGAGGAGGAAATATCATGACTTATACAAAGGAAGAAGGAATTGGCTTTTGTGAGGAAGGAGGTGTTGTTTGAGAGATTCAACTTCATGTAAGCAATCCTAATTCCCACATTGTTCTGTTATGCCTATTGATTTCTTCCTATTAAAATTTAGAAAGAGAGAAAGGGAGAAAAAATTGATTTGAATTATGAAATTCTAATTATTAAATTGCTCTCTTTTATGTCAGTTGATTTCAAGTAAGGAGACGGAGAAAATTTTGATTTTCTTCCTATTAGAAACATGGAGAAAAAAATGAATTTAGTTATAAAATATTAGTATCATTTCTAAATGCTAATTATGTTAAAAACTATAATACTTGTTTATAATTTGTTTAAATTTTCATGAACAAAATATTTAATAAATCATATAATTTTATCTAACTGCAAATATAAAATCTGTTTCGCATGAATTATGGTTTCAAATTGGTAAAAGTAAAAGCTAGTTACAATTTTGAAAATTATTGAACATATAATCTATTTTGTTTTAATTACCGAATCATTTTAGATATCATAATGTTTCTAAGAAAACAACCATTGGGAAGTTCTAACAAGAAAAACAAAAACAAATGAAGAGATAGTTGAATCATTAAGGAGTTCTCTTAACGAATATTTTCCAAAAAAACGTTTAATTTTTAATTTAAATCAATCTTGTGATTTTGAATAAGGAACTAGTTTTGATGATATAATAGAAAATGAGATTGAAGTGAATTAACAAAATAATGATATAGAAGAAAATGCATGTGATACCGATTTCATCAAAAGAAATAGTAAACGAAAATGATGTCTAATGTTTAGGTCATTTATATCAATCAAAGGTCATACCTATGTAACATGTTTTGAACATATATGATCCAGGAGTCTAGGATAATATTGATGGGAATAAGAGAGTTTTACTTGTTGAGAAGGAACTTATTAGATAACAAAGCTATTTAAGGATGAAAATTTTAGGCATTTCTCTATTGGTTATTATATAAGACAAATGAATAATGGAGAATTCAATTTTATGAAATAGCTTGCTTACTCTAAATTGATGGAAAAAGTACTTTGTTTCTTCTCTAAGTTGTTTAATGTAATGAATTCTAAAAGCCAATCAACAAAAGATGGAAAGATTGGATGCATCTTAGTGAGAAACTCACACAACATAAAAGAAGTAAAGAACAAAATCTTTGTTGAAACTGGACCAGCCCGCAGTGGAAGTCATGGGTGATTTTCAAAAAAAATTATCTTATTGGATCTTTGTTCAGCCTATGAAGTCTAATTTATTTAGAACATTTCTAAATTTAATTCAAATAAAATCATATATTTTACTTAAATTCATAAATTTTGGCAAAGCAAGCCGGTTTTATAGTGGACCATCCACTTTTATAGATATAATCAGAAACAGGTGTGAGGTTAGAATGCCCCCAACAACTACAACTCACACAAAACCTAACGTATCCATACAATTTATATGTATGTATGAATCTCACCTAACTAACAATACAATAATCACAATATATATATATATGTATGTATGAACAATCTATAGTTATACAGAGGTTGTGCATCATATATATAACTGAACACTTAGCTAAAACTAATGCCCTTAAGTCCACCTTGTACTGATGAGTTCTCCTCTGTTGAAAAATTCTCGATTCTACAGATTGCTAGTACTGAATAGCAGATCTTTTTGCTATCAATTAGTTATTGATTTGATTTGAGTTTTGTTGGAGCTTTTGGAAGGTGTAATTCGAAAAAGGTGAAGGAGAAAGGAGGTAGCAAAAAAACACTTCTAAAGTTAGGGTTAGGGTTCTTTTTATACTGGTTGAATCAGAGAGAAAAGTGGATCACATCACATAGGTTTTTCTCACTAAAATCTCTATCATCCATCGCAAAACCTTTTACCCTATTTTGACTGCCCCTTATATCTAATGTTTACCGATGAAATTTTGCCTTCAACTTCATGGCTAATAGCTCATTTAAGCCGAAGTAAATATGTTTAATTAACTCCAATTTAATTCCTTATCGATATTTCATATTGATCGATACATATATAACTATTATAAATGCATATACAACAATATTTATTCCTCAAATCAAGTTCAAAATTTATAATTCATATTTCATAAATTTTTATTAATTTATAACAATTATAAACTAATTAAATCGTCTAGTCTAAAGAGAATTCATTATTTTGGTTGTGTGACTCGCGGGTGTAAATTCGATCGGCGATTAACATCGAACTATTCGAATGTTAATGTTCACATGTCACTTAACAGATGGTGTGACATTTTGGTCAAATTTATCGCTTAATTAGTTTCGGTAAAATCCAATTTCACTTTATTAAGTGTTAACCGGTTGTGACATTTATTTACACCAATTCTCTTCATCAAAACTATATCACTTTAGACTTACGGAATTTGGTAATGGTAAAAATTCCAATATCATTCATATTCAACTTTATAGTCCAAATACAAAGTTCTTGATTTAATAATAACAATTATTATTAACCGAAATGCTCTGGCCAGAAACTTTGACTTGAGTTGACTGCCATACTAACCTCATATAACCGAGGAGACGAATTCTCTCTTGAAAAGTGCTTCACTTCCAATACTTCCACTCGATCCAACTATAGTCACTCCATGGAAAGCCATGCCATGATTTGACTATAGTCAAAGTGGAGCTTTCATATTGAAGATCCGCAATATTCTCAAATCAAGAGAACTGTATAAATTAGTCACATAGATATTTTCTTTTTGAACTTAGTTATATTAACCAATGTAAAAATATCGAGTGAGTCATTACATGGTTATTCAATAACTATCAGTACGTAACACCTTGATGCCCCTAACAACCATTCGGAGAGCGTTATGTACTAGTCTTAACGTATACATCGATATCAGTCTCGATGCATCTTGACTAGGACCATTTAAAATGGTATATTTGTTTTTATTGTGATAAATTACTCATGGTTACAACACTTTATAACTACTATCACAAAACATACCATTTATGGATTTTCTATTAAATATACTTTTAATTAAATTAATTAATTAATATAACCACGTTATATCAAGTATATAATTGAAAGAAAATACCTTTGATTTCGAACAAGATTGGTTATTGAGTTAGATATATGTAATAAATTACATAATTATCCCTCGGGCATGCCCCTAACTCTATCAACTTACCTATTCTACTTGGGTCTGAGTTAAGAATAAGGTTACAATGTAACCAAACAGTTGATAAAAATATGCAATATCTCATTCAAAAAGATAAAGAACGTTGGAAAAAAATTATGCTTAGAATAATTGTTATTGTGAAATGTTATGTTGTTAACAATTTAGCATTCCGTGGAACAAATGAAAAAGTCTATGAGAACTCTAATGACAATTTTTTAGGCTTGGTCGAAATGATTGCTGAATTTGATTCGGTAATGCAACATCATATTCATCTCAAGATAAACTAACTTATTATCGTTATCTTAGCCACGAAATACAGAATGAATTGATTGAGATTATAGGATATAAATATGAAATGCAATCGTTTCAAAAATAAAAGATGCAAAATATTTTTTTGTTATACTTGACTGCATTATTGATGCAAGTAATAAGAAGAAAATGAATTTGATCATACGATGTGTAGATGTGACAAATACTCTGATCAAAGTTGAAGAATTTTTTATAGAGTTTTTGAATGTTCAAGAAACAACTGGTTTTGAATGTTCAAGAAACAACTAGGTTATTATGGAGTATTTCTCTATACCTATGTACGTAAAAGTGAGCAGTGGAAAAATCAAACCCATACACAAAGTTAAGCCTCGCCTCACTCATCTCAAATATGCAGATGATCTTCTCGCTTTTTGCAAAGCAGATTGTCAAGCAGCAACTTCAATCAGAAAAATATTTGGGAAAATGCATGATGTCACAGGACCACCGATGAATGTTGTAAAGACAAGAATCTTTTTCAATAAAAATTGCACTCAAAAATAAGCTATATGTGATATTTTTGGACCGCAAGAAGGAGAATTAGCAATGAAATATTTAGGTCACCGTTATACAGTCAATACTTAATGGCTGAAGCATGCAACAACTTAATTGATAAAATTAGAAAGAGGATTGAAGGATAGGAATGCACATGCTTAAGTATTACTAGCAGAATTCTAATTTTTAACCTTTAGTCATATTGGTGTCAAAGTTATAAAGTTTCTATGACTATGCTTAATAAAATTATCAAAATGTGTTCAGATTTATTATGGAAAGGCAAATTTAGCAAGATTTCTTAGGAAATAACGTGTCAAATAAAATCAGAAGGTGACATGAGGTTATATAATTTTCAAGAAATTAATGAGACATGTGGAATAAAACTGGTGTGAAATTTTTTAAATAAAATTTCTTTATGGTCCACATGGATGAGAAATAAATATTTATAACATAATTCATTCTGGGATGCAATTTCAATGTTTCATAGTCAGGAAATTGGAAAAGAATGTTTGCACTCAAACAAATGGCCCTCAAAGGTATGGAAAGGAGGATAGCAGATGGTCAATCCACTAGTTCATGGTTTGACCCATAGCTCAATGGGTCAAAACTACCAGACAGGTTAGGTACTACTACATTAGAACTGCTGGGAGGAACAAATCTAAAGGTCGGCAGCATACTTATAAACAATCAATGGAAACCAGGTAACATGCTCCAAACATTTTCCTTAATTGATGAGATAAAGCAAGTATTATCAAGGAAATAATGGTCACGGGTATTTGGCGAATGATGTTAAAGGCAATTGCTTTTTCAAAACAGCAATAGATCTCATCAAACCTCACTCCACTGCACTATATTGGCATAAATTCATTTGGATAAAATTAATTGCCCCAAAATAAAAATGTGTTTATTCAAAGCAATCACCAACAGACTTTCAACAAAAACGAGGCTTATTCAAAGTCATGTTATCTTTGAAAATGGTAAATATTTGTTATGCAATCAAGAAACGGAAGGCATTAAGCACTTGTTTTCGAATGTAACTACATTGTGTACATATGGAGATGGTACAGATTGGGGTGTGGGCTACAAGCTTATAATAATTATGTTCTTCATGATGAAATTGATTATTTCAATCATAACTTCAATCTTAAAGACAGATTTAGAGACATAATTAGACTTCTAACTTCAATTTCATCTTGGATAATTTGGAAAGAAAAAAAATGAAGAATCTTTACTATCAAATCGAAAGATAAATTCGGCATCTGTAAAGAGATTGAGGTATACCTAAAAATCCTCATGTATAAATCAAACAAAAAACCTGATACATCTCAATCGTACGCTAATGCAGTAGAATTTTGGGACATTCCATTCAAATATAAAGAAAAACCACCAGATTGACCTGCCTAACACCACAAGGAGTTAAAGTTCAAGAACGAGATGAAGCTCCTACTCCAGAAGACTGCCGAGATGAAGGTAAAGCACCAGAAGAACCTAATTTCTTCAAATTTTCATTTTTTTCATTTGCTTATTGTAATAATTTGCCAAATCAGTTTAAGGTGGATATGCAAGGAAACCCTAGTTTGTTTTAACGAACTGGGAACTTTCCTTTTTCTCTTTTGTACGGTTTTTTTTTGTTTACACGGGTTTGTGTGTAAAAAAATTGGGCCGGACTATTTGTAAAATTTCTTTTGCCATCAATTAATAAAGGACCCACTTCAAAAAAACTGGATTAGGACTTTTTACAAAACTAAAAATGCATTGAACTCACTTAACCTTAATATTGATAATGTGAGAAAGCGAGGCTATGATAATGGTTCTATTATGAAATGAAAAAACCTTGATGTACAAAAAAGATTACTTGACATTAATCATAGAGCTTATTACATGTCGTGTGGTTGTCATCCCCCTAATTTAATTATCTGTAATATGGCAATCTCGTGTTCGAGCAAAAATAAAAATTTGGAAAATGTCAATGCATATACACAGTATTTGTTAATTCTTCTAAGTGATGGATTATTTTACTATTTTATGTTGATAGTTTAAGTTTGAAATCTTATCAACTATACGATGGGAAAGTCATGTAGAAAGTGTCAAAGCTGTATTACATCAAGTTTCCATTTAGATATGCGTTGTTTAAATTAGTAGAGATAAGTGATGATGCAAAATTATGTCAAGATGTTGAAATTTTAGTGTATCAAAAGCTACCTTATTTCGAGTTCATCTTAAGTTTAGTTATTTGGTATGAAATTCTAGTAAGAGTTAACATGGTTAGTAAAAAATTATAATCTAAGGATATGAGCGTCGATGTCGTGATAAAATCTTTGCAAGGCCTTGTTTCTTTTTTTGAAAGCTATAGAGAAAATGGATTTGATTCTACTAAGAGTGCGACAAGAGAAATTGCTTCTAAAACGAACATTGATCCAAAAAAGTTCAATTTGATGAAACTACAAATTATGAAAGAGAGCAACAATCTGCTGAAGTATCATTTAGAACCGATTACTTTATTATGACGGTGTATATTACTCTTTTAGAATTGAGAGAGAGATTTGGGCGATTGCATTCATTTCAGTCATTTTTTTATTTTTTTCTCTGATATCCTAAAATTAAAATCATTAGACGATGATGAACTAAAATACTGTTGTGAAAAATATGATTTGACTTTGGAAAATAGAAGTGCCTCTGATATTGATGTAAAAGATTTATTTTCATAGCTACAAATACAACTTGCATTGCCTAGTGAATCACATGATATAGACAAGCCATGGATGGCTATCATAATTTTGGAATATTTGAAAAGTATCGATATGTTTTCAAATGTGATGATTGTACATAGGACTTTGTTAAATGTTATTGTGATAGTCGTAATCTGTAGAACAAAGTTTTTCAAAATTGAAGTTATTAAAGTTATATTTGCGAACAACAATGAGTCAATATATATAGATTTAATGGATTAGCGATCATATGCATTGAAAAAGAAATCTTAAAAACCATTGAATATGAAGATATTATTGATGATTTTGCTTTCCAAAATGCAAGAAGATAACGTTTTAAATGCTATATTTTGAACTTGTCATGGCACAAAAAAGATAAAAATAATGATATTTACTTGTATTACTTGTATTACTTGTTATAAAAATAATGATATTTTATGTCTTCTTGTTTTGTAATTACGTTTTCCAAAAAAACCATGTAATCCATATCTTAATTTGCATATATGTAAAGTGCCAAGTATTTCTTATAACAAGTGATGTTTCTAATAGTTGGAACACTTCAAACCTTGTATGTAAATTTCCTTCATACTAGAACTTATTATCATTGAATTTTTGCTGTCGTAATTTAATTCAAAAGATTGTCAAACCACCTTAATCATTGTCATATTTACTTATGACATTCATTTCAGATAATCACATACATATTATCCTCAACCAGCTTAAGTGTCACACTTGTTTGCACATCCAAATCAATCGTGCTGCTTTCACATACGTACATTCAATTAGCACTGATCTACCAAGACAATCTCATTGATTTCAAACTTTTAGCCAACACATGGCTCTACTCAAAGTATAAAATAAGACATATTACACGTCTCATAATTGCAAACATATAGCAAAAACACTACCCAAAGGTCAAAAGGGCAGCAGCAGATCAAATTGCTAGTTTTCAATAATATGCACAGCAATATGGCTCAACTAACAAAACATTTTACCCATCATATATTATTCACATTGGAAAATATGAAACCATATCTGAAAAATGCAGCCGTTCTCAACAAAAAGTTCAAACCGATATAAGCAGTAGGTACCAGCAACAAACACACAAGAATTTGCACAGTTAAAACCCCTGTTAGAATTTTACATTACATAGCTACAAAGATTAGAAACGTAGTATGACTATATGTAATCTGGGTCTTGGAAGTTAGAATTATGGAAATGTTCGAGATCAGGATGAACACCACCACCACCACCATGCGGAGGTCTCCTGCAAAAAATATAAAATAAATGAAATAGCAAAATTCTTAAATAGGATTATAAATAATTTAATTAGCTTTGCTATGAGAATCATAATATAATTTTGCCTAGTCAAATGAGCCGCAAGATTATTTGTAAAAGGTTTTGAACAAGTTTAAGGCATAAACAAAGCAATATGATAAGTTTTGACATGATTATTATAGTAATAATATAGTAATTTATGTGATGCCATGATTATAGAAATTATTAGATTATGCATGCTCATGATAGAAAGTAAATATGATGATAGTTATGTGGATTGTTTAACTTATTCAGAATATACTTGCGAAGAACCTCACACCTATAAGTTATAAGATGTCAGTATTCATGTATTTGGTACAGTATTCGCAGTAATGGTTAATGATACAGTAACATTATTATCAAAAATCTTCAAAGTTCACGATTTGACCCGTATGAAATCGAACCTCCCCTTACGATTTAGATTCTTGAATTTCGATTCAAAACCAAATTAAAGCCTACTAGTATAAAACGCATGTACGTGCAAAAACTTTGGTGGTCAAAACACTTTTATTTCAAAAAGTTTGGTTGGTGGTATTGGTTGCAAGTTTATAGTGGAATTTCGTTGATTGGTGGTCGTGAAGGGGTTGGGGGTGGAGCTTGTAAACCGTTGGTAAGATTCCGTTGATGGATGTAGGGTATTTTCGGAATTTCAAAAAGACACGGTTGAAATGCTATTCATTGAATTCTTATTATTAATAGTAGAGAGTAGAGATAGTAGAGATGTTGTCAAGGGCACTGCCCTAGAGCCGTGGAGCGTCATTTAGGCGTTATTTTCCAATTTTGGCTCTCCGCTTTGGTGCTTTATGACGCCCCTTGTCTAAGGCACCATCTGAGCGTTAAGTATTTCTTGGGCTGCTGAGAAAATAAGCGTTTTGGTACAACTTTTCTTCTTCTTCTTATTTTGACTAACTTAAATATCATTACACTATAAAAACTCAATTGCTTTGTTTCTTTATTGAAGCTTAACATCATCTAATATAATTTAAAATTTTATTTACACTTTATATGTTTCATTTCAAAAAATATAAGAAATCATTCAATAAATATTCTTTTTTATAATTCAAAATAAACGTAAGTTTTCATATTTTCCAAACTTACTTGATTGATTCTTTGGCTAAAAAAATAAAAGTACAATAATAATTAACTTTCCACTTCCTCGAAATTCGATTTTAACAATTATTCATTTTATTCCTCATTCCTTTTTTCTTTTGTTTTAATATTTTTGGAGTATAACTTAAAATGATATGCTACAAACAAAAAACCTAAATTGTCCGCTATTATTGTGCTTTTTTATGAAGTCATCATTATTAGTTACACAAATATTTAGTTATAGTTACGGTATAAATTTCATTTTTAATAAATTTTATTTTGTATAAATTTTATTACTGCTATAATCTCTAATAGTATTTTTTTAATAAATTTATTGACGATAAATAGTGTGTGTGTATCATTCATATTCAAATAATAAATAGTGACTATCTAATCAATACAAATTGAGTTTCTTAATTTATGTAGTTATTGTTTTTATAGTTACTTAATGCAAATTTTACTTGTACTAAATTATGTCGGGAGCGCTTATTTTCATCTAGACTCTGCTTGGACTCCGTCGGGACTCTAAAGACATTCTGTGTCTAGCGCCGCGCTCTGCCTTGAACATCACATACTAAAACCACGATTGACAAAAATCATTCAAGCCATGTAGAAATATAAAATAGGAAGATCTTTATTGAATCAGCAATTCAAATTTTGTTGCTTTCTATAAAGAAAAAGAAGACGAAACAAGGGAGAAAAATTAAACTTAACCTATTTGGAATATACTAATCAAAGAACCTCGCACTTACAAGATGCGAGTTTCATGTATTTGGTACAGTATTCGCAATAATGATCAAGCAACATTGTCGTCAAAAATTTTAAGAACTTATGATTAGAATCCCATTTTAAATCGAATATCTTCGGTACAATTCAATTTTCAAATTCTGATTGAAGTAACTAAAACCACAATTGAGGAAAATCATTTAGTCCATGTTGAAATATAAAATATGGAGATGTTTAATTGAATCAATGATTCAAATTTGTTGCTTTCTACAAAAAAAAAAAGAAATTGTAGATGAAACAAGGAAGAAAAATAAATTTCAGGTTTAATGTAGAAACTCAAGTATCAAAATTAATTTTAAATATACTAATTATTATCGAGAGCTCTGCTTTAATAAAGTATCACTTTTATTCTATATATTAGTACGGAAAGAATAATCGATGCTTTTGCATATTAAAATGTCATTTAATAATCTTTATAGATCAAAAACTTAGCACACATGTATGTATACATAATAAATATAAATCCTTTGGACCTATGAATTACAATTTATATCCAGTTTCAATTCAAATTTTGAACTTTACGATTTAAATCTAGTTTTGAAACATTGTGCAACAATCAGAAATGTCAACAATATGACTGATCATGGTAATTATTATCTGGGTAACAAAAAGACAACAGGCAGATATACATATACTGATCATTCCCAACAATTACATCTAACTTCAATGTAAGACAGTAAAATCATCAATATGAGAAAATGTTGAGAGAATGTTTAAGTCCACATGGTCATCTTGCATGATCGAAATTGTCTTTAAAGAGTTGCAGCCACGAAAATATTACAAAATTGCTGCTAATTCCACACACAAAAATGTGTTTGCTTCCACGAATTTAGTAACAATGGTTTTTTATCATGTTTTTAAGATTTCAATGAACGATATATAAATGGTCATATCGTAGATAATGATTTAGCAAAGTAGAGCATGCAACTAGACTAAAGCATGGGATAAAACAAAAAAAAGACACTACGTTTTTTGATGCACGTGATAGCATATAAAATAGCAGTACATACAGATGTCCTTAATGTTAGAAAAATAAAAAGTTAATGAAGAAGTTCTTTAGTTATAACATAAGTTATATAAGAGAAACCCGCCGTTCGTAGCTCGGTTGGTTTGGGAGCTGGGAGATGGGAACCTAAGGACTGCGTCCGGGCAGGTTCGAATTCCAGCGCCAAACCATCAGTGGGAGTTTCAACGTTATGCATCCGTGTGCGACGATTAAATAAAAGCGGGGTAGACACACGGCGTGGTTTACTTAAATGAGTATCAATGAATACCATGATCTTAAGGTTTCCCATGTGCTCAAAAAAAAAAGTTATATAAGAGAGATAACTAACTCCATAAATAGACATGCTTTTAAATTTATTAAAAATATATGCCTCTGTTTGGAAGACGTGCACATTTATTTCATAAATGCGCATGCGTCGCTCCAAAAAAAGGCTAATATTTATTGAAAAGTTTTTTTCAAGGTTTGAGAACTCGGTTTCAGTTTCAATTTCGGTCATTTGAAATTTTCGTAGTTTCGACCAATTTCAAAAATTATGGAAGTTTCGGGTTTTGTTTCGGCTTCGGTCTCTGTTTCAAATTTCGGTATCATTTAATGAAAAGACAACGATAAATTAGCCCATTTATCAAAATAAGCTTCCCGTAGCCGACTAAACCAGGGCCGAAAATAATAATTTCTAACAGCCTCAAAATAATAATTATTTCCAATAGCTCATTTTGGTACCTTTTATCTACATTACTTAAACAAAATCAGCACATTTATCAAAATAAATAATTTCCAACAGCCTGAAAACCTTAATTTTATTCAGACCCGGTCCAAGTCTTCAAACTCTTCTTTATTTCGACGATCTCAACCGCCAATTAAACCAGGGCTGAAAATAATAAACAAATCTTCACTATTGTTGTGCCGTTGGCCTCGATTTGAGGAATAAGGCATGATAGAAGGTTGAATTTGGAAGAAATAAGCATGAGGCAGGTTTTTTTCTCTCGATTCTCCTCTGCTAATTAGGTGTCGCCTTCGGTCGGAACCGATCTGATATGGTCAGAATCTCGAGGTTCCGGCCGAGACCTTATACCATGGTTTTTTCAGCAGGCTTAAATCACCGAAAATCCCTTCATGTAGAGCTTACTTATATTATTCAAGTCAGACAGTAAAGCTTTTCATATAAGGTTATTACGGTAATGATAAATTTTCTATTGCAGATTATCATTTTTAAACTAAAATGGTATAAAAGTACAATCGGTATGGTAACGGTAAATTTATGATTTTCAACGGTAAAACATTGGTAATACTTTTCCAAAATAATTTACCAAGATCAGCAATACTCATCCATCATGGATACATGCATTTAGAAGCAAACAAATGTCATTTGGTATAAAAATTCAGTTCAAATGATGTTAACTGCATTTCTTTTTTGTCATTGATGTGTTTTATCCAATGTTGCATTATACACGGAACGATTCGGTATGTGAAAGGAAAACGTCACATACAACGGAACGCAATACATTCGAGGTAGGCTTAACCGGAACGTTGGCTCTCTTTACACACAAATTTTTATAATATTTGTCATCCACTACAAATGGATGAACACATAGTAAAACCATTCTTGTATAAATATGCATTACTTTTAACGTTCATTTTCAATTAGCTATAAATTATCGTATATCAATTAAAGCTAAAACAAAATTGCAAAATGTTCAAATATTGTATAAGCGGTAACATCATGTCTTAGCTTTTTTCTTTTTCTTTTTCACTCTCTTTTTTAAAATTTAAATAGTTGAAAATTATAATAAAGTTACACTAAATTTTTTCATTTGTCAATTGTTGATGATGATTCTCCATGTCGCATGCACCTTGAAGTTGGAATAGCTTCCATACATCGATACAACAATATCTTCTTCAATCATATTATCATTATCATCAGTGTTTATTCTTTTTCCAAATACCATGTTTTAATGTACTGCTTATTTTTGAGAGAACATGTAGTGAAATAGAACATTTGAAAGATAGTTATGTTAAGAAAAAAAGTATGTATGAGTACAATGGAGAGTTCGTAAATGTATGTAGGTCATTTTACATTAATTGATGTTTTATTTTTTCAACCAGAAATCATTATTACTTCATACATATTATTATCATAATATACTTAAAATAGTCAAAATAAACATTCGAAATTTCGAAATCAACATTTTGAAACATCAAATTATACGTTTCAGAACACTAAATTCAATGTTTCGAAACATCAAAATTAGTGTACCAATTCGTGTACACATAGTGTTTTGAAACGTTAGTGTATTGCGTTTCCGAACGCATGTACTAAAACGGAATACGACAACTAAAGTGTGAATTGTAGTACCATAGGTTTTACCAAGTAACACTATGAAATGTATGACGATGCACTATTCTATATAAAAAATATCAAGCTCTTAATTTTACAGACAAATGATTATATACCATTATCAATCGGTTATCGGTTTATCGATAGATCGACCATCAATACGTCGATAGATCGACCATCAATACGTCGATAGATCGATAACAGTAAGCAGTTTAAACAAGGTTTTAAGTTTCAACCGAAACATCGAGATTTCAGTCAATTCTGTTTCGGTTTCAGTATGAACCGAAACCAAATCAACCCAAACCGAAACCCCGATTCATAAAAAAGACTAAAACTTCAAATTGTATAAAAGAAACTAAAAAAAATTAGTTTCAAATATATGAATACTTGAAATCTGAATTTTGGCTTGTGAAACATACTAAATTGTAGAATATAATAAAACCCTATTTTCGTAGGCTAGGGATGTAGGAAGGCCGGCCCCAACCCCACCCCCTTTTTGGCCGGGGCCTCAACATGGTACTCTTCGATCCCGTGGATTTTATGCCTTTCAACAGGGGTTATTGCATGCCTCCATGAATAACAGACTGCTAAAGTGTAGCTGCCAGGACTCGAACTCTCTCCCTCTGCTGAGGAGCTGAGAACCTCTGCCAACTCCACTAAATTGCAAAATATGGAAATGGTATAACTATAAAATGTTAAATAGAATAAACATTTTTAGTATTATAACATTTATAATTAAGCAAAATTGTTAGTTTATATCTTATTTCTAAATTAAAGATAAATTACATATTTTATTTCAATAAATTAAACAAATACATGTGTAATTATATGAACAATAAATAATGAAATCCGAAACCGAAATGCTCGAAATTAAAGAATTAGATCGAAACACTTAAAATCATAAAAGTCTGAAATCGAGTCTCGAATCTTGATTTCAACCAACAAGTAAAAATGATAAGGCGGCGATATTTGCAAATGGCAGCTGTAATCATTACCATAACGACTATAGACTATGCATAGTATAAATTACTGTGTAAACAGGTATACCAATGTTAATGACCATTAAGTGTGGTAAGACACCTAGTATGAGTTGCTAGAGGTCTTATGTCCAAGCCCGTAGGCATACATATTTACCAAATTTGGGGAAAATAAGTAAAGCAATTAATCAAGTACCATTTTGATTATTCTGCAACGGTTTGCAAATGTAATTCCAGTATCAAAAGGTAAAATAATACACCAAACCAAACCTGACAAAATGTTGAGGGCCAAATCCAGGAACATTAGGTGGGCCAATCGGATCATAGCGAGCACCTGGAGGAACCCTGAATAACATATCTACAATTAACATTCTAATAAATCTTTTTCATTTTTAAGAAATATAGTTATATGTTATGCAACTTACAGATCACCGCCAGGAAAATCAAGCCCTGGTCTACCGCCGGTAGGAAAGAATCTAGGATCATTAGGTCCTGTGACATTGATGCTTAAATGTCAAGTAAAACAACATACAAATATAGAATAGCAGAACAACTGTGCTAAGTATCATAACATATTACCTACAAGCATGCTTCCACCTACGCCTGGTCCCCTATAATAGAATTTAAGAAGAGAAAAAAGTTGGATGAATCAAATTTAACAAGAAGACCACACAAAATTTATATCAAAATTCTTGGTAATCGAAGAAAAATCTCGAGGCTATTACATTCCATTTGTGCACCCTAAGGAACACAATGAATATACAAGCTTCTTTTGTTTGATGGGTTAAGTGGAGTAATTTCGAGAGTTACATAAACTCATCGATGTACGGAGTATTCAAATATCAGACACTTGGTTCATATATATTATTTATTCATTTATTGTGAAAATTTGTTCGTATTTAATCATTTTAATTTTTGGAAGTACAAATAAAGTACAACAAACTACTATCCAACACATGGTTGAACTTGCATACCAAGCCATTCACAAATAAACACTAATACATTCACATTTTACATACAGTCGTCCAAAACGTACTTAGCACTTAATCGAATAGCTTGATTGTGGTGAATTTGGTTTGTTATCACTGTTTTTGTTTGAGAAGTTTATGTTGGATACAATATAGCTTATTGATATGAAGGTTCTATGCAAATGAGCATATTTTAGCATTCTACATCACAATTTATACCTGTATACTATATAGCACTTGAAAAAATAGTATTTTTGCTGATGCTACTTTTACACAGCAATTTAAGAACTAGTCCTTTTTATAATAATAAAAAAAACTATTTTACATTGCATTTCAGCCACTAGCTTTTTTGAAAACTTTATAAAATTATTATTGTTTTATAAAACATTTCGATGTTTAGCATTTTTAAAAAGCTATTTTGCATTATGAGCTGAAGACTTGGCGCAACGGTTAGACCACCCACATGATGGGTGGGCGCCCAGGTTCGAGTCCAGAAACAGCATTTTCGCAATGCAAGGAAAATGCTGCGTACATTATCGACCTCTCCAGAACCCGCTATCGTAGGGAAGCCTCGTGCACTGGGTTCCACCTTTATTTTGCATTATTAACATGTAAATGTTGTTTTTAGTTTTACACAGCATTTCAACAATTAATTTTTTTTTTAGAAAACTATTCTCCATGAATCATCTCTAGCATTCTACGAATCTACATCAAACCTCCTTCATGAAATCAGTTGATTATAGTGGCGATGAGGCGTCGGTTGTGACGCAGCAACAAGAGGATGTTGTTGACGTTGATTATGGCCGTACCGGCCATGGTAAAGATGTTGATTGTGGTGGCTGCCAGGAGGCATCAGTTGTTTATGTTGGACACATACTCCTTTAGACAATGGCTGTGATGAGGCTTGACATGACAAAAATCTGAAGCAGGGGCGTTGATTCAGGAGGAAAAACGATCTGGAGAAGGAATTGTCCTTCAAAAATAATTAATTATGAAATTGATGTAATACAAATTATTATTTTCAAAAGTTGTTCTTCAATGCTAAAAAAACCCATATTGACAACTATCACTTTGTATTCTCACTCAATGTTTTCAAAACGGGATTTAAATCGTAAATCGTAAAGTTCAAACTTTAAATCGAAACGAGATTCAAATCGTAAATCGTAGATTCAAAATGTTCGTATTTGAAGGTTTGCACATAATTTGAAATTGATTTTGATGTTTGAACTTTTACAATTAAACATAAAACTCAATTTCCTCTTTTATTATATTTTTATTTTATTTTGAAAACATTGTATTTTGAATTTTGAATCCAAATAACATATTAAGTATGTTAGTATATAAATAGAATGTTTTTTATTTGCGGTTTTGACTAAGTTTGGATCGGAACGTAAATCGAATCGTTAAGGGAGAGATCCGATCCGAATCGAGATTTAAATCGTAGGATTTTAAGATTTTTGACAACAATGTTCTCACTAAGTTCAAGTGGGAATACTAATGATAAATTTGTCGATTTTGTGCTATAATACAGCTATAGCACATGAACATATTGTTCCATTGACATACATACATACATACAAACATATGATGTATGTATATATGTATATGCATATATGTATACACACACACGCAAGTTTTAAATGTGAAAGCGTACACGAAACATATTTCGGGTAAACATTGACGTGTAAGTTATCATTGCTTTGTTATTATTAATTTGTGATTAATAAATAAAACTTAGCAAATAATCATATAAAATTATAAATAAATAACAACATAAACACTTAACTTTAAAGGGTTCGGTCCTAATCAATCGTTATTATTCATTCATAAAAGTATAAATACTTCAAACTATAAATAAAATTTAAGCACTTGAGAATATATGTGTATGTTTGTGTGTGTATGATTTAATCTTTATTAGTATGTTTGGAAAATTCATATTCATAGTTCAACAGCGCAATGGTATGTATTTATTTATCTCTATTTGCCTTCAATTTTTTTCTATATTTGTGAAAATGATATTTGATAGATTCTAGTGGAATCAATCTCTATTACAAGCAGTAGAAAATCATGTAAATTATTATTTTCCTTCTATCAATTTAAATCGACCCGCAAATTTATTCGAAGGTTCAGCTATGACAATTCAGAAAAAAAATTAAATAACAATTGAGAAAATCATCACGTAGCCTTAGATCATTGTTTTAAAAAACAATCTTACTTAATCGTGCCGATATTGAAATTGAAAAGTAAAAAACACCCACTTTCATTTTTTTTCTTAAATTTTGTTTCTTTTTTGCTTCATATTAAATAACTGAAGTTTAATAACTTCTTTGGTGTCGATATTCCAATTGAAGGTTAAAAAGACGTTGGGTCGTTTGCTTCAGCAGTTTGAAACGTGCAAGGCGTACGCTTCGTATGTCTCAAGTTGCTAAGGCGTTAGTCTCGAAGCATTTTATCTCCCCTTGAGGCGCTCCTTGAGTCGAGTATCAAGACAAGCTTTTTAAAACAATAATGATATATATGGGGTTTCGCTTCACCTCTCTTCTGCCAAATCTCATCTATACCTCTGAATTTTTTAGCTATATAAAGTTTGTAGTTATGTTCTTACATGATATTTTCAATAATCCTAACATATTCAAATTATTATTTCAAATCGACGGCTAATGTAAATGTTTTAGTGGTTAATATTGACTTAATATTTTGAATACTCTAAAGATTTGAAAATAATCTCCTTTTTTGAGACATGATGTTCATAGTTAAATCGAATATTTTCAAATTTTCATTTGATTTCAAATAGTGTAGCTTCAAAAACTGTATGGGTGTAGATGGAGTATAGCGGATCATAACCATGTGTATGTGTCCCCTTCTTATATAGCCCACTCGTGGACCACTTTCATTTTTTTGTACCAAAGGATTTTGAGACGAAACACAATATCATAGAAATAATTTATATGATATGAGGATCATCCACGCACAAAATTTGAACCTTTTAGATACTTCTAACTTTTTCAAATTTCAATTCCAAGCTGTTAATATATATATATAATTGAGTCATAAAAAGAAACATAAAACGTGACAGGTATATTTCAACCATTGGATATCATTGTGTTTGCACAATGGGTCGAATTTAGGGAAAGATCTAATGGTTCAGATACATTGCGTCACCAATTTATGTTCCAGTAGAATTTCCCGTGTACACACACATATATTTGATGGATCATTAATTGATTTATGATTTTGAATGAATTAGAAGTTTTGGAATAATCCAAATTTTTGTATAGTTGATCTCGAATTAGTCGATTGTATCTGCTCAATTTTGTTTCGCTTCGAATTTTTTGACCCAAGAAGATAAAAGAAGGTTAAATGGTGGCTACATAAGGAGGTAGTTGTGCACCCTTCCGCCTTCTCTATCGGTAAATATTTATATATTAATGTGCGTGTATGTTAATATATATGTATATGTGCGTGTGCATGAATGTGAGTTTCATGTGTCGAATAAGATGGCTTGGCTTGGAGAAGTTTGAACTAAATCCCACACTTAATAGTGTGAATTTTACAGAAAATCAATTCTTATTGATCTTGTTCCAATCCTAATAGTTTTCTAAGCCATATGGCACATAATTTATGGATAAGAAAAATGTATCTTAAAACTAACTATCAAAATAAGTTGTTAAAAAGTAACTATTACACAAAGAGACCATGACATGATGAAATGATCAGGTTCCAAAAATATAATAATACATATGAACTTATCCTATACTCTGTGAAAACAATATACTTGTTTACTAATCCTAAAAAATGGAAGAAAAATATACTAGAACAAATATACTAAGAAAATCATATTCGATGTCACCCCAAGTAAAATTAAAGTGGTCAAAACCCATAGGATCGGTTGCGAACTTTTAAGGAATATTCTAAGAGCATTTTAATGTATTTAGAATGAACTTTTTAACTAAATATGTAGTGAATAAATTCTATATGATGTATTTTGTTAAGAAATTCTAATGAAACATGCGCTGTAGTGAATCTTTTCTTTTTAAGACATTATGGCAGCTAAAATCTACTACTTTGAGTTGAATATTTTGATATGTTATTTCGATTCTTTTTCCAAATTCTCATTTTTATTGTTAGGTTTATATAACCCGACCCAACCCTACTAAACCCGACTCAATACATACTTCGACTAAAGCCATACCCAACCTCATATGGTTTGGGTACGGATTGAATTATCTTTAACCCATACCTATACGGGTCGGGTGAAATATTTGGTCCAACCCGACAACACCCAACCTTTGTGCAGCCCTAAGCTCGGTCCTTACCATGTTGTTCATCTTCCTAGCTTGAAAAATTACAAAATAGGAAGAAAAAACCATTTTTCAGTAGCAAAAAAGGAGATCATCAAATATAAAAAGGGGTGTTGATTTACAACAGTAAAAGACTCGGATCGTTGAAAATATAAAGCATAAGGATGGAATCCAAATTTTCGCATTTTTATATATATTACACTTTAACTCATTTTTATACGAACATAAAATACTCCATATAGAAGGGACACAAACCTATTAGGTAGAACACCGGCACAAGGTCCTGGATAAAGGTCACTGCTTCCAGTTGAAGGAATAGGCGGGGATTGAAGACTGCAAAGATAATGTAGACCAACTGGTTAGTCTGATAATAAATTACTTTATTGAACAGTCATAGTAAATCAACAGATGCAGAAAAATAAAATTAAAAAGTACGCACATATCGAGTGCAATCGCTAGCCTCTATGCGCACAAAGCAAGGTATATGTTAATGATAGTAATATGGTACACATATTGTGCACAACAATTAAGCTTTATGATTGATAGCCCAACTGCAACTCAAACATGAACTTATGATCTTCCTACAGTTCCATTTCAATTTGCATGAAGGGGAGTGGTTACTATGACACAAATAAACCACAATGGGTGACACAATACATCTCGACCGTTATCACCTATTGTGTTTTTATTTGTATCCTAATAGCCGTTCGGTTCAAGTTATGCTTATTTACTTGCCTTGGAAGTTTTTTTTTCAAGTAAACTATCGTTTGAAATAACAAGTCAACCTTCGAATTTTAATCATACAAATTGAAGATAAATAAAAAAAATCTGCAAAAAGAGTTGGGGTCATACCATACATACTAATATGGATAAAAAAAATGTGTGCAAAAAGAGTTGGGGTCATACCATACATAGCAATGCACAGGAAATAGTGCATTGTCTATATTCCAATGCTCAAATATGCTGGAGGAAAATATAATAATTTTAGACATTAGTATAAATGCATGCATACTAACTACCCAGGGTGTGTTTGCCGTGAATGCAAATCGAGTTGGAAAATGGTATGCAGAGCTGAGCAGAAGTTGATCTTTTTAACGATTATTTTAATTCAAGTGTACTATAATATTTTATGTTATTAATTTGTGTGTAAAAAATTGCAATAATATTTTAAAAAAATAAAATTTATTAATTAGTTAATATTATATTGCATCGAGTTCAAAACATCATTGCAAATTGCGCAAAAATAAAGATTGGAAATGAGAACAAACTACAAATGGAAAAGAAACAAGATGCAATCTTCATTGTTTCGGGTGGGATCTTCGAAATTGCCGAACAATAAATTCTGTTCATTCTTGTATCCCCTTGTGGTTGCAATATTCAAAAATAAATAGCCTGTACAGTTGATCTACAACTTCATAGCGCTTGAAATTTCCTCCAATCTGCGTCACCAGATTAACGACATCTTTATAGCGCCCTGTCTGAGTAATAATTATGAATGAACTTCTTGTTATGATGCGCTTTGCTCGTTCGAATACGCAATCCATCGTGAGTTAGCTGAAATAGACGAAATTTTTCTGAAAATAAAAATCAAGTAAAAATAAAAATATTAAAAAATTGGGAGGAGTGTGAAAAATGAGGCAAAAAAAAAACTCAAACTACTTAGATGATTTCGGATTCTTGTGGTTGATTTTGTATTTGGGTAAGATGGAAATTGAAATGCTCAGAATTACACAGAGGGTTAGAGAAAAGAACATTGTAATTTTATCATTGACATCCAAACTCCACAAATATGGTGTCCTATGTCGTGGACACAAACAAGTAGTTGTAAAAATCGTACCAATTATTTCACATGGTATTTGTGTTTCTTTGATTCAGATGGTATAGCCTTTACCTTGTAAGTAATAATATTTTGTTGACCTTATGTTTAATTTCAAAATAAAAACCTAATGGTTAATAATAATAAAATATTAGTGGGCAACCAAAATCAAATGTGGCCAAGGTAACAAATTTTTGAGCCGACCCGGCTGAAAACCTTGATGTTCCTTTACGAAACTTGAGATTAAATTAGATTAAATTTTTTGTAGAAATCGTTAAAATAACAAAAAAACATAAAATCACCTTAGAAAGTCAAAATATCAACGAAATAAAAACTCAAGCATGGAATCTTGAAGTTTTAGAACAGAACAGTGAAGGGATAAGCGTGAATAAATGAGAACAAGCAGCTTGTAGACGGAAAAAAAGATAACCAATGTTATTAACGTTGTTATCTGTTGTACAGTTAAAGCGCTTAGCGGTTCAATAACGGTGAAGGTGCAAAAAGTTATAGCGAGGATAAAGCGGGGATGTAGCGAAAAATGGCCGTGGTGCAAAAAGTTTCATTAGATATAATACCAAAATATTTGAAGTTAATTATTCTTATTTTCACATTATAGGAAAAAGAAATATTTTTTAATCTTATATAACAAAACCGAAGAATACCATGATTTATGCAAACTAGATTTGGTGACTACAATAGATTTCTAACTTTTATTAAACATTTATGCCTTAAACTTAGTCTTTACCCTAACTTTGTTGATTTGTTTTAAAAGAGAACTAGTCAAATCAACATTTCTATATTAATGTTGCTAAAAAAAAGGGTGCTAAAAAGCCTTAGTTTAGTGGGCATAGCGGAAATAGCGGGGTTTAAAGTGGATCTATCGTTTAATAGCGCTATATTAAAATAGTCTGGCGGTCGAAGAGCGCTATGAGCTATAGCGGGTATTTTATGGGGCTTTAACTACACATGTTGTCATCCATCATGGCCTCCAATGTGATGTCGACACCACGTTCGTAAATGACATCAAGCTCAAATGTTAAAATTTTCACCATTCAAGCAGCATGGTAATGACCTATACTGAATATCAAGCTCGCATCCAAGCAATCATTATTCAGACGCCAACATTCAACACTATGAAGTGCCAATATTTTGCTGCAAACACACCCTAAAGGTGTCGCACACATCTGCATAACTGATTCAATCAATTAACTTCTGGCCAATTTTATATTACGACTTAAAAAGTTTACGTATCTTCCACAAGAACCACATCTTACGAGTTTTCAACCAAGAGCCCAAATATAATCACTTTGATGAATTAAACAAAATCACCAAATTTAATTTTAAATCATTTGATACCAAAAATGTTTACTGAATATGTCATAACCAGAACTAGGAATTTTATTCTAGAGCTTACACTGGTGGTGGTTGTTGTCGCTCATCAGGAAACACATTAGTATTATCATCTCTAAGATTTTCTCCGGATCCCTTTGAACAGCTAAAAGTAGGAAGTTAAAGTTAGCATCCCACGTAAATGTTACAGCACTTATAAACCCTTCCTAGGATATACAGAAACAAGATTTATATTATGACTTAAAACGTTTATGCATCTTCCACAAGAACCACATATTACGTATTTATACCTGCTTGCAGAAGAGCAGTTCCCATTCTTGGTGTCCAACTTGTTGAAAATACCAGTGTTCAATATTTGGACTAATCCTCGCAAGTTCTTATACATCTCTCCGTAGTTATTTTGTTTATCTTCCTCCACCACATGATCCTTGACGCTAGACGAAAAGAGCGAAATAAATTAGAAGTTAGCGATGAATATAAAAACACAAGTTGTATGGGAGAGGAAAAAACATATCCAAACAACTTGCAATTTCTTTGGATTGCATTTATGCTCATCCTAAATTGTTAATTAACAGTGCACAGTATCGATGATGGGTCAAATATCAAACTTCAAATGATATTATTATTTTTCACAAATATTATTTTATATTTACTGAATTTTTTACAATTTGCTAACAAAAAATACTGATATTACACCAATATTTTCAAGATATCTTATATCGATCCTTGACAATATTATATATGTACCGATATTAACATCTTAGTACTCAACTTAACCCATTCCATTCCCCCCAAAAAAAGCAATCAAGGTTTCCTAAATTTTAGACCCCATAGATTTAGAGCCTCTTTTACATAAGTGAACAATTTGAATGGTAGAAATACGTAGGAAGCTTAATGCAGGGACTATGGGCTATAAACCATAGAAAATAAAAGCTTTGTGTAAGAAACAATCCTTACTTGATTTGAATATGGAGGGGCTCTTTTGAATCATCTTTAAGATTCATAACATCTACCACAAGTGCAAGTCCAATAGCGATACACTTAACCAAGATTGATTTTTTTCCACCATTATCAGATTTCACATACACAAATGCATACCCGTCTTCAGAGCTATTCCAGCCATCAATTCCAATCTCTTCTCCATCTAAAAATTAATATAAGAATAAAGGTTATATTAAAAAAGTCACCTTCATAAATGATGGATAAGCAAATTCATAGCAGAATATGTACGGTTAAACTAAATATTTAACTATAAGTTGCTCATAAATCAAATATCAGACCATGCAACCATCAGAATCCACCAAATATAATACAATTGACATAAGGTTAAACAACTAAGACAATTAATCAAAATCTAGTAGCAGAAAATGTATGACTTCAGGTTGACAGTACTATCAACTAACTTAATGACATATATACCCAGTTTTGGTCCTGAACTTTAAGGGCTACAAGTGAAACAGTACATGACCTAATTTCAAAATTCTACTCTGTATTGGGTTTTGAGAATGTACTGTATCATTTATGACTGTCAGTAGACATGTCAATGTATGTCCAAAACTTTGAGAAACCTTTCGCACGCTTATCAAAAGTGAAAAATAACTGAAATTTGAAATACATACTAATACAAATGAATATATGATGATATCCACATTCGAAAAACATTCATCCTATTTGTCTCATGATGATAGTATATATTTTGTGTATTTAGTAAGATGATTGATTAAAAATCATTATCCTATCATACCTTAAATGCAATTTTGCTGCTATACACCATTTTTACTATAAGAATTTCCACTTATATCTTCCATTTGTGGTTAAAAACCGATATGATGGTAATTGAAACAATTTTGCATAGAGACAATTTTCCTTTTTAGATCTATCAATTTATTAACGAATACTTGAAATTCATTTTCTATTGATATGACAAGTGATATACAAAGTTTTTTTTGTTTGCAAATCTATGTTCGCGTATATCCATCGACAAGCCTAAAGGTGAGCTGGTTAAATATTACAGACTGGGAGACTGGCTAAATTGCAGGCATGAAGGATCTGCTTGCCCTGCTTATAACACGGACGACCCTCCATATCATATTAAAATTTTCAGAAGTCTTGGTAAAAGAGTGAAATATATAGCCCATTTAGTAACAATTTTTATAACTACTTAAATATAGTTTTGAGTTGTTATTTTAAGCAAAAATGCTTGAACTCCCTCTTTTCTTTTTCTCAAAATCTGAGGAAAGAGACATGAAATTTGGATGTCCCCACCACAAATTCATACAAAATTACCAAATTGGCCCCTGATATGCACATTTTGTACTGTTTTGCACATTTTACCTGGTTTTCCAGCCAGGCAAAGTAGCTTCGTCCTATTTTAAGTGTTCTAAAATGAATATAAATATTAGAAGATTTGAACAGATAAGATAAAATTTAGGTAAAATATAGTTGTAAAAGATGAAATCAGACATATGCAAGTATTTGTCGCTTCTAAGTAACTTATATATCCTCCACCTAAGTTGTTTTGAAACATTCAAATGCAAATAAATAATAACTTATAACTTGGTTTGACTACTTATAAGCAGTAATCAAGCATGCTCATAATAACTCTAAAGAAAATATTAAGCTTCCCGCTATTCCAGGGTTCCATACAGATTTGGCATGCATATTGAATTCGCCCAAATCAAAAATTATTACTACCATGCTAAAATGTATACTTTGGCCTCATAAATGCTATAAAAGAAAAGGTACAAACCTAAGCTGAGTTGGCCACAAAAATGCCATCAATCACATTACTAACCAAAAAATTTACACGAAATTACAAATTTTCAAATTAAAAATACCAGTCGGGGGATTTTCCTGGAATGCTTTGTCTCCGGTAGCGATCAGAGAATAACCAGCCGATAGAAAGGCGGCATGAATTATGAAAGCGATTTTGTCGTTAGAGTTTCTAAAACTAGGGCGAGATGCCCTTACTACTGCCATTATGGAAGCTTCAGTTGCCATGATGATTAATCTCGGGGCTGGATCGGGTTTCTGGAAAATTCTTACTTATCTAGGGTTATTGACTTCAGCTGATCACTTACTAATTACAGTGGTGCGGTGAGTTTTGTTTTATGATTAGTTTATTATTATTTTGAAAGGACTGGCTAATTGATGATTAGCTAAGAACGACAATTGGCCGTTGGATGATCAACAAAACAAATGTATTATTTCAACGTAAATCTTTATTAATAGTTGTAATATTTTTGGTGTCCCACTTTTTTGGCATCAACATAAGCTATCAAAAATGTCTCTCTATAAATAAATATTAATATCATTTAAAAATAGAATCTATCAGATAAGTTTCCTTTAGCAATTCAAAACGCCCCTTTATGAATATCAAATATATATTTTTTCAAAGTTGTTTTTTATTATAACAGAATAAAAATTCAAACTAATAAAAATTAAATTTATTCTTTATTAATTAATAATATAAATAAAAGTTTAAACTAATAAAAATTAGATGTTGCAATTTAGAAAGTAAAATTAAAACTAATTTCATATCATTTCAACGCAAAAATACGGTTAAATATTTGTGCAAATCATATATTTTTGAACGAGTTAAACATATACAATTTGTAAAAAAAACATGCGCGAAAGGCATGCCATCATCACGCGAGAAGCGCAGGTCTTACACTGGTACTAAATAATTAGCATGAACCCGTGTTACGCATTCAGTCTTCACATAGTTTTTTAACTCGAAACTTTTGGAGTATTTTTAGTTACATGAAGGTGAATATACGCTTTTGGATTGTAATTTTTTCAGATTGGCATTTTCCATACACTACAACAAACCTTCAATGATAAATATACGTCAATAGTTTTAGCCTACACAGAAAATAACTAATATTTTTGAAGGCAATAACGTTATATAACAAAAATAACATCAACTATAGGTTATTCCTAATGTGTGCATGACCTTACAAAAAATGTTAGTTTCCTAAATGGAATTTTTGTCATTTGCATGATAATATCATTTGACATTATTCTGATTCAAATTGGAAATGAATTAGAGATTTAAAAATAATAATTAAGTGGAATTAATTGTATTTAATTCTAAATAAAATTTTAAATGATGAATACGTTTAGCATAATGTAAAATGTGAAATATGTGATATTAAATTCAGCTCAATTTGTAACTAATTATTGATATGTATAAAAAATCAATATTAATTAAAATAAAATTGGGTACCATATAATTATGAATATGTTTAATTTTATCTACAACGGGGGTAAATTATTCATAATTTACCCCCGTTGTAGATAATAGGTAATGCAAGTTGCTTGTAGTTTTCGAAGAAAAAAAATTCTATAAAATTCGATAATGGTGAAAACGGTAGTTATTTAGAAAAATTATACTTAAATAACAGTTATTACTATTTTCCAATTTTTTTTTAAAAGCGCTTATCTTACATTTTCTATTAGGAAAGTCCAAACTAGTTTGCACTTTCTCATTTATAAAAATAAGGACCTAATTTATATATTTTTTGCTGGAGATTTTTCTTAGTGAAAATTAGTCACACATCCTTAAAACGGAACTTAATTTCAAAACGGATCCCTGTGATAAAAGATATATTTTCTACGTCCCTGTTTCTGTTTTCCGCCAATTTATTCCCCAAATTACCCCTGCGCTTCACTGTAGAGCTCTAATTCTTCTTCTTATTTTTCGATTTAAATGGAAAACTGCAATTAAATTGAAGACGAATCAAGTTTTTTTATGAAATATGATATTCTTAATATTTGCGGTTACAAATAATCGCAACAAATTTCTGCAACTATACGCAATAGTTGCAGACAATTCTGCAACTATTTGCAATAGTTGTATTTCTGCAACTATACGCAATAGTTGCAGAAATGTCTGCAACTATACGCAATAGTTCTGCAACTATTTGCAATAGTTGTATTTCTGCAACTATATGCAATAGTTGCAGAAATGTCTGCAACTATAAGCAATAGTTGCAGAAATTTCTGCAACTATACGCAATAGTTGCAGACATTTCTGCAACTATTTGCAATAGTTGCATTTCTGCAACTATATGCAATAGTTGTAGAAATGTCTGCAACTATAAGCAATAGTTGCAGAAATTTCTGCAACTATACGCAATAGTTGCAGACATTTCTGCAACTATTTGCATATAGTTGCATTTCTGGAACTATACGCAATAGTTGCAGTTATTTCTGCAACTATACGCAATAGTTGCAGAAATTTCTGCAACTATAAGCAATAGTTGCAGACATTTCTGCAACTATACGCAATAGTTGCAGAAATTTCTGCAACTATACCATATAGCTGCAGAAATATCTACAATTATTTGCAAATTTTGTAAATTTGAAAAAAAAATTAAAAATGTTCAAAATTTGCTGAATTGTCTGCAATTATTTGAAATAATTGCACATTTACTACAAATATGAATTTTTGGTATCAACAATGGATCTCATTTCAAAGATCATAAAATTTGTGATTTTTTGGTGAAAACGGTATGTTGATCCGGTTTTTGTACATAAAGTTATGCGCGTTTGAAATGTTAAAAACATAAAGGGTATTTGTGTATTTTTGCTTGCGCGAATTTGAAAATATAGGGAGCAGAAATGTAACTTTTGTTTATGAAGGATGTTTTGTTTATTTTGAAACTTATTAGGGATGTGAGCCAAACTTACCCTTTTTCTTATAAGAACATCGGAAATAAGGACCTAAAGTGCATTATTATTTGTATCTTTCTAGCTTGACCTTAATTTGAGTTAGAGAAGTAATCACATATTCATTACATGATTAATGCTCTTTGGTGCTAAACAAATAAATTAATTACCATTAATTGTCACATTCAATCAATAAAAATTAGACTTAATGTTAAAAACGAGAAATATTATAATATCCATTTATAACACCTTCAGTAATAAAACCAAGAAATATAATTATTATTAAAACTAGTACGAACTCATGCTACACACACGCGATTTTCAAAAAATGATATAAAACATTACATGCTCAAAAATATGCTTATGTAATCACAAACCACACAAAGTATAACTAATTTTTTAAGAGTACAATATTTTTATACAACAAATACCAACATCAACTATCAATGTTCTTAACTTTATAAGAATTATATACTAAGCATGCATATTAATTTTTGAATGTTAGAGATGTAAGTTCAAAAGGATTTATCATACTTTTAACATATAAATTTGAATATGTACATAGTTCTATATGATAATAGTATTTCAGATCTTGCATATAGAAACTATTATAAAGTGAAATAGTCCAAGTGTATTTTAAAGGAATAACGGTCTAATAATAATATCAGCACACTTTTTATCTTCATTCATTATCGGTTGGCTTGGAAAAAATTATAGTATCTTTGAAACATCATGTTTCCAAATACATGTAAGATAAAATGATATGGGAAACATACGTTAAGTATAAACATTGTGTAGTTTGATTTTTTGAATAATCAAACTATTTTTTTTATCTACATCAAATATTCATGCAGATACAATAACTTAAATGGTAAATCAATTAGAATAATTCATAACGGTATAGTATATTACTATAATAAACAATATTTGTGAGTATATACGAAAAACACCGTGGATGACATTTCATTGAAGATGAGAGTAATATCGGTGTGGTTAATGAATTAAACTACTAAAAATTGATTATTATTTTTGGAACGAATTTACTGTAGTTGGTTATATTATAGAACATAACAAAGTAATTTATAAAATGTGTACCTATGTATAAAATGCAAAAAATATTTAAATGAATTTAGGAGTGATATTTAGTAAAATAATAGTTCTAGAGAATGCAAAGAGTTTCCAATGTCAGTTTGCTTTATTATGAACTAAATTTTGGAGGAACCATGATTTACTCCAAAGTAAATTACGTCATTTTTCAACAATAGCAAAGACATAACTTGCATATCAACTACGTTCATCAACTCAGCTTGATTTTTTCAAATTATTCTAAATTGAACTAAATAAAAGCATATGTCATGTCACTCCTTCAACAAATAAACTTTACCTCACACCTAACTCTGCATTTAAGCATAGTTTCATTTAAATTTGATGTCTTATTTTATAATTTACCTCTTTTACATTCTTTTAATCATGTAACTAACAATTATTCCTTTTTTTACTCTTTTTATAATATCACGACTTCTAGCATTCACGATGAGTTTTCTTTGTTGTTCCAATCGGACATTGACCTGATGCATTGATCCAAAACTGATACGAATTCTTTGTTAGAGATGATATCTGAATTCGAGAAGAAGCCATTGGAGAAGCTCGCGGAGGGCTGATGCCGAAACCGTAGAATCGACGAAGGTAAAGCCCTAGGCTGTGGTGAAGAAGATACCGAACCAAACATTGGTTCGGTGGAGGAGATGCCGGACCAAATCTTTGGTCCGGTGAAGTTCGTTCGATGTTGATGCTATGAAGACCGAACAAGTAATCTCGTTCGGTGGAGGAGTAGTTTCATTCGGTGCTTGGGCTTCGTGACGAAGTCGTTCGGTGATATGAAGGAAAGGATTTGGTTCGATGATGTTTTGTCCGGCATTAAGGAGGACCAAATGAAATATCTCGTCCGATGGTGGTGACTTCGTTCGGCTGTGAAGATGCAGTGTGTTTTGTCGAACCAAAAGTCTGGAGCGGTGAAGCTAATATGCCGGTCTAGATCTTGAGTGTTGTTTGCCGAACCAAATGCTATTGGACCTTGCTGAACCATGCTACTGGACCTTGCTGAACCATGCTACTGGACCTTGCTGAACCATGCTATTGGTAGGGGTGCACACAACCCATACTCAACCCGACCCAACCCACCAACCCGACCCAACCCACCAACCCGACCCAACCCATCTTAATTCGGGTCGGATGTGGGTTACAATTCGTAACCCATACTATATACGGGTCGGGTGAAATATTTTGTTCAACCTAACCCTATTTTAACCCAACCCAACCCTATATAAAAAACTAATTTAATATCAGCACATGTAAAATTAGAAGTCAAAATCTAGAATAAAATTTATGTATTCTCGAATAAATATACCAAAAAAGCGTATTTGATGTTAGTCCAAAATACATAGGATTGACTAAGAGATTTCAAAGAGCATTTTAATGTATTTTGAAATGAAATTCTTACTCTAATATGTAGTGAATTAATTTCGTATGATGTATTTTATAATGAAATCCTAATAAATATGTGTTGTAGTGAATCAGTTATTAAATTTATGCTAGCTAAAATTTGATATTTTAAGCTGAATATTTTAATATTATATTTTAATTTTCTCTTTATATTCTCATTTTTGTATTAAATTCATGTAACCCAACCCTACTAAACCCGGCCCAACCCATACTTCAACCCAACTCATATCTAACCTCATATAGGGTCGGATACAGGTTGAACTACCTTTAACTCATACATATACGGGTCGGGTGAAGTATTTGGGCAAACCCGACCCAACCCATACTTTGTGCAGCCCTAGCTATTGGACCTTGCCGAACTAGATGTGCCGAACCAAATCTCAGGACTACTATATAGCAGCTACCCTTCCTCATATCTTCAATCTATAAATAGTGGAGCTTCTGGACAACAATGGAAGCCATCCTAGAGAGTTGAAACTCTGTAGAACTTTGTTTGTATTGTTAATTCTTCTTACGTATAGCCTCCAAAAGTGAATCAATCTTGTAACTCTAATCTTTCAGTGATTAATAAAATCTTCTCTCCCCAAGTGGACGTACATTGCCTCGCGGTAGTGGAACCACTATAAATACTGGTGTTATTTATTTTTCTACATTGCATAGATCTGTGACCGTCCGTTCTGGTGTTTATCTCTGTTTGTTTCGTCTCACTACAATCACGATCCAGTTGTTTTCCGTTGCGTTAGGTTTTTTTATTCCCTTAGACTGGTCATCTGAAGGAATTTTCCCTAACAGTCTGGTATCAGAGCTACAAGGTTGATTGAGGAGTGTTAGACGCTATGGCAGGAGATGAGGCGACTCCAGTTGTTACAAGACCCTATACTAGAGGGATGTATATCGCGTCAGGATCATAGTTGGCAATTGAAATGTGGAATGGGGATAAAAACTTCGAGAAGTGGCAATGGAGAATAACGGCTGTTCTAATGAGGAATGAAGTCCATCCAGTAGTGTTTGCCCCTGAAGAGGTGACGACTGACATCTCAGTCGCGAAAAGGAAGGAGATGGAGAAATGGGTGTTTATTACTTTACAACTAGCTATGGGAGAGAATGTTATCTCAAAGATTAGCAGTGAGACCACTGCTAGGGGCATTTGGACCAAGTTGGAGAATCTCTACTTGAAGAAATCTCTAACTAACCGTCTTATATTGCTAAAGACATTTTTCACTATGCGGATGAGAGAGGGTACTTCAGTGAAGGAACACCTTAATTTCTTTGATGATCTCGTGATGAAGATGAAGACTGTTGACTTAAAGATGGATGAGGAGTAAATGACAATGATTCTTTTGTGTTCTCTTCCGGAGCGATACACAGGTTTCGCTAACAGCCTTATCTTCACTAGAGACACATTGACAGTGGAAGCCGTAAAGTCAGGCCTTCTATCTAAGGGCTTGAGAGATCAGATGAAGGAGATAAGTGAAGGAAGTAGAGGTGGAAGTAATAGTCATGGCCTGTTTGTTAAAAGAGGTAGAGAAGATAAGAAGAATTGGCACTCTAGAGGGCGTTCCAAGTCTAGGAAGCCCGGTAATGGCAGGAGAGGAAAGTCTAAGAACGGAAAGTACTTTATCTATAAGAAACCTGGTCATTGGAAAAAGGATTGTCCAGGTTTGAAGAAGAAGGAAGAAGATGGATCATCATCATTTGCAGTGGAGAAGTATGTATCTGACGATGTGTTGTCTACGGCAGTATCGAATGTCTCAGACCATTGGGTGCTGGACTCAGGGGCATCTTTCCATATGACGCCTAATAAGGATTACTTCAGTTCTTTCGTTGGACGAGAGGGAAGTTCTATTCTTATGGGTAATGATGCTAGCTATAGAGCAATGAGTGAAGATACCGTGAGGATCGGAATGTTTGACGGAGTAATACGCACTTTGACAAGTGTCCAGTATGTTCTAGGTCTTTGGAAGTCCTTAATTTCTTTAGGACAATTGGCATCTTTGGGATGCAAGGTAACTATCGAGAAGGATAGTCTGAAGGTTTCGAGAGGTGTACTAGTTTTTATGAAAGGAGATGTGTTCCAAAATCTGTATTTGCTGAAATGAACCACAGTTCTTGGAGAGTCGTGTGTTGGAGTAGATAGTTCTTGTGCATTAGATGCCACAAAGTTTTGGCATCTTAGGTTGGGTCATATTTCAGAGAAGGGCTTAGAGTTGCTTCGAAGACGGAAGATGATCAAAGGAGAAAGCTTCGACAAGATAGACTTTTGCCAGGAGTGTGTGTTAGGCAAGAAAACTAAAGTATCTTTTGGAGTTGGACTCCATAGATCAAGGCGAGTACTTGAGTACGTGCATACAGATGTTTGGGGACCAATTGCTACTCCTTCTCTTGGAGGAGCAAAGTATTTTATCTCTTTCATTGATGACTTTTCTCGGAAAGTATGGGTGTATGTGATGAAGGCCAAATCAGAAAGTTTTGAGAAGTTCAAAGACTAGAAAGCGCTTGTTGAGAACCAATCTAGTTCTAGGTTGAAGGTGCTGAGGTCTGATAATGGAGGTGAATTTGTCTCTAGGGAGTTCCTTAACTTTTGTAGATAGCATGGCATTCAGAGACATTTCACTATACCTGGAGATCCGCAATCCAATGGGGTTGCAGAAAGGATGAACATGACTCTACTGGAGAAGGCTCGTTGCTTGAGATTGACGGCGGGCTTATCTAGAGGCTTTTGGGCAGAGGCATTATCAACTGCAGCGCATATCATAAATCGAATTCCATGCTCAGCCATAGATGGGAAGATTTCAGAAGAAAAGTGGAGAGGTAAAGCAGTGTATCTTGGTTACTTCCAAAATTTTGGTTGTCCTATGTACGTTCACCATACAGGTGATGATAAGTTGGAGCTAGAGCATACAAGGGCATACTAATGGGATACACCGATGGTATTAAAGGGTATCAAATTTGGAACCATGTTGATCGGAAGATTGTTCATTCCAAACATGTTACCTTTGATGAGTCTGCTATGTTCAATCCGAAGGAGAAGCTACCTACCACATCGGAAGATTCTGATAGGCCTAAGGAGATGGAAGAAGTTCCCATGTTCCAGCCAAATAGTAGAGTTGTTGTTGATGCTGTCGAGGAAAACGCAGTTGATGAAACATCACATGATAGTCCACAGGTACCCTAGTAATGCTGGTGATGTGCATGAATCTAGAGGAAGTTCAGTTCAAGGTGGAGCTGAAAGGAGTTTAGGTGAAGCAGTATCTACCCGGGTCAGTCGTGGGACTATTAGGCCGCCCGAAAGGTATGGTGATTGGCAGTTTGCGAACCTTAGCCTTGGTGATCGGTTTGACTATGCCCTACACGTGGTTCTTGAGGAGCCACTTGACCTTGATGAATCTTTGAAGTCATGTGATAGTTCAAAGTGAATGTGCTCTATGGAAGAGGAGTTAGAGTCGTTGAAGAAGAAGAAGACTTGGGATTTGGTACCACCTCCTCAAGGAAGCCAAGCCATAGGTTGCAAGTGGGTGTTCAAGGTGAAGGATGATGGGAGATACAAGGCTAGACTAGTTGCTAAAGGGTTTTCACAAAGAAAGTGATTGGAATATGATGAGATATTCTCTCCAGTAGTGAGGCATACATCCATCTGCATTTTGCTCGCTATCGTCGTAGTTCATGACTTGGAGCTAGAGCAACTGGACATGAAAACCGCTTTCTTGCACGGAGACTTGGATGAGACCATCTACATGAAGCAGCCAGAAGGATTTGTTGTAGATGGGAAATAAAATTGGGTTTGCAAATTGAAGAAGTCATTTTATGGACTTAAGCAGTCGCCTAGACAGTGGTACAAGAGGTTTGACTCTTTTATGCTTTCACTTGGTTTTGATTATAGCATCAAAGACGCTTGTGTGTACTTCAAGCATTTAAAGAATGGTAGATGGGTGTACCTACTCTTATACGTGGATGATATGTTGATTGCTTCCAAGGATAAGGCTGAAATCGATAGTTTAAAGCGAAAGCTAAAAGCGAAATTCTAAATGAAAGATCTTGGAGAAGCAAAGAAAATTTTGAGTATGGAAATCCAAAGGGATAGAAAGCTGGGACTTTCGAGCCTCACTCAAAAGGGGTACATTCAAAAGGTGCTTGCTCGGTTTATCATGGAAGAGGCAAAGGCAATCAGCACACCCATGCCTTTGCACATACAACTTTCTAGTAAAGGCTCTCCGATCTCGAAAAAGGACAAGGCTTATATAATGAAGGTCCTATATACAAGTGCAGTTGGCAGCTTGATGTATGTCATGGTCTGCACTAGGCCTGACATTACATAGGCTGTTGGATTGGTGAGTAGGTTCATGGCGAATTCAGGAAAGATGCATTGGGAAGCAGTGAAGTGTATCTTCAAATACCTTAGAGGAATTCCAAATCATGGACTTGTCTTTGGCGGTAGAGGAAGAGATTTCAGCTTGGTTGGATTTTGTGATTTCGACTATGCCGGTGATAGAGATCAAAGGAAGTCAACCTCCGGATATGTGTTCACCTTTGGTAGGACTGCGATCAGTTGGAGAGCGAGGTTGTAGATGATTGTGGCTTTGTCTACTACAGAGGCAGAGCTCATAGTTGTGGTTGAAGCAGCTAAGGAAGTGCTTTATTTGTGGCGACCGTTGTGTGATTTGGGCTTCGTATATGAAGGCGTGGATGTGTACTGTGACAGTCAGAGTGCAATTCACTTAGCTAAAAATCTGGCATTCAGCTCGAGAACGAAGCATATTGAGGTGAGATAGTCATTCCTTGTCTCGATGAGTGAAGAGAAGCTAGTTCGTCTTTAGAAAGTTCACACAAAGGAAAACGCATCAGACATGTTTACCAAGTCCTTGCATGTTGCTAAGTTCGAGCATTGCTCGGACTTGATTCGCTTAATGAAGTGCTAGGTACCATGGGGTGGCACGAGGGGGGAGTTGAGATGGTTCATGGAGATGTTTGTTTTCATGGTGGAGATTGATAGGTTCTACACGGACTGAATACTTCGAACACTTTGTTGATGGGCGATGGCCTTGCCGGAGTTTGTTGACAGAGTGTAGTGGGTGATGGCATTGCCGAAGCTCATTGGGTAAGTATCCACTGCTTGGAGCATAAAGGTGTAGATGGAGTTGGAAGGCTTGTATGGAATTCAGTATCAAGGTGGAGATTGTTAGAGATGATACCTGAATTTGAGAAGAAGCCATTGGAGAAGCTCGCGGAGGGTTGATGTCGAAACCCTAGAATCGACGAAGGTAAAGCCCTAGGCTGTGGTGAAGAAGATACCGAACCAAACATTGGTTCGGTGGAGGAGATGCCGGACCAAATCTTTGGTCTGGTGAAGTTTGTTCGGTGTTGATACTATGAAGACCGAACGAGTAATCTCGTTCGGTGAAGGAGCAGTTTCATTCGGTCCTTGGGCTTCGTGATGAAGTCGTTCGGTGATATGAAGGAGAGGATCTAGTTCGGTGATGCTTTGTTCGGCATTAAGGAGGACCAGACGAAATATCTCGTTCGGTGGTGGTGACTTCGTTCGGCTGTGAAGATGCAGTGTGTTTTGCCGAACCAAAAGTCTGGAGCAGTGAAGCTAATATGCCGGTCCAGATCTTGAGTGTTGTTTGTCGAACCAAATGTTATTGGACCTTGCCGAACCATGCTACTGGACCTTGCCGAACCAGATGTGCCGAACCAAATTTCAGGACTACTATTGTAACAACCCATAAATTTTAAACGGTTTTTAATAACGTATTTAATTGAATTTTAGAGAAATTTTAAATAATAATATTTTGAAATAAAAAATTTAATGTTTGGATTATGTATAATTAAATATAAGTAGTCAATAAATAAGAAAACATATAAATTTAGATTACGTTACTGGTTAATTAATTTGGGCGTACGTTCGTTTTAATTATTGCGCCTATTGTACGCACTCTTTTATTTCATATCTTAGCTGTTAAAAATCAAATCAGCACGTGCATTTAAAAAAAAGAATTTAATAATAATTGTTAATTGTAAATATTGATCTATTGAATAAAATTTAAGAGGAAACAATAGTTTAATTGTATTGTTGTAATTCAAATAAGTTAACCTCTAACAAATGAACTAAAATTGGTAACTAATGGATATGTTGCGTTATGTGTAATTATTAAATAATGTTTGATTTATTGTTAATAAAAAGAATAAAAAAAGGAAAAATATTATGTTCTGTTTATACATCAAATGGTGGTTTTGAAATTTAGTTTTGAACGCAAGTATGGATTTTTGATTCAAAGAAAAATTTGGTCATAATATACATATATACACGGAAAGTTTAGTTCGGGTATAGGATCCATTAATTTTTGTGTGAGTTCTAGTAGGTATGTATATATAGGTTATGTTAGTATTTTCAAATATATTACTCATTTCCTTGAAGTTTTGAAACACACTGTCCAATCAACCCATCAATTGCTCTAATAATTTATTTTGGGAAATTCAAGGCACAGCTGTTTTATTTGCCATCATTTTTTTTCCAAACGGTTCATTTTGCCTTTATAACGTATCCTTCCATTCCATACTTATCTTTTTCCTTTACGTTTCAAATATGGAACGTGTTGTCCAATCAGCGATTTATTGCTTTAATTTCTCAACTAAATCTTAGGGTGACTGTTGCCATCCTATAATTATTTTGAATGTCAAAACATATAAATTGTATACGTTTACGTTCATTTTTGGTCAGTTCTTCTGTTTTAAAGTAATATATTTATTTCTTAAAAACGGTTGCATTGTGAAACACGTCTCTTCCAAATCTTCACCGTGCAGCCCAAGCAATATAATAAATTTCTTTAAAAACGTTGCTGAATCAACGGTCATTTCAATTTATCATTTGTTGTACGTTTCCTTTTTGCTTAAAATTTGGCTACGTAAACATTAATTCAAAAATAGGAAGAAATCATTCGTTTCCTGTAGCCACTTCATTTGCTTTAATTATTTCACGTGATTCAAGCAGGTGACCGTTTCCATTCACTCAACCTTTATCTATATTTTTGTTTTAAATTTCTTTACTCTGTTCACTAGGGTAATTATGGTATGATTCTCAGCCTATTGGTCTACCTTTCCTTCTTTCCTTCGGCAATAAAAAAAAAGAAAAAAAAGAAGAAAAAAAACCTTTAATTATTATCTCATTTCTTGCTTGCACGGTTACAAATAATCAATTAGTTAATTGCATGTTGTAGTCTGTTCATGCCTATTTGGTTCATAAAAAATTATTAAGCATTTTACCCAGAGCAGCCAACTCACCTACATCGTTCTCTATCTATTTATTTGCGTACAAGTTCAAACCTTTCCATTTTCTTTGATTGATAGATTTGTTGCCTTTATCTATTCTTTCTCTCCCTGTCTTTATTGCTTAAAGGAAATCAATCTATCAAAACATGAATATTTGATTGTAGCTAGCCGTTACCTATACCCAAATTTCCACTTTTATGACCGTCATTCGAATATCAAACTTATATACTTTTTTCATTCATTTTGCTCATTTAATTTTACGTTTCTTATTCCAACTTTTAAATATTGAGCTCCTCCCTTATATTTCTCTGTGGCCTTTACTTCTCTTCTCTGTTTCTTCTTTTTTTTTCCCTCTATTAGCTTCTCAAAACCATCACTCCGCAGCTCCTCCCTGATCTTCCACCCCTCGTGCTCCTCCGTAGCCACTTAGACCGTGTACTCCTTCTTTTGCGTAAGTATATATATATTTTTTATATACCTATGGTATATTATAATATATACCGTGTACGTTAGTTTATATGCTTATATATATACGTTGCTGTATGTTTATGAAAGAAAATATGTATATATTACACACTATATTCTCTGTTTTGTTTTAAAATATATAAGTGTTATAGGGTATAAGGTACACATATATAAAGTTATATGTTGTATAAGAATATAAATGGATTTGTACAGATAAAGCATGGGTTTATTGATATTATAATTACGTAAATACTGATTTTATATAAACAATTATATGATCTATTTTTATATATTATAGAAATTGGAAAATCTGGTTCGACAATGAATATATGTTATACTGTTTATATATTTACATCAATATATATTGATTTTGTTTTAGTATGATATAGACAGTGTTTATAAGTTTTTTTTAAAAAAAAAATTAATTTATATTAGTTTGGATTTTACCTGTTGGGTTAGATAGGGTCACTAAGTATACATATGTATATATTTATACCTTATATACGTTTGTATATATATATTTGTTAATTATATTTTAAGTTATATGTTAGTTATAATATATTATGGTTTGTAGTATTCCTAATATTTTAAAACGGAAAATATATATTGTTGGAAACTTGTAATACAATCGTGTTGTATATTTTCTATTTAAGTTTATATAACTTTATATATATGTGTGTATATATAATATAAAATTTTGTTCGCAAATGTCTATATGAGTATACATTAATTGGTTTTAAAAGATAAAAATATATGGAGACTTTGTTCGAAGTGTTGAATTAAATTTTAATTTGAGATATATGATTAAATTGATTTTTAATAATAAATAATAAAATTATATACATCATTTTCTGTCATATCAAGATGGTTCTAATTCATTTTCACCAAAATTCTTATCTCTCAACTTTGTTGAATTTGTGCCAATCTAGCGTTGCTTTGAAATTCGTAGCTTGTTGTGTTGTCTATCTTCTCTAGCCTCGAAAGGTGAGCAATCACTCACGATTAGCGTTCTTTTATTTATTAAATTTGATTTCAATTGAAATGACAACCAAAATATGCTGCTGTAGTTATTTAAATTGTTATATATGCTATTATCTATAACTGCTCACCTATGGGATATGACACCATACCCTGTTGTTTATATTATACTGTTATTGATGATATTATGCCTTTTATATTATTATCTATTATCACTCTGCAAGTTCCCTGTAGTTTAGAAATCACTATGGGTTGAAATGATACATACCCGAACGGACTTTAGAATAGGAGAAAATCGTTATGGGTTGAAATGATATACCCAAGCGATTTTCATTTGAATTGAAATTGGGATTACGGGTTGAAATTATATCTACCCGTATATATTTAAATTACGGATTGAAATGTTAAATATCTGTATCACTTAACCATATGATAGATATATATACAGACACCGTTGGTCCATATATATAAATATTTAAAAAAAAATTCTATGGATTTGGAAAGAAATATATGGTTTAATAAATGTTTATTCTTAAATTATTTAATTTAATTAAGATTGATTTAATACATATATTATGGTTAAGTATTTAAATTTATGTTTCAAAATAGATTTTTGTAATAATTTGAATAAGTTAAGGTTGGGAAGATAATTTATTTAATTAAACCGATTTGAAACTTATTGAAATTGAGATTTAAGATATGATTTATAACTTGGGTTTGATTTAAGTAATTTAATAAATATTTCTTGTTTAAATAAATTTAAGGAAATATTTAGTAAAAATGTAATTTAAGCTAGTTAAATGATATTGAATTTATTAAGTGAATATTCCCTGATTAAATAATAAATGAAGTTAAATCAAGAGCTATATGAAACTGTTAAATTTAACTTTGAAATTGTTGAATATTAAAGCTTTGAAATATATTGGAATTTAAATGGTTTATTTTGTGATTCAGATCTGCATTTGAAATCAATATAATTTGAATTTGTTATTTAGAAACTGAATTTAATTAAAATGGAAAAATTTAGATTGAATTAAATTGGAATTTGGAATTTGAGTTGATTTGAATCGATTTGTGAGACTTGAGGAAATTATAAATACCTTACTTTATAAATTATTTAGGAAAATAGATATATTTGAAATGAAATGATATTTTGGTTTGAAGTATAAATTAAATTGAATGACCACGGTGTTAGAGTGTATACTTCTACATTTTAGATAGTTCCACGGATCCTTAGAGGATGGTTATCCCAAACATCCTTTAAGTTACCTGTATTTCAGTTGATATTTCACTTGAGTTGGATTTATTGATATAAGAATGTTAATCCTGACTCGAGTGTTTTGTGTTTTGCTTTACGCTCGGATCAGACCGAGTGATACAGCATTTGAGACTCACCTTTGGAGTTTGGAGCTTCGCTTGGAGATCCAACTATTGATGCAGCTTACAGATATTCAGTTGATTCCAGTGTTGTATTCAGATTTGATTATTGTATCGAGACTCCCGTGATTCGAGACTTCTGTTGTATTTTGTTTGCTCTATTATATATAAATGGTAGCTTCATGAACTACTATTCTCTTGTTTCCGCCGCATTCTATTATATACTCTATATCTGTGATTTTGTGATTATTTTATTTACTGTACATGCTGAGTTTTGCCAAATTTAAATTAACAATCTATTGTTTTGAATTATTCAAGTCCGACATGTGTGGATTTATTGTCGATTTGAATGGTCCAAAATAACAGGTCGTTACAGTTGGTATCATTGCTTTGGCTCTAGGCAAAACTTAGCATATATAGTAAATTTATTTACAGAATCACTTTCGTTCGAGTTTGAATCTCTTCCGTTTGACTCGATTTCCTTTGAACTTCGGAACGTTTCTTGCGGTTCCAAAATTCATTCTTGTCTCTCCCTATTTGTATTCTTTTGATTCTGGAGTATCTTATAACTCAACTTCGAATGATCTCTATAAGAATATGATCCCACCAATCTTTGAATGATTTGTGAAGGGGTGAAACTCCTTCACAATTGACATTGATTCACCAGAGATTTCTATATCTTTGGTTTAGATGCCGCTATCTCTTGCGATCGAATGTTGATTTTTCTTGGAATTCTGCATCGATCTTGTTCCTGAAGTCACGGTTGACCCTAGGGTCATCCGCGATTTATATAAGTATATTCATCTTCTATTTTGAAATTTAATTATCTCATCTTCGTTCGAGCTTATCTTCGAATCATAATTCTATTTGATTAAGAGTTCCTCTAATTTGAATCTCTATCTTTGTTCGAAATCCATTCTTAAATCATCCTTTGAAAATCGGGTTTGTTTGTATTCTAGAAATTGTTTTCTAAACCGAAATTATTATTTTGATAAGTATGATTATATTCTATATATAAAAGTGAAATATTTTCGATAAAGATTATATACCCTTTTTAAAATGAGAATTTGAGGTTTCGAAAGGATTTGTAATTTTGAAAAATTATATAAGAAATTTGATTTATCTAAAAATGATTTATAACTGAAGGATTTTAAATTTGAAATTCGAGAATTGAACCCCGGTGTTTTGAAATTGGTTTTAAGATTTTGAAATATATAATAATAATATGATTTAAAAGTATTTTTCCGAATAAGAAATGTTTCAAATGATTTTAATGAGTTTTGAATAATTTCGAAGAAATTTCAAAAGAAGTTTGAGAAAATAGAAGTCCAAAACTCACTTATGTCGCTGGAAAATAATTTCGGTGATGAGTGCACGCATCATCGACATTGATTTTCGAGTTTCAGAGTGGGGGATAGGCCACTTCAGTAGCTTTGCTATGCGAGTGATTTTGTGAAACCATTTTGATTTCAAATTCCGAAGTAAGATTTGATATTCGAAAGATATATGTATATATATTTGAAATGATTTGTAGTAAGCCGGTGTTCAGTCCTTTAGTTTCAGATTTGAAACCTATCTTTTGAAATTGATTTACTGATTTGTTGATTTCCAACTCTTGAATTTGAAAATGATTTCTTCAACTATTTCGAAGGTTCGAGCACTTCCAAATCAAGGTTAACTTTTCAAAGCTAAGAAATTTTGAAAAGTATAAAGTAAAGTATATAAGTTTGGTATGTATGTTAAAGTATGTAGTAATATGATTTAAATAAGTTGAAACTGTTTTGTTAAGTAAATGAATAAGGCAATTTTAAATTTTTCTAATATGAAATTTAGATTTGAAATGTTTTGAAAAGAATTTGGTCTTCAAAATATTTTGAATAAAATTTAGTTTAAATGTTTTAACTTAGTAACATCTTTATGAAACTATATATTTAACAAGTTGGAATAAATATATAGGTTGTACGTATGCTGTTTTATTCGCATAATTAATTTGATCCAGGTTTGAGTACACAAGTTTAAGGTGAATTACACCATTTCGTGTTAGGATTTTTCATTCGATTCTTGATGGCGAATATTTGATATGGATTTTGGGTTTGATTCTAGAATTCTCTATCATAGTATATGGCTATGCAAGGAGACTGATGGCTTCTAGTCAAGAAACCATATCGAAATCCGCATTAGGGAAGTCGAATGGACAATACTAGTTCGAAAGAGAACTTGTGTGATCGAGCGAGCGATCGAATGTGATTTTGCGAAATGATGACATATGTACATCTTATATCCTAATATCATTGACATACTTGACGCTGAAACGGAAAGTTGTTGGGTTGGATATCTTTGTAATTTAATTGGAATTTTTCTTTTATGCAAAACTACTATCAATTTAAAACCATTTTCAAACTATTTTTCTTTTATTCTTCTTAAAACGAACTATTTTAAACTATTTTATTTACAAATTATTTACAAAACTATTTTTCAAACTATCTTATATACAAAACTATTCTAAATTCAAAACTTTTAGTAAGCAAAGGTGTTCAATCCCATATAGCTCTTCGTACAGCGATATTTATTTTTGAAATTTTGATCCTGATATAAGATGGACCTTATGTAAATATAAGATGATTTTGAAAACCATTGATTTTGGAAATGAATTGTTTGACTTAATCATTTTGATTTGGAAATTTGGATTTATTTCCTAAATTTATTATTTTGGAAACTTTGGAACTGAAGATATTTGATTTGGAAGAATAATTTGGTGAAAGCGTATATGATTTTGAAAAATACATTGATATTGAAACAAATTGAAATTGAGAACCTTGTGTTACTAAAAAACTTGATTTGGGAGTTATCGAACTTATATAAAAAAAATTGGTCTGTATAAGTATGATGTTGATTCGAAAACTATGGATTTGAAAAGGTACTCAATTTGAAAAGTGAAATCTTATATAATTGAAGTCTATATAAGTGTGATTTGATATACTATTGATTTTGGAAAGTATTTGATTTGAAAATGAAATCTTATATATAATGGACTTTATATAAGTATGATATTTGAAATTTATATGAAAGGTACTATATGATACATATTTTCGAAGTAAAGATATGGAAAGTGCCTTCTGCTTGATACCGATTTGTGGCCACATCTTGGATTCATTCTATCGATATTATTCTCTCTGATTTTTGGTTTTCCGGATATGATGCTCGAGTGTCCTTCGAATTCCATGGCGTTACCCATGGTCTTACGAACTCGACTGCATAGCGTAATTCGCAAGGCAGTGATTGCTTAAAAGGTACTGATGTTTCCTGGGGGATCCAGGCGTAACCATTGTGTATCTGCGATCTATGGTCGTGTTAGTGGCGTAATCCGCAAGGCAGAGATTGCTTAAAGGGTATGGATGTTTCCTGGGGGATCCAGGCGTAACCATTGTTATGTATCCTGCGGTCCACAGTTTTGTTATCATGGCGAAATTCGCAAGGCAGTGAATGCTTAAAAGTTACGGATGTTTCCTGGGGGACCCAGGCGTAACCATTGTGTATCTGCGATCCATGATTTGTTTGTTTTTTTGTTTGGATTGTACTTTCCATATTTGTTTTTAAAAGTTTTCCAGTATTTTCACTGGGTGTTGAAACAGGTCTACTAAGTACTTGGAGAATTCTAGTTTTGCGCCTGATCAACGCACTACCAGAGTCTACAGGAACAAGGATAAACTTGTTGAAACATCGAGTTATAAAAGTATTTTATTATAAAGGTAATTTATTATAAAAGTATTTCCAGCATAGAAATTCTGTATTAATATTCGAAATTGAAATTCTTATGGTTCTAGATTAATTATTCGTGCCCGATACTATTCCTTGAATCTACCTATCTGCTCAGTAGTTATTCACCTTGATTCTATTTTTCGAATCTACCTTCTTTCCTTGTTGGATATATCCTTTTTAAATATTGTTTGTTTATACACTACATGGTATAATAGAAAAATTTTAGTGTTTCAGAGGTTATTAATTTATCTATAATGTTGGAAGTATCTTAAGATAAATAAATTTTTTTTATAAATTTTGGATTTAATATTTTCAATAGCTTCTTTGTAAATAGAAATAATAATGTAAATAATTGTTTTCAAAGGAGTTTGAAAAGTATTAAAGTATTAAAGAAAATTAAATTTCAAATGAAGTTTTTAAATGAATATTTCAAGTAAAATTTGTATAGTTTTCAATTAATTGTTTATCTTGTACTTCAATCTATTTTGTTTCTTTCTGTTTGTTGTTATTCCCCTACCTCCTTCCTTTTCGGGGACGAAAAGTTTTGAGTGGGGGAGAGTGTAACAACCCATAAATTTTAAATGGTTTTTAATAACGTATTTAATTGAATTTTAGAGAAATTTTAAATAATAATATTTTGAAATAAAAAATTTAATGTTTGGATTACGTATAATTAAATATAAGTAGTCAATAAATAAGAAAACATATAAATTTAGATTACGTTACTGGTTAATTAATTTGGGCGTACGTTCGTTTTAATTATTGCGCCTATTGTACGCACTCTTTTATTTCATATCTTAGCTGTTAAAAATCAAATCAGCACGTGCATTTAAAAAAAAAAGAATTTAATAATAATTGTTAATTGTAAATATTGATCTATTGAATAAAATTTAAGAGGAAACAATAGTTTAATTGTATTGTTGTAATTCAAATAAGTTACCCTCTAACAAATGAACTAAAATTGGTAACTAATGGATATGTTGCGTTATGTGTAATTATTAAATAATGTTTGATTTATTGTTAATAAAAAGAAGAAAAAAAGGAAAAATATTATGTTCTGTTTATACATCAAATGGTGGTTTTGAAATTTAGTTTTGAAAGCAACTATGGATTTTTGATTCAAAGAAAAATTTGGTCATAATATACATATATACACGGAAAGTTTAGTTCGGGTATAGGGTCCATTAATTTTTGTGTGAGTTCTAGTAGGTATGTATATATAGGTTATGTTAGTATTTTCAAATATATTACTCATTTCCTTGAAGTTTTGAAACACACTGTCCAATCAACCCATCAATTGCTCTAATAATTTATTTTGGGAAATTCAAGGCACAGCTGTTTTATTTGCAATCATTTTTTTTCCAAACGGTTCATTTTGCCTTTATAACGTATCCTTCCATTCCATACTTATCTTTTTCCTTTACGTTTCAAATATGGAACGTGTTGTCCAATCAGCGATTTATTGCTTTAATTTCTCAACTAAATCTTAGGGTGACTGTTGCCATCCTATAATTATTTTGAATGTCAAAACATATAAATTGTATACGTTTACGTTCATTTTTGGTCAGTTCTTCTGTTTTAAAGTAATATATTTATTTCTTAAAAACGGTTGCATTATGAAACACGTCTCTTCCAAATCTTCACCGTGCAGCCCAAGCAATATAATAAACTGCTTTAATAACGTTGCTGAATCAACGGTCATTTCAATTTATCATTTGTTGTACGTTTCCTTTTTGCTTAAAATTTGGCTACGTAAACATTAATTCAAAAATAGGAAGAAATCATTCGTTTCATGTAGCCACTTCATTTGCTTTAATTATTTCACGTGATTCAAGCAGGTGACCGTTTCCATTCACTCAACCTTTATCTATATTTTTGTTTTAAATTTCTTTACTCTGTTCACTAGGGTAATTATGGTATGATTCTCAGCCTATTGGTCTGCCTTTCCTTCTTTCCTTCGGCAATAAAAAAAAGAAAAAAAACCTTTAATTATTATCTCATTTCTTGCTTGCACGGTTACAAATAATCAATTAGTTAATTGCATGTTGTAGTCTATTCATGCCTATTTGGTTCATAAAAATTATTAAGCATTTTACCCAGAGCAGCCAACTCACCTACATCGTTCTCTATCTATTTATTTGCATACAAGTTCAAACCTTTCCATTTTCTTTGATTGATAGATTTGTTGCCTTTATCTATTCTTTCTCTCCCTGTCTTTATTGCTTAAAGGAAAGCAATCTATCAAAACATGAATATTTGATTGTAGCCCGCCGTTACCTATACCCAAATTTCCACTTTTATGACCGTCATTCAAATATCAAACTTATATACTTTTTGCATTCATTTTGCTCATTTAATTTTACGTTTCTTATTCCAGCTTTTAAATATTGAGCTCCTCCCTTATATTTCTCTGTGGCCTTTACTTCTCTTCTCTGTTTCTTCTTTTTTTTCCCCTCTCTATTAGCTTCTCAAAACCATCACTCCGCAGCTCCTCCCTGATCTTCCACCCCTCGTGCTCCTCCGTAGCCACTTAGACCGTGTACTCCTTCTTTTGCGTAAGTATATTTTTTTTATATACCTATGGTATATTATAATATATACTGTGTACGTTTGTTTATATGCTTATATATATACGTTGCTGTATGTTTATGAAAGAAAATATGTATATATTACACACTATATTCTCTGTTTTGTTTTAAAATATATAAGTGTTATAGGGTATAAGGTACACATATATAAAGTTATATGTTGTATAAGAATATAAATGGATTTGTACAGATAAAGCATGGGTTTATTGATATTATAATTATGTAAATACTGATTTTATATAAACAATTATATGATCTATTTTTATATATTCTAGAAATTGGAAAATCTGGTTCGACAATGAATATATGTTATACTGTTTATATATTTACAGTAATATATATTGATTTTGTTTTAGTATGATATAGACAGTGTTTATAAGTTTTTTTTTAAAAAAATTAATTTATATTAGTTTGGATTTTACCTGTTGGGTTAGATAGGGTCACTGAGTATACATATGTATATATTTATACCTTATATACGTTTGTATATATATACTTGTTAATTATATTTTAAGTTATATGTTAGTTATAATATATTATGGTTTGTAGTATTCCTAATATTTTAAAATGGAAAATATATATTGTTGGAAACTTGTAATACAATCGCGTTGTATATTTTCTATTTAAGTTTATATAACTTTATATATATGTGTGTATATATAATATAAAATTTTGTTCGCAAATGTCTATATGAGTATACATTAATTGGTTTTAAAAGATAAAAATATATGGAGACTTTGTTCGAAGTGTTGAATTAAATTTTAATTTGAGATATATGATTAAATTGATTTTTAATAATAAATAATAAAATTATATACATCATTTTCTGTCATATCAAGATGGTTCTAATTCATTTTCACCAAAATTCTTATCTCTCAGCTTTGTTGAATTCGTGCCAATCTAGCGTTGCTTTGAAATTCGTAGCTTATTGTGTTGTCTATCTTCTCTAGCCTCGAAAGGTGAGCAATCACTCACGATTAGCGTTCTTTTATTTATTAAATTTGATTTCAATTGAAATGACAACCAAAATATGCTGCTGTAGTTATTTAAAATGTTATATATACTATTATCTGTAACTGTTCACCTATGGGATATGACACCAAATCCTGTTGTTTATATTATATTGTTATTGATGATATTATGCCTTTTATATTATTATCTATTATCACTCTGCAAGTTCCCTGTAGTTTAGAAATCACAATGGGTTGAAATGATACATACCCGAACGGACTTTAGAATAGGAGAAAATCGTTATGGGTTGAAATGATAAACCCAAGCGATTTTCATTTGAATTGAAATTGGGATTACGGGTTGAAATTATATCTATTCGTATATATTTAAATTACGGATTGAAATGTTAAATATCTGTATCACTTAACCATATGATAGATATATATACAGACACCGTTGGTCCATATATATAAATATTTAAAAAAAAAATTCTATGGATTTGGAAAGAAATATATGGTTTAATAAATGTTTATTCTTAAATTATTTAATTTAATTAAGATTGATTAAATACATATATTATGGATAAGTATTTAAATTTATGTTTCAAAATAGATTTTTGTAATAATTTGAATAAGTTAAGGTTGGGAAGATAATTTATTTAATTAAACCGATTTGAAACTTATTGAAATTGAGATTTAAGATATGATTTATAACTTGGGTTTGATTTAAGTAATTTAATAAATATTTCTTGTTTAAATAAATTTAAGGAAATATTTAGTAAAAATGTAATTTAAGCTAGTTAAATGATATTGAATTTATTAAGTGAATATTCCCTGATTAAATAATAAATGAAGTTAAATCAAGAGCTATATGAAACTGTTAAATTTAACTTTGAAATTGTTGAATATTAAAGCTTTGAAATATATTGGAATTTAAATGGTTTATTTTGTGATTCAGATCTGCATTTGAAATCAATATAATTTGAATTTGTTATTTAGAAACTGAATTGAATTAAAATGGAAAAATTTAGATTGAATTAAATTGGAATTTGGAATTTGAGTTGATTTGAATCAATTTGTGAGACTTGAGGAAATTATAAATACCTTACTTTATAAATTATTTAGGAAAATAGATATATTTGAAATGAAATGATATTTTGGTTTGAAGTATAAATTAAATTGAATGACCACGGTGTTAGAGTGTATACTTCTACATTTTAGATAGTTCCACAGATTCTTAGAGGATGGTTATCCCAACCATCCTTTAAGTTACCTGTATTTCAGTTGATATTTCACTTGAGTTGGATTTATTGATATAAGAATGTTAATCCTGACTCGAGTGTTTTGTGTTTTGCTTTACGCTCGGATCAGACCGAGTGATACAGCATTTGAGACTCACCTTTGGAGTTTGGAGCTTCGCTTGGAGATCCAACTATTTATGCAGCTTACAGATATTCAGTTGATTCCATTGTTGTATTCAGATTTGATTATTGTATCGAGACTCCCGTGATTCGAGACTTCTGTTGTATTTTGTTTGCTCTATTATATATAAATGGTAGCTTCATGAACTACTATTCTCTTGTTTCCGCTGCATTCTGTTATATACTCTGTATCTGTGATTTTGTGATTATTTTATTTACTGTACATGCTGAGTTTTGCCAAATTTAAATTAACAATCTATTGTTTTGAATTATTCAAGTCCGACATGTGTGGATTTATTGTCGATTTCAATGGTCCAAAATAACAGGTCGTTACAACTATATAGCAGCTACCCCTCCTCATGTCTTCACTCTATAAATAGTGGAGCTTTTGGACAATAATGGAAGCTATCCTAGAGAGCTGAAACTCTGTAGAATTTTGTCCGTATTGTTAATTCTTCTTATGTATAGCATCCAAAAGTGAATCAATCTTGTAACTCTAATCTTTTAGTGATTAATAAAATCTTCTCTCCCCAAGTGGATGTACACTGCCTCGCGGTAGTGGAACCACTATAAATACTGGTGTTATTTATTTTTCTGCATTGCATAGATTTGTGACTATATGTTCTGGTGTTTATCTCTGTTTGTTTCGTCTCACTACAATCATGATCCAGTTGTTTTCCACTGCATTGGGTTTTTTATTCTCTTAGACTGATCATCTGAAGGAATTTTCCCCAACATTTTTGTCATGTTTTATGTACGTATATTCAGTATGACACATTATAATATTCATAATATAGCATAATTGTTATGCATCTAAGATAAAAATATTAATCTAGTTTTTAATGTATTGAGTACATGATATTACCTTTAAAATAGAAGAAAAAATGTAACTATAATGTTGTATCAAAGCATAATCAAAAGAAAACATATATTGAGTACATATATTTTGCTCACTTATTTTGTTCTCATGCTAAGTTTGTTAAAGAAAAGAAAAAAAAAATTCTTGTAATAATAAATAGTGGGTTCCTACCTTACATCCTCTTAGAGTTCGGACCACTTTGTTAAAGGTACATAACAAATGACTTTATATATTCCTTCATATATTTGGAATTTACAATGCATTTGAATTTTACCGTTGATATATGGATCACTAAGTTAAATTTATTTTTCCGACTGATTTGATTGATTATCTGGCTAAACTGAATATAAATTAAATATAATCTATTATAGGCGATGCTCTAATAAAATTCAATTCAAATTAAACTGAATTGATCATAATTAATTCCTTCCGACTAAATCCTTTTATCAGTTTTAATGATATGATCCTTTATAGCAAAATTTGATATACTCATAAGCATTTTCTAAAAATCATATTTTCCATCTATGATTATATCCTATCATCCCCAAACCGTAAAAGTTGAAAATAGCATAACAGTAGACAATTTTTTTTGAAATCACATATAATCACCAAATTGTTCTGTGAGATACATAAGAGCTTAATGATAGAATGGAAGGATATCATAAACTCAATGTTGATTAAAATGAATAATATTAAAATATAAGTTTAGGTTGACTAAGACTACAACAAACATCAAAAAAGAAACAAATTTACAAAACACATATCTAAAACCAAACTTTTAACCAAACTTTAAATTTGATTATTATAGACAGTACAAAAGTGCTGCATATAATTTATATTTTTCTCCCAAAATATAATATGAAAATTTATGTGGTTTGAATAGATCTTTCTCACCCAACTTGATTTTTTATATACTTATGTTTGAGAATAAAAAATGCAACAACTTTTCCTCTAATGAATTGTTCAAAGCAATTGGAGTACTTTGGTACCTAAACTTTGATAAACTAACAATGTCTTGTAAACAAATGAAGAAAACTAAATTCATAATCAAGCTAATCAAATAAATATCAGACGAAATGCAAATTTGACATAAAACTTGAGAATGAAAAATAACAATTAAACCTTACTTTTAACAAATTTTGCAGAACAATTGAAGATTCTATGTATCCATATATTTACAATCCAATAACCTTCGACAAAACAATGAAAGAAACTGAATTCGTAATTATATTTATCAAAAAAAAAATCATAAAAATAAATTTTCAAACATAAATTGAATAAACAGATAAACAATAAATGAAGATTAATCCTCTAAAGTATGCCGAATTGATCCAATAAACCAATGTTTTTTTTACTTTTAAATAATTGTTCCATAAAAAGTCAATCCTTAAAAATAAAAGGTAGAAAGATAACCACTGGAAAACGATGAAATCATACAAAATTTAAGATGAGTACAATAGTGAAGGACAATTGAGTAATTAAACTAAATTCTACTATGGTTAGAAAACCAATAAGGTTATTTAAAAAATTACTTAGAATGAATTCCTAATTTGATATAGATCGAGAATACAGTTTTTTTAATTATGTCCTAAACATGAAGGTAAAAGGAAAAGAGATAAAATTATAACAAAATATGAAATGTGATGGAGAAAAAGTTAATATGAAAAATAAACTAAGAAGTTCCAAAAAAATATTTTATTAAAAGTGTGGAGAAGATAAAGTAATATGTTATTAGATTATAAAGGTATAATTAAGGTAAAGAGTGGTGAATGAAAATAATAAATTTTAAAAAGGAAATATGTGAAATAAAGAGTTAAAATGATAGAAATTAGAATTTTATTCTTAAAATTATGAGAGAAAAAGAATATAGATGGTCAACGATCGAACTTCCATTTATAATGGAATAGGTTCTTTTATAAAATAGTATCAAGCATATCAATAAAGAACAAATAGACTTAAGCATAAATTATCTACCATTAGAACATATTCTTATAGAAACCAAATCATATCTAGCACACTTTAAGATAGGCATGTCGTCTCATAGGTTATCCTTTAGATGATAGAATAACGGTCATCAATACAAAAAGATATCTAAATTTATCAAAACAAAGAATGGAAAGTTCAAACTACATTATACTAAAACATGAAAACTATTATATGTGCTTAAGAACGGAAAGAAAATGAATTGAGACACATAAGAATAGTGTAGATACTACGAAGCAATGGAATAGATATATAAATTTAACAAATAAGAATTAGTGAAGAATTGATATATAATAAATTCTGGAATAAATTAAAAGCACTTGCCTAGAGTTACTATTGAAGTTGAATCAAAACTCTTCCAAATGCTTTATTTTAATTTTTCAGCAAACAAATTACCTGCAGCTAAAGAAAAGCAATCACATTAACCTTTTGGAAGAATGATACCTTTCAACTTGATATTTCTAACATGATTCTATAAAACCGATCACTTATTGAAGACTATGTGATGTTTTATTTTGTCTAGTAATTTTTTTACAAAGTCGAACTAATCCCTATAACCAAACTAATATAAAGTAAAATAAAATATTATATACTCAATGCCATGGCGTATGTTATTAAAGATGGAAGAAAGAATTCTATGAATGTAAACAAAGCTAAAAGAAAACACAAACAACCAAAGGAGTAAACTTTCCACTTGGACTTAAAGGTGAAAAAGTTAGGAGATATATTATTTAAGGATTAAAAATCTTATTTTAGACAGAGAAGACGAGGAAATGAAAGTAAAAAGAGAAATGACGTGAGACAAAAATTAATATTATAGATACAATAACACAGTTAAATAGACACAAAAATTGGACCAATTAGAATTGATGAAAAATTGACACAATAATGCGATGAATTCTAAAATAAATCAAAAGTATATGTATTGAAATTACCATGGAAGTTGAATAAAAATCTCTTCTAATTTCTTTACTATGGCATTTTAGCAAACAAATTATCTGCAACTAAAAAAGACAACTATAATAAAAAAAATTAAATGATATCTTTTAACTTGACCACTTGTTGGAGACTAAGTGATGGTTTATTTTACATATTAATTTTCTAAAGAAGTCTATCCTAATTCCTATAAAACCAACTAATATAGAACAAAATAAAATATTACATACCTAACAACATGCCATGAATGATGGAAGGTATCAAAGCTAGAAGAAAATTAAACCAACAAAAGGAGAAAACTTTCCATTTTGGCTTAAAGGCAAAAAACAAAAGATATGATAGTAGTAAGGATTAGAAGAGGAGAAAATGAAAGTAAAAGGGGGAAATGAAAATAGAAGATACATCTGAGTGGCTAAGTGGATGAAACTAGAGAAAGAAGACAAGGAAATGAAGTAAAATTGAAAAACGAATATGTAAGATATTTCTAAGTAGATGAAACAGAAAATGAAAGGTCAAACTGTTATGGTTATTACCATATGATGGAAATTTATTCTTGGGTTTGAAATGGTAAATAATTGATAGGAGAATGTGAAAATTTTCCCTTAAATTAAGGAGAGAAGAGGATTCTGAATGAGAAACAAAAATTCAAACGGTCGCATATTCTCTTTTATATATATAATAAAATAAATAGAATAAATACCTCGGTAGGGGTAGCTTTAACATATTATACATGATAAAATAACTATCCGTTAGTAATAATTATCTGAGTTTCTAAAACTCGAGGCAGTGAAATTTGTATTTTATTATCACGGTCTCTGTTATCTGGCCTTTTGGCCCGACTATATTCAGACTGACTGGACAAGTTAGACTGGACGATCATCGAGGAAGACAACCCGAAGAGATGATTATTAAGCTCAGAGATCAAGCGTAAGCAATGATATGAAGCGACGATCAACCGAGACCAAGATATAGACTCTCCAAAATATTCTAAGTATGGAATAATGCCTCCCATAGGTGGGGGATTAGTGCTTATCCTTTTCCATAGGGGATCGGTACTTATCCTCAATTTTTGTCCCAAACTTGGTTAGATCGAAACGGAATGACAAGGAAGGTCCCATGAGACTACATTTCAAGTTTCAAGTCGTTTGGAGTTCATATGCTCAAGCTATGGGCAAATCACTTCACCTATAAAAAGGGATCGGTATAAAAGAGATCATATAAAAGGGATCGTATAAAAGGGATCGGTATAAAAGGGATCCGCCATATTTAGCTTTCACTGCATATTGCAACAATAACCGGTCAATAACTCAAAATCTACAGATGTTATCAACATGAAACTTGGAGTATAAGCACAGTACAACATGGGGAACACCCCTAGGGATTGCATCCAATCAGAGGAGATTGAAGGGATCGCTACCTATCCCTCTAGAGGGATCGGCTAAAATTAGAATACATGCAACACAACTTCATGAAAAACACGATATCTCACAAATGGTAAGCCAGAATGGCACGAAATTTGGAGGGCAAGTAGCTAACATCATAGGCGACCCACCCGAGGGATAGCACCCCATTTGGATACCAAAATAGAGATCGGTATTGATCCCTATTGTGGGCTCCAATGGACTTAAAAATTATTGTGTGGCCTCGTCATGGCCTAGAGGTTCTTCTACCAAAATTTCAGCCCGATCCGTGCACGCCTTCCCCTATAAATACAGCAGGCATGACGTCAAAAAAGGGATCCTTCTTTCTACTGCCAAGGCTCTTCCAATTTTGTTCTTCATTCTTGTTTCTTGTACTAATGGATCACAGCTGATCCAAACATTCATGTAATTATAATCAAGTGCAAAATCAATAAAAATATGAAGTGGACGTAGGCCAAGATTGCTAGAACAACTATAAAATTTGTGTGTTTATTTATGATTTTTGCTCTGTTTTAATTTCCTTCTTCATTTAATCTCTACAAGATTCTATTAGGTGTTGATGCCCATTTTTTGGCGTTAACGTCTCCAACTAAGACAAGTCATGCATGCACATGAGTGATAGTTCGCTTTTATTAGCATTGAATGATAGTGCAAGGATACATCGAAAACAAATAATTGAGCATGAAGCTTATACAACACAATGAAATATCAAAATGTAATAAAAGGACATGAAAGTCATCTAACCAATTCTTTCTTTTAAGTCAAGGTTCTATAACTCTACAATTCTAATATTTTCACCGGACCTTATTATCTTATTTTTCGACTTAAATAAGAGAAATTTCACATCTCTTGATTGATCTTGCTCACTTCAAATTTACTTCTCTTAACTCCTTGAAAAATTCTTTTGTTCCTATCTTTCCATTTGTGGAAATGAACATAAGAAACTAGCTCTTTTGATATTTTTAATTTGAGTTTTTCTTTAATGGAGCTGCATTAAAAATAGAGCCTCGTTTTCTATAATAAGTCATATACTTAATGACTTGCCTAGTTTAATGTGAATAATGAAACAAATATATTTTGAGATATTGCTGTTAAAAATAATAAATTTGAACTTTCAATCTGATCTTCACATAGTACATGTAGTGGGTTTGTTAGCAAGAAAATTTGTCAACATTCCCAAGGCTATGTGGTAAACAAGAAATGTTGTTTACGCTTGAAAAATGAAATTTTTAGAAGTGATGATCCCCTTCGAAACCCCTATCGATTGGGTTGAATTGGACAAATTGCTTTTGGAGGGTGGTCTTATGAAAACGTAGATGATAATTGATAGTTCCAATCTACCCTATTGAAATGAAGGTAAAGGGCACTACAAGAAAATGTTATATTAATAGCAATTGAGGATTGCATGGGAGCTTGACTTGCTATGGTTAAGTAGTTAGTGGTTACATATAGGGTAGAGGATGACTTGTCTCAACGCCATCGTTATTAACGTTAATGCCATTATTATTCACGTGAATGAAATTTTGTGCGGTCCAATTGCATTTCCCTCCATCTTTTTTCTATGCCGCCCAAATCCAATTTTCCTTTTTCTCGTTCACTTCCATCTTCACTCACGATTCTCCTCTTCGCTCTCTTCAATGACACGAATCCCTCTTTAATCTGAAAGCTCTGCAACCCTCTCTTCCTCAAGGCTCGATTCCAAGTGATTCCCACCGATTGAATAATAATGGCGTTAAGAGATAGCTGGCGAATAATGGCTTGAAGTTGAAGCGCGTCTTCACGATTCGTCAAGGCTCGATTCTGAACGATTTCAACTTCACGATTCGTCAACCAAGCTCGATTTTAACTTCGCGATTCGTTAACCAAGCTGAAGCGCGATTCTTCAAGGCAGCTGAAGTAGATTTCAACTTCGCGAACTTGGGTGTCGGTATATTTTTTTGAACCTAAGCATGATTATACAAAATTTTAAATCGGCTTTCTCCTGTTTTACATGAATTTGTTGTATTAAGCGGCACTGGTATCTCTTTAGTTTATATAAGTTTGTATTACATGAGTATGTGAACTGTTTTGAGTTTGTATTAAACTGAATTGATGACTTATAGAAAATTAAATAACATTTTAGAATTAAACTAAATATACACTTTAATTAATTTGAATTAAAGTGAGAGAATGTGTTCTGCATATTACATTTTAGGATATAGATTTGATTATGCAGTAACATTTTAGTTGGGGGAAGAATCACTAGAAGAAAGATCCATCCTATACATGTTGATGTAAATCAACTCTCATTAATATCACAGTGCAACTTTTTAATACTTGCTATACTTGCTATTCCAACAAGTATTATAGCAGCAAGTATATAAGCTATATTCCGAAAGGAGGTATCCTAAGATATTTTGAAAGAAAAAAAATAAGAGTGTGCATTATTGGAAGGAACTTGTATATAAAATATAAAATTAAAAAGTGAATATAACATCCTCTTTTGATTCAGTTATATAACATCCTCTTTTGATTCAGTGTGTGTGTGTATAAACAACTTTACTAGGAATTTTTTTTTCGTAAGTGAGTATAACTAAATCATATGAATTTCTGAACATTATCCGATTGATTTGAATTGTTGTTAGGCATACTAAAGTGAGTATAACCTCTCTTTAAAATTATAGTGAAACTAATATATACATTATAAATTATAGTGAGTGTAATTCATCTTGTCTTCATTTTTAATATATCTTCTTTCAATAATCTTAGTGCTCCATATACTATACTTGTTTGCAAGGATTTAATCTCTGGTAGTAAATTTAGTTTCACCTTTCTCAGTCGATATATAGCTTCAATAATTTGATCATTACTGAGTATATCAATCTATTTTTGATTATACAACTTATATATACACATACATGACTTGAATTTTACTCAAGTTTAATTGTTTATTTAAATTTAATCCCTAAAAATAGAGAAAAAAATATAGGATTTAAATTGAATTTAAATCTAAAATCCAATGTGATGGATATTGACGATAAGTATATATGATATTTTGGAATTTGACTGCTGTTTTGTTCTTGCATAGCTGAACTTGAACACTAACGAACCTAAGGCAAAGCTCTTGCTGTGTCATTTTGCAACTTGTGTTATATTATTAGTAACAATGAAGGACATTTATGCATAAATTAGTTGAGTTGGTTTATTTCAAAATTCGACTATTTACTTTGTAATCTGAATATTGAGGACCTTGAAATACGACCTTCATTGTGTTTACTTTGCATTTTTTTTGGAGTGTATTGGCAGCAACGTTGATGAACTTGAAACTGACCCCTACTATGTGTTTATTTTGAATTCAAGAATCTTGTTACATATCTTTAATTGATTCAGGTCCTTGACCCTGTATTACTGTATACATGTGATGCCTTATATGTTCATGTCAATTGCCTATGCACCTGTGTCTCTGCACCGTGGTTACATGTTGTTTCAGTTGATGTGTGATTTATTTTGGGAATTCATTTGTTGGCTTGTTCACTTGTTTTGAACGATCTGTTGAGTTGCTTGGTCATAATACAATGTACGAAAACAAGACATGCTGCTAATCAAAATAGAACTAGATAAATATGGTTAGTTCATTTCAGTAGCTAGTAGAAGAAATAGAAAGCCTGAACTTAGTTATAACATGTTTCCGGTTTGTCTACTGTGGCATGTATTTATGTTTAAAAAGTAAATAGCAGCAAGTATTATAGTTTCATCCTCTATATCATGTGGTAAATCATCAATTAGAATGTTTAAGTTATTGTCTTCATAAGTGGTATCTATGTTTTAATTCCGCACGTTGTCTGATTTTTGTTCTGATGTTGTTTTTCCGGTTTCAAAATTTAAACGACGGTATCTACCATCAGTTCTTAGCACTGCTGAAGCAGTTTCCGATTCAACTACTAGTCCACTAACTTCAGTTTTAGGAATAGCTGAAGCAGCTGAGTAAGATCCCTTATTCTGAGCACTTTGTTTATGTTTTTCATTGTCTTGATTGAATTTTCTCCTTGCCAAGTTGCCTTGTTTGCAAGATTCTCACCTAAATTAATAGTTGCTTTTGGCATCTAGAGTTGAATCTAGAGTTTAGTTGGGTCTGTATGAATGAGAAAAGAGGGCAAAGATGGATCAGGTGAACTCCATTAAAGTTGCTTATAACACTACAGTTCAGAGTTTGCACTGCAGCATATTTTATGAACATGTCTTATATTGTAATCACACTCGCCAAATCCAAATTTTACAGTAAAATATTACTTCATAAAAGAAGGATGTCCATATTTCTTTAGGACAATGCAACATAGAAGCATTTGAACATTTTTCATTGAAAATATCATAGTTTTATGTCCACAAACAAAGGGAATAGCTGTAATTTCCTTATTTACTTATGTTGGCTGTTTATTGGCGATAAATAGGTATCTAAACTATCAAATGAAGATTGTGTTGCGTGCGTTGATATTCTAGAAGTGCTCCTTTTGGACCATACACACAGGTATATTATTTTACTACATATACATGATTTTCTTGAAATTTTTTGTGAGTTACCATACGAAGTCATTCTCTTACCCTCCAGAGTGTCAGAGTTCTTATCTATTAAATCCATGTTACAGGTGATATAAATTTAATAAATTGCTTCTAGTTAAATCCATTTGAATCCAATACTAACTCCTGGTTGCTTGATGTTGATACAGTTATTGGTTTTCTTAATTTGTCATCCATGTTGGGATATCCGAAAAGTGGCTTATGATGTTACACGAAAAGTTACCACAGCCTCTTCAATCTCTGCTGAAGATCTTCTTCTCGAGTACACAGATTGGCTGTGTTTAGTAGGAGATAAAATGTCAATTTTGAAATTAACGTGAGTACCTATTAACCATTTCTTTTTAGCGTCCACAATTTTGCATTACACCATTGCCGCCTTTAGTTTTTTATAGGATAAACTTGTCTGTGAAATCGAATACAATTTCATGGAGCTTAAAATCGAATAAACTTATCTATAAAATGTCTGTTTTGATATTAACGGAACTCAAGGCTCAAGCTATGCTTTTTAGGCTATAGGGGTGCGGGAGGTGACATACTTCTCACCTAATGAGATTAAATGATATTTACTTTTCATCCATATATAGAATTAACGAACGTAAAAGTCTTTTATACAAATTTTTTTTTGGATTTTCACTTAAAGAGCTTCTTAGTCCATGTAATAAGTGTTTAGGAAAACACTTCAAGATAATTAGTTTCAAGAATAAATGATAAAAGAATGTATTTAAGTATCAGTTTCATTTATCATTTTCCTGTAGCACTTCAGAAAAGTGATAATTTCAATTATCTTTTGTCCTTGAAACTAATTATTCTAAAAGTTGAGAAACATATATTTACTTTTCTAATGAATTTTACCTTTCTACTGTGTATAAAATTAGCGTATATAGAAAGTCTTATGTACATAATTTTTAGCATATATATATATACATGTAGAAGAATTTGAACAAGATATAAAAAGGTAGAGAACCAAAAAGCATGATATATATTAACAATATAGTTGGACATGAAGTTATTCTTAGATGAGGCAAAGCAAACAACATATTTCTTTTTCGTACCTAGTTTCAATCTTGTTTATATATTTGATATGCATACATGGAATTTTAAACGGAACTACTGTTTAATTCACTTAATCCGCATCTTAAAAATGGAGCAAAATTAGGTGTTTCTCAAGCCAATTGTTAATTCTTTGTTGATACAAGATTCAAATCGTAGATCACGAAGTTCATATTTTGAATCAAAACAAGTTTAAGATTGTGAAAATCCATAGTTTTAAAAGAGTTGTATTGTAATATATGTCATATGGTTCATCATGCTTCATTATTTCCAAAACTATAAAAAGTCCTTTTTGTTTACACGCTATAAAAAGTCCTTTTTGTTGTAGTGATATCTTTCCAAAACTTCATTTCAAATCATTTTAATATATTAAAATATCATATCTTTTCAAAACTTCATTTCAAATCATTTTAATATATCAAAACATCATATCTTTCCAAAACTTCATTTCAAATCATTTTAATATATCAAAATATCATATCCTTTCAAACTTCATTTCAAATCATTTTAATATACCAAAATATCATTTGAGTTCAAATCTAAATATTCAACTTTAAATACCTTTTAAATTTAACGATATAATTCATTTATTATCATTTCAAGTCACCTTTTAGATAGTTTATATTTCAATCAAAATAATTCATTTAAACCATTTAAAAGTGTAATTATTATACTTTCAAATCAAGTATTAAAATTTCCAAAGTTTCAATTCAATTCAATCATTTATTTCAATTAAATTTCCATAGACCATTTCAAATCTTATAAATTTCAAATATAGATTTAATCCACAAAATAACTATTCAAATTATAAAATAAATTCCAAAGCTTTATTATCCTATATTTCATAAGTCCAATATCTTTTAAATAGATTCAAATTACAAGTAAACCAAATATTTTTCATACTAATGAAAACTTCAATTATTTATTCCAAGATTTAATATCATTTCAAATTCATTTCAAAATATCAAAATATCATTTCAAAATATCATCTATTTAATTTAAATTTAAATACCATTTAATCACATTTCAAAATAGATGTATTTCCCAATCAACTATTCCATTTAAATCATTTAAAATCAATTCATTATATTTAATAATTAAATATTTAATTTACAAAATTTAATCTTTTTCAAAGATCATTTATCCATTTAAGTTTATTAAAACAATGAAAATTCAACTTTCGTAGCACTTAGGAAATGCTACGAAATGTTATGTTTTAAAACAGTTCATTAACAAAAGACAGCATTTAAAATACTGTAATATCTTAATTTAGTTTCAATTAAAATTTAAGTTAAATTTAACAACTATAGTACTAACAAGTGCTATAATAACTCTTAGTTCAAATTTGCTATTTGGTTCATTTAAAACAACTACAGCATTTTCCAATGCTGTAATATCTTTACATTATATTTCAAAATGATGTCAAATCAAATTCAGATTTTTATTTACAATTTCACACATAATTAACTTTTAATATAAATCGTTTTAACTTATAAAATCATATATTTTCACTTTTAAAAACAATCATTTAAATACCTTTATTTCTATGATTTTATAAAGTCCAATTTCCATACAGAAATCAAATTAAATAACAATTAAATTTTCATTCCTTTAATTAAATTCTTAACTTAACAACTAAGTTTAAATTTCCAAAATATAACTTATTTCAATTTATTTTACTTAATTAAAATTTCACTTTTAAACAAATTTCACAAAATTCAATTTAAGTTATATTTCAAAATTCAGCTTAATGTTCATTTAATTCATATTTTAATTTATACAAAATCATTAACACTTTTAAAAATTATTATTACTTGATAAAATCATTAAATTCATCTTTTAAATCAAATTTGTCATATATTCTTACTTACATAAATTCCATTAAAAACAAAATCATAAATTCCCAAAATTTACTTATATTCCAAATTCTACTTCACCATTTACTTAATTCACTTATTTAATTTGTAGAAAATCACTAATATTTTATAGAAATCATTTTAATAAAATTTAAATCAAAATATCATAATATTTACATTTTTAAAATATTTTAAATTTTTCAGAAAAATATATAAACCACGGATCTGTATATAATTTTCTAGCCTAGGTCAAGTGATACGGATATGTATCATTTCAATCCGCAGTTTACAAAGAAAACCCAGGTTTAATCATTTCAAACCCGCAATCCCAAGTAATATAACAAAAAAAAAACCGTTCAAGCCTATCATTTCAGCCCATAACGATTTTTTCTTATTCTAAAGTCCGTTCGGGTATGTATCATTTCAACCCATAGTGATTTCTAGTCTACAAGGAACTTGCAGTGATAAACTGATATAAATAAACAGTATACACTATATAACAGTAGCATATGATATAACATGTGTATAAACAGGGATGAACATCATATAATCATAATATAACAGTTATAACATGATGATATAATTTTACAGATTCAAATGGTGTCAGTTTACTAGTTATATAAGTACACATCGTCTGGTGAGAATTACTCACCTTTTTGTGCTGGAGATATCAACTCAAATGACACAACGGATTCCAAAAGGCACGATGACACAAAATAGGCTCAAGTGGGAAGAGATCCAAGCTTAGAACTTGTGTTACAACCCAAAACAAAACAAAATAAAATCACAATTCAATACAACATTAAATTGAAACAACTTTGAAGTAAAAAGAGATACGAATACACAGTCTTTTGCCTTGCTTCCTACATTTAATTGCACAGCCTAGGGAATGTTTTGGCTCAGGTTTGGACATACTTTGGTTCAGGTTTGGGTCCTATAAGGCATGGCTACAAGGTATTGAAGTGGTGGAGGAGTTACTACGCATGAATATGAAGAGGCTTATGCAAAATAGTGGTTTTGGTTCAACTTTGGCTCAGTCTACAAGGTCATTGGGCTCGGCTATGACATGTTTCAGATCTGGACAGAGGATGAAGGTGATGGTTATGGGTGTGTCAAGGTGGTGGCGGCGGCTAGAGGTGGTGGAAAAAGAGGTGGTGAAGCAACAAGGCTCAAACTAGCATGTTTTCAAGGCATAGGTTGTATTTTTTTTGGATTTTGTGTAGATCTTGGCCTTGGGTTGGTTCGGCCTGAGGAGGAGGTGAAATAGGGTGGGTGATGGTCAGAGAAAAGGGGTGGTAGAGGTCAGGTCAGATCTGGTTGAGGAGGAGCCAAGCTATGAAGGAGAGAACATGTACAAAATTTCAAAATAGAAAAGTAGAAAAACAAAGGAAGAAGATGATAATTTTTACCTCAACTCTTTCAAGCCATGGCCATATATTTTTTAGATGAGAAATGGATCTGAGATCCACATGAAAAATGAAGGAGGAAGTCACGGCTAAATAAAGAAAGAAATAAAATAAAATAAAACGGCCAAAGAGTAAATGAGGAAACGGTAAAAGAAACGACTTACGTTTCAAAAGCTTTTAAAAACTTTCCAAATTTCCTAAATTTATTCCTATAAGTTTACCTTAATGAAAATAATAATAATTTCAGTTAAAAATTCGAAAATATAACAAAATACAAAATATATATAAATATTTATTAATTATATAAGGTTAAAATAAGAAAATAGCACAAAATTGCAAACCTAGTCCACAAAAATGGAAAATAAACAGAATGAACTTTGGAAAATTTATATGGACTTGTAAAAATATTTATAACCAAGATAACAACATAAAAGTAAAAATGCATTCACAAATAAATATATAAATTTTAATTTAAATAAAATTTAAATGAAGAAATTAGCAGAAGAATAGAAAACAACCTTTTAAAAATAGGGAATAATTACAGTAAATTTTGGAAAAATCCTATTATCATTTTAAAAATATTTGAAAGTCAATATATTCATAAAATAACATATTGACCTAGATTAAAATGAAATATGACAATAAAAATATAATTTATACAATTTAAAAATAACAAAATTGTAGAATAAAAAAATTGCAGTCAATATTGAAATATACATAACTTTCACTGTTTAACTCCGTTTTCAACGAAACGAAAAGCAGTGTTCAAGTTATTACATCTATTTTCATAATAAAAGATAAAATTTAAGATTTTAAATAATTAAAATTTTAAGTTTAAAAGCCAAAGATTGAACAGTTTGAACAGAAATTTCACTTTTCAGTAAACTAACCAATTTATACTAGTTTGAAATTATAGTTCACATAATAATTAACATATATTTTTAAAAATGAAATGTTTGAAATCAAACAAGTTTAAAATAGTTTCAACATAAAAATAAAGTCAAAATTTAAAATAATATACAAAATTTAGGGTTGTTACACTATCCCCCACTCAAAACTTTTCGTCCCCGAAAAGGAATGAGGTACGGGAAACATAGGAAAAATAAAATTGAAATGAGATTAAGACAAGATGACAAAAGATTGAAATTATACCCGATAACTGTGGTTATAGGTAAGTTTAACAAGGTGGAGATGGTCTTCCAAGATTCTCCAGAATCAGGAACACAAGTACGAAAAGATCCTCTAGAATCTGATTCACCATTTCCGCTTGACCGACGGTCTGTGGATGGCAAGCAGTGCTCAGATTCAATTGAGTGCTAAAGATTATAGAAAGATTTCTAAATAGAAAGAGTATAGAAAGATGCCTATACCAGTCTGTAGCAAGATAAGGAAAAATAAGGACAACTAAAAGATAGTTTGAAAACAAAAGAAGATAATAAGTTAGAAACCATGGAAATTTCAACTTAAATTGATGATTAATTTTACATAAGTTAAATAAATCTTAACTATCTCTAATTTCATTATCTTATCATCAAATTTTCTTAAACTAACAATTTCAAAAATCATGGATTTGATTAAAATTAAGTGTATAACATTCAATAAATTTAATTCTTCTTTATTCCTAATTAAAATTAAATTTATTCCTCTCAATATTTTTATCACCTATGTTAAACATACTTACACCTATTATAACTACTTTAATTTATTTCTAATTCCCTTAACATCATTTATTGTAAATTATTCAATTAACCTTTTAGTCTATTTACCTCTGTTAATCTTTTTATAACTAAAATTTAAGTGTATAATATTTATTATAACCACTCAAATTTTATGTATAAAACCTTTTTATATTGTATATTATCCAATTACATTGTTAACTTCTGAAAATTAAGGTAAGTTATATTGGAATGCAATTGAGAATTTATACAAATAAAACTTTCTAAAATTAATATACAATATAAACATTCTAATTCAATCATTTCAAGCTTGAATATTTATTCAAAATTTTGATTTTCTTATTATACTTGAAGTTATTATTTAAGATAGAATTTAAGAATAAAATTTCCGATTCTTTTCAAACCATTTAGAGATAAATAAATGTATGTACATAATTTGTCAAACCAAATTTAAATCATATATATATATATATATATTATAAATCAAATCATATTTTAGAAATTCAAATCAATCAAATTTCCCAAAACAAAGCTGTAGCAAGACTACAGAATGGTTTCTTCACTTCGAAACTCGAAAATGAATGTCGATGATGCTGCAGTTATCACCGAAATTATTTTCCAGCGACAAAGAGAAGAGCACTGATTTTTAAACTTTAAAATTCTTTGGAAACAAATTTCTATTCAAAAATACTTTAAATAATATATCCTTTTAAAGCTTTAAACACAAAGTTCGAAACCATCAGAAATTAAATTCTCAAATTCTTGATTTAAATTCATTTCAGTTCCCAAATCAAATTTATAAACAACTATTTATAAATTCATTTATAGAATGATAAATCAAGTATTATCATTTCAAATAAACAATTTAAATCAATTTATTAAGTTCCATAAATTTACTTATATCAAAATTTATTTCATAAACCAAATTTTAAATTAATATTGTGCCAGTTTGTTCTGTCAAAGTGTTTTAGAAATCCTATCGATAGCGTTGATCAGACGAATCGATCGAAAGCCCAAATCAACATCAACAACTCAAACAACACAATATATAAAAAAAACATAGATTTACAAGTACAATTCAAAATGTTTGGAGATATTTTGGAAACGAAGACAAGATGATTAATTAACAAATTATGAAGATGGATAAGCTTAGATAAATCGCGGGCAACCTTAACCGGGTCAACCGTGACTTAATGAATAAGATCAAATGTGGATTTTCTGGGGTAAATCTACATCCGATCTTAAGAGATAGAGTTTGGAATAACAAAAGATATTAGCATCTAAACCAAGGATAAATATAAATCTCTGGTGAATCGATGCTAATTGTAAAGGAGTTTCACCCCTTTACAAGAAAATTAGAATATTGGCGAGACCGCCAATTCACTATAAAGATCATTCGAAGTGGAGTTATGTGGTACTCCAAAATCAAAAGAAGATGAATAGTGAGGGACAAGAATGAATTTTGGAACCGCAGGAACGTTCAAAAAATTCAAAGGAAATTCGAATCAAGAGGAAAAAATTAAAACTCGAACGAAAGTGATTCTGTAAATAAATCTACTCCATATGCTGAGTTTTGCCTCAAAGCCAAAGCTCTGATACCAACTGTAACGACCCGATATTTTCAACCATTCACATCCATTATAAGTGTATAGATAGACACTCATGCCGGAATTGAATTGCTCAAAATACCGCATTGTAAATAAAATTTGGCAAATCTCAGGATATACAGTAAATAAATATAATCACAGATCACAGACACAGAGTAAAATAATGCAGCGGAAGTAAAAGAAATAGTAGTTCATGAAGCTACTATATAAATATATCAGAGTTAAATAAGATACAACAGAAGAAATAAAGTACAACAGAAGTCTCAATATGATAACCAAGTATGTTAACGCTAAAAAGTGAACGCTAACACCCGGTGTGTGTAGTAGAATTGTGAAAGCACCACCCGTGTGACGGGAACAAGAAGTAAGCAGTAAAATATCGAAAAATGCGGTAAAAGACAGCAGTTTATAGTGGTTCAGCTTGAGATCGAGCCTACGTCCACTTTGAATCTCTTTATTACTGAATCTGGTTACAAGACGATACAATACTCTTATGAAAGCAATACAGTTTGATCACAAAGACAATCTCGACTACTAGCTCAAACTTCGATCATGAAACTTGATGAATCCGTGTTGGATGTAGGAAATTCCTCTCGAAGCTTGTTGTAGGGTCTCGAATGTCTGAAGATCTTCAATTGTTGAATGAGTTGAGAGTTCGGCAAAGTAGCGACGCTTCAAGAAATGATCGGCCAAAAGTCCCCTTCATGTTGAAAGTGGTGGTCTATTTATAGGAGTCGAATTCTGGACAGAAGTTTTATCACCAAGTGATAGGTCGGCTACGACCCAAGGTAGGTCGTAGATCGTAAGTCGGCGACGACATAAGGAGTCTGGCTTACTTTGGTTGCAGCTGATTCTTCTGAACGAGTTAGTAAGTCGTGCGCGACTTAGTATAAGTCGTAAGTCGGCAACGACCTAAAAGATGCAGCACTGCCTTCGTTTCCTTAAGTCGTGTGCGATCTATCATAGGTTGTTGACTGCTTTAAGCCGTTATATCTCTTAAGTTGCTAGGTCGCAACTTTCTTTAGATCGTTATGTACTTAGGTCGTTACCCCCTTTAGATCGTGGCTTCTATAACTCGTTAGGTCGTCCAGACCCTTAAGTCGGAGACTTCTCTTAAGTCGGTGAGCTTTTAGGTCGGTGCAAAGTTAACCCGTTACTCCTTAGGTCGTTGAGCTGCTATCTTCTTAAGTCGGTAGCCTCTTAGGTCGTAACATCCCTTAAGTCGTTAGGTCGTCCAGACCTTTAAGTCGGTATGCTCCCTTCAGCAGTTAGGTCGGTTAATTGTTAGGTCGGCAACTATTGGGTCGGTATACCTTTTAGGTCGGCAACTATTGGGTCGGTATACCTTTTAGGTCGGCAACTCTTAAGTCGTAGCTTGTTAAGTCGTGGACAAAAGAGGATTAACATTTGCCCCTCGAAGTATACGCTTAAAGCGTAGGTCGTGTGCTTCGATTCGTCTTAACCCGCTCTTTTGTTAGGTCGTGAGCGACATAAGACAAGTTGTAAGTCGTGGACCGTGGGTCGATTCGCTTTTCAATACCTTAGTGTATAAATAGCTTAGGTCGGCTCCTCTGTCACTTCACCTGTTTTATTATTCTGCTTAGCCACTAACGAATACTTGAGCTCTCGAAGACGAATCCCACTACTCGATCATCAGTTATCATCAGCATTACACTGCGTAAGTGAATTCAACTAATATCCAAACGTGATCATCATTGAATCGAGGATCCCGTGTTCGTTGCCCTTAATTCAAGTTTGTACATTATGTTTTATCACAAGTTGTGTCGCATCCGATTCTCGACTTCCTTTAGCCGCGATGTCAGTGCGATCCTCGAATTCATTGCCGCGTACCGGTTTCACGATGGATTTGGGATGATTTGATGATGTTGTGAGATGCGATTAGGAGACGTGACTTAGGGTTTTTGATAGGGGATAGTCCGAAGTTACTGGGTTTATGGATCTCAAGTCGGCTGACGAATTACTGAATTTCCCAATGGAGAGGAATGTAATCGGCAGAAGGAGATAAGGGTTTGACTCGAGTAGGAGATAGCTTGAAATCCCATCGGAGACGACCCAAAAAATTCACGACCTAAAATATCCATGATTCAGCACTTCGTCCGGTTCAAGAACCCTTGCGACCTAACTTTCCTACGACCTAATTAGTTTGCGGCATAGACCATAAGTCGCGGACGAGCTTGGACTTAGAGAAAATAGTGCTGTTCAGACTTGAAGCCTTCATATGTATTACGACTTAAGAGTTACGACTCAACCTGACTCGTAGCATATCCTTTAGACCGGGGATGGGCTAGAACTTGAAGAATTTTCGACCCATGCTAAGTCGTGAACGAGTTAGAACTCAAACATATTTTCCACTGTCTTGAACTTCAAGACTTGAATTGCCTGAACTTTGAACTCTGGACTGTTGAACTTTGTTGCATTCTTTTACAGATTATCTATAATTCTAATTACCTGTTATAACATTTACAGAAAACCGGGACGAATATACTACCACTGACTGCCCACATCGAATGACAGATTAGTTGATAAAGAAAAAATCAAATTAAATGAACTGTACGAATGAAATGCTATACAATAACCAATTCAAGTGAAGTATTAAAGAAAAATCGTAATAGTCAACTGAAACTGATTTGTTTGCATTAACACTGCACTTGAGCATTAACAAGTTCTGAAATCTTGTAATCGACTGATTGTCAGCTAGTTTAATTCCAGTTATGTTTGCTTTTTTATTTTCATTAGTTTTGCACAACACTTCACACTTTTTAGGAAACGTGTACCTTCACATTTGAACATCCAGTTGATTGTGTAGAATGTCTTCTCAACAAGAAGAAATAGAGCAAGTTGAAGAGACTTTTCCAGTTGCTGTTCCGTTGAATGATCCTCCAGAAAGGGTCTCGACCACTTTGAACTACAGAACCTTTAACCAGTTGTGTACTCAATTCGGAATTGCTGAAGCAGACGCACAACTACCCGGGAAGCCTGATAATGTTGATAGACCTCCTCGTGGTTTTGTTGCGGTAAATCGATAAATGTGCCAGAATGGAGCTATCCCTCCTTTTAATGACTTCTTGCGAACACTTCTTCTACGATTAACCATCTCCCCTTTCCAGCTGCATCCCAATGGATATGGTATCTTAATGGGGTTATGCGTGCTCTTTAGGAGGATACTCGATCGTCTTCCAAGCTTCGATGAATTTTTTTATTTGTGCACTTTCTCTAAAAACAAAGACCATCCTTCCATCACAGTTGTGAGAAGTGCTAGAAACCGTAAGTTGATCATCGGTCTCCCTGACAGTGTTCACAGTTTTCTAAGCCAGTTTTTCTACATTCGCTGTCCTCCAGGATTTTACACTATCTGGAGAGTAGGAAGTAAGATCGCTTGTCTCTGTTTCTTATGTTTTTTCGAACTTGCCGAAGTCCGAGTTGTCAAGTGTTAACTTTGCCCTTTTCTTTTCAGCACTTCCTCCTCCTTCTAGAGATCCCGGTCACAAAGCGACTTTTGAGAGGCTTATGGCGGTGCCAGTTGAAGAGAGGAGTATCCAATTACTGTTGACAGACGAATTTTTGCATCAATTCGGGCTTTTACACTCTTCCCGCTTTACTCAGCCTCGTGAAGTTTCAAATTTTCCAGCACAGACATCAGATGCCCCAGCTTCAACGGAAGAGATGGCTCTAAAGGAGCCAACTGCAGACACTGCATTAGTAAAGTGTTCTACTCCTATCGATGTTGCGGGGTCGTCCAACAAGTCAACGCTTTCCCCAATTATCGAAGAGGAGGAAAATCCTCACATTTCTGAGAAGACGGCCGACATGGAAGTCGAAAAAGAGAGTTCTGCTGGGCATCACGGCGATGATGTTTTTGATAATTTGAGTGATATAATGATAACTTCTCAGGAGCTTTTTAAAGATAATATTCCAAAAGCGAGCTCTCCCGTTGTTGAAGCGACTTCCTCTTTGAAACAAGCTTTGACACCTTCTACACTAGTCGTTTCCGTTTCCACATTAAAGCGGGGTTTGTAGTTTGGCGCATGTAGTTTGCACGCCGCACACACTTAGGATTTTTCAGCGCTTATACGCACTTATCCTCTTTTTTTGGAAATTTCTAAACTTCATTCTTTTTCCATTTTCAGATTCTCCGATGGGGCGCACTGGCTCATATTACGACAAATTTCAGCGCTATGGAGGCCGCGGAGCTTATGATTTTAGGCAATACCTCGATGCCCCGAGGGAAACGGACGAAGAAAAAGCTATTAGGAAAGCTCGAGAGAGGCGGGACTATGAAGAGCGCCGCAAAAGAGAAGATGAACAGCACTATGGGAGTAGGGATGAGCGATACGACTCTTCCCGCAGAAGTGACGATTCTCAAAAAAGGAAATCTTACGACGACAAGGGGAAGAGTCACATTGCTGATGGTTCTAGCAAGCGGACCAAACCTAGCGAAAAGGACACGTCTGCAATTTCGGAAAAGATTGATGCTCCCATCTCTCCTAATATTCCATCCGGCTATCCTGCTTAAAAGAAATCTGACATCCAGGCGATCATCAGCAGATCTCAATATCAGGTTAAAGATGCTCCTCCTATTCTTCAAAGCCGATTTCCGAATTGGTGCTTAAAAGGGGTGCGTTTTGACCTTGATTTGGTTCCGATTGATAAATCGGATATGCTGCGTAGCCTAGATGCCGTCAAACTTAACATTGAAAGGGTGTCCGGATGGCAAAAGCTTGTCGATGAGCTGCAAAGAGTCAACCGTGCAAATCTTGAGGCCATGCTAACCATGGAGAATGATAAATCCGAGTGGGATAAAATTTGCAAATAGCATGATGCCGAGATGACGAGCATTGCTGATGATAATGCGAGACTTGAGTCCGAGGTTAAAAAACTCAAGGAAGATCTCGCCGCTTCTTCCGCTTCGCAATCTCAAAAAGAAGAAGTGTTTCAAAAGCAAGTGCGGGATGCACACGCTGCTCAGAGAGATGCTGAGATGAAATTTGCGGCTGAGCAGTTCGTTGTTGAAGAATACCGCAAAAATAACACTCAGTTGCGGGAAACAGTTAATTCCCAGAACGTGGAGATCGAATTGCTAAAGTCTCGACTTGCTAAAGCTGAGAAGGAGCGTGATGAGGCTGTTGCTGGTCGAGTCGTAGCTGTTGTCGAAAAGGAAGCGGCCGAGCAATCGCATGAGGCAACAAAAGCTAGCGTCAGCTCTACCTTATTCGACTTTTATTTACACAGCGTTCTGGGTCATGGAAGTCTCTCTTTTCTGGGCCCTGAATATGAGATTACCCTGGCTGAAGTGTGGGAAGCCGCAGTTGATATGCTTGGCGGTGCCGGCTATGATGAAGCAGGACTTGAGGCGCGTTACCTTGACGATGAAGCTCGTGCCGCTCTTGCTAGAGGAAAAGAGCAACTTGTCAGGGTGCAAGCTGAGTCTGCAGGAGATGAACACCCGAAAGAGGAAGCTCCTTCAACTGCCCCTGTTCATACTTCAACTTCAGCTGACGTCAATATTATAGATTCCAGTGCCCATTCTTGGCTTTCTGCTAAAGTAGACACTGAAATTGTGACTACTCCTACTGAGGACGAAGCCCTGGAAGATATTGAGGTCGAGAAATTCGAGATTAATTTTACAAAACCGACTTCTTCAGGTAACTTTGGCGTCGACCCGGATCCAGTGAATCACTTATTCGATTTAACCGAGTTTGATGAACTAATAACTTCTCTTTTCTCGGAGAATACCGATTTTAACTTCTTTTCTTCTGCAGCGGAAGTTCCGAAAGCTATACCAACTTCTCCTTCTCCAGCTGCTGTTCCTCCTTCTTCCCAAGTTACTCCTCTTTCTGTTTCTCAACCAGGATCACAAGAAGAGAAAATAGAAGCCCTCAAAGACTTGGATGATCCGGTTGTTTCGCAGGAGCAAAAGATTGGAGGACTTGAAGAAGGCGAAAAGACCCCGGAGCAAACTCATGATGACGATACAAAACTTTCTGAGTTTCTTAGTCCGGGAAGCGAGTCTTCTTCCAAGAGGAAAGGGAAGTGCGCGATGAAGAAGAAGAAGAAGAGCGCTTCGGCTGATGAGAAGAATATTGAAGAAGATCCGGCTGCCCCTCCTTCTCCTCCTTCCCCAACTCATCCACAACGGCTTTCAAAACTGATTATCAGGCCGGGAAAGAGTTCCAAGGGTGGTCGGAAGAAGGAATGACAAACTAGACCTTATGCTTCTTGTTTTGCTTTTTTGGATGTATTGACCGGAGATTGTGCGGGTACCGGTCCCTGCTTTTGCTTTTTTGAGATATCTGCACATGTAAAGAATTCTCATAGTATTGAATAAAATAGTTCCTTCACTTGTACAAATTCTTATGTATGTGTGAGTATATTTATTTCTCATTTTTAGTGTAGAATAAACGATTCTTTTTACTTGTACAAACTTTTTTGTCTGTGTTTGAGAATGCATTTATTCCACATCTATTTTTCGTGATATTGCAATGAACTTGTGGTATGTTGCTTGCGTGTTACTTTTCTTAATATAACTGAATTGTATAGTGTTGCCCCCATACCACAAGTGCATTGCAACATTTCTAGCTTTTACGAGACTGATACTCTTATTTCAGAGAATAACTATTCCACTTTTAAGGGAAGAATCATTCTGCTTTTAATAGATTATATCTCGTTTTTTTTTGGAGAAATTTTTACTTTCTCTTTCTTCTTTGAAGAACACTTCAACTTTCAGAGATGATCACTTTTATTTGTTAAAAAGTGGATTTCCCTACGCAGTGAAATGAGCTTTTGAAGAAGGTTTTGATTTTGTGCCCCAGTAAAGGGCTTATTTTTGGTACTTTGAGCATGGTGAAGTGTGCCTCTGAAGAGGTCTCTTTGTAGCATTTCAATTTTTTAGGAAGAACTTTTTTGAGACAAATAAGTTAACCTTCCTTTGAGAGTTGAAATGTGCTTCCGGAGAAGGCTTTTTTGTTTGAGTATTCTATTTTGGGACATGCCTCCGGAGAGGGCTCCTCTTAAAGAGTTGTGCCTCCGAAGAGGGCTTGTGCCTCCGAAGAGGGCTTGTGGTGCCTCGGGAGAGGGCTTTCGCCTCCGTAGAGGGCGTGTGCCTCCGAAGAGGGCTTGTGCCTCCGAAGAGGACTTTTTGATTGCCTGGAAGTTACTTTCTTATGGTTGGATGGATCCACGGGGCGGACGCAAGTTGTTTTATTGGATGTTCGTTTGCACAAACGATCGCAATCAATTAACAAGGGCCCTGTTCCTTCAGCTTGGGAAGGTGCCCCTCCGGTGGTTCCACCAATCTTTTTTGATTGAGAGAAGCACTTTCATTTTTTGGCGTGCCTCGTTAGAGGGCTTTGTTGACCTTTGGGAAGGAGCATTGGTTGGTTGGTGTGCCAGGAAGGTTGCGACTCAGGGGTGAGTAGATCCACGGGACGGACGCAAGCTGCCTGATCGGATGCATCACGATCAGTTAGCAAGGGCCCTGTTCCTTCTGCTTGGGAAGGTGTCCCTTTGGTGGTTCTACCGGCCCTTTTATTGAGAGGCATACTTCCTTTTGGCTGCTTCTGTGTTTGCTTGGCCATGTTCTCTCATTATCTGCTCATTAGCGATCTTTTATTATCATTTCCAAGCGCATCTTCTTTCCTTTTGCAAGTAAATTGCCTTATCCGAAGGAGTGGACTTCACTGTTGAATAACTTCACGGGACAAACGCGAGTTACCTAGTTGGATGTCTGTCCATATCGACAATCACAACCAGTTAATGAAGGCTTGCCATAGTGGAGTCGCCAACTTTTATGTGAAGTTCTTCTTGTATAGGATTTGAATTTGGAATTTGTGTCGCTTGGTATTTGCTTAGTAGGTGATTTATAGAGATCGCTTGGCTTTGTGATGAGCAAGCCTTGTTTTAATGTCCTGCAATTTTGAATCGACATTTTAGCAATACATTTAAAGTATTTACATATCGAAATGAAACAGGCATTATGAAATAGTAAAGAACACAAGATTTATAGTGGTTCGGCCGAGAATCGGGCCTACATCCACTTTATAGCTTTTATTCACTTGCACTGATTTACAATGTCTTTCAATACAACTAATACATTCATCACTATTTTACAATTTTGAGCAAAGCTTTTTTCAAGTAAAATAAGGACGTAAGTGGTTGCTGTTCCAGGCTCTTGGAATTGGATCTCCTTCGACAGTGACGAGTTTGAAAGTGCCATCAAGAAGTTTATTGCCTATGACATATGGCCCTTCCCAGTTCGGCCCAAACACCCCAGTTGCTGTCATGATCCTTTTCAAGACTAAATCTCTGATCTCAAAGCTGCGTTGGCGAACTTTAGAGTTGAAGTGCCTGGCTATCCTTTGCTGATAAGCTGAAACTCTGAGCCTAGCTTCTTCTCTTTTTTCATCAAGAAAATCAAGTGCTTCAAGTTGCAGCTTTTCGTTTTCAGTTTCGTTGAAATGAATTCTTCTGTGTGAAGGAACTTCTACTTCCACTGGAATCATTGCTTCTGATCCGTAAGCCAGTGAAAATGGAGTGTGCCCAGTCGTAGTTTTGTGAGTAGTTCTGTATGCCCATAGTGCTAATGGAAGCTTATCAACCCAACCACCTTTTGCTTTTTCGAGTTGCTTTTTGATGGTTGACTTGATGATTTTGTTTACTGCTTCCACTTGCCCGTTTGCCTGCGGATGAGCCACTGCTGAGAAGCTTTTTCGAATTCTGAACCGTTTGCAAAAGTCTTGGAATTCTTCACTTTCAAACTGAGTGCCGTTGTCTGTGATTATTTTCTGCGGCACACCATACCTGCAAATGATATTTTTAGTTACGAAATTTATCATCTTTTTAGAGGTAATAGTGGCTAAGGGTTCAGCTTCAGCCCATTTCGTGAAATAATCAACAGCAACAATAGCATATTTGATTCCAGATTTAGCGATCGGTAAAGGTCCAATCAAGTCTATTCCCCAAATGGCGAACGGCCATGGGCTGACCATTTGCGTGAGTTCGGTGGAAGGCGCTTTTCGGATTTTTGCAAATCTTTGGCATTTGTCGCACTTTCGGGAGTAAATAGCAGCATCTCGATTAATATCCGGCCAGAAATACCCATATCGGAGAACTTTCTTGGCTAGAGTTTGACCAGCTGAATGATCTCCACATTCTCCTTCGTGTATCTCAGCTAGAATTGTCTTGGCTTCTTCCTTAGTTACACATCGGAGCAATGGCATTGAAAATCCCCGTCTGTATAATCGGCCAACTTGAATTATATATCTTAATGCTTTCCTCAATAGTTTTCGACGTTCCTTAGAACTTTCTGGCATGGAACCATTGAGTAGGTATTCTTCGATTGGAGTCATCCATGATTCATGCTCTTGAGACGCAGCCATAATCCAATCAACATCCATTTCATCAATGCTTGGAGCTGACAGAACTTCCACAGGAACTAATCCCAGTAATTGAGCTTCTCCAGAACTTGAGTACTTTGCTAGAGAATCTGCTTTCATGTTTTCTACCCGAGGAATATGACTTATCGTATAATGATCGAAATCTTCGAGAAGTTCACATGCCTTTGACAAGTACGCGGGCATATTTCCACCTTTAGCCTGAAACTCTTTCTTTACCTGGCAAACAATAAGTTGAGAATCGCTGAAGATCTGTAACACTTTGATGTTTAGTTCCTTGGCAATTTTTAAACCAGCAATTAGAGCCTCATACTCTGCTTCATTGTTTGTTAAAGGAAATTCCAGTCTCAATGCATAACACAACGATCGTCCTTCGGGGGTCTCGAGCACAACTCCTGCCCCAGAACAGTAATCATTTCTCGATCCGTCAACATACAACTTCCACTGGATTGGAATGCCATCAGTTGTTTCATTCTCACTATCACCTTTGTCAGTAGATTCTGCGATGAAATCTGCTAAAGCTTGTCCGTTGATTGCTTTCCGGGGATGGTAAGTGATATCATATTGGCTGAGTTCAATGTTCCATTTCAAAAGACGACCCGAAGTTTCAGGACGAAACAGGACTTGCTTTAGAGGTTGATCAGTAAGAACCTTGATAGGATGAGCTTGAAAGTATGGTCTCAATTTCCTGGAAGCAATTAGCAAACAATAGGCGAGCTTTTCTATCTTTGAATAATTCATTTCTGCCCCAGTGAACCGTTTGCTGATGTAATAAACTGGACGTTGTATTTTCATATCTTCTCGTACAAGTGCTGCACTGAGGGCATGAGATGAAATTGCTAAATAGATGAAAAGGTCTTCACCATCAGTAGGCTTGGAAAGAACCGGAGGTGTTTCCATATGATGAATTAGTTCATCGAAAGCATTCTGGCATTCGGGAGTCCATTCAAAATTTTTCTTTCCTTTCTTTAGAGCGTCAAAGAAGGGAATGCATTTGTCTGTGGCCTTGGAAATGAAACGACTCAGAGCAGCGACTTTTCCATTGAGGCTTTGCATTTCTTTCTTTGTTTTAGGGGCTTTGACTTCCCTTAGAGCTGTGATTTGAGTAGGATTGGCTTCGATGCCCCTAGCGCTCACAATGAAACCCAAGAATTTCCCAGACTCTACTCCGAACGAGCATTTCAATGGATTGAGCTTCATTCCGTACTTTCGAAGAATTGTAAACATTTCCTCCAAGTGACCCATGTGGTCCACAGCTTTCTTTGACTTTACCAACATATCGTCAACATAAACTTCCATGGTTTTACCAATCTGAGGTTTGAACATCGAATTGACGAGCCTTTGGTAGGTTGCCCCAGCATTCTTCAATCCGAAAGGCATAACTTTGTAGCAGTAGAGACCTACATCTGTGATAAAGCTTGTGTCTTCCTGATCCGGCTCATGCATCATAATCTGATTGTACCCGGAGTAGGCGTCCATAAAAGATAACAACTCATGCCCAGCTGTTCCATCTACCAACTGATTGATTCTGGGCAGCGGGAAGCAATCTTTTGGGCAAGCTTTGTTTAGGTCTGAAAAATCGATGCAGACTCTCCACTTCCCATTTGCCTTCTTAACCAGTACTGGATTTGAAACCCAATTTGGATAAGTGGAGTTTCTAATGAAGCCGTTTTCCATGAGCCGTTCGACTTCTTCCTTTAGTGCTGTCGACCTTTCTGGGCCTTGGGTTCTTCTTTTCTGTTTCACCGACGTGAATTTTGGATCAATGTTCAGAGTATGTACAGCAATTTCCGAGGAGATCCCACACATATCAGCATGACACCAAGCGAACACATCCAGATTGGCTTTTAAGAATGATATCAGCGTGTTTTGAACTGCTATGCTCAACTGTGAACCCACATTGAGTACTTTGTTCGGGTCTTTCGAGTCAACAGATATTGGTACCGTTACTTCCACGGGTACCACTCTATTCTCCCCTGTACTGGCTTTCCTGAGGTCCATTTCTTTCCTTGCATTGCTGTGTTCGCCAGTACAGGGGCCACCCCGTAGCTGCTACAAGGTTGGTTCTTTGATGCGGAGCGGAGCTGCCGCATCTTTTCCCATTTCTCTTTTCCTGGCCTCTCGGAGCTCTACAAGATAACATTCTCGCCCCGCGTTCTGATCTCCCTTAATGACAGCAACCCCATTATCAGTGGGAAATTTCATTGTTAAACACCACGGAGCGAGGACGGCCCTGAAAGCAGCAAGAGTAGGCCGACCCAAGAAAGCATTATAGGCGGAGAATCCATCAACAATTACAAAAGTTTGCTTCCGAACCAACTTCTTATGTCCTTCGCCCATTTCAACAAACAAATCTACCGTTCCAATTGGCTGTTTCAGCTCTCCTGTAAATCCGGCAGTCTTGTGTGAAGAAGCTTGTACGTTTGTCATTGGAATTTTCATTTGGTCAAATGTCTTTTTAAAGAGTATGTTGCACGAGGCACCACTATCAACCAGCACCCTTCTGACAATAGCCGGCCCAATACCGACAGAGACAACTAAAGGGTCCTCATTAGGAGCTTCCACATCAATAGAATCCCTGGTTCTGAACATAATATCATCATGAAAAGTCTTCTGCTGCTTTAGAGGTGCAGCATCTTCCAAGATTAAGACACTTTCTTCAGTTGGGGCATACTTCAAGGCTCTAGCATACCTTTCCATCTCACCCCAACTCCTGCCAGCCGGATGAGGTCCTCCTATGATCACATTGATAACAGGTCTTTCCTTTTCAGCAGGCCTCTCTCCTGAACCAGATGAATGAGCTGGGGGTAGTTGCCCCTGGTTAGATGAAGACGGGTCTTTTCTATTCTTTTTAACGTACTGCTGCAACTTATTCTCTCTTAACAATTCTTCAATCAGGCTTTTTAAGTGGCGACACTCATTGGTATCATGGCCTGGTTGGTTATGAAACTTGCAAAATCTTCCGCTTTGAGCAGCATTTTTCCCAACTTTTACTGCCGGTGGTTTTGGAAATTCAACAGCATCCTTAGTGGCGATGAAAATATTCTCCGGTGTATCAGTCAGAGGGGTAAAATCCGAAGGTTTGAGGAAGCAGGGCTTTTTGAGATCTTTCTGCTTCTTTCCACCATTACTCTCCCTTTTCTGATTTGCAGATTCTTTCTTGTTCTGAACTGTAGCATTATTTTCCACCACTGTTGTCACAACTTTAGCTGACGCGGAAAGATTCTCTAGGCGCATGAACTCATCGGCCTTTTTGTAGAACTTTTCGAGCGAATTTGGTTCCTTCATTTTTAACCATTTTCCAAACTCGCTTGACTTGTCAATAGCCCGCATTAAGTAGGTTAAGATCATTCGCGGTTCTGCATTATTAACTTCTGCTAGGGCTAAATTAAAGCGATTCAGGAAGGATTTGATGGGCTCTCCAGGATTCTATTCAAGACTTGAGAGAGACATTATATCCTTTGCTCTTGAAATGTACAATCTGAATTGTTCCTTGAATTTTCGGGTCAGATCAGAAAATTGGTCAACAGATCGCATAGAAAGCTTGGTAAACCAAAGTAACGCCACTCCTTCCAAGTATACCGGGAAATATCGACATTTAATCTCATCAGTTGCTCTGGCGCCAGTCATGTGCCAATCATATTTGTACAGGAATTGATTCGGATCACTTGTTCCTCGATAAAGAGGAATGGTAGGAGGAACGAATTTTCTGGGAAACTTAGCCTTTAGGATCCTTTCAGTAAATGGAGTTTTACTCGGAGCGAATCCCCAATCATTCTCATCTTCGTTTCTCTGCATGCTTTCTTTCATTATCTGCCGAATCATGCCGGAAAGATATTCCTCATTATTTAGTGACTTTGCAGAGTAGACTTCGGCCATTTTCTCGGAAGTTTGTCCGGGTAGATGTTCACGGAAAACTGGCGATGGCCTAGATCCTTCAGCTTGGAGAGGTACCCCTTCAGCGGCACCTGATCCCCCTTGAGGAATATGTCTTCCTTCGGAGTTGCAAAGAGTATCAGCAATGTTTTCTTCATTATTTACTGGTCTTGGATTAGCTCCGAGCAGAGCATTCAACTTTTCCATCATCAGATTATTCTGAGTTTCAATCTGCTGGTACAGTCCGGACACAGCAGCATCCAACTCTTCTCGCGTCACCCCGACGCTTGGAGCTGCCTGACTTGGAGAAAGAGAAGTGGCAGTATTGTCACGGTCATCATCAGATCTGACAGACTTACGTTTTCTCCCAGGAGCCATTATGTCTGATAGGCTTCTGGTTTTGAAGGAAATTCTTTCAACAAACTTCCGTGAAGCAATGGTGAATGATCGCCTGAGTTGGGTTCTCAGTGAAAGCACCAAAATGTTAACGCTAAAAAGTGAACGCTAACACCCGGTGTGTGTAGTAGAATTGTGAAAGCACCACCCGTGTGACGGGAACAAGAAGTAAGCAGTAAAATATCGAAAAATGCGGTAAAAGACAGCAGTTTATAGTCGTTTGGCTTGAGATCGAGCCTACGTCCACTTTGAATCTCTTTATTACTGAATCTGGTTACAAGACGATACAATACTCTTATGAAAACAATACAGTTTGATCACAAAGACAATCTCGACTACTAGCTTAAACTTCGATCATGAAACTTGATGAATCCGTGTTGGATGTAGGAAATTCCTCTCGAAGCTTGTTGTAGGGTCTCGAATGTCTGAAGATCTTCAATTGTTGAATGAGTTGAGAGTTCGGCAAAGTAGCGACGCTTCAAGAAATGATCGGCCAAAAGTCCCCTTCATGTTGAAAGTGGTGGTCTATTTATAGGAGTCGAATTCTGGACAGAAGTTTTATCACCAAGTGATAGGTCGGCTACGACCCAAGGTAGGTCGTAGATCGTAAGTCGGCGACGACATAAGGAGTCTGGCTTACTTTGGTTGTAGTTGATTCTTCTGAATGAGTTAGTAAGTCGTGCGCGACTTAATATAAGTCGTAAGTCGGCAACGACCTAAAAGATGCAGCACTGCCTTCGTTTCCTTAAGTCGTGTGCGATCTATCATAGGTTGTTGACTGCTTTAAGCCGTTATATCTCTTAAGTTGCTAGGTCGCAACTTTCTTTAGATCGTTATGTACTTAGGTCGTTACCCCCTTTAGACCGTGGCTTCTATAACTCGTTAGGTCGTCCAGACCCTTAAGTCGGAGACTTCTCTTAAGTCGGTGAGCTTTTAGGTCGGTGCAAAGTTAACCCGTTACTCCTTAGGTCGTTGAGCTACTATCTTCTTAAGTCGGTAGCCTCTTAGGTCGTAACATCCCTTAAGTCGTTAGGTCGTCCAGACCTTTAAGTCGGTATGCTCCCTTCAGCAGTTAGGTCGGTTAATTGTTAGGTCGGCAACTATTGGGTCGGTATACCTTTTAGGTCGGCAACTATTGGGTCGGTATACCTTTTAGGTCGGCAACTCTTAAGTCGTAGCTTGTTAAGTCGTGGACAAAAGAGGATTAACAAAGTACAAGCTGAATAGAACAACAGAACTGAGATAGATAAAACTAGATAAGCAGATAATCTCCAGCGATTCCAATCTCCAGAAAGTGGAATCCAAATCTGTGAATACTCAGGCTGACCCGAGCGTAAATAAAAATACAAACACTCGAGTCAGGACAATATATACTTATATAATGTAAACCAACTCAAGTGAACTGTAATAAGGTACAAGTAACTTAAAGAATGCTTGGGATCGCCCATTCTTTAAGGATCCGTTAAACTATTTACTATGTAGTAATGTACGCTATATACAGTAGTGTCTAATTAGTAAAGTATAATCATATAGAAAATAGCATTAAGGGGATGGTGAACCTTAATGCAGTCGGATCTTTAAACCAAAATCGTAGTGGGCTCGATATGGTAGGTGACACGGCACACAAGGCAATGCCAGGGTAGATATACCAATTACGCATCCGGACTGGTGGTGATGCATAGCAGCCACTACCGCCCACCTCGAACAACACTCCCAAATCAAGGGTGCGCACCAAATCAATCACAAGTAATAGAATGGTATCGAAGAAGTGTGTCCGATCAGAGGTGCTACCTCCTTAGCCCGTCGATCGCTCCTGTTTTAGCCACCTTATGCCAACTCACGGGAGTTGGGTCCACGTATATACCTTAGGGTCATCCCCACCATCCTACTTCATTCTGGAAACTCCACCGCGTACACAGTTGTCAAAGTGGTTTTCGGTATCGATAGAGAGTATGTCCATATCCGATCCCGGTCTCTTTAACAACAAATCGTTATTATAACCCGTGGTTAAAATTTAAAACAGTTTATACTTTAAAAATAGAATATCATTTCAAATCCAAATCTTTATCAAAATAAAGATTAAATCAATTCCAAACCATTTCAATATATTTAAAATATCATATCATTTCAAAACTTCATTTCAAATCATTTCAATATATCAAAATATCATATCTTTCCAAAACTTCATTTCAAATCATTTTAATATATTAAAATATCATATCTTTTCAAAACTTCATTTCAAATCATTTTAATATATCAAAACATCATATCTTTCCAAAACTTCATTTCAAATCATTTTAATATATCAAAATATCATATCCTTTCAAACTTCATTTCAAATCATTTTAATATACCAAAATATCATTTGAGTTCAAATCTAAATATTCAACTTTAAATACCTTTTAAATTTAAAGATATAATTCATTTATTATCATTTCAAGTCACCTTTTAAATAGTTTATATTTCAATCAAAATAATTCATTTAAACCATTTAAAAGTGTAATTATTATACTTTCAAATCAAGTATTAAAATTTCCAAAGTTTCAATTCAATTCAATCATTTATTTCAATTAAATTTCCATAGACCATTTCAAATCTTATAAATTTCAAATATAGATTTAATCCACAAAATAACTATTCAAATTATAAAATAAATTCCAAAGCTTTATTATCCTATATTTCATAAGTCCAATATCTTTTAAATAGATTCAAATTACAAGTAAACCAAATATTTTTCATACTAATATAAACTTCAATTATTTATTCCAAGATTTAATATCATTTCAAATTCATTTCAAAATATCAAAATATCATTTCAAAATATCATCTATTTAATTTAAATTTAAATACCATTTAATCACATTTCAAAATAGTTGTATTTCCCAATCAACTATTCCATTTAAATCATTTAAAGTCAATTCATTATATTTAATAATTAAATATTTAATTTACAAAATTTAATCTTTTTCAAAGATCATTTATCCATTTAAGTTTATTAAAACAATGAAAATTCAACTTTCGTAGCACTTAGGAAATGCTACGAAATGTTATGTTTTAAAACAGTTCATTAACAAAAGACAGCATTTAAAATACTATAATATCTTAATTTAGTTTCAATTAAAATTTAAGTTAAATTTAACAACTATAGTACTAACAAGTGCTATAATAACTCTTAGTTCAAATTTGCTATTTGGTTCATTTAAAACAACTACAGCATTTTCCAATGTTGTAATATCTTTACATTATATTTCAAAATGATGTCAAATCAAATTCAGAGTTTTATTTACAATTTCACACATAATTAACTTTTAATATAAATCATTTTAACTTATAAAATCATATATTTTCACTTTTAAAAACAATCATTTAAATACCTTTATTTCTATGATTTTATAAAGTCCAATTTCCATACAGAAATCAAATTAAATAACAATTAAATTTTTATTTCTTTAATTAAATTCTTAACTTAACAACTAAGTTTAAATTTCCAAAATATAACTTATTTCCATTTATTTTACTTAATTAAAATTTCACTTTTAAACAAATTTCACAAAATTCAATCTAAGTTATATTTCAAAATTCAGCTTAAATGTTCATTTAATTCATATTTTAATTTATACAAAATCATTAACACTTTTAAAAATTATTATTACTTGATAAAATCATTAAATTCATCTTTTAAATCAAATTTGTCATATATTCTTACTTACATAAATTCCATTAAAAACAAAATCATAAATTCCCAAAATTTACTTATATTCCAAATTCTACTTCACCATTTACTTAATTCACTTATTTAATTTGTAGAAAATCACTAATATTTTATAGAAATCATTTTAATAAAATTTAAATCAAAATATCATAATATTTACATTTTTAAAATATTTTAAAATTTTCAGAAAAATATATAAACCACGGGTCTGTATATAATTTTCTAGCCTAGGTCAAGTGATACGGATATGTATCATTTCAATCCGCAGTTTACAAAGAAAACCCGGGTTTGATCATTTCAAATCCGCAATCCCAAGTAATATAATAAAAAAATAAAAACCGTTCAGGCATATCATTTCAGCCCATAACGATTTTTCCTTATTCTAAAGTCCGTTCGGGTATGTATCATTTCAACCCATAGTGATTTCTAGTCTACAGGGAACTTGCAGTGATAAACTGATATAAATAAACAGTATACAATATATAACAGCAACAGATGATATAACATGTGTATAAACTGGGATGAACATCATATAATCATAATATAACAGTTATAACATGATGATATAATTTTACAGATTCAAATGGTGTCAGTTTACTAGTTATATAAGTACACATCGTCTAGTGAGAATTACTCACCTTTTTGTGCTGGAGATATCAACTCAAATGACACAACGGATTCCAAAAGGCACGATGACACAAAATAGGCTCAAGTGGGAAGAGATCCAAGCTTAGAACTTGTGTTACAACCCAAAACAAAACAAAATAAAATCACAATTCAATACAACATTAAATTGAAACAACTTTGAAGTAAAAAGAGATACGAATACACAGTCTTTTGCCTTGCTTCCTACATTTAATTGCACGGCCTAGGGAATGTTTTGGCTCAGGTTTGGACATACTTTGGTTCAGTTTTGGGTCCTATAAGGCATGGCTACAAGGTATTGAAGTGGTGGAGGAGTTACTATGCATGAATATGAAGAGGCTTATGCAAAATAGTGGTTTTGGTTCAACTTTGGCTCAGTCTACAAGGTCATTGGGCTTGGCTATGACATGTTTCAGATCTGGACAGAGGATGAAGGTGATGGTTATGGGTGTGTCAAGGTGGTGGTGGCGGCTAGAGGTGGTGGTGGAAAAAGAGGTGGTGAAGCAACAAGGCTCAAACTAGCATGTTTTCAAGGCATAGGTTGTATTTTTTTTGGATTTTGTGTAGATCTTGGCCTTGGGTTGGTTCGGCCTGAGGAGGAGGTGAAATAGGGTGGGTGATGGTCAAAGAAAAGGGGTGGTAGAGTTCAGTTCAGATCTGGTTGAGGAGGAGCCAAGCTATGAAGGAGAGAACAGGTACAAAATTTCAAAATAGAAAAGTAGAAAAACAAAGGAAGAAGATGATAATTTTTACCTCAACTCTTTCAAGCCATGGCCATATTTTTTTTAGATGAGAAATGGATCTAAGATCCACGTGAAAAATGAAGGAGGAAGTCACGGCTAAATAAAGAAAGAAATAAAATAAAATAAAACGGCCAAAGAGTAAATGAGGAAACGGTAAAAGAAACGACTTACGTTTCAAAAGCTTTTAAAAACTTTCCAAATTTCCTAAATTTATTCCTATAAGTTTACCTTACTGAAAATAATAATAATTTCAGTTACAAATTCGAAAATATAACAAAATACAAAATATATATAAATATTTATTAATTATATAAGGTTAAAATAAGAAAATAGCACAAAATTGCAAACCTAGTCTACAAAAATGGAAAATAAACAGAATGAACTTTGGAAAATTTATATGGACTTGTAAAAATATTTATAACAAAGATAACAACATAAAAGTAAAAATGCATTCACAAATAAATATATAAATTTTAATTTAAATAAAATTTAAATGAAGAAATTACCAGAAGAATAGAAAACAGCCTTTTAAAAATAGGGAATAATTACAGTAAATTTTGGAAAAATCCTATTATCATTTTAAAAATATTTGAAAGTCAATATATTCATAAAATAGCATATTGACCTAGATTAAAATGAAATATGACAATAAAAATATAATTGATACAATTTAAAAATAACAAAATTGTAGAATAAACAAATTGCAGTCAATATTGAAATATACATAACTTTCACTGTTTAACTCCGTTTTCAACGAAACGAAAAGCAGTGTTCAAGTTATTACATCTATTTTAATAATAAAATATAAAATTTAAGATTTTTAATAATTAAAATTTTAAGTTTAAAAGCCAAAGATTGAACAGTTTGAACAGAAATTTTACTTTTCAGTAAACTAACCAATTTATACTAGTTTGAAATTATAGTTCACATAATAATTAACATATATTTTTAAAAATGAAATGTTTGAAATTAAACAAGTTTAAAATAGTTTCAACATAAAAATAAAGTCGAAATTTAAAATAATATACAAAATTTAGGGTTGTTACAGTGAAGATGGATATTTTGGTCTGTTTAACTTTGCTTGTTCCTTCATGAGTAACTTACAAAGTTTTCCAGATCTCATATGCAGACTTACAGATAGACACTCTATTAAACTCATTCCTATTAAGTAAACAGAGTAGAATATTCAAGGCTTTGAAATTGTTTTGTGCAACGGTCTTTTGCTCAGTGGTCCACTGTGCAAAATTAGTTGTGGGTTCAATGTACTCAGTTTGTGTGATATTCCAAGTGTCTAATCCTATTGATTGTAAATAGATTTTCATCCTACATGCCCAATATGCATAGTTACCGCTATTAAAAAGTGGTGGTTTGGCAGTAGACTAACCCTCTATAAATGAACTAGTGATAGTGTTGACATTACCAGTGTTGGCAGCCATTTGAAAACTTTTCAAAAATCAAATTATGAAAATTTTGAAAACCAATGCTCTGATACCAAATGTTGGAAATGCGGATTACGGATCTTAAGGCTGGATTAACACTAGGGGGTGAATAATGTTTAATGGATTTTATGGAATTTTTGAAATCTTTTGAAATTAAATACAGACAGATGCAATTCACAAACACAGAGATAATCACAAAATCAGACATAGATGTAAATAGTAAATAAAAAGCAATAAAGGAAAGAACACACCGGAATTTTATACTGGTTCAGAGTTACCCTACATCCAGTCCTACACAATTTCTTGTGTAGATTTCTTTTCAAACATAATGTCTATATTACAACCTCGATTTCAAGGCTACGAGATACACCCTCCTGTCTTCGAGTCCAGGGAAAACTCTCTTGATTTAAACAGGCTACAACATCACCTAATTGATTTACGGGCTACAATCCTACCCAATTGATTTACGGGCCACAATCACACCGTTTCCAATATCACTTTGATAGATAGAAAGGCTCGATACACTTCTTTGATTACAAATGATCCTATAACTCTGAATAGCACTAAGATCTTTGAGAGAGAGTGGTAGAGAATCAAACTAGAGATGATCAAGTTTGATTCACTTAGGATTTCAACAGAGTTTTGTTAAAATATAAGAGAATATTTGAGTGGAGAAGAAGGAGTGAAGAAATGAATAAAAATCAACTTAAAATTCATTGAAAACAACTGGTATTTATAGAAGAACAACAGCCATGTCCATTCGTGAAAGGTTATGACGAATAGACACTTCTTTTGAAAATTTGAAATTTGAATTTCTACCGTCACCATGTCGACATGGGGGATGAGGTATGTCGACATGCCCTAGTAAATTTTGAAAATTGATTTTTGTTTTTAAAAGAGATTTTCTTTCTAAAACTTGTCAAAACAATTTTTGAAGTTTATAAACCATTTTGAATATAGTTTAAACATATAAAAGAGATTTAAAAAATAATCTTAAAAATATATTATCTATAATATAAAAGTAATATTAAAAACTAAGTATAGAATATATTTTTGAAATTTAAAGATATAATATTAAAACCAGGAGATAGTTTAAATACAAGAGATGATTTTGAAATCAAAATATAAAAGATTGTAAGAATAGTTTAAGGCTAAAATATTTAAACCGAGAAAGATGACTTTTAAAAAGATAGTTTTTGGAAAAATAGTTAAAATAAATCATTTTGAAAATTTCGTGGATTCCATTCCACTAGAGAAGGTCGTGGGTTCCATCCCACTAAAGAGGTCATGGGTTTCATCCCACTATTAAAGCGAGAAGGTGGATTCTGTTCCACAATTAAAATTTGAATAAAGGTTTTAGTGCTATTATGAAGTTTTAATATAAATCTAGACTCTATTACTTATTTTGATATCTTGAACTCTTGAAATCTTGAACTCTTGATACTCATGAGTTTTCAGTCTTGGTTTCTTCAATCTTGAATTCGTCAGTCTTGAATCTCTATACTGTACAGTCTTCATTCTCAGTACTTTCATATATATATATATATCCTGCATATACATATATATCTCAACAACAATATTAGTATATATATTTTATAACAAGTCCTAAGGTTGTTGTCATCAAAACCATTATCTCAGGAACTAACAATAGTTTCCGATCTCTGTTTAATGATAATAAATACACACACACATACTTATATATATATATATGTTTGTTATAGTACTATTGCAATGTCACAGAATTAAAAAAATATTTTATTCAGAATTTCGTTTAAAAAAATATTTTATTCCAACGAACATTTTATTATAATTTCAATAGCACAAATTTAAAACACAACTTCCACTATATTTTACATTTTCAAATACAACACTATTTCACACCCTCACATGTAACATTATTTTTCACTCTCTTATAAAACAAACTCTCATATACAATTCACTCAGTCACTCACACTTGAATTTGATTTGCTATCTTTGTGCTCCAGCTTGTGTCCTATCATCTGTTTTGCCTGTCAAACAAAAAACAACGCCGTAAAAGCAAAAATAAACAAACTGAGATTACAAAAATATGAATATTATTAAATACAACGTTGCCTCAGTTAATTGGGTTGTTTGTTTTCATATTTAAAAACTAAAATCAAAATAATTATACACGAGCAGCATATGACATGCATATTGTATCACTGTACATTGCCATAAGGCCATGCACATACAAAATTTGTTCGCACAAATTCAATTTCAGGGACAAAAGCAAAGGTCAAGCCAATTCAGACATGCAACAGTCAGGCTCAAAGGGTAGTGAAACATGAATAGTTACAAGTGGAGTTAAATAGTGCAACACCACACAATGCACAAGTACAATAGCAGCAACGAAGCAAAGGACATATGCAGTGAACCAGATAAGTTTCCAGTGAAGTGAAATGGTGTGGGATAGTTAAGTACATGAACAAAAGGTAGAGAAATAGACATGTACAAGGCAAGAGCACATAGTGCACAACTATTAACAAAATATAAAGTAACAAATATATCACCCAGTTTTAAGCAAAAGCAAGTGCAACCCGACAATATATACAAGTACACACAAGCATGCACATTTCTAGTCATCTCTATACAACATCAATGGAGATAAAATCAATATACCAACCAAAAATAACTTCTAGACTGTAAACAACATCAAAGGCAACAGTGCATCACCTTCAGCCATTTCGACAACAATAAAACAAAACACGGTTAACGACTATGTCATGATTCCAGACCTATCACAACTACACAACCATATCATCAACAACTACAAGTCAGTTCAAGCAACAAAAGTCACCATTTTCAAACATACATACATACATATGTATGTATGTACATGGAAGATCAAAGCATCATCTCCAAGCATAGCTGTATTCAAACTCTAGTTCCAAATAACAAAATTCAGATGCAGGCAACACTCAACTCCTGACCAACATATGAGTGACTACATCTGCACACCCATCTCAGAAATGACTTCATGAATTCTAGTCGGTAATCCTCATCTAGTTATAAACTACTTTAACTAGGAGGAGATCGACTGTCTCACATCAACATAGTTTCTAGTAACACATCAATCGACATATCTAAACACAACTTGGATTCACGCACCAATTAAACGCAGCATTTTAGGCGTTCCATTATATGTACGGTAAATCAAAATAAGAGACCTCAATGCAAAAGTTTTGGCATCGAGACGAAAGTGACAGAGCATCTTATACTAACAACACAACCCAGAAAAATTTCACACATATATACATACATATGTATGAATGTATATACATGGAAGATCACGAGCAACACAAGCTCCATAACACAACAAACACGTCCAAGTTTTGTGGCAATGGAATAACAGGGGTTGGTGATAGAAAAATATGGAAAATTCGAAGTCAACATCAGAAAATCAAATTCGCACATTGAAAGTTTCAAACCCAAAGTCAATATAATTTTGAAACATAACAGTAAGGGGCGAATAGGTCAATAAAAATCGATCAAAGAAAATCAACATTTGACTTGAAATATTCAAACCCGAAAAATAAATCAAATATATACGAAATATAGGGAATCATTTGAAAATCGATCCCTATAAATATCACCCAATTCATCATCGGCAAAAGCAGTCGAGTTCAAAGCATAAAAATCAAAACATAAATTAGAAAGTTCATATCCAAGTTTAAATCAATCTATACTCGACAACGAAGCTACCGAGAGCAATCAAGCAAGGCGATCAAGTGACAAGGCAATCAAGATGAACTTAATTTCTTCAATCGATCAACTGGAGAATTGGTGGCTTTGCTCAAGGAACCCTAATTTCATATCATAAGCAAAAAGAGTACCGGAATGGACAAAACTAATTCAGACTGAAGAATAAATAAAAAATGAGAACGTTTTTTTTCTTACTTTTTTTATTTAAAGTATAATTTGTTTTTTATTTGTGTATCGAGGTTACGAAATATGGGGCGTAGTTCGAGAATTTGCAACTCGGGGTTTGAATTGTGGCAGAGTTTTGAGCGTAGGGTTAGAACAATCTGGTTAGCAAGGGTCGCGAGTTTACAGGGTTTGTAAGCGTCGATTGTTTAATTCCTAGTAGAAACCTTAGGGGCAGCAGTAGGTAGATTTTGCCAAAGTTGGGTAAACTTTGTTATTATCTGTTATTTCAGTTAATATTTCTGCATTTACTCTGTTATTATCTATGCTGCAATTTTGATTATTCTGTAATTTATTATTAACCCTATCATAGGATAATTCGATTCTACAAGTGATATCAAGCTAGGTAGAAAAAATTCACTTTTTTAAACTTTAGCTAGTTTTCATAATGCTTTTTTTAAAGGACAATCTATTAGTAAGCCACCCATGTTTAATGGTACTAATTATTTGTATTGGAAAACTAGGATGAAATTTTTTCTAGATACTACACATGCATGGGATACAGTTGAAACTGGATATAATCTACCTACAGTAAATATAGATGATAATGAATTTATTAAGCCAAAAGATAAGTGGGATCCTAATGAGCTTATTTTATATCGATCTAATGCAAAAGCTATGAATCCTATTATTTGTGTTTTAGATAAAATTAAGTACAATCATGTTTCTCACTGTGTGACTACATAGGAAATTTGACATACGCTTGAAGTGACTCATGAAGGTACATCACAGGTCAAGAAATCTCATCTTGCCATGCTTAGCAATGAATACAAGAATTTCGTGATGATCAAAGACAAGAATATAAAGGAGATGTATGGATGATTTTTTCAAATATAGTGTTCCAATCCAAAATGCTAGGAAAAGCTTACACAGAATTGGAGATGGTTCGAAAAATTCTAAGAATTCTCCCGAGAAGCTTTGAAGCCAAAGTGACTACAATTCAGGAATCCAAAGACTTGAAACGGGTTAAATTATATGAGCTAATAAGAAATCTCATCACTTATGTGATGGAGCTGAAGGTCAGAGAAGAACGTGAAAGCCGATACTCGAAAAAGAAATCAATCGTTCTAAAAGGTACAACTGATAGTGATGATAATGATGATGCTGCAACTGAGCTAGCATTATTAATGAAGTAATTCAAAACGTGGACCCGAAAGCATGGAAATGCAAAAATAAACCAATGAATAAAAACTAAAATTGTCAAAATTCTGGATGATTCTGAAGAGGAGGAAATCATATGCCTTAGATGTAAGAAGCCTAGTCACATCAAGCCAAACTGTCCACAGAATCGACTCGACAAAGTGAAGAAGCAAAAAAGAAGGAGTTTCACAACCACTTGGGATGAGTGCGAAGAAGAAGAGGATAACGGCAATGGTGAGAAAGAAGAAGCCAATATGTGCTTGATGATAGGATCAAGCGACAACGATGAGGAACAATAAGGTAGCTCACTTATCCCATGATAATTTACTTTTGGTATATCATGAGTTAAACTCAAAATTTGATAGATTTCAACAATGATATAATAAACTAGAATTTAAGAAAAATAGTTTACTTGGTATAAATAATGAGTTGGAATTGATGATTGAAAAAATTAGAAAGTTTAACTCAGAATGTGAAAAGTGTCAGTCTCTAGAGGAAGAAATTAATAAGTCTAAGAATAAAATTGAAAGTCTCAAAAATGAAATTTTGACCTTGAAAAATAATGACACAAAAAGTGAAAATTATATCAAAAAATGCACCTTACTTTTGAATGAAAATAACACTCTTAGATCTAAGGTTCAACAAATTGAATCAACAAAGAAAATTTTCAAGGGGAGAAAAATAACTGAATATGTTGTTAGAAAGTCAAACTTTTGTTGAGAATAGAAAAGGACTTGGATTTGATAAAGTTGATCCAAATAAGAAAATAAATTATGATCACGTCAAATTTCACAAAGATTTTTCAAAGTGTTTAATTTTTGAAAAAAGATAACATAAACAAAACAAATGCTGGAACAGAAACAAAAATAAAACCGTTAATCAAATTTGGGTTCCAAAAGGTACAAATGTAAATGTTTTGAAATTTAAAAAGTTTGGGTTCCCAAGGGTACAATTATAAATGCTAATGGATTGTTATATAGACAAGTTTGGGTACCAAAGGCTACAAACGAAAATAAGAGTGGTTTTACATCCTTTGTTAGACCATTCGACTATTCTAACATTTAGGTATAAAAGCGGGCTCAGGACCAACTTCGATAGAGTCAGATTTCGAGTTGTTCTATGTGGTTGGTGAGAAAAAATTCTAGTGTTCCTTAGCCTAGAAAAAAATGAGATAGAGATCTACATATTTTGGATATCACGACATCTAAGGTAAGTAAGGTATGATCTCTAAACTCTATTTCGTTTTCTTATTGTTAATTCTGTTTTTTGTTGACACTGCTATAGTATAATTACCATATATTGAGCTCCTTAACTCCGATTTGCAGAATTCAAAATTTTCTGAAAAGTAGATTGAAAATTCTATAAGTTTTATGTTTTGTATTTTTCCAAAATCTGAGCTTAAACCATTGAAAAACTGCAAGTAATTCAGAATATTGTTTGAAAAGTATCTCGGAATTTCTTAACACAGATGTAGTAGTTAGATCATAACTTGAACATCTTTACTTCAACTTTTGAAATTTTTTGAAGTTCTAGAAAGCTAACTGATAGCATTACAACTTTACTGTTTTGAGGTTTTGCTAATTCATTTTGTAAAATATTGAAAAATAGCAACCATTTCAGCACATTACTTGAAAAGTATTTATGATTTATGCAAACAATTTGTAGTATTTCAGTCATAACTTTTGATCGATTTATCTTTTTGATGAAACCAATTTTGAAGAGTGGAATTTCTGAATATCTAAAACTTTAATGTTTTATGCTAAATCAAATTACAGACTTAAAGCTTCCAAGTGTGGTTTCAAATGGACTAATTTGTCAAAATAGGAATTTTCAATTGCTTCCGCGGAATGATTGAACTTTCATTGTCTTGTTCACAACTAATAAATTAATGGTTGGGGAAATATGTGTGTTTCTACTTGATAGAAATGTTTTTGCCTATGTCTGATATTAAATGATCTTGCTGAAAGTTCTAAAAATCAATTCGAGTGATGTTGAGGAGTACACGGTCTACTTAGTTAATAATATCATTTTTGGGCAACTAGAGTACAAGTAGTATTAGACATCACTTCATTTGAAATCATATGTGCATTTTCATCTGACTTTAAAATTAGCATACTTCATTTGCACAAAACCCCTTGCAAAAAATAGATTTTCATTTTTAGATTTAGAATTTTTTTGAAATAACTCAGAATTTTTACTTTGATGAAAACACTCTTGTTTATTTTGGCAAGGGATTTACTCTGGAAAAGATGGTTGTTGACTGCTTGAACTTTTTGAAACTTATCAAATATTAATAGAGTTTGAGAAAGTGATGAGTAGTGATTAAGTTACACTTCATAGTTAGAGGAAATATATGTTAAAATTTTCATAAAAATTAAACAAAATTTATAATATCTTTTAATTAGTACATATTCCATGGTCATTTCTATCACTATAATTCTTCTTACACTCAATACACCAAAAATTTAATATAGTGTACATAAGTTGGTATTTCGGAGGAAATAAGAAATTACATTCCAATTTTAAAGAAAGAAATTATATTTTTAATGGAATTTAAAATTACATTCCAAAGCGTTCACACTCATTTAAAAGTCCTCACAGTTATGCATGAGTTAACAGCTTTAATCTTTATGTATGTGCTTCCATTCTCATTCAAAAGTCCTCATGGTAATGCATGGATGAGACCCGTATACAAGAGAGGAATAAAAATTCAAGTAGATTCTAATCTCATTTAAATGTCTTCAAGCTTATGCATGGTTAGAAAATACTTTTCTTTTTTAAGCAACTACTAACCTCATTAAAAAGTTCCAACGGTTATGCATGGTTTGAAGGTGCTCAACATTTTTTTTAAAAAGGAATTACTAAGCATACCACACTACTGTCACTATATTCTTCCCAAACCATAAACCATTCATCACTCTAAAATGGAATATGTGCCTAATTAGTAAAATATTATGATTTTTGTTTGACTATATATTTCTCTCTCGATATGATTTTAATCAAAATTCATCACTATTTCAATTATTATTATTATTATTTTTGATGACAACAAAAGAGGAGAGAGGTTAATATTTTGGTGGTTAAGTAATAACCTTACTGATATTCGAGAGTTGTTTTTATCATTCAAGAGTTATTTTTGAAATTATTTGACAAATAATTTTTCATTTTTAAATTGCATACGTCTGTGTAGGGGGAGTCTAGCTGTAGGGGGAGTATACAAATAGGGAGAGCTTAATCATAACACATTTGATTAGGCACAAAATCTTAATATATGTTTGTTATCATCAAAAGGGGGAGATTGTAGAATACAATAGTTTATGATTTTTGTTTGATGATAATAAACATATATACGTACGTACATACATACATATATGTATTTAAATGTGTTTGTTATAGTACTCACTACACCAAAAAGCTGTTTTTGCCACTCCTCCTTCCGCCTTATTGGATGCGGCTTAAAGCCGTACCAAATCAGATATGGCTAATAGCCGTATCCAATGTATTCGAAACGGATAAAAGCCGTATCAAATTTGATACGGCTTTAAGCCGCATCTATTTTCGTGCCTATTTCTGGAAAACTTTTCCACCCAATACGCACATCTTCCCTCCAAATAATTCGATTTCCCCCCTATTTAGATACAGTTCTTAGCCGTATCAAATTTGATACGTGTTTTAGCCGTATCTAATTCGTGCTAATTTTTGGTGCGAACTTTTTACTGCCAAAACACGCCCCAGATCTACTCCGTTTCGTTCCTGCTAATTTTTGGTGCGAATTATTTTCCCTAAATTATTTCGTTCCTGCTAATTCTTAAATCTAGATTGCTTTCTTCACAAACGCTAATTCGCTAGTTCGCTAATTCTTAAATTATCTTCTCTCATTTCCCATGTTTGAATTCACATCGCTTTGCATTTCAGGTAATTTTCGATCCTTATTTACAAAGTTTTCGATTTGAGAATCTTCTACAAGCCTTTACTGATTCACTTCACCTTCTTAATTTTCAGAACCAACGATGTTCCTTTGTTGATTAACTTCAAGAGCTGAATATTTTCATGGTCTATGCTTCAGGTATAATTTTAATTGGCATCGTTTAGATACTCATGTTATTCATGCTTTTGGATGATATTATTATATTGGATTTTCATGTTACTTGATTCATGTTAAACATGTATGTTCATTATGATGAAAATCCATTGAATTCGCTGTAACTATTTTGTTCCTGTTTTGTTGGATCCAAATGGGATGGTGCTTCTATTTTTTTTCTCCTTTTAATTTCTTCCTTTTGATCTGCTAAATAGTGTTGAAGTTGAGGTCCCTATGTTAAACTGATATGTGGTCTCCAATTATGTCACCATTGTGAGTGAATTTAGTTGGTGATGTTATGTTTAGGTTGGTGGTGTTACATTTAGGATATTAACTTATTGGTATGACTGAATTTAGGTGTTTATCAATATATTATATTATTGGTAATATTGGATTTAGTTTCCTATCAAAATTCAGACCATAAACTGTATTAAGATCATAAATAATCAGAAAACCTAAATCTAAAAAATAAATAGAAATTAAAGAAAATAAGGGGAAAAGAAAATAACACAACATGAAAATAAAAGAGACTAGATTTTCAGAGTTTCAGTCTACTGCTGACCTACATTATCTATATCTTCATAAATCATAGCCTCATATTCTATCTTTACAGTTTTATTTTGAGTTACAAGGTATTTTTATTAATGGACTAAACGAAATGGTAGAACGGAGATCGTTGCAAATTATGATATATTTTTGTAGAGTAGAAATTGCTTGTCCAGTTCTTCAATCCGATCTCTTGTTTATAGTTGAATCCTAATATAAGAATTTCTTTAGAAGTTATCTTCAATTTTTTTTAGCGGTGTCTCTTTCCTTTCCGACTAGAATTGTTTTCTTCGATCAGAGTCCTTGCTTAGTACAATACCATACCTTTATACATTTTGGCTACAGGGAGTAGTCGGGTAAATTGATGTGATAAAACCAAGATTTATGAAAGATTTAACTACTGTGCCTTTGGCTTATGTTACGCAATTGCTAAATGCTATACAGATAATTATCTAAAAAATGAAGCTTAAAGGTCTCAGTTGATTGCTTATATATGTTATTGATTTCAGGATGTATAAGAAGTAGCCAACGTTAATACTGGAACAGTGCCAACAGTGTACACAGAAGATATAAAATGAGGCTTGAGTTCCCAAGTCTACTGTTCACCTAATGTCCACTCCTATGCATCAACATTTATGATATTGATTGTGTTGTTGTTGTGTTATTCTCTGCTTTGTATTTGAACCCCAGGCTACTACTTTGTATGTTTGAATTTATGTCATCAATTGTACTGCACTACTTAATCATCAATGGCTTATGAAAGCAATTAAGTTTATTTTATAATTCAGCTCGTGTCAGGTCAAACATTGTTATGATGTTTCTTGCAAGGAACTTGGTGCTCCTTTCCATTGCTTCTCTTTATTTTGTGGAAATTGCCTACTTACACAACACCCACTTCTAATATGAATATCTTACAGGATCCAACCATGCTTTCTTCTAATTGGATAAGCTACTCCAACATCAACATAAATTAGAAGAAAGCATGTGCATAATTTAGAGTGTAAAATCATGTGTGTTAAATCATTTTAGGGTTCGGTGGAAATTTTATGTGTATATGCATATGCTTACACTGATATAATTTTTGCAGAAAATTTATGAGCTCGATCCGCTTTCAAAGGAAATGTTTTTAAAGAGAATGGCCGAGGCTTTTAGGAGATACAAGAAAAATTTGAGAGCAGCTTATTATGACACTTTCAACAATGATGAAGAACGGTTGAAAAATTGCCCACCTGCAGTTTCTCAAGAAGATTGGGAAGAGTTCATAAAAAATGAAGCAACGCCTGAAGCAAGCGGAAGAAGGGAGTCAGGCAAAAAGAACAGAGCATTGCTCAGTTATGGTCACCATGCAGGACGTAAAAATCACGCTAAAATAGAACAAGAAATGGTAATTTATATTCATTTTCTTTCAAAAATGGTCAAAATCACAACTAGCATATTTTATGTATTGCGGATCGCTGCTAGTCCATCAACAAATATCAACCGTCATCAAGTATGGGAGAAGACACACACGCAAAAAGATGGTAGCATATCAGATGCCACTTCTTCATACTTCGTAAGTTAAACAAATACTAACTTGCATATTCTTTAAAATTCCTTATTCATATAAGTATTATCATATTTAAGGATCAAATTGCGAAAGCGAAAGAAAAGATCACTGATAGTGATGAAGAAAAATTGACAGTGGATGAAGACATCTTACCACAGGTGCTTGGTAAGGATGCAAGGGGTAAGAGCCGCAGTGTTGGGACCGTTATACCAAAGACTAAAGTTAAGGCTTGTGCCATTGCAGAGAAACGACTCAGACATGTTCATGGAGAGCATGATGAGTTGAAAATGAGGGTGGGAAGTTTGGAGGGTACAGTGGGAAATTTGTCTGGGCAAATGGAGGTTCTGATCAACATGGTGGGAAACATCGAACATGGAATTCGTGCACCGGTCAATTCTTCTGATGAAGGACGTGCCACACAATTCAATGCTCCTGAATTCGTTGCTTCTCAGTTCCAGAATTTGACCAATGTAGCGAACAATCAAAAATGTGAAATCCTCAACTCTGATTTAGACATAATAGCAACATGTATTTATTACAAGCTTTCTATTTTTAGTTGCTTTCGAGCAGTTATTTTGTTGGATAGATCTAGACATCTTTATTGCAACAGGTACTGTATGCCGAGATTCTACATCGTCCAAAATCCATGGGAAATCTGTACCATCCACACATGAAAAATTGGTGTTCGATAATATACTGCTACCAGATGAGAGAACCAGCAAAATAAATCATCAATTTGCAGAGACCTTTGCTGATGTTGGAGTGGGTGGATATGTGTGCCATCCGAAGTGTATTATTCGATATCTTTAGACGTTGGAGCAGGTATATTTTCTGTTTATGTTAATATTTTATTATGTATTGTTTTTTGAAAATCTTTAGCATGTTGCACCAAATTTGATAAGTTAGTCTTATAACATGTTGCACCAAGTTCCAGTCTTATAGTATCTTTAGCATGTTGCACCAAATTTGTTTCCTTGGACCTGATTTTCGAACAGTATTTTGCACATTTTTGGGATGCACGAGTCTCTTTTAGAGCCTCAGTGTTTGATGTATAATCTACATTTATCAGTTTGACATCTTATTTTTTGAGTATGTATAGTAAAAGAATTTTTATATGCAGTACAGTGTGCTTTAAATATGGAATCATACAGTTTGCACCCTTTCACTTGTACCCTTTCACTTGTACTTTATTGTAAAATAATTTTGCTCGACGGTACATGCCACAATTATTTTACAAGCTGATAACGAGAACATCCATAATTTTTAAATTGATTTCAATTGACTTTTCATTTTTCCCCTTAGTTAAACTTTTGATATACATTTTTCCGCAAAACATAAAGTAAGAGGATTGTTTAATTAAACAATGAATGTGATAGAAAGAAATATAAAATAAGGTCGTGAGAAAATCAGCATAAAGATTTCCAAAGTGGTTCAGTATTACGATGATCTAACTCTAAGTCCATTATGTTTTCTTTATTAATTCAGATTTGTAATGAGAATCAAAGATTACACCTTAAATGTCTTAATGTCAATTCAAATAAACTACAAAGTGGCACCTACCTGCTTATAGATCCGCTGCAGCATTGAAGTCAATGCTTACAATGATGACATGGATAACCTTTACAAAAAAATATATATACTTGTGTTTTAGTTCTATTCCATTCTTAATACCTGCTATGCATTACTGTTTATTTTTTATTTCAGTTTCATTATGCTAATGTAAGGATACACATGAATTGTTCTATATTTACCAGTAGCCGAGATTATCAATCTCCCTCTTTAAAAGTGTTGGTAAATCAATTCCATAAAAGACTAGAAAACCACAGTCACGAAACAATAAATTATTTTACAATAAAGTACAAAATTACAATATTACATTCAGTATAAAAATAAATTATGACCTGGAAATTTCTTGCTCTATGTAGTAGGAATGTTCTCTGCACATAGTGTCGTGTGATTTCATGTCTAGATGAGCTTTTGAGGTTTTACTTTAGGAAATACTTTTCCAAGTTCCCAAGTTGAGATTTTTTTCCTATATTCACATACTGGTTCATTTTCCATTAAAAAATGATGATGTGTCAGTTTACATTATTTTGTTAATGTAGAAAAATAATGGTGAAAATTTCATTTGATATGAATTATTCAGTTTTATGATTAGTAAAGATGTTTTCATGGGTTAGTAGTTGAAAGATGCTTCTTTCATTATAGTTTATTGATTTGGGAATGGACATCACAATAATTTTATATAAGCAGTAGCACTAAAAGAATTATACCATCATCTATTATCTGTTCAATGTGAACTTTTTGAATTTTTGTATCTGTATAAAAAATGTATCTTCATTTATTCTAAATATGAACTTTTAGAAACTTTGTCTGTGCATTAAAAAAGTAGAGATGCGTGTTTTGTATCTGCATAAAAAATGTATCTTCACTGATAGCAAGAACATTATGTAAATAGGTGAGTTGTTTTGTATTGCCTGTGAGCTCTTGGTTGCCTGTGAGCTCTTGACAGCAAGAACTTTGTACCCTGATACTTGGTACTTGTACCTGAACCATGTGTATTGTTCGATTTCGGTTGCTAACCCTGTTTTCTATCACAAATCTGGCTGCAGGTGATCTTCCTGATGACATGTGCACTGCTGAGTTGAGTTGCTGCACTGCTGCCTCGCATTTGTATTATGTAATGTTATTAATTATTAAGTATGAACAACTGTAATGTACTTAGTGGTAGTGCTATGAGCTATGTAGTATGCAGTATCCGTATTATACTGCAATGTACTAATGTGCTAAATGCTAGTATGTAGTATCTGTATTATGCAATGATATTGTTAAGTTATTACGCATTGCAATGCGGATTATTGAATCATTTGAATGTGCACTGTCTATAATATTATTTGTTTTGATGTCTCGGAATGATTATATATGTGGTATTGGATATGAACTACTGCTGTATGTCCATGGTATATGTGCAGTATCTGAGCAGTAATTTATCCATTAGGTACGGCTAAAATCCGTATCTAAATGACTAGTTAGACAGGACTATAACCCTTTCTAGTTGACAAATATGCAGCAGTTCATTGTTCAATTAGATACAGCTAAAAGGCATATCTAATAGAACACTTAGGTACAGATTTTAGCCGTATCTAATGTGTCAATTAGATTCGGCTTTTAGCCGTATCTAATCTTTCATTTAGATACGGCTAACGGCCGTATCTAAATGACACATTAGATACGGCTAACAGCCGTATCTAAACGATAACGATGACATATTTTGATACGGCTTTGAGTCTTATCTAACAGGGTTAGATATGGCTTTTAGCCGTATCAAAATATCATTTATGGTGTAGTGACTATTGCAATATATATATAGAATTAAACAAATATTCCATTCAGAATTTCATTTGAACAAATATTTTATTTCAGCGAACATTACATTTTCAAATACAACACTATTTCACACTCTCACATACAACATTATTTTTCACTATCTTATAAAAATAACTCTCATATACAATTCACTAACTTACTCACGCGCACTTGAATTTGATTTGCTATCTTCTTGCTCCAGCTTGTGTCCAGTCATCTGTTTTGTCTATCAAATAATAAACAATGCAGTAAAAAGCAAAAAGAAACAAACTGAAATTAGAAAAATAAGAATGTGATTAAATATAATATTGCCTCAATTAATTGGGTTGCTTTTTTTTCATATTTTAAAACTGGAATCAAAAATATATATACATGAGCAGCATATGAGATGCACAGTGTATCACTGTACATACCACAAGGCCGTGCACATACACAAAATCCATTTGCAAAATTCAATTTCAAGGACAAAAGCAAATGTCAAGCCAATTCAGACATGAAACAATTAGGCTCAAAGGGTAGTGAAACATGAACAATTACAAGTGGAGTTAAATGGTGCAATACCATACAATGCACAAGTACAAAAGTAGCAACAAAGCAATGAACATGTGCAATGAACCAGAACAAGTTTCAAGTGAAGTGAAATGGTGCAACACAGTTCAGTACATGCACAAAAGGCAGTGAAACCGACATGTACATGGCAAGAGTACATTGTGCACAACTATCAAAAAAATACCAAGCAACAAGTATATCACTCGGTTTCAAGAAAAAGCAAGTGCTACCCGACAGCGTATACTAGTGCACACAAGCTTGTACATTTCCAGTCATCTCCATACAACATCAACAGAGAACAAATCAATATACCAACCAAAAATAGCTTTAAGACTATAAACAACATAAAAGGAAACAATTGATCAACGTCGGCCATTCTGACAACAAAACATGAATAGTTAAAAGTGGAGTTAAATGGTGCAACACCACATAATGCATAAGCACAAAAGCAGCAACATAGCAATGGACAGGTGCAATAAACCAAAACAAGTTTCAAGAAAAGTGAAATGGTGCAATACAGTTTAGTACATGTGTGACAACCCACCTTTCTGACCCCTGAGAACGACACTTAATACATCCATGGTATTCATGTGTCGTTGCCCAAGTATCTGAAAGACAAGTTGTCATAGGGTAAAATATAAGAACACAACAATAATCTCACAACGGGACGGTTAAATATAACATAAAATTAGGCAGTACATAAGGTTACTCCCAACAAGGAGTTATCAGATTTACAACAAAAGTTCTACTATCTAGGTAGTTATAACAACCTGCCTTTAAATATACATACATAGAGCCAACATCTCATAACAGTAGAAATAAATAGCTAGATAGATAAGGAGCCTCCTGCTCGTCCACCATCTTCAAAAGAGCCCAAAGAAACCTGTCATTTTAGGACTACTCAAATATAATTGAGTACCCGAGAGTTTAGGAAAAACAAACAATTCGAGTCAGACAATAGTCCGGTATGAGTAAACTCCAAATAAAAAAATAGAACACACAAAATAACCGGAGAGACCACGTCGCAAAAACGAAGAATGGGTTTCCCCTCATAAGGACAACAACCAAGCATAAAAGAATGGACATAAATAATTAAACATCGCGAAGAGCGCAAGACGCTTCCCGATGCAATTAAGAAAGAATCAATCCAAAGATTTGAATCAAAAATAAGGAAAAGGAATTTTTCTAACAATGACTAGGAGGGTGTGCCCCCTTATCGAAAGTATACCTCTAGAAAATATACTTGAGAACTACGATGGCTCTCGGAAACCGCCAAACCGGACCCCGCCAACCTTATCGAGTATCCGAGTATTTCACATCTCCGTGCGCATACAACCGAAACCAATCTAGAGTAGATGTGAAAATACCCTAATGGGAGCAACCCCACATAGCTTGGCCCCCACTCACTCTTTATTTATTCATTTCCGATAAAGGATATCAATGCTCTAAATGAGCAACAAATCATCTTAGATTGACGAAACAAAAACAAAAGGAAGAAGGGTATCGAAATTGATAGTCAAGATATCAACTATCGAGGATAACAAAACGATCGTATATGGAAATTAAATCTTATACTTTTTCAATGCTTGGAAAATATCCATATACTTATCTCATCGGTATAAGTATATTCACAAAACATTTGGGAGAATTTCATATTTCAAAAGCATACTTAGATGGGTTAAAAACAATTGTCTATAAGAAATGCGAATGTTTTCCATTATAATTATAAAGATCATTTATGGAAATCAAATCTCGTACACTTGTCACATTTCTGATATTCTCGACTTACTCTACCCCTCGCCCAGAAACAAAGCCAGGTAAGTCAGGGCACTGGTTGCTCCTAGCCTTGCCTAGACACTTCGGTTCTAGATCTCACAGATAGAGGATCAATCTACTCATCGGCTTTTAGTGCCAAGTATAGGACTACTTACTTTCCATAAACAACCCATTTAAATCATTATATAAATTTTGAAGCTCCTTTAAAATACTTTAAACAAAGATTTAAAACTTCCATTCAAATCTATAACTTAAACCCGTCATCTTTAAAGGAGAATACGACCAAGAGGGGTGAAGCTCCCTCTAATTCAATTGAGATAGCTAAAATGGGTGTTATTTCCTTTTAACAAAAAAGTCACTAAATGTCAATCCTAAGTTAAAAGGTGGTGTAAGTTCCTTTTAACTAAACATCAAAGTTATTTCTCACAAACTGGCTGAGCACAAATCAAACAACCAAACAAGAATAATAACAGACTCGTTATTATTAATAATTTACAATCAATAGTTAACACAACATTTATTAAAATATGAATGAGTCAAAGGAAAGAGATTAAGATTACACTCACTGTAAAATAATTAAACTATACTCACAGAATAAGTTATACCCACTAAACTATGAAAACATGGAATATACTCACAGAATAAGTTATACCCACTAAACTATGAAAACAAGGAATATACTCACAGAATATGTTATACCCTCTAAACTATGAAAACAAGGAATATACTCACATCCTATTTGCTTTGATGGAGACTTGGAATGCTTCACCATTATAATGAATTTTAGTTCTTTTCTTTAGTTTGTGAATGAATTAAAATGAAATATGGACTTGGCTATTTATAAGTGAAGAGAAGGGTACTTTAGTCATTTCCTATGGCCTAACCCGATTCGACCAGATTTGGTCCAATAGAAACTAGCCTTATGGCTTAATTTTATTCGACCACATTTTGGTCCAATAGAAAACATCTTGATGGCCTAATTTGATTCGACCACATTTTGGTCCAATAGAAAACATCTTGATGGCTTAATTTGATTCGACCACATTTGGTCCAATAGGAATCCTCCTTATTAACTATGGCATAACATGACTCGACCAGATTTTGGTCCAATGGCAACCATCCACATGGCAGAACCTGATTCGACCAGATTTTGGTCCAATGGCAACCATCTGCATGGAATAATAATCATTATGCTATTTTGTTTCATTAGGCAAGTAATTATACTGTTCTGTTTTATTAGGCAAGTAATTGTACTATTCTGTTTTATTAGGCAAGGTTAATAATTCTCTCTTGTTTTATTAGGCAAGTAATTATACTATTCTGTTTTATTAGGCAAGGTTAATTATTCTCTCTTGTTTTATTATGCAAGTAATTAGACTATTTTTTTATTATACAGGGTTAATAATTCTTTCTTGTTTTATTAGGCAAGTAATTATACTATTCTGCTTTATTAGGCAGGGTTAATAATTCTCTCTTATTTTATTAGGCAAGTAATTATACTATTCTGCTTTATTAGGCAAAGTTAATAAATTTCTCTTGTTTTATTAGGCAAGTAATTATACTATTCTGTTTTATTAGGCATGGTTAATAATTCTTTCTTGTTTTATTAGGCAAGTAATTGTACTATTCTGTTTTATTAGGCAAACTTATTCTTATATAAATTGGTACCCCTAACCACCTTATAACTCGAACCATCTTTAAACTAACATTTTACATCAGTTTAAAAAAAATCCGTTCAAGATGCTTTATCCAAATTTGTATTCTAGATATAAAATCCATTATTTAATCATTTAAAAATATATTAACTATTCAAGTTCAAAATGATTAAATTACGGGTCGTTACATCCTCCCCTCCTTAAAGGAAATTTCGTCCTCGAAATTAATCAGATAAACTCTAGATATCAAAGAAACCCAAATGATACCATATAAAGATACAAGGAAAGTGACCTCAACACAATTGGTGTACACTAAAAAGAAACAACAAAATACAAACAACAACTACATCAACTCAGGATAGGAATCCCTAATATAGTCCTCAGTTTCCCAAGTACAGTCTCTAACATCTCCACTCCACTGAACCTTAACAAGATACAGCCTTCTTCCTTAATCGCTTTATATCTTGAGCGGCAATAAGAATAGGCCGCCTAAGAATGGTTAGGTTAGGCTGAACCTCCAAATCAACTTGTTGTCCCGGTTCTACTATCATCGAAGGGTCGTGTACATAGTTATGTAAATGAGATACGTGAAATACGTTGTGCACATCTGATAGTCGAACTGGTAACTCCACTTTATATGCAAGTTTACCAATCCGGTCCAGTATGGGAAAAGGGCCAATATATCGAGGGGCTAACTTCCTTGTCTTCTAAAACCTCACGACACTTCTCAGAGGAAAGACTTTTACAAATACCTGTTGGATATGCGAGTATATGATTTTTGTTTGATGATAATAAACATATATATATATATATATATATATATATATATATATATTCATTTAAATGTATTTGTTATTGTGCTGTTTTATTTTTCACATAATTAAATAAATATTTGCTGAATAAAATAAATAACATGGAATTTAAATTCAAACATATATTTTATTCAAACAAATATTTATTACAATTTTGAATAGTACAAATTTGAGCTCTCACTATATATATACAAATTTCAATTACATCACAATTTCAATTACATCACAATTTATCATTTACATTAGCACTTCACCACATATCACTCATTCACTCGTATTGATCTTCAACTCCATTCCAGATTGAATCCAACATCTAAGCTATCTGCAAAAATACACACTGACGCAGTAAAATTATAAAAGAAATATTTTTGCAGTATAAAATAAAATGTGATTTTGAAAATTTTTATTTACCCCAGTTATTTGGGTTGTTCGTCATCATTTAATTTTGACTTCATCTTACACGAACATTAGTGACATGCACAGTGTATCACTGTACATGCCACAAGGCCGTGCACACCGATATACACTTGATAAAATTACAGGGACAGGTGAGCACAAGGTCAAACCCAAATTAAAAGTCGGGTTCAACTCAACATCAATGTAACATATTCAATGAGCTGGCCAGAAAATCAAAATGTTCAACCCAGATTGGTCAGAGAAACCACAGTGCAAAGTGGTGAATGCAAATACAAGTACACAAGGGTCTGGCAAATGGAGCAGTATGCAAGTGAGGTTACAAACCAATACAGCTCAAGTGAAGCCTCAACACTTATGGAACAATATAGCATAATCAGGAGTACAACAGTGCAGATCGCACGGTCAAGTTCAACATGCATTCAAGTACAAATGGAAGTGCAAAAGGTTCAGATACAAGGAAATGGGTATGAAACTCGAAGTCTGAAAACATGAAACCAGATTCCATAAGCACACACCTATACACACACATAACTGTATGTATGTACATGTTGAAACAATGTCAACCAGAACAATAAACCAAACCAAACTCAAGAAAATGTACACAGTAAAACAACAATGAAGTCAATAATGAACAAGTGTGATAACAGATGTGCAAATATACATGGGCAGTGCACATATAAACGGTGACATGATGAAGCAGTGCAAACAAATGTACAAAGGCAGAACCAGGTACACACACATATATGTAATAGTTCAAAACATCACAGCAACAAGTGAGAAAACTGCAGTGGAACTCGAAGATAAATTCGAGTTAGTATATCAGAGATGTGTGGATACAAGAAACTGGTGAACAATGGAATTCAACTAGAGTTAATATCAAACTGCAGTGCAAATTCAACAATACATGCATACACACATACAAATGTATGTATGCACATATAAGAAGACACACAGAAATAATCAAGTAGTGAATGTCAAAAAAAAATGGCCGAAGTCAAAATGGAATCAAATCCAATGCTAGAGAATTCAAAGCAGCAGTTTCAAACCAAAATCAAAACCGTGGTCATGCCGAAGTCAACTTAATTTAAAAACCATGGTCAGATAATATTGAACAAGTAAGAGTCACAATAGAAATCACCATAGCCGAAGTCACCAGCAAAATCAACGTCATGATGACCAAGGCAAAAAGAACGAACCAAGTCAGAAATCAAACAAGTCGTGGTGGTCTTGCAAGAAATCAAGCCGTGAGAAACAAGCAAACAAAATACACGAATTTGAACAAGTCAGTGATCAATCACAGCATTCGATCAAAATCAAACGGCCGAGCAAATTATCAGATGAACGAAAATCAAGGGGTTCGAACCCTATATAAACCCAATCATCATCGGCGCTAAAGAGTATTCGAGTTCGAGCAAAATAGATACTAAAAATCAAATCAACAACTCGAATCTGATCGAGTTCGAACAAGCTAAACAGTAAAGCAGAAAAGCATAAATTACATACCAGATTGTTCGAATCGAACTCGATCAAAGAAGCAGCCGAAACTAAGCTACGAAGAAATGGTCGATCAACAGAGCAAAGAAAGTGAAATCGCAATTTGATCGATCAATTTGAAGTCGGCATTACAAAAGCCCTAATTTCAGAACGAACGAGGAAAGAAAATTGAAGCAACCATTATCACAAAAGAGAGCCGGTCGAATAATAAGAAGAAAAGGGATTTAATTTTTTACTTTGGGTCAGCCTATTTATTTAAGCTTCAATATTTAAATTAGGGTTTTGTTTAAATTGTTTTTATTGTATTTTCTCTTTTAAACGTTGTAATTTCTAGTCATGTGACTAGGGGACAAACTACGTGGCGTAGTTTGTGAATTCGCAACTCAGTGGCTGAGTTGTGGCAGGGTTTTGAGCGTAGAGTTAAGGTTAGTCAATAGCGGGTGTCGCGAGTTTACGTGTGTAAGCGTCTAAGTACTTAATTTCTAGTAGAAACCTTGGGGGCAGCACGTAGGTAGGGTTTTGCTGAAGCTAGGTAAATCTGTATGTTCTATTTCTGCATTTATTATTCTGCTATTATCTGTGCTGCTTTTATTCCGATATATCTGTGTTGAAAATATTTTATAAACTTCCACATTGAAATTTTATAATTAATAGTATTACCCTATTCACCACTTCTCTAAGTTGAAATCGATCCTACAAGTGGTATCAGAGCTAGGAACAAAAGCCATTTTTGTTTTAAAATTTTGATTTTTCAAAAACCAATTTTTTTGTTACAAATTTGAATTTTTAAAATGGCTTCTTTTAATAATACTTTTGCTGAGAGTCGGTCCAATATTACTCCTCCTGTTTTTGATGGAACATATTTTTGAATTGGAAATCGAAAATGGAATTTTATTTAAAATCTGTTAATGTTAAATGTTGGGATATTATTGAAAATGGGTGTGATATAACAGACGAGAAAATTACTTCGATTAATGCTCTTGCTATGCATATATTATATTCTCGTATTAATCAAGATAATTTTAAATTTATTTCTCATTGGGAAAATGCATAGGAAATCTAGAATACTTTTGATGCAATATATGGTGCGAAAGTCAACAACAATGAGAAGTTCTCCATAATCGACTCAGTTAAAGATACGTGCTTAACAGGATTGGTAAAAGGCAATAGTGATGATAATAATAATGATGGAGCAGCTGAGCTGGTGTTACTAGTGAAGAGATTCAAAAAGTGGAACCGCAAATACAGAAATCCAGCTCTAAATCAAAAATTGAAAAGCAGAATAGTACCAGACAACCCAGAAGAACAAGAGATCATCTGTCACAAGTGCAACAAACTCGGACACATCAAGCCAAATTGTCCTCGAAATCGACACGGCGAAGAAATGAAATCAAAAAGGAGAAGTTATGCAGCCACGTGGAATACAAGTGATAAAAGTACAAGTAGTAAGAGTGAGAAAGGAGATCTGTGCCTTCGAGGTGATATAACTGATAGCGATAATGACGAACCAAGCGAGGTATCAAAACTCACTCACTCAGAATTACTTATATATTTCCATGAAGTAAATGACTGTCTTGAACGACTTAGGGAAAGATACGCTAAAATTGAATCACATAGAGATACTTTGATAGATTTAAATAAACAGCTTGATCAATTAGTTAAAACCTATCAAAGAAAAAGCCCTAAGTGTGATAAGTGTCCAACATTCGAAGAAGAGATTAAAAAAATCAGAAATCAAAATTAAATCACTTGAAAAATAAATTTTGATTTTAAAAGAAAGTGAAAATATAGGAGAGAGAATTCTATTAAAAAGTGCACACAATTATTGAATGAAAATGAATCTCTCAAAACACAAGTCCAACAACTGTCAACGACTTTAGGAAAATTTTTCAAAAGTGAAAGATCATTGAATATGCTAATAGGAAAAGAAACTTTTAATACCGATAGACAAGGACTTGGGTATACTCACTCTGATTATGTTAGAAGCAAAATTAATCAAGTCAAATCCGAGTGCACTATTTGTAGAAAAATTGGACACAATCAAAATATTTGTTGGTATAGACCCAAACACGTAAACACTATTTCAATTTGGGTTCCAAAAGGCACAAATATAAAATCCCTTAAAGTTAAACAAATCTGGGTGCCTAAAGGAACAAATATAAATAGTTTTGGGTCTCCACAAACATATTGTTCAAAATATTTTTCCACTAACAACCATGGACCTATAAAAACAAATAGGTCACAAAATCTTTTATCGTGTAGGTGTGGTGGCAGGCTAAGGAACAACAACAGTGTTATCTGGATTCTGGCTGTTCCAGACACATAACGGGCAACAAATCAAAGATCCTTAGCCTAGTATAAAGGTGACAGAATCACAATGGGCAACAACGAAAATTTTTCATAAAGGTAAAACAAGTAATGGTATATTTATTTTGAACAATATATTAAATGTGATAATCTGCACCGTAATCTGAATTAAATCAGCCAGTTATGTGATGATAAAATAAATGTTGATTTTGATTCTGACTTATTTTTAATTGATATGCTCTTACTTGACTTGTTCTTATTTTTGTTTCTGACTTGTGCAAAACTGTTGACCAATCATCTTTTCATCTTTGAACTAATTCATATAAATTTGTTTGGTCAAATGATGGTGTTTTGTTGATTGTTGATTACTCATGCTACAAGTGGATATATTTGTTTATCTTTTCTGACACTATGTTCACTGCTTGTTTATTTCCACGGTTTCAATTCAAATTCAAAAGAAATTCATTCAAAAGCTGTTAAATGATTTTAAGATATTTTGTTGAACACATCACGGTCTGGTCTATAACATTCAACTAATGATAATCTCGAGTGAAAGAGAAATTCAGATGCAGATTACATTGGTAATCTAGTTGATAGAAAAATTACTAGTGGAACGTGATTTATATTGAGACATTCAGTAGCTGCATCGTTTTTCAAAGAAAATATCTGCATATTTTTCACTTGAAATAATTTTTTAAATAGCAGACATTTTTCTAAAAATCCCTTCTAGAAAATCATTTTTGTTGACCTTGTTTCAGATTAGTCATTTTGAAAATTAGATTTTATAATTATTTTTGGATTTGATTTTAAATGACCGCATTAACTAATCTGACTCCCTACTGATTATCAAAAGGATAAATAGTGATTGAAAAAGTGATGAGTGTTGATATTAATCATCTATTATAACTTGAGATAGTATAATTAGTAAATTTCTTTAGAAATTTAAACAAGAGTTATGAAAACTTCTGTTTGGTAAAAATTCCATGACCATTTCTATTTCTATCATATTTCTATCGACCATCACTCATCAAAATCCAATATAGTATGTCAATATGTGGTATTTTAAACGAGAAATCATTCGTTTTTTTTCATTTTATTATATTTTTAGCAAATAAAAACATCCAAAGTATTCACTCTCATTTAAAAGTCCTCACGGTTATGCATGGGTGAATTACTTGGAATTTTTGATTATGTGCTTCCATGCTCATTTAAAAGTCCTCACGGTTATGCATGTATGGAACGCATATCAAAATTGATTAATTAAATAGACAAGTTGATTCTAATCCCATTTAAAAGTCCTCACGGTTATGCATGGTTATAAGATACTTGAGGTCATTTATTTTATTTTTTTAAATTTGGAATACTACTAATCTCATTTATAAGTCCTAGCGGTTATGCATGGTTAGTAGATATTCAAATTCCTGAAATAAATATACCACAAATAGACACAATTATATGGTTTTATATGATGACACCATTCCTAACATTCTAAAGTGTAATATGCGTCAAACAGAGTATTTATGATTTTTGTTTGATTTTTTATTGAAATTTAATATTTATACTCGATTGAGTTTCAATGTTGTATTAATGTCAATCACTTTGTCTCTATTTTTCTAACACTATTACTCTTTTGCTAATAACAAAAGGGGGAGAGAAAAGTTAAGATTTTGACAAATAAAGGTCAAATATTTTCTATTTGCATCTAGGCTCAATTGCATATTTTTATTTACATGCATATATGAAGGGGGAGCTTTGTGTAGAGAGGGAGCATTCAAATAGGGGGAGCAAATTGAATAATCAAATACATTTAATAAATTCAAAATCTTAAATATATGTTTGTTATCATCAAAAGGGGGAGATAGTAGGATATGCGAGTATATGATTTTTGTTTGATGATAATAAACATATATATATATATATATATTCATTTAAATGTATTTGTTAATGTACTATTTTATTTTTCACATAATTAGATAAATATTTGCTGAATAAAAATAAATAACACGGAATTTAAATTCAAATAGATATTTTATTCAAACAAATATTTATTACAATTTTGAATAGTACAAATTTGAGCTCTCACTATATATATACAAATTTCAGTTACATCACAATTTATCATTTACATTAGCACCCCACTACATATCACTCATTCACTCGTATTGATCTTCAACTCCATTCCAGATTGAATCCAACATCTGAGCTATCTGCAAAAATACACACTGACGCAGTAAAATTGTAAAAGAAATATTTTTGCAGTATAAAATAAAATGTGATTTTGAAATTTTTTATTTGCCTCAGTTATTTTGGTTGTTCATCATCATTTAATTTTGAATTCATCTTACACGAACATTTGTGACATGCACAGTGTATCACTGTACATGCCACAAGGCCGTGCACACCGATATACACTTGATAAAATTACCGGGACAGGTGAGCACAAGGTCAAACCCAAATTAAAAGCCGGGTTCAACTTAACATCAATGTAACATATTCAATGAGCTGGCCAGAAAATCAAAATGTTCATCCCAGACTGGTCAGAGAAACCACAGTGCAAAGTGGCGAATGCAAATAGAAGTACACAAGGGTCTGGCAAATGGAGCAGTATGCAAGTGAGGTTACAAACCAATACAGCTCAAGTGAAGCCTCAACACTCATGGAATAATATAGCATAATCAGGAGTACAACAGTGCAGATCGCACGGTCAAGTTCAACATGCATTCAAGTACAAATGGAAGTGCAAAAGGTTCTGATACAAGGAAATGGGTATGAAACTCGAAGTCTGAAAACAAGAAACCAGATTCCATAAGCACACACCTATACACACACATAACTGTATGTATGTACATGTTGAAACAATGTCAACCAGAATAATAAACCAAACCAAACTCAAGCAAATGTACACAGTAAAACAACAATGAAGTCAATAATGAACCAGTGTGATAACATATGTGCAAATATACATGGGCAGTGCACATATAAACGGTGACATGATGAAGCAGTGCAAACAAATGTACAAAGGCAGAACCAGGTACACACACATATATGTAATAGTTCAAAACATCACAGCAACAAGTGAGAAAACTGCAGTGGAACTCGAAGATAAATTCGAGTTAGTATATCAGAGATGTGTGGATATAAGAAACCGGTGAACAATGGAATTCAACTAGAGTTAATATCAAACTGCAGTGCAAATTCAACAATACATGCATACACACATACAAATGTATGTATGCACATATATGAAGACACACAGAAATGATCAAGCAGTGAATTTCAAAAAAAAAATGGCCGAAGCCAAAATGGAATCAAATCCAATGCCAGAGATTTCAAAGCACCAGTTTAAAACCAAAATCAAAACCATGGTCATGCCGAAGTCAACATAATTTCAAAACTGTGGTCAGATAATATCGAACAAGTCAGAGTCACAGTAGAAATCACCATAGCCGAAATCACCAGCAAAATCAACGCCGTGATGACCAAGGCAAAAAGAACGAACCAAGTCAGAAATCAAACAAGCCACGGTGGTCACGCAAGAAATCAAGTCGTGAGAAATAAGCAAATAAAATACACGAATTTGAACAAGTCGGTGATCAATCACAGCATTCGATCAAAATCAAACGGCCGAGCAAATTATCAGACGAACGAAAATCAAGGGGTTCGAACCCTATATAAACCCAATTATCATCGACGCTAAAGAGTATTCAAGTTCGAGCAAAACAAATACTAAAAATCAAATCAACAACTCGAATCTGATCGAGTTCGAACAAGCTAAACAGTAAAGCAGAAAAGCATAAATTACATACCAGATTGTTCGAATCGAACTCGATCAAAGAAGCAGCCGAAACTAAGCTACGAAGAGACGGTCGATCGACAGAGCAAAGAAAGTGAAATCGCAATTCGATCGATCAATTTGAAGTCGGCATTACAAAAGCCCTAATTTCAGAACGAACGAGGAAAGAAAATTGAAGCAACCATTATCACAAAAGAGAGCCGGCCGAATAATAAGAACAAAAGGAATTTAATTTTTTACTTTGGGCCGGTCTATTTTTTTAAGCTTCAATATTTAAATTAGGGTTTTGTTTAAATTGTTTTTATTGTATTTTCTCTTTTAAACATTGTAATTTCTAGTCGTGTGACTAGGGGACAAACTACGTGGCGTAGTTTGAGAATTCGCAACTCAGTGGCTGAGTCGTGGCAGTGTTTTGAGTGTAGAGTTAAGGTTAGTCGATAGCGAGTATCGCGAGTTTATGTGTGTATGCGTATGACTACTTTATTTCTAGTAGAAACCTTGGTGGCAGCTCATAGGCTGGGTTTTGCCGAAGCTGGGTAAATCTGTGTGTTCTATTTCTGCATTTATTATTCTCCTATTATATGTGCTGCTTTTATTCTGATATATCTGTGTTGAAAATATTTTATAAACTTTCGCATTAAATTTTTATAATTAATAGTATCACCCTATTCACCCCCTCTCTAGGGTGAAATCAATCCTACAATACCAAGTCCCCGACTAAGAACTCTAGATCTCTACGCCTTTGATCCGATCTTGCGCTTCCTTCATCTTTCTTCTAATATCAGCTACCTTCTCATTGGCTTCTAAGATTATGTCGGGTCCAAGAACAAGTCTATCTCCAGATTCAACCCAACACGAAGGAGAAGGACATGGCCGACCATAAAGAGCTTCGAATGGGGCCATACCAATGCTTGCTTGATAGCTGTTGTTATAATTGAATTCGACTAAGGGTAAATGATCTTCCCAAGAACCCCCGAAGTCTAGAATGCATGCTCGCAATAAATCTTCTAAGATCCGGTTCACTCTCTCCGTCTGTCCATCTGTTTGGGGATGCTAAGCAGTACTTAGACCTAGCTCAGTCCCTAAAGTAGTCTGCAGTTTGCACAACGATTCACAAAGATTGAAATATCTTGCTTCATCCCCTTCCACCAGATTACCCTCTTCATATCTTTGAACATCTTGGTCACTCCTGGATGAAAAGATAACTTTGAATGGTGGCATTCAACTAACACTTCTTGCCTAAGTCCATCAAAGTATGGAACACAAATACGCCCATTCATTTTCAATATGCCACAGAGATCAATCTCAAAGCTTGAAACAACACCTTCTTCAACATCCTTCTTAAGTCGAGCTAAAATAGGATCTGCCACTTAACTGGATGCAATTCTCTCTAACAATAATGGCTTATCTTCTAGGTTTGCAACCATTGCTACATTCCTACTCAATGCATCAGCAACGACATTTGCTTTTCCATGGTTGTAAAGAACCTCTAGATCATAAGAGGCGAGAAACTCCAGCCATCTCTGCTGCCTCAAATTCAAATCTTTCTGGGTAAAAAGGTATTTTAAGGATTTGTGGTCCATGTATAACTCGAACCTTTCACCCAAAAGATAATGCCTCCACATCTTTAGTGCGAAGACAACAGCTAAAAGCTCCAAATCGTGTGTAGCATAATTTTTCTCATGCGGCTTTAGCTATCGACTCGCATAGGTAATAACTTTCCCATTCTGCATCAGAACTACTCATTAACTTCTTAGGCTCTTCGCAACTAATATCAACACCAACATCTCCTGCATCAGTAACTCTAACGAGCCTTCTACCACAATCCAAGATAGCTTTAAACTTAGATAACCAATCCATTCCCAACAACACTCCAAAACCCATAAACCCAAGAACAAACAAGTCAAAAGGAAAGAGATGATTTCGACAAGAAATAGGTACATTTAGACACACGGTGTCAAGATTTGTCGGACCTCCAATTGGGTTTGACACACAAATAGAATTACTTATGATAACATATTTAAGGTTTAGTTTGTCCATTAGATCATAAGAAATAAAACTATGGAAAGCTCCTGTATCAAATAGCACCCTTACAGGAATATCATAGATGGATAATGTACCTTGCAACACTTGCTTCCCTTTTTGATCTGAAGAAGTGGATGGTATCTCTTCAATGGTAAAAGTCTGTCCTTGAGATCCCTTTTTAGGAAAAGGGCACTCGTTCTTCATATGTCCTGGCTGGCCGCAATTAAAACACGTGGCAATTGGGCAATGATTTGCAAAGTGGCCCATCTTATTACACTTGAAACAAAGAATGTTGGCCAAGTTGGTCTGCTTCTTCGGTGCTGGAGCGCCATCTTCGGGTTTCTTCCCTGCACCCTACTTCTTTCCCTTAAACATACGCTTGAAGTTTGGCTTTCCTTCAACTGGTATAACTAATAAAGGCTTGGCACTTATTGCTGGTACTACACCCTTCTGGACTCCTTCCTTATTGTCAAGAGCTTCAAACCTCAAAGCCATGCTAATAATGTTAGTGAACGTACCCATAAGATGATTGGTCATTTCACGATGGTACTTTGGTCGCATTCCATTCACAAACATTTCATTTTTTTAGCGGTGTGTCTATCAATCCAAGTCCAAAACAGGACAAAGCATTGAACTTATGCTCATACTGCGACACAGTCATATCACCTTGCTTTAAGTCAATGAAACTTCTAAATAACTGAGTTTTTCCAGCTTCTGGAATAAACTGTGCTTCAACAACTTCCTTGAACTGGGCCCAAGAAAACTCCCCCTCTTGAGTACTAGCTGTTTCTGAATCCCACCAATCCATCGCCGACTTTTGAAGTTGTCGCGATGCCAACAGCCGCTTCTCTGCATCCTCCAACCGAAGACCTCCAAATATTCTTTCACAGGTTCGAAGCCACATCTGCACTCCAAGAATAACTTCAGTCCCATAGAATGGTTTCCCGCCCAAAGTGGTAAAATTCTTACACAAAGCTGCAAAGTTCATAGGGGTCTGAACTTGCACTAACATTTCCTTTACCGGATCTACAGCTGACATAGTAGCATTTCTAGGTACCCTACCATTGGTAGCCGTGCTAGTTCCAGATCCTCTCCTTCCTCCTTTTCTTGTATTCATTTTCTATTATCTGAACAAATAACAGGCATCTTTAGAATAAAAAAATAGGATTAAAATGGTTTAAGGAAATAACACCAAAGGATCTAAAACTAGGCTTTAGAGGATAAATATTATTATTATAAAAATTACAAATACGCTCTCTCAAGATTAACTCATTCTAGGGCATCACCTATCCTATCTCTAATGAGTTGTAACCCAATCAGGCTAAGGTGTTCGCTCAACCAAAGCTCTGATACCAACCGTGACAACCCACCTTTCTGACCCCTGAGAACGACACTTAATACATCCATGGTATTCATGTGCCATTGCCCAAGTATCCGAAAGACGAGTTGTCATGGGGTAAAATATAAGAACACAACAATAATCTCACAATGGAATGGTTAAATATAACATAAAATTAGACAGTACATAAGGTTACTCCCAACATGGAGTTATCATAGTTACAACAAAGGTTCTACTATCAATCTAGGTAGTTATAACAACCTGCCTTTAAATATACAGACATAGAGCCAACATCTCATAACAGCAGAAATAAATAGCTAGATAGATAAGGAGCCTCCTGCTCGTCCACCATCTTCAAAAGAGCCCAAAGAAACCTGTCATTTCCAGACTACTCAAATATAAATGAGTACTCGAGAGTTTAGGGAAAACAAACAATTCGAGTCAGACAATAAGTCCGGTATGAGTAAACTCCAAATAAAAAAAATAGAACACACAAAATAACCAGTAAGACCATGTCGCAAAAACGCAGAATGGGTTTCCCCTCACAAGGACAACATCCAAGCATAAAAGAATGGACACAAATAATTAAACATCGCGAAGAGTGCAAGACGCTTCCCGATGCAATTAAGAAAGAATCAATCCAAAGATTTGAATCAAAAATAAGGAAAAGGAATTTTTCCAACAATGACTAGGAGGGTGCACCCCCTTATCGAAAGTATACCTCTAGAAAATATACTTGAGAACTACGATGGCTCTCGGAAACCTCCAAGCTGGACCCTGCCAACCTTACCGAGTATCCGAGTATTTCACATCTCTGTGCGCATACAACTGAAACCAATCTAGAGTAGATGTGAAAATACCCTAATGGGAGCAACCCCACATAGCTTGGCCCCTACTCGCTCTTTATTTAGTCATTTCCGATAAAGGATATCACTGCTCTAAATGAGCAACAAATCATCTTAGATTGACGAAACAAAAACAAAAGGAAGAAGGGTACCGAAATTGATAGTCAAGATATCAACTATCGGGGATAACAAAACGATCGTATATGGAAATTAAATCTTATACTTTTTCAATGCTTGGAAAATATCCATATACTTATCTCTTCGGTATAAGTATATTCACAAAACATTTGGGAAGATTGCATATTTCAAAAGCATACTTAGATGGGTCAAATACAATTGTCTATAAGAAATGCGAATGTTTTCCATTATAATTATAAAGATCATTTATGGAAATCAAATCTCCTACACTTGTCACGTTTCCGATATTCTCGACTTACTCTACCCCTCGCCCAGAAACAAAGCCAGGTAAGTCAGGGCACTGGTTGCTCCTAGCCTTGCCTAGACACTTCGGTTCCAGATCTCACAGATAGAGGATCAATTTACTCATCGGCTTTTAGTGCCAAGTATAGACTACTTACTTTCCATAAACAACCCATTTAAATCATTATATAAATTTTGAAGCCCCTTTAAAATACTTTAAACAAAGATTTAAAACTTCCATTCAAATCATAACTTAAACCCATCATCTTTAAAGGAGAATACGACCAAGAGGGGCGAAGCTCCCTCTAATTCAATTGTGATAGCTAGAAGGGGTGTTATTTCCTTTTAACCAAAAAGTCACTAAATGTCAATCCTAAGTTAAAAGGTGGTGTAAGTTCCTTTTAACTAAACATCAAAGTTATTGCTCATAAACTGGCCGAGCACAAATCAAACAACCAAACAACCAAACAAGAATAATAACATACCCATTATTATTAATAATTTACAATCAATAGTTAACACAACATTTATTAAAATGTGAATGAGTCAAAGGGAAGAGATTAAGATTGCACTCATTGTAAAATAATTAAACTATACTCACAGAATAAGTTATACCCACTAAACTATGACAACATGGAATATACTCACAGAATAAGTTATGCCCACTAAACTATGAAAACAAGGAATATACTCACAGAATAAGTTATACCCACTAAACTATGTAAACAAGGAATATACTCACATAATAAGTTATACCCACTAAACTATGAAAACAAGGAATATACTCACAGAATAAGTTATACCCACTAAACTATGTAAACAAGGAATATACTCACATCCTATTTGCTTTGATGGAGACTTGGAATACTTCACCATTATAATGAATTTTAGTTCTTTTCTTTAGTTTGTGAATGAATTAAAATGAAATATGGACTTGGCTATTTATAAGTGAAGATAAGGGTACTTTAGTCATTTCTTATAGCCTAACTCGATTCGACCAGATTTTGGTCCAATAGAAACTAGCCTTATGGCCTAATTTGATTCGACCACATTTTGGTCCAATAGAAAACATCTTGATGTCCTAATTTGATTCGACCGCATTTTGGTCTAATAGAAAAAATCTTGATGGCTTAATTTGATTCGACCACATTTTGGTCCAATAGGAATCCTCCTTATCAACATGGCATAACATGATTCGATCAGATTTTGGTCCAATGGCAACCATCCGCATGAAAAAACCTGATTCGACCAGATTTTGGTCTAATGGCAACCATCCGCATGGAATATAATAATCATTATGCTATTTTGTTTCATTAGGCAAGTAATTATACTGTTCTGTTTTATTATGCAAGTAATTGTACTATTCTGTTTTATTAGGCAGGTTAATAATTCTCTCTTGTTTTATTAGGCAAGTAATTATACTATTCTGTTTTATTAGACAAGGTTAATAATTCTCTCTTGTTTTATTAGGCAAGTAATTATACTATTCTGTTTTATTAGGCAGGGTTAATAATTCTCTCTTGTTTTATTAGGCGTAATTATACTATTCTGCTTTATTAGGCAGGGTTAATAATTCTCTCTTGTTTTATTAGGCAAGTAATTATACTATTCGGTTTTATTAGGCAAGGTTAATAATTCTCTCTTGTTTTATTAGGCAAGTAATTATACTATTCTGTTTTATTAGGCAGGGTTAATAATTCTTTATTGTTTTATTAGACAAGTAATTATACTATTCTATTTTATTAGGCAAACTTATTCTTAAATAAATTGGTACCCCTAACCGCCTTGTAACTCGAACCATCTTTAAACTAACATTTTACATCGGTTTAAAAAAAATCCATTCGAGACGTTTTATCCAAATTTGTATTCTAGATATAAAATCCATTATTTAATCATTTAAAAACATATTAACTATTCAAGTTCAAAGTGATTAAATTATGGGTCGTTACAACATGCACAAAAGGCAGTGAAACATAGATGTATATAGCAAGAGCACGTTGTGAACAACTATTAAAAAAAATACCAAGCAACAAGTATATTACTCAGTTTCAAGCAAAAGCAAGTGCAACCCGACAACATATACAAGTGTATACAAGAATGCACATTTCTAGTCATCTCCATACAACATCAACAGAGAACAAATCAATATACCAACTAGAAATAACTTCAAGACTGTAACAACATCAAAGGAAACAGTTCATCACCTTCAGCCATATCGACAAAACACGATTAACGACTATGTCATAATTCCATACCTACCACAACTACACAGCCATATCATCAACAACTACAAGTCAGTTCAGGCAACAATAGTTCACCATCTTCACACATATATTCATACATATGTATGTATACACATGGAAGATCAGAGTATCAGCTCCAAGCACGACAGTATTCAAACTCTAGTTCCAAACAATAGAATTCAGATGCAGGCAACACTCAACTCCTGATTAACATATGAGAGACTACATCAGCACACCCATCTTAGATATTAAATCATGAATTCTTCTCAAGAAGCCTTATTTGGGTATAAACTGTTTTAACTAGGAAGAGATCGACTGTCTCACATCAACGTAGTTTTTAGTAACACAGCAATTGACACATCTAAATAAACTTGGATTCACGCACCAATTCAATGCAGCAGTTCAGGAATTCCATTCTCTGGCAAACCAAACATACCACACCATTGTAGTAAATCAAAACAAGAGACCTCAATGCAACAGTTTTGGTATCGAGACGAAAGGGATAGAGTATCTTATACTAATAGCACAACCCGAAAAACTTTCACAGATATATATACATACATATGTATGAATGTATATACATGGAAAATCATGGGCAATACAAACTCCATAACATGGCAAACGCGTCCAAGTTTTGTGGCAATGGAATAACAGGGGTTGGTGATCAAAAACTTCAGAAAATTAAAGTTAACATCAGAAAATCAAATTCGCACATTGAAAGTTTCAAACCCAAAGTCAGTATAAATTTCAAAATATATCGGTAAGGAGCGAACATGTCAAAAAGAATCGATCAAAGGAAATCAATAGTCGACTTATAACATTCAAACTTGAAAAACAAATCCAATATATACGAAATATATGGAATAAATTGAAAATCGATCCTTATAAATATCACCCAATTCATCATCGGCAAAAGCAGTCGAGTTCAAAGCAAAAAAATCAAAACATAAATCAGAAAGTTTATACCCAAATTTCAGATTAATCTATACTCGACAATGAAGCTATCGAGAGCAATTGAGTAAGGCGATGGATATCTCACAGCGCATAACAGGAAAGATAATACATGGACTAATGGAAATCCTACAGAAACAAATACAACATATAACATGTCGTATATCTCACAGCATAGGGATAAAATATAATATCACAGATATAACAGGAGAGACAATGATAACTTTGTGAACAAATCATCAGGACATAGATCCACAGAGTTATATACAAATATAGTAGAGTTTATACAACATAAATAAACCTAACATCTATCTCATAACAAGAAAATATGCAGTCATTGCTAAGGCTCCCCAGTGCTACACAGCGGAATAAGCATAGAAATCCATATAAGTATATAATACGAGATAGCTTCATCCAGCTCGTCCTCCACACAGCTATTGCGTTACGTAGACATGCTATCTTAGGCACTATACCTACTATCAATTCTACTCATTTAAGAGTACCCAAGATAATAAGAAACAAAGCATAAAATTTTGGGTCAGACAACAGTCTGGTGTGAGCAATAAATGAATCTCAAAATATTATGCAGGTAAATATAGTAAGGAACAGAAGTACATGAACCATACCTAACATGTCCCTGCAACCAAAACGTTAGCACATAACAACATAATATGCTACTCTACAAATATCATAAAGGTACTCTACAAAAATAAGTATATCAGCTCTCCACATATTCCTATCTCCAATACCTACTCCCAATGATATCTTTGAGTGATAAAGAATGCAACCAAAGTAACACTACACCAAAAACGGCCTTTGGTAGCGTTGAAAAAACGCTACCAAAGCTTTTAGTGGCGTCTTGATAAACGCTGCGATACGACATGCAACTAAAAGTCTGAAACCTTTTGTAGCATTGTAGAAAACACTAGCAAAACTTGACCTATTGTAGGGTTTTTAAAAACGCTACAAAAAGTTTCAGACTTTTAGTAGCATCTCGTATCGTAGTGTTTACTAAAACGCTACTAAAAGTTGTGGTAGCATTTTTTCAACGCTTCAAAAGTCATATTGCATCTATTTATATTTATTTTAGTAGCGTTTTAAAAACGCTACTAAAAGTTATTAACTGTTTTGTACTGTACACGCTACTATTTCATGTTAATGGCTTGTACTATTTCCAGCCATCACTCACATAATAGTTTTATTACAACCAGCAGTCAATCACATAATCGTTGTATTCAAACAATCAATCACATAATCATTTATTCAAACAATTAAAAAAACACATTAATCACATAATCAAATATAATATCCATAACCATTTCGATAATAGTTTGTCGACAAACCGAGCAAATTCATATAAAATCCATAACCATTCATAATAAAGTTTACACAATAAGTACCAAAAAAATGTTATAGTATATATAACAATTAAAGACATGCTCATTACTTGATTACCCACAATTCTTTGCTGCAGCTAGTCTTTGTAAAGCTAATTACCTATAGACAAGTTTAACAATTAACAAATGATTATGAAACTTGTAACGATCCCGTTTTAAAGCCAAATTTAATTTAGTAATTAATATAAATTTTAGAATTTAATTGGTGAATTAATTTGAAATATTTCATAAGTATGTATTTGTGTATATACATATATAAATATTTAATAGATAAATTCCAACATATGTAAATATAAAACTAAGTAAGGGTTTTAACATAAAAATACAAATTTATGACATTTGTAAAATAATAATTAAGCATTTAAACATTTGTATGTTTAAGAATACATGCATAAACATGTGTAGCTTGCACATGCCGTACAAAATACAAGTGGCAAGTAAATTTTCTTTTACTTTAAATTATAAATAATATGTAATAGAGAAGAAACCAGGCTGCTCATTTATTTTCTCTTTTCTCATCCTTTTTCTTCTTCATCTTTCCAAAATTAAAAGAAAACTAAAATCAAAACTTAAAGCTTTCAATCTGGAATCAAGCTTCAACCTGATTCAAGAACAAATTCAAACAATTCAAAGAATCAACTCAACAAAGATCAGATTCAAATTCAAACATAAGTAGATGCAGATCAAATATATCAAGTTCTAGATTAAAAACTCAAGCATGCTTCTCTGTTTCCAGTTTATGTGAGTAAACTACTTTTAATCTGATTTATAACTTGATGTTTGGAATCATACTTGAAGTAAAATTGTAAATATGTTTGCATGTATACAAATATGTATATATATATATATATGTGGATTTGGGTGTGCATGTTTGGGAACATGCATAATTACCTCTGTTCTTGTTTACAGGTTTTTAAAACCTATTCAAAATTCAATTCCTCTCCCCCTAATCTTCTATAGCTTGTTATGTTAAAACAAAATGGGTTCAAAATTACCAGAACTTAACTTTAAAAATACTTTTAAGTATGGTTAACAAGTAGTTTTAACCTGGAACAAGAATATACAGTGAAACTCAATGTATGATGAAAATTCGATTTCCTTAATTATTTGATTTACTTTTATAATCTAAATCATTTTCGAAAACGATGATTTTTAAAAGTGGAATCAAGATTTTTGACTGTGGTTTGAAACAGGAATCGTGGGATGAACAGAAATCGCATTTTGGGTAAATTCTGGTGATCGGCGAGGAGTTGGTTGTCGTAATCAGGGCTGGAGGAAGTTTTTGCGTAGGGGATCACGAGAAAAATACTCGGTGATTTTATAGATCACCATGGTGGCCGGACGACGTGGGTTTAGGGTTTTAGACCCAGTTTTGGTCGACTGGGTTTAAATGCAAACTGCGTCGTCGTGGGTGAACCGGAGGTGACCGGTGGTGGGGGAACGAAGTGTGAAGGCGTGACGTATCTTTGGACATGATCGCGTGGTGTCCGGTGGTCGATGGTGGTATGGGGAGGTGGTTTTGGGTGATCTATTTCTTTCCAGTGGGTTTCATTTTTCTCGATTTCGAATTGGAGGTGGTTCCAAGTTTCTGGGTGGTCGTGGCGTTAGAGGGGAAGGTCGGCGACTTGTCGATGGTCGGAGTCTTGGTCAGAGATGGCCAGAACTCTTGTGCACGTGTACGTGCATCTGAGTGTACCTGGGTTGTTTGCTGTTGGTTTTGGGAAGAAAATTTTTGTCTCGAAGTTTTCCTCGGGTCTTGCTCGAAGACGATGCGTGTGTGTCTCGAAGGAAGGTGGGAGCGTGAGTAGCTCGGAGTTGAGCTCGGGAAATGATGGTTTGGGCTCGGGTATTTTTGTAATGATAACAGGGTTTTAAAACAAAAGTAATTTGGTTAACAAGTTTTAAGTTAACTATTAAACAAGTTTCAAAGTAAAATATTTATCAAGTTTCAATATAAATTGTATTTTGAAATTTAATTTGTTTGATTTTATAGGTTAATTATCTATTTTTATTGCCAAGTGTTTTCAAAAGAAATTGAATAATGATAATTAAGGAGTTAATTAAGATAATGGTTTATCTTAAATTAATTAAGGTCTTAGTTAATAAATTAAAGGCTAATTATTTAATGTAATTAATTAAGAATAATCACTTATTGTAATTGATTAAGGATAATCAATTAATGTAAATAATTAAAAGTTAATTAATTTATGATTTGAAGGATAATTTGTTAATGTAATAAAATTAAAGATTATAACTTAAAGTAATTAAGGGATAATTACTTAATGAAACTAATTAAAGGATAATTAGTTAATTAAAGGTTGATTGGTTAATTAATTAAAGGTTAATTAATTATAATTGAAAATTAATTATTTAATAATTAAGGGTTAATTAATTAATAATTAAAGGTTAATTAATAAATGATTGAAGGTGAATTAATTTATGATTAAAGGTTGATTAATTTATGATTGAAAGATAATTACTTTTGTTAAGGGTTAATTTAATTATGTAATTAACTTAAGGTTAATTTATTTATGTGATTAATTAAGAGGTAATTAATTAATTAAGGATAATTAATTAATATGGATAATTAAGGTTGATTAATTAATTTCATCAATTAATATCAAATGGTTTGTAAGTAATTAATGTTAATTAAGCAAGATTGGGTAATTAATTCATAAGTAATTAATTTAATTGGAAATTAAATTAAATTAATTAGGAATTGAACAACTAATTAATCTTGCTTATAAATAATTGGATTATATTGAATGACTTGAATTGTTGATATCTCTGATATGTGATTTATGATACTCTATGATATGAATTGTTTTGGATTGAGCTGTGATATCTGTGATATATTACTGTGTGAATGTGAACTTCTGAATTGAATTACAATTGTTTACTTAAACAACTTGGCTTTGAAATGACATTTGAATTTCGATGCGACCGGGGGTCGGATTCCAGATGGTTATCCGAAACCCACATCGAATCTTAAGGGTGAATCTTTTGTTTAAAAGATTAAAAATGGAAATTTGTTGTGACTTATGTATCCACGTGTTTTTAAATAAGCACTCATTATTCAGTTAAGTCGGGAGAGGACATTAAGTCATAAAACCCATTCCGAATAATGATACGACGAAATGGGAGTGCATTTGAAGACGGTGGTGAAGACCGGGTATTTTCAAGAACGAAAGGATTACCTGTCGATTTTCTCTGCACTGAGTTGCTCCGGTATAGAGATCTCCATATTTGATGGGGAGTCCGGTCGGGATTGTGGATATCCGGATTTTCAAGGACTTCTTTCGAAGTTCCTTCGTTTCCATTCACACCCAGGATGGACTTGTATGAATGTATGTCTGACATTACACTTTGAGATGGAAAGCTGGTTTCTATCAAATACATTTCTATTTGGTGGTGGAGAATTTATTCTCTTAGCTTAACACCCTTCTCTGGGACGTACGAGCTCAGAGGTTATGTAGTTGATGGTCACTAGTTATATACTCCCAATTTGGTAGTGTGGCATACTGAGTGCTGATCATTGGTTGATCGAAGCATGGCTTTTGTGAAAAGCGTAGCTTTGTGGGACGAGACTTCATCGAACCTCACACCCCGGAAATGGTCAAAACAGGAAGGATGCAGCAAGGTTATGGGGGTCGCGCCCCTTAGGGTATGTACATTCCTTCTGGATAAAAAGTGGTATTCTGGTATGGAGCCCAGATATTTTTCTTAGGTGGTTGTTGGTGATAGAGGTACCTCGATAAAGGTTGGTTACGACCGGGGGATGGCATACTCGTGACAGTTAGTTACCTAGTTACAGAGGGAACCCGGCCTTGTGTTGGCAGAGATCCAGTTAGGCTCTCAGGGCGTCCCTGCAGAGGCGTACCCATTTGGATAAAGGAAGTTCCTTAGCCTTGACCATTTGTTGGAAGTCCACACAAAACAATACGAGCCCTTTACAATTGCAGTTGTAGAACCTGCCACCTCAGGTGGTGGCTATAGTAGGCATAATATAATGGTACTTATGCTGGCTAAGATTAATATTGTACTTTCGAAATGTTTTCCACACTATGCACTAATAATAATATCAAAAGGATTTTCGCGTATCAAGCATGTTTGACTACTATAAGGAGAAATCTCCCCCAAGTGTGCGATTGCATTGTGTGTGTGCCGGGAGGCCTTATGGTAGTTTCATTTTCCAAAAAGCATAACGAATTTCTTTTTATTTATTTTGTTCAAACTACTGTTTTATGTTTGCTCACACCAGTCTCATAACTGACTCGGAGTTCATTGTTCCCTTCCTAAAATCTGGGTGCCCATAATTTTCCACACGGGCAGCCTAGAATCAGGTTATCAGTAGGTTGGAGCTAAGTCAATGTAGATTCGGAAATCTTTGGTTTGAAGCTTTTGGTTCTTAGCTTTTTGGTTTGGAAGCTTTTGCTTTGGAGATTCTGCTTTGGAGCTTTGGAGATGAAGACGCAGTATGTTGGATTCCCACCCTCGCTCGCTCTCTCTTTTCTTTTGGAAGACAATGTTGATGTTCCGCTGTTATGTTATCTTTCTGCAGTTGTGTTGTATATATGTGACTCTGATGATGTTGGTCACTTTTATGTTATCAAATACATTTCTATTATGATTGACTCTGATGATGTTGTGCATCAATGAAATTATCATTTTGTTTCCGCTGTGTGGTTATTATCTAATGTGTTATAAGCACCAGCGATACGGACTTCGACGTTTGAATCTCCGGCATTCAAATACGGTGATGTATTGGATGCCGATTTTCGAAGGTAGAAGTGCGGGTCGTCACATGTGGTATCAGAGCCAAAGGTTGAGTAAGAACTTTAGCTTTGGAGTATAACACATTAGGTGGCTCATTAGAGATAGGGTGAAGTATGCCCTAGAATGAGTATAACCCGAGTATCCCAAAACCCAAAAATCTTCTTATTTATGATAAATTTGTTAGAGTTCTATTCGACATTGGAGCCACGCATAGTTTTATTTCTCAACAAACCATAGGATAGTTAAGATTTAAACCCGGAATTCGTAAACAAACCTATTTGTGTGAAGAACCCGGTAGGAGACTAATACGAGTCAATCATTCTCTTTTGGAAATCTTTTCGTTCTTAACTTTAATGGATTTGAGATTTTACTTGGAATGGATTGGTTAGACAAGCATAAGGCTGTTCTGATTTGCGAAGAGAGAATTGTGTTCGAATTGGGAAGGATTGCAAAAGTGACTTGCAATAGTTCAGGAATTCACCTGAGAAACTCTAGATAGTATTAGAAAAGCCTATCCGGATTTGTGTCTGGATAGTTAGAAATGTTTGTTTGAATGAATTGTTTGCTTTGGTTGCTAATATATGGCTGATATGTATGCCTCGATTGTTTGAAATAAAAGCAAAAGATAATTAAACTTACTTTCAAATTTCGAGGACAAAATTTTCTTAAGGGGGGAATTTGTAACAATCCCGTTTTTAAGCCAAATTTAATTTAGTAATCAATATAAATTTTAGAATTTAATTGGTGAATTAATTTGAAATATTTCATAAGTATGTATTTGTTTATATACATATATAAATATTTAATAGATAAATTCCAACATATGTAAATATAAAACTAAGTAAGGGTTTTAACATAAAAATACAAATTTATGACATTTGTAAAATAATAATTAAGCATTTAAACATTTGTAAGTTTGAGAATACATGCATAAACATGTGTAGCTTGCACATGCCATACAAAATACAAGTGGCAAGTAAATTTTCTTATAATTTTAATTATAAATAATATGTAATAGAGAAGAAACCAGGCTGCTCATTTATTTTCTCTTTTCTCATCCTTTTTCTTCTTCATCTTTTCAAAATTAAAAGAAAACTAAAATCAAAACTTAAAGCTTTCAATCTGGAATCAAGCTTCAACCTGATTCAAGAACAAATTCAAACAATTCAAAGAATCAACTCAACAAAGATCAGATTCAAATTCAAACATAAGTAGATGCAGATCAAATATATCAAGTTCCAGATTAAAAAATCAAGCCTGCTTCTCTGTTTCCAGTTTATGTGAGTAAACTACTTTTAATCTGATTTATAACTTGATGTTTGGAATCATACTTGAAGTAAAATTGTAAATATGTTTGCATGTATACAAATATGTATATATATATATGTGTGGATTTGGGTGTGCATGTTTGGGAACATGCATAATTACCTCTGTTCTTGTTTACAGGTTTTTAAAACCTATTCAAAATTCAATTCCTCTCCCCCTAATCTTCTATAGCTTGTTATGTTAAAACAAAATGGGTTCAAAATTACCAGAACTTAACTTTAAAAATACTTTTAAGTATGGTTAACAAGTAGTTTTAACCTGGAACAAGAATATACAGTGAAACTCAATGTATGATGAAAATTCGATTTCCTTAATTATTTGATTTACTTATATAATCTAAATCGTTTTCGAAAATGATGATTTTTAAAAGTGGAATCAAGATTTTTGACTGTGTTTTGAAAGAGGAATCGTGGGATGAACGGAAATCGCATTTTGGGTAAATTCTGGTGATCGGTGAGGAGTTGGTTGTCGTAATCAGGGCTGGAGGAAGTTTGTGCATAGGGGATCACGAGAAAAATACTCGGTGATTTTATAGATCACCATGGTGGCCAGACGACGTGGGTTTAGGGTTTTAGACCCAGTTTTGGTCGACTGGGTTTAAATGGAAATTGCGGCGTCGTGGGTGAACCGAAGGTGACTGGTGGTGGGGGAATCGAAGTGTGAAGGCGTGACGTATCTTTGGACGTGATCGCGTGGTGTCCGATGGTCGAAGTTGCTCCGGTATTTTATAAATTGTAAAGTCAAATGATTTTGAAATTTAATTTGTTTGATTTTATAGGTTAATTATCTAATTTTATTCCCAAGTGTTTTCAAAAGAAATTTAATAATGATAATTAAGGAGTTAATTAAGATAATGGTTTATCTTAAATTAATTAAGGTCTTAATTAATAAATTAAAGGCTAATTATTTAATGTAATTAATTAAGAATAATCACTTATTGTAATTGATTAAGGATAATCAATTAATGTAAATAATTAAAAGTTAATTAATTTATGATTTGAAGGATAATTTGTTAATGTAATAAAATTAAAGATTATTACTTAAAGTAATGAAGGGATAATTACTTAATGAAACTAATTAAAGGATAATTAGTTAATTAAAGGTTGATTGGTTAATTAATTAAAGGTTAATTAATTATAATTGAAAATTAATTATTTAATAATTAAGGGTTAATTAATTAATAATTAAAGGTTAATTAATAAATGATTGAAGGTGAATTAATTTATGATTAAAGGTTGATTAATTTATGATTGAAAGATAATTACTTTTGTTAAGGGTTAATTTAATTATGTAATTAACTTAAGGTTAATTTATTTATGTGATTAATTAAGGGGTAATTAATTAATTAAGGATAATTAATTAAGATGGATAATTAAGGTTGATTAATTAATTTCATCAATTATTATCAAATGGTTTGTAAGTAATTAATGTTAATTAAGCAAGATTGGGTAATTAATTCATAAGTAACTAATTTAATTGGAAATTAAATTGAATTAATTAGGAATTGAACAACTAATTAATCTTGCTTATAAATAATTGGATTATATTGAATGACTTGAATTGTTGATATCTTTGATATGTGATTTATGATACTCTGTGATATGAATTGTTTTGGATTGAGCTGTGATATCTGTGATATATTACTGTGTGAATGTGAACTTCTGAATTGAATTACAATTGTTTACTTAAACAACTTGGCCTTTGAAACGGCATTTGAATTTCGATGCGACCGGGGGTCGGATTCCAGATGGTTATCCGAAACCCACATCGAATCTTAAGGGTGAATCTTTTGTTTAAAAGATTAAAAATGGAAATTTGTTGTGACTTATGTATCCACGTGTTTTTAAATAAGCACTCATTATTCGGTTAAGTCGGGAGAGGACATTAAGTCATAAAACCCATTCCGAATAATGATACGATGAAATGGGAGTGCATTTGAAGACGGTGGTGAAGACCGGGTATTTTCGAGAATGAAAGGATTACCTGTCGATTGTCTCTGCACCAAGTTGCTCTGGTATATAAAACTCCATATGTGATGGGGTGTCCGTCGGGATTGTGGATATCTGGATTTGCAAGGACTTCTTTCGAAGTGCCTTCGTTTCCATTTAGACCCAGGATGGACTTGTATGGATGTATGTCTGACATTACACTTTGAGATGCAAAGCTGGTTTCTATCAAATACATTTCTGTTTGGTGGCGGAGAATTTATTCTCTTAGCTTAACACCCTTCTCTAGGACGTACGAGCTCAGAGGTCATGTAGTTGATGGTCACTAGTGATATACTCCCAATTTGGTAGTGTGGCATACTGAGTGCTGATCATTGGTTGATCGAAGCATGGCTTTTGTGAAAAGCGTAGCTTTGTGGGATGAGACTTCATCGAACCTCACACCCCGGAAATGGTCGAAACAGGAAGGATGCAGCAAGGTTATGGGGGTCACGCCCCTCAGGGTATGTACATTTCCTTTTGGATAAAAAGTGGTATTCTGGTATGGAGCCCAGATATTTTTCTTATGTGGCTGTTGGTGATAGAGGTACTTTGATAATGGTTGGTTACGACTAGGGGATGGTATACTCGTGACAGTTAGTTACCTAGTTACAGAGGGAACCCGGCCTTGTGTTGGCAGAGATCCGGTTAGGTTCTCGGGGCGTCCCTCCAGAGGCGTACCCATTCGGATAAAGGAAGTTCCTTAGCCTTGACCATTTGTTGGAAATCCACACAAAATAATACGAGCCCTTTACAATTTTAGTTGTAGAACCTGCCACCTCAGGTGGTAGCTATAGTAGGCATAATATAATGGTACCTATGCTGGCTAAGATTAAATTGTACTTTCGAAATGTTTTCCACACTATGCACTAATAGTAATATCAAAAGGATTTTCGCGTATCAAGCACGTTTGACTACTATAAGGAGAAATCTCCCCCAAGTGTGCGATTGCATTGTGTGTGTGCCGGGAGGCCTTATGGTAGTTTCATTTTCCAAAAAGCATAACGAATTTCTTTTTATTTCTTTTGTTTAAACAACTGTTTTATGTTTGCTCACACCAGTCTTATGACTGACTCGGAGTTTATTGTTCCCTTCCTAAACTCTGGGTGCCCATAATTTTCCACACGGGCAGCCTAGAATCAGGTTATCAGTAGGTTGGAGCTAAGTCAATGTAGTTTCGAAAATCTTTAGTTTGAAGCTTTTGGTTCTTAGCTTTTTGGTTTGGAAGCTTTTGCTTTGGAGCTTCTGCTTTGGAGCTTTGGAGATGAAGACGCAGTATGTTGGATTCCCGCTCTCGCTTGCTCTCTCTTTTCTTTTGGAAGACAATGTTGTTGTTCCGCTGTTATGTAATCTTTCTGCAGTTGTGTTGTATATATGTGACTTTGATGATGTTGGTCACTTGTAGTTGTAATCTATGTTGTATCCATGTTGTGTATCAATGAGATTATCATTTTGTTTCCCCTGTGTTGTTATCATCTAATGTGTTATAAGCTCCAGCGATACGGACTTCGACGTTTGAATCTCTGGCATTCAAATACGAGGATGTATTGGATGCCGATTTTCGAAGGTTGAAGTGTGGGTCGTCACAAAACTGTTTCATATTTAAAGTATATCAAACATCCTTAGTTGAACTTTTCTTAAATTTAAATATTTTTTATAAAACTTAGTTAAATTTTTATAAAACTTGGTTAATTTTATAATAAACTTATTTAATTTTTAAAAGCTTATTTACGTAGTTAAATTCTAATAAAACTTAATTAATTTGTATAGATTCATTTCATTTTTATAAAACAAATAAAATTTAGTTAATTTTTTAAATTTTGGTTAATTTTTATAAAAATTTGTTAAATTTTTATAAAGCTCGGTTAATTTGTTTATTAATTTATTTATATTAACTCAATCTTATAAATTATCGCAATTAGTAAAACTTAAATTTTAGTTAACTTAAACTTATAAATTATCTCAAACTTAAATTTTATTAACTTGGTTAATTTTTATAAATTATCCCAAACTTAAAAAAATTTCATAAACTTAGTTGATTTATTATTATTATTGTAACTTAGTAAATTTATTATTATTATTATTATTATTATAAACTTAGTTAATTTTTATCCAACTATAGTTTTTTTTTATTATTAAAAACTTAGTTCATTTTTTATCAAGCTTAGTTTATTATTATAAAACGTTGTTAAATTATATAAAACTTAGTTAATTTTTAAATTTTGGTCAATTATTATAAAAATTAGTTTAATTTCTATAAAAACTGATTAACTTATTATCAAACTTAATTAATTTTATCAAACTTAGTTGTTTATTATTATTAACTTGTTAATTTTTATAATACTTAGTTAATTATTATTTTTGAGAAGAATGTGTGATCCTCTTCGAAAAGAGGAGAGCACACATGCGAATCTATATATATCACTAATATAAAGTGCTGCCAACATGCCTCGCAGGTAACAAAAAAACCAAATACATATATATATATATATATATATATCAAATCTCAGGTACTCCTAAGATGAGTTCCGGCAAGGCCACCACCCATCACACCCCGATATCAAGCTCCGGCACAGCCACCGCCCGATATTAAGGTGTTAGAAGTACCTAAAAAACTAGAGGAAATACAAAAAATCTACTGGATGACGTCCCAGACTAATGAGGAAGCTCCAATCCACTGGATCAGGAGAGGTGAATAAGCCTCTGCTCTGAAGTGGATCTGCTAAAAAAAGAAACCGCTTTGAAGCCTCTGAACAAGAGAAAGGGGGACCCTCTCTACCATCTGGTGTCTAGCAATCTGAAGATATGAAAACCTGCAAAGTGAACCTGATATCCTATCTCCCATACCTGTAACTGGAAAAAGACTAAAGAAAAAATTAGAATGATACATATATATGTATTAATAAGGAAGGAAAAAAACCTAAATAAGACTAACTGGACAATAATAGTATAAATAAAATACCTAAAAGCCAATACCAAATAGAGACAAGTACAAATATTGAGACGAATCTATCTTATGAACCTTTAATCATAAGTAAGTTATGATTAGAAGTGAAGTCATCATCTAAATTAGAGAAAATATTAATAATACTATTACTAATGTTAAAGAAATTATTGTTGTGTTTAAATAAATTAATATTATGATTAACCTTATTAAGATACCTTTTGAAAAGGATATTTTTAGCTAATTTATATTTGGGGTTAGAGATCCAATTAAAACAAAATGAAGAAATTGTAAAAATCAATTTGTTAAAATGACAATTATTATTATTGAAAATTCTTTGATTTCTTTCAAACCAAATGAACCAACTAATAATAATGAATAAAGTGTCTAGTAAAAATCTAATATTCTTTTTGAACTTGAATCTATAAATATTCCAGTAAAATTCACAATCAGAAATTTTAGTTGTTATATTAAAGTTTAAAATTTTAAGAGTGTTAATTAGAATGTAATTAGAATCCATACAATTATAGTATATATGATTAATTTCCTCAAGATACAGATTACAAAAATAACATTTATTGTCATTTTGAATATTTTTTCTCTTTAAAAATTCGATTGTATTAAGTTTTCCATGAAGAATTAACCACATGTGAATTTTGGATTTAGGAGGAGCATTAGATTTCCACATATATTTAAAAGAGTTATTTATTGTACCTGAAAAATTAATGAATCTGTAGAAAGAATTAGAAGTATATTTCTTACTTTTATCCCATTCCCAACTAATAAAATCATTAACATTATCAATATTATAAAGATTTAATCTGGCATAAAGGAAAGAAAGTTGTCTAAAAGTTGAATCAATTAAAATTCTGTTAAAACTGAAATTCCAAGGAGGATCATTTTCTAGAGAATAAACTTCTATGATTAAAGCATACTTAAAGTTACAAATTTCATAAAGATCCTTAAATTCTATCTTAAGAGGCAAGATCGAAATCCAACGGTCATGCCAAAACGAAGTACGATTACCAGAGTGAACAATTGTATTTATTCCTAAATTAAATATCTCATTACATTTTAAAATGTTTTTCCAAAAGTTAGATATATTTTGAGTGGCTGGAGAAGCAATTTGATATAAATTGCAATTTCCATTATAGTAATATTTAGAAATGATCTCTTTCCAAGTAGCGTTATCATTTATATCATTGAACTTCCAAAGCCATTTACCTAACAGAGACAAATTCATATTATGCAAATTAATAACACCTAATCCACCTTCCTTTTTGGCCTTACAGATGGTTTCCCAATTTACAAGACAATTAATATTATTATTAGAATTTTCTCCACTCCATAATAAATCTCTTCTAATCCTACCAATTTTATCAATAACCCAATCCGGGAACAAATGCAAGGTCATCCAATAAATCGGAAGAGCTGATAAAACCGAATTTATTAAAACTAGTCTACCAGCTCTAGATAGAAATCTCCCATTCCAGTTAGAAATCTTATTTTTAATTTTATCAATGATAATAATCCAATCGTCATGTTTGAGTTTGGTGGGTCTAATCACAAAACCGAGGTAGTCAAAAGGAAAGTTCATAGTTTTGCAATTAAGAGTATTAGCAACTAAGTTTTCAACTTTATCAAAACCATTTAAAACTAACACAGAACTTTTGTCAAAATTTATTCTTAAACCAGATAAAAGTTCAAAACTGTAAAGGATAAACTTAAGGGTAATGATGTGTCTAGGAAGATGGGAAGAAAAAAGTAAGGTATCATTAGCAAATTGAAGAACCGATAAACCATTACGTGAAATTTCATTGCCTACATGTCCAAGAGATCCATTATCCACTGTTCTTTTAATAATTTTAGCAAAAACATCAGCAGCTAAGTTAAATAATAAAGGTGTTAAGGGATCCCCTTGCCTTAAACCTCTCTTAGATTGAATTCTATTACCTAATATACCGTTAACCATAATACTAGAGTTTCCAGTTCTAAGAAAATTCAAAACCCAATAGATCCATCTATGACTAAAACCTCTATCATGAAAAATATCTACATGAAAATCCCAATCTATTGAATCAAAAGCTTTAGCAAAATCAAGTTTTAAAATCGCACAAGTTATGTTATTCTTACAACAGTAATTGATATATTCTTGAACCACTACCACTCCATCAGTGATATTTCTCCCTTTAATAAAAGCCGATTGTGAACAATCGATTAATTCATTCATTCTTTTACTAAGTCTATTAGCTAGAACTTTTGAAATGATTTTAACTGAACAGTTAATCAAAGAAATAGGTCTAAAATCTTTTAAGTTTTTAGCTCCTACTTTTTTTGTGTAACAAAATAACATTTGCGAAATTAAATCTCCCTAATTGCAAATTACCATTGTAAAAATCATTAAACATATTAACTAAGTCAAATTTTAAAACGTCCCAAAAGGTATTATAAAATAAAATAGGAAATCCGTCAGGTCCCGGGGATTTATCACTTGGCATGTCATTAATTGCTTTTCTAATCTCCTCTTTAGTAAAAGGATTATCTAACTCTGATAAATCAACAATAGAATTAGATGGATACAGATCTATCCATCTAACATTGATTCTATGTTTGATTTTAGAACCTAAAATATCCTTATAATAGTCTGTAAAAGCCTTGTTAAGATCTCTTTGATCAACTAACTCTATATTATTAACAAATATAGAGTTAATTGTATTACTACATTTTCTACCATTAGCTATATTATGAAAAAATTTGGTATTATTATCACCTTCATCGATCCATTGAATTCTGGATCGTTGTTTCCACATAACCTCCTCCTTTTCTAAAATAGAATTTAAATCATCTTTTAAATTAGCAAGAACATTACGTTCACCTATATTTAGAGAATCTATCTTATTAATTTTAAGCATTTCATTAAGAATATTATCTTTTTTAATTTTTAGATTGCCAAAAACATTTTTGTTCCAATTTTTAAGAAAATCCTAAGCTCCCTAAGTTTAGAAACAAAAGCTTTTGTAGAATTTTCCTTATTTCTGAAATTATGGAAACTCAAAGAAACCCATTTACCTTTAACTAGATTCACAAAGTTAGATTCCAAAAACCACATCTTTTCAAATTTAAAATTGTTAATAATAACCCTATGGAATTCACAATTAAGAATAATTGGACAATGATCGGACTAAGTATAAGGTAAACCAGTGACTCTACAGATTGGGAATCTGTCTTCGAATTCATCACTAACAAAAAATCTGTCAAGAAGAGCCATGGATGGAGACTCTCTAGCGTTACTCCAAGTAAACTTTCTACTAGAAAAGGGAATTTCAATCAAATTAGAATTAATAATAAATTGGTCGAATTCCTCCATAGCAGAGTAATCCCCTTCTCTAGGAAAACGCTCACCTATGAAACGCGTAACATTAAAATCACCCCCAAAATCTAAGAACCCGGGGCAAAGGATCTAAATTCTAAGCATTCATTCCATAAAATTCTTCGATTTATTTTAGAATTAGGCCCGTAAACATTAGAAATATTTAAAAAAGAGTTATCAGAAATATTAATAAGAATAACATGAAGAGAATGCTGTTTAACAAAACATTGAAGTAATTTAAAATAATTATCTCGCCATCCAATCATTAATCCCCCTGAAGAACCCACTGAAGGTAAAAAAAACCCATTTTCTAAAGTGAAAACCGCCTAATCTTCTAAAAAAAGAATGTCAGGGAAATTAATTTTAGTCTCCTGAAGTAAAGCAATGTCAAAAGAATAGTCTTTAAAGAACGTTCTAACCTTATCACTTATTCAAATCATTCAAACCTCTAATGTTCTAACTAATGATCCTCATAAACCAACTGTACTAGCCCTCTCTAATTCCTTACATCTAATATACTTTCTATCAATCTCAACGTTTGGAAAAATAAAAGAAGTATCACGAGTGTAACGACCCCGGATTTGATATAGATTTAAATTGATAATTAATTAATTTTTGAATAAAATTTGTGAAATAAATCGATAAATTGATTGCGAGTTTCCTCGAGTTCAAATAAATTCTATATAAATCATTTAAAATTTAAATATTGTATATATATGTGTATATGTGAATATATATGTATTTGAGCATATATGAGTAAATTTAAAATATATATATATATTTGATTTGAATTTAAATCATAAATAAATGGTTTAAAAAAAAGATGAAATTATATAAGATATAGAAATATAAAGTAAATACATTGGATAAAATCTAATAACAAATTAAAATCTAGAAATTCACCTATATTACAAAATGAATATAAAAATAATTAGTATTAAAATTAGAAATAAATGATTGAGATAGAAATAGGAATACAAATACATAAGATAAAATTATAGAAAAATATATATAGTAAACACATTAGTTAAATTAAACAATATAATCATTTATATTACAAGATTATAAATTATAAAACAATATAAAATAAATACATAAATAAATTATAACAACGTATTAAAATATGGAAATACATTAAAAAAAATTTAAATAAAATATAATCTCACTTATATTACAAAGTGATAAAACAAAACAAAAGAAAATACACATTCAAATAAGAAAAGAAAATATGTATGCAAACATGAAGACAAGTTAAAAAGGAAACAAAAGAAAATAAAATACATGTATATAAAGCTTGTAAAGGAAACCATCATGTTTTCTCAAACATGTAACAGCCGAAAGAAGAAAATTTTATAAGTAAAAATATGGTACAATGCTAATTAATTCAGCCCCCAAACAAGTATACTTCAGCGTCTAAACCAAAGAAATATCCCTGCTAAGAAATTGTACAAACAAATAATTCTTTTATCACTTGTACAACACAAATCATCACCCTGTAAACCTCATTTCTTATATACATCAACAACCATATCATCTCAGTTTCGTTCACCATTATAAACTGAAGTAAAGATCATTTTTAAACTTAAACAATCAAACAAACATCTCAAATTAAAACCAAGCAATCAAAGAAAAAATCTGAGAACAAGGAAGGCTTCCAACTAACATCAACCCAGTTTTCAACTTTGCAAAGTTTAAAAAGATTTCAATTTCAACTTAGAAGTCTACAACTTCAAAACTTCTGGAAATCAAGATGTTTAAGGTGAGTAACTTATAGTTGTTTAAACTTGAATATATGTTGCCATTGTTCTGTGTATGTATATCTATGTATATGTATCAGTGTATCTCTCTGTTTGGTATCAAGACATAGAACAACCAAAGAAGATTCAATTTCTTCTCCCCTAATCAATATTAGGCTTTGATTTTAAAACAAATTAGTTGTGTTTAAGTATGACTGATAACTTAAAAATAGTTTCATGACATAAAAATGTATATAGATGGAAAAATCAAATTTTTACAGTGGTAACTTCATTTTCTGGAGATTTCGAACTTCACGAATCATTGATTCAAGTATATAACTTGAATCCTAAATGGAAGACATGATTTTTAAATCTTGTTTTATGATTTTTAAGCAACTGGTTTAAGAGCAGTTTGTTTTTGCTCGAAAAATGAATTTTTATCAATTTCCGGTGATCAGTCGATTCGTGGATGTCGGGGTTGTTCGTGGAGATGGAGGAGCCTAGGGGTTGCGAGGAAAAATGGTTGGGGGCGACCTCGACCAAGGTGGCGACAACGGCGAACAATATTTTTTTGTAAACCTAGTTTTAACGTGGTTTCGTTTTGGGTCTCGTTCGTCATCTAGGGGTGATCGAGTGTGACGAGAATCTGGGAGATGGTAGAGGAGATGTCGACGAAGGTTTGGCCGAATTTTGGGTTGTCTGGTGGTCGGGGTCGTGAGTACGAGGTGTGTGATAACCCTGATTTTATGAACAAGTTTTATAATTTAATTTAATATACTTGTTTGAATTATTTTGGTTTCCTAGGAAAATATATATGATAAGTTGACCATAAATGCATTGGGTAAATATTGATATGTATACAAGATGATATAATACATATGTACATACTTCTCTGAAAAAAAAGAGGTAGAAAATTATTTGTAAGCTAAAGAAAAACTATAGATACATGAACATAACATGATTATTACAGATATGAATGTGTCATTGAAACAAAGTCTAGAATAAGGAAAATAAAGGTTTAGGCAAGAATAGAAATATAGATATTGTACAGGCATTTTAAACAAAGGCTGGCTAAAGAAAAATTATTAGAAATTGCATGAAAATAGTATGAGTTGTTGAATAAATACTTTATCCACTTTTAGCAATTTTCTTAGCTTTTATAGAGATCATGCAAATATGGTGACTGGGGTAATAAAGTGTAATTTCCGTTAATAGAACCAGGGACCATTTACCCATCTGCTCTTAAAATAGAAAGAGAGGCTGATCATAAGTGGTAGGGTAAAATTGACATTGGGTAAATTTTAAAACCCTAGAGGCAGCCAAGGTCTTGTATAAAAGAGGGTTAAGGGTGAAAGGATCTGTCACCATTTTCTTTAAAATAAATATACAGAAATATAGATAGTTAGCAAAAGAGAAAAATTGAGAAGCACTGGCCATTAGAGACAAGTAGGAGATAGCAGATCAAAGGAAAAGGATTAAGGTGAGTAACCTCACTGAAAATTGGCATTAAGTCCTGAATATTGAGGCAGCCTAAATGGTTTTATATTTTAATTAATCTGTGCTTATTTTATGATATTGGTGTGTTGATGATCTGTTTAAATATTTTGTGTTAATATACCCAGAAAATATATGGATGGCTTTCATGTTTGAATGATTATTGTGTCATGAATTATCTTTGAGATGAGATGCTCTCTTTATGTGACTGCTGCATATAGATTAATTCATGGAAAACTCCAGGGATATATGATATAAATCAATGGTCTAAAAATGAAAAAAATAGATGGGGCTGTTGCATAAAGTGGTTGCTGCTTATGTCTCAAGAATAAACATGGTAACATAGAAGTACAATGTTATACTTGTGCTGAACTTCTATGATTACAAATAAATCCAGATAAGAATATAAGCTTGTGGTTTAGTCAGATCTTATGAATCTGTGAGTATCTGATTAAGCCAGAGGTAAATGGATGCATCAAAGCAAATTATATATGACCATATATTTACAGGCATGATTCCCCAAAACCCATGATTTAAATAATATGTACACTGAGAAATCAAACTAGCTTGTATGAATAAATCTATGATTATGAAAAGATGATCTGTTATTCTTTGAACATATGCATGATGGTTGAGTTATTTATTTCCTCTGATTAATTTATGAGATGCAGAAGGGATTAGCATAAATGGGGGAAAAAGGGAAGGTAAGCACTTAGTAACTTAACTAAGGATTTGGATCTTAGGGCTACAAAGTATGGCTTGGCAAGGGAAATATTGCAAGCTCACACATGGTATGATTATACCCAGGGGCCTGAGTGTGTTGGGTTAACAGTGAATATGCCCCAGACAATGTGTGTTTTAATAGAAGGAAAGTAGCTAAAGTCCATCATAAAATACCTGAGATTGAATTTGGAGAATAAGTTCACAGGTAGGTTTGGGTAAAATCCCTGATAGCCAGAAAGTTATAAATAGGGAAAGTGATTAAATGATGATCATATTGGTTGGTTTAGAGTATTCTATTGAGAATTATATGTTTGTGCTCTCTGAAATAATCCATTGAATTATGTATTATTATGTTATGCATTAATGAACATGCACAGGTGATAAAGGAATGTATACAAGAGAAACATTGCTTTACCTTATCTGTTTTATAAAGTTATTTAAATTTTCAGTAAGATTATTCATACCAGACAATTTAGTCTGACCCTTTGTGTGTTTGTATACCGTTGGGTGTCTCATCTTTTTATGAGGCAGCTCGTGGTGATTGTGCAGGTAAATAGGCATTTTCTTGATCAAGAATTGGATGAATTAGCTGCTAAGGAATTGGATATAATAGTTACAGACTCAAGGATATTAAAATAGATGTTAAATTGAACTTATGTTATGAAATATTAGTTAAGTTGTTTGAGAGGAAACTGATGTAATGTTATTTTCTGTTTGCAAGTATTGAACTACTCATGAGATTTCTGTTAAAAGTTGTGAGATGCTTTTAAGAATGTGTGATTTAGTGATACAATTTCTAGTATTAACTTCTGGAATGCTTAACAAAAATGTGCAATGCTAAGGATAATCTGGAATGATCTGTAGATTGGAAAATTAAAAGATTAGCTTGATATCCTTTGTAAGAACTTATGGAAAATAAAGGTAGGATGTAAAGAACAGAGGGGTACCCAAAAACCCAGATTAACTTGTATGATTTTTGTGCAAAGTAGCAAAAGAACTCAGGTTAACTTGACCAACTTTACCAAGTCTGAGTTCAACCAGTCTGATATCCTAAGCTTACTGGTTAGGAAAGGTAACAAATGAAGCAAACTAGTAAACCAGGATTGTTGTATTGAAGAAAATAATTACCTGAAATCACACAGATACACACATGCACACAGAACACATATACACACATGCACACCGAATATAGATACACACATGCACACATAATACACATGCACACTTGCACAAGGGATAACTAAGTGTTCAGTAAATCTAAATTCATGGAATTGTAAACAAACCCCAAAAGAAAATTAGAGAAATAATATCTAGAATTTGCCCAAAATTATGTAAGACAGAAAAGCTTCTTTGGAAATTACTTTGCCATGAGAAAATTATATAGTGAATTCGAAAATAAATTCTCTGTATCCAAAACTCCTCTACCCTGATTAAAAAGAAAGAGGAAAACTCAAAGTAACATCTATATATGGTTTCATATAGGCGAGTTAGGTGATTTGATTACAACAATATTTTTATATTGGTTGAAAGATCCTGGATAGTAGAGAAAGGATGTTCTCTTGAGTAGATGATCACTGAATAAAACTAGTTTTAAAAAAAAAACTTTGTGAAAAGTGGGTCATCTCAAATTTGGTATCAGAGCTATGTTGATAAATAACATAGTAAAAATCTTGAATGAACTTGGTTGTTTTGAATGTATGAAAGTATTGACTGTCTTGGATGCCTTGTCTTTATATACTTATATTAATAAAATCTGTTATAATTAATGATAATAAGATGGAATAGGTTAACTTGTAAAAGATTAGATAAAATGGACTAACTCAAGTGTTGTATCCATAGAACTATGGTAAGACCCAGACAACAAGGGGTAGGACCAAGTGAACCACCCATGGTGAATATGCAAGATTTCATGAGAGCTATAAGTGATGGGGTAGGCAATAGGCAAGAAAATCCACATGAGGAGCTTTCTAAACTACTCAAGACTTTTACCAATCTTGGAGGCAAGACTTTTGATGGAACAGAAGGAATAATGGGAATTCAAAATTGGCTCAGAATTTTGGATAGAATCTTTGCTGATATGCAAGTTGAAGACCAAAAGAAGAGGCTAATAGCATCTAGACAATTGAGAGGAGCAGCTTTGGATTGGTGGGAAGTCATTATAGCTGGAAGACCTGAAGGAGAAGTGACATGGAACCAGTTTAAAGAAATGTTAGAAGGAAGATTTGTACCTGCATCAGCTAAAGAGTCTTTGCTGGAAGAATTCATTAAATTAAGACAGGGAACTATGAGTGTTACTGAGTATACCCAGAAGTTTGAATCTCTAGCAAAGTATGGTGCAGTGCTCATCACAACTAAGGAAGCTAAAAATGGCAGATACATCCAAGGATTGAATGCCAGTCTCAGTAGAGCCATGCTGCCATATAAGGATAGGACATTTGATCAAGTTTTAGATCTGACTTTGAGCCTTGAACAACATGATAAAGCCAGAGAAAATTTCAGAGCATTTAAAAATAACCAAAACAAGAAAGGAAAGGGTAAGTTTCACCCTTATGATAAAAAGAAAATGGATGTAGCTTCCACCAAGCAATCAGAAGAAGTCAAAACTGCTGAGGTTAAAAAGAAGATCACTTGCTATAATTGTGGGCAAGAGGGACACATGAAGAATAGGTGTACAAATCCCAAACCAGCATCTTTCAAGTGTCATCTGTGTGGGAAGGAAGGGCATATAAGAAGGAACTGTCCAGAGCTGAGGCAAGGAAAGATGGGAATGTTGGAAGGGAAAAGCAAAATAACCGGAAGTCCAAATGTTGAAAATCATGGCCAAGTTGAAGGTACTTTGCTTATTCACTCAATACCTTTTGTAGTAGTGTATGATACTGGGGCTACACACTCATTAATTTCCCATGACATTGTACAACAGCTAAAATTAAATTGTATGCTTGTAGATAAGCCCTTGCTTGTTAAAAGTCCTTTAGGTAGTTCCTGTATATTGGGTATAATATGTAAACAATTAGGACTGAATATAGGGGGACATATGTTTGGTGCAGATCTATATGTGTTGCAATATCCAGGCATGGGAGTTATTTTAGGAGTTGATTGGTTAAAAAGATATAAGACAGTTCTAATATGGAGACCTCCACCTTATCATTAAAAACTTCTGATGGAAAAAGGGTAGTTGTTCTTTGTGAAGCAGATAAGAACAGAAGCATAGCCACCCTTGATAACTTGACTGGTGAGAAGCACATGCCTGCATTAGAAGAAATCCCTATAGTAAATCAGTATGCTGATGTATTTGGTGAGGTTAAGGGAATTGTTAACCATAGACCAGTAGAGTTTTCTATCAAACTAATTCCAGGAGCTAACCCAGTGGTTAAGAGGCCAACTAGAATGGGGCCTAAAGAACTAACAGAACTGAAAAAGCAGTTGGTTGAACTAGAAGAAAAAGGATTCATCAGACCTAGTAGCTCATCATGGGGAGCACCAGTGGTTTTTGTTAAGAAATAAGATGGATCTCTCAGATTATGTATTGATTATAGAGAGTTAAATAAAATCACAATTAAAAATAAATACCCCTTGCCAAGAATTGATGATCTTTTTGACCAATTAAGTGGTGCAAAAATATTTTCTAGACTTGACTTAGCTTCAGGATTTCATCAAATGAAAGTAGAAGAGGAGAGCATCAAGTATACTGCTTTTAATACTAGGTATGGACTTTATGAATTTTTGGTGATGCCCTTTGGCTTGACTAATGCCCCCTCTTACTTTGTTGATTTGATGAATAGAATTTTTAGAAAATATTTAGATAAATTTGTATTGATATTTATTGATGATATACTAATTTATTCTAAAACAATTGAAGAGCATGAGAATCATTTGCATATAGTACTGCAGAAATTAAGGCAAGAAAATTTGAAGGCAAAATTTTCAAAGTGTACTTTTTGGCAAAATGAGGTAAAATTTTTAGGTCATGTAGTATCAGAAAAAGGCCTATCTGTAGATCCCAATAAGGTGATGGCAATTCAAACATGGAAAAGGCCTACCAGTGTCACAGAGGTTAGGTCATTTATGGGAATGGCTGGTTATTATAGAAGGTTTATAAAGGATTTTGCAAAAATTTCAATTCCATTAACTAAATTGACTAGAAAGAATCAGGCTTTTGTTTGGACTGAGGAGTGTGAGAAAGCCTTTGAGAGATTAAAAGAAGCATTAATACAAGCTCCAATACTAAAGGTGCCTGAAGGGAATGAGAATTTGGTGATATATACTGATGCAAGTGGACAGGGACTTGGGGCAGTGTTGATGCAACAACATCAAGTGATAGCTTATGCCTCTAGACAGTTGAAGCCCAGTGAGGTAAAGTATGCTACACATGATCTTGAATTGTCTGCTATAGTGTATGCTCTTAAGTTATGGAGACATTATTTGTTAGGGGCCAAATTTGAAGTTTATACAGATCATAAGTCACTCAAATATTTGTTTTCACAAAAAGAATTGAACATGAGGCAGCAAAGATGGATTGAACTCTTAGCCTCATATGATTTTGAAATACTATATACACCTGGCAAAGCTAATAAAGTGGCAGATGCTCTAAGTAGACAGCATGCCAAGATAGCTAGATTGATGATAGAGGAGTTTAATACTTTATCATTACTGATTGACTCAGAAGTGAAAAGGAACAGTGAAGAAAATATGAGCATATGCAGTGAGAAGGAAGAAATAGGAAAGTTGAGTTTTGTTACTTTGGGATCAGAATTGAAAAATAAAATTGTAAAGTTACAAGACCAAGATCCATTTTTACTTGAAAAGAAAATTCAAATATTAAATGGTGAGGTAGTGGAAGGATTTCAATTGAATAAACAAGGTCATTTGGAGAAGGGAAAGAGAATATGTGTTCCTACCATTGAAGAATTGAAGCAAGAAATTTTGGATGCTTATCACAGAAGCAAGTATACCACACACCCATGAAGCACCAGAATGTATCATAACCTAAAAAGAGATTATTGGTGGAGTGGGATGAAGAGTGCAGTGGCATTATATGTGTCTAAGTGCATGGTTTGTCAACAAGTAAAGGCTGAATATCAAAGACCCTCAGGAATGCTTCAACCTTTACCAATACCACAATGGAAATGGGAAGACATGTCAATGGACTTCATTGATGGTTTGCCTAAGACTAGTAAGGGAAATGATAGTATTTGGGTTGTAGTTGATAGGTTAACCAAAACAGCTCATTTTATACCTGTAAAATCAGATAGGAATGCATGCACCTTAGCTCAGTTATTTATTAAAGAAGTAGTTAGATTGCATGGAATACCAAAGACTATAGTAAGTGATAGAGATACCATCTTCACTTCGAAATTCTGGCAAAGTTTCCACAAGGCAATGGGGACTGATTTATGCTTGAGCACAGCATATCACCCTCAATCTGATGGCCAAACAGAAATTGTGAATAAATTACTTGAAGACATGTTGAGGGCATGTATATTGGATTGGGGAGGAAGTTGGGAAGATCACATATTTCTGGCAGAATTTGCATATAACAACAGCCATCACAGTAGCATAGGCATGGCACCCTTTGAAGCACTTTATGGTAGACCCTGTTTATCACCTTCAAGTTGGATTGAGTCTGGGGAGAAAGTGGTCTTAGGACCAGAAAATGTAAAAGAGACCTCTGAAAAGATAGCCTTGATTAGGAAAAGGATTGCTTCTGCCCAAGATAGGCAAAAGAAATATGCTAATCAAAAGAGGAAAGAAGTGCAGTATGATGTGGGAAATTATGTATTTATTAAAATATCACCCATGAAAAAGATTTTGAGATTTGGAAAATAAGGAAAATTGATTCCAAGATATATAGGACCATATAAAATTCTAGAAAGAATTGGAAATGTAGCCTATAAGTTGGAATTACCAGAGGAGATGAGAGCAATGCATGATGTTTTTCATGTATCCCAGTTAAGGAGATGGGTTCATGATGAAGAAACAATTTTAAAATCCCCTGAGAAAGTGCAGATTGACCCCAGAATGGTGTATGAAAAGAAGCCTGTAGGCATAGTTGCAAAGGAAATTAAGAATCTGAGAAACAAAGAAATAAAATTAGTAAAAGTGCAATGGAGTCTTGACCCAAATGATTGCACATGGGAGGTGGAAGATAAAATTAGAAGTGATTATCCACAGCTAATTGATTGAACCAGAAGGTAAAAATATATATACATAAGTATACTAATGAATGATTTGATTGAATACTTTGTTATTCATAGGAGTTTAATTAATGATTGATCTGAGAATGATTGATTGCTGAATTGAAAATGTCTGAATTAAGTATGAAAGAATTGTGAGACACAATTCCTAAAAGGAAGGGTATATGTGATAACCCTGATTTTATGAACAAGTTTTATAATTTAATTTAATATACTTGTTTGAATTATTTTGGTTGCCTAGGAAAATATATATGATAAGTTGACCTTAAATGCATTGGGTAAATATTGATATGTATACAAGATGATATAATACATATGTACATACTTCTCTGAAAAAAAGAGGCAGAAAATTATTTGTAAGCTAAAGAAAAACTATAGATACATGAACATAACATGATTATTACAGATATGAATGTATCATTGAAACAAAGTCTAGAATAAGGAAAATAAAGGTTTAGGCAAGGATAGAAATATAGATATTGTACAGGCATTTTAAACAAAGGCTGGCTAAAGAAAAATTATTAGAAATTGCATGAAAATAGTATGAGTTGTTGAATAAATACTTTATCCACTTTTAGCAATTTTCTTAGCTTTTATAGAGATCATGCAAATATGGCGACTGGGGTAATAAAGTGTAATTTCCGTTAATAGAACCAGGGACCATTTACCCATCTGCTCTTAAAATAGAAAGAGAGGCTGATCATAAGTGGTAGGGTAAAATATACATTGGGTAAATTTTAAAACCCTAGAGGCAGCCAAGGTCTTGTATAAAAGAGGGTTAAGGGTGAAAGGATCTGTCACCATTTTCTTTAAAATAAATATACAGAAATATAGATAGTTAGCAAAAGAGAAAAATTGAGAAGCACTGGCCATTAGAGACAAGTAGGAGATAGCAGATCAAAGGAAAAGGATCAAGGTGAGTAACCTCACTGAAAATTGGCATTAAGTCCTGAATATTGAGGCAGCCTAAATGGTTTTATATTTTAATTAATCTGTGCTTATTTTATGATATTGGTGTGTTGATGATCTGTTTAAATATTTTGTGTTAATATACCCAGAAAATATATGGATGGCTTTCATGTTTGAATGATTATTGTGTCATGAATTATCTTTGAGATGAGATGCTCTCTTTATGTGACTTCTGCATATAGATTAATTCATGGAAAACTCCAGGGATATATGATATAAATCTATGGTCTAAAAATGAAAAAAATAGATGGGGCTGTAGCATAAAGTGGTTGCTGCTTATGTCTCAAGAATAAACATGGTAACATAGAAGTGCAATGTTATACTTGTGCTGAACTTCTATGATTACAAATAAATCCAGATAAGAATATAAGCTTGTGGTTTAGTCAGATCTTATGAATCTGTGAGTATCTGATTAAGTCAGAGGTAAATGGATGCATCAAAGCAAATTATATATGACCATATATTTACAGGCATGATTCCCCAAAACCCATGATTTAAATAATATGTACACTGAGAAATCAAACTAGCTTGTATGAATAAATCTATGATTATGAAAAGATGATCTGTTATTCTTTGAACATATGCATGATGGTTGAGTTATTTATTTCCTCTGATTAATTTATGAGATGCATAAGGGATTAGCATAAATGGGGGAAAAAGGGAAGGTAAGCACTTAGTAACTTAACTAAGGATTTGGATCTTAGGGCTACAAAGTATGGCTTGGCAAGGGAAATATTGCAAGCTCACACATGGTATGATTATACCCAGGGGCCTGAGTGTGCTGGGTTAACAGTGAATATGCCCCAGACAATGTGTGTTTTAATAGAAGGAAAGTAGCTAAAGTCCATCATAAAATACCTGAGATTGAATTTGGAGAATAAGTTCACAGGTAGGTTTGGGTAAAATCCCTGATTGCCAGAAAGTTATAAATAGGGAAAGTGATTAAATGATGATCATATTGGTTGGTTTAGAGTATTCTATTGAGAATTATATGTTTGTGATCTCTGAAATAATCCATTGAATTATGTATTATTATGTTATGCATTAATGAACATGCACAGGTGATAAAGGAATGTATACAAGAGAAACATTGCTTTACCTTATCTGTTTTATAAAGTTATTTAAATTTTTAGTAAGATTATTCATACCAGACAATTTAGTCTGACCCTTTGTGTGTTTGTATACCATTGGGTGTCTCATCTTTTTATGAGGCAGCTCGTGGTGATTGTGTAGGTAAATAGGCATTTTCTTGATCAAGAATTGGATGAATTAGCTGCTAAGGAATTGGATATAATAGTTACAGACTCAAGGATATTAAAATAGATGTTAAATTGAACTTATGTTATGAAATATTAGTTAAGTTATTTGGGAGGAAACTGATGTAATGTTATTTTCTGTTTGCAAGTATTGAACTACTCATGAGATTTCTGTTAAAAGTTGTGAGATGCTTTTAAGAATGTTTGATTTAGTGATACAATTTCTAGTATTAACTTCTGGAATGCTTAACAAAAATGTGCAATGCTAAGGATAATCTGGAATGATCTGTAGATTGGAAAATTAAAAGATTAGCTTGATATCCTTTGTAAGAACTTATGGAAAATAAAGGTAGGATGTAAAGAACAGAGGGGCACCCAGAAACCCAGATTAACTTGTATGATTTTTGTGCAAAGTAGCAAAAGAACTCAGGTTAACTTGACCAACTTTGCCAAGTCTGAGTTCAACCAGTCTGATATCCTAAGCTTACTGGTTAGGAAAGGTAACAAATGAAGCAAACTAGTAAACCAGGATTGTTGTATTGAAGAAAATAATTACCTGAAATCACACAGATACACACATGCACACAGAACACAGATACACACATGCACACCGAATATAGATACACACATGCACACAGAATACACATGCACACTTGCACAAGGGATAACTAAGTGTTCAGTAAATCTAAATTCATGGAATTGTAAACAAACCCCAAAAGAAAATTAGAGAAATAATATCTAGAATTTGCCCAAAATTATGTAAGACAGAAAAGCTTCTTTGGAAATTACTTTGCCATGAGAAAATTATATAGTGAATTCGAAAATAAATTCTCTGTATCCAAAACTCCTCTACCCTGATTAAAAATAAAGAGGAAAACTCAAAGTAACATCTATATATGGTTTCATATAGGCGAGTTAGGTGATTTGATTACAACAATATTTTTATATTGGTTGAAAGATCCTGGATAGTAGAGAAAGGATGTTCTCTTGAGTAGATGATCACTGAATAAAACTAGTTTTAAAAAAAAAACTTTGTGAAAAGTGGGTCATCTCAGAGGTGTTGACAGGGATTGGTGGTGGTTCCAGTTCATACTTCCAGGCTCGAGCTTGAACTCGATTTTGAATTCGAGGTGGAGGTGAGTTTCTGGTGATCGGGGAGAGTAACGTGGAAGGTTGTCGACTTGTTCGACGTCGTGGCGATGGCTGGAGATGGCCAACGACTGTGTGCACGTGCATGAGTACTTGGTGTCTGGGGGTTGAGTGTTTGCCTGGGAAGAACGAGGGTTTTTCTCGCGTCGTACTCGAGTAATTCGAGTAGTTTACTCGAAGCAAAGAAGGGGAAATCTCGGGTCAAGTTTTGTTTCAGGCTTTTCAACCTGAACTGTTTTCTGTTTTAAAATTTGAAAACTAAATTTAAATTTTAAAACAAGGTTTTTAAAACTGAGTTAAATCAAAATGCGAGTAAAGATCCTAGTTTGAACTAAAATTTAGTTTATAAATAAATAAAGTTTCAAATTCAATTTGTTTCAATAATTTAAAAACAATTAAATGTTTGAAGAAATTTGGAATTTAAAATAGAATTGAATTTGAAAATGAAAACTTAAACAAGTTAAAAAATTGAAAGTTTGGAACCTGAAATAAATTTTAAATCAGATTTTAAGATTTTGGAAATTAATTTTAATTTTATAACTTAAGTGTTGCAATAAGTTAAAATGTTAAAGTTAAAAAGAGAAAATTTATTTTAAACTCTTTAAAATTTCTTTTGTAATCAATTGTTATCTTAATATGTAGATTTAAAAATGTTAGGCAATTTTGTTTTAAACTTATTTGAAGATAAACAAGAATTCATTTCAATTTTTAATTCAAATTGAAATTTACAAAGGAAATTTGAAACAATGTTTTCAATATATAGTAAATAATCATAAAAAATGAATGTGTTTCTTTAAGTAATGAAGATTAATGATTTCTAATTCATTAATGAATGAGTTTTTAATAGTGAATCGATTTATAATCAAAAATGATTAATATAGGAAATTTTCTTTAAAAAGGTGATTAAAGAAATTTAATAGTTAATGAAATCAATAACTAAGATTTTATTTGAATAATTAATTAATGTGATAAATTTAACAATAAATTTAGATTAATTAATTTAATAACAATCAATTGTGGGATTGTTAAATATAATTACTAAATGACAATAGTTATGGAATTAATTATTCAGTGTAATTAATTGAGTTAATTGAACTTGTTCAAGTTAATTTCTTAAGTTAATTAATTCAGAATAATCACTTGATAATTTGGGAAAATATAATTACTTAGAGAAGTAATTAATAGATAATTACTGTATGTAATTAATGGAATAATGATCTGAAATTTGAGTAAATTATTTGTTAATAAATTAAAGGATTAATTAATAATGGTGATTAATTAAGATTAATTTAATAATTAATGATTAATTGATTCATTAATTAAGAATGATTAGTTAATAATTAAAGGTTAACTAATAAATGATGAAAGGGAATTTATTTCAAATAATTTGTAATTAACTTATGATAATTAACCCGGATTAATAATTGATACATCTGATTTAAATGAATCAGTTGATTAATAAATTTACTTGTGAATGTTTGGACTTGACTAAATGATTGAATTGTTTGATATTCTGATCTGTGATGCTTTGTGATATATTCTGATTTGTGTGTGATCTGTACTATAGTTCATTTATCTAGGATGAATGTAAATTATTATCTGTAACTTATATATCTGTGATCTATGATCTGTAAATGAACGATAAGCGTTATAGTTTATACCGCTTATCAACTATATTTCTGTATTTTGATCTGTGATGATTTATTGATGCTGCACTACTGTGTGAAACCCCTGGACTACACCATACACACACAAATATGGATTTCACTTGGAAATCAGTTAAGTCGCAGATTTTTTGACAAATTTTAAAGATTGAATTCTTGAATCCAAATAGTTTTGGAATTTGAATTGAGAGCTTTGCAAATGAGTTTCAAATGTAAAATTTATTTTAAATAACTTAATAAAACTTGATATTTTAATAATTTGATTTAAAAATTTGAATTCGATATTTGAAATTGAATTCAATGATTTGGGAAACTAATTGTTTTAAACTGATAAAAGCTCTCATATAAGAAATGAATTTCCAATTTAAATTAAAGGAATTTCAAATTTGAATTGAAAATGGTTTTCCAAGTTACGAATAAATCTTTGGAAACGTGTTTTGAAAGCTATGAATTAAATCTTTGATTTAAAGATTTAATGAGTTAATCCAATTGAAATGGAAATCGATTTGAAAATCTATGAATGAATCTTTGTGAAACCTGGTGAACTTTGTGAATTGAATCTTTTTGTTTAAAAAGATTAGAATGGTAATGTGTTTAAACCATTTAAAGAGGAAATTTGGATAATAAGTTGTGACTTAATTGAAATTCCATTATCCATATGTTTTTAAATATTGCGCTCATTATTCGGTTTAGCCGTGAGAGGACTTTGTGTCATATAACCCATTTCGAATAATGATACGTCGTATATGGATTGCATTTGAAGATCGGTGGTGAAGACCGGGTATTTGTGAGAACGATAGGATAACCTGTCGATTGTCTCTGCATTGAGTTGCGCCGGTATAGAGATTCCCTAAGTGATGGGAAATCCGATCGGGATTGTGAATACCTGGATTGCAAGGGCTTCTTCGGAAGTGCCTTCGGTTCTGTTCGAACCCGAAACAGACTTGTATGGTTGTATGTCTAACATTACACTTTGAGATATAAAGCTGATTTCTTTCAAATACATTTCTGTTTGGTGGTGGAGAATTTATTTTCTTAGCTTAACACCCTTCTCTGAGACGTACGAGCTCAGAGGTTATGTAGTTGAAGGTTATCAGTGATATACTCCCAATTTGGTAGTGTGGCATGCTAAGTGTTGCTGTGTGTTGATGATCATTCGTTGATCATTCGTGATCAAAGCATGGCTTTGTGAAAAAGCGTAGCTTTGTGGACGAGACCTCATCGAGCCTCACAGACCGGAAATGGTCGAAACAGGAAAGATGCGGCAAGGTTATGAGGGTCGCTCCCTTTAGGGTATGTCATTTCCTTCTAGAAAAAGGTGATATTATGGTATGGAGCCCTGATATTTACATATGTGGTTGCTCCAATCTCATTTACTATGTGATTGTTGCTGTGTGATCGAGGGCCCTCGGATAAAGGTCCCAAAGGACCGGGGGGTGGCATACTCGAGTAGCAGTTACCTAGTGTAAGAGGTAACCCGACCTTATGTTGGCAGAGATCCGGGTAGGTTCTCGGGACATCCCTCCAGAGGCATACCCATTGACAGTAGGAAGTTCCTTAGCCTGACCATTTGTTGGAAATCCAATTTCCAATACGAACCCTGTACGGTTTTAGTTGTAGAACCTGCCATTTACTTATGGTGGTCACCACTGTTTAGATGGTAGCTATAGTAGGCATACAATAATGGTTGTATGTTGGCTAAGATTAATATTGTATTTTCGAAATGTTTTCCACTATGCACTAATAATAATAATCCAATGATTTTGCGTAGTAAGCATGTTTGACTATCATAAGAAGAATTCTCCTCCAATTTTGCAATTGCATTGTGTGTGTGGCGGGAGATCTTATGGTAGTTTCATTTTCCAAAATCATTGCGGATTTCAATGTTTAAAATTCTTTGCGTTTGTTTTAAAGATAATCTGTTCTTGTTTTTCTTAGTGCAACGTGATAGGGGGTTCTCGCTTTGCAGTTTGGTGGCGAACGGGAGACTCTTACCCCTACATGTCCCTGAGTGGGAGGGGTTGGTTAGCCGTAAGGTGTGACAGTCGAGAGGCTGGCCGTAAAAGCAAGGACAAGGTACCAGTGTGAGCCACGGTGAGTCTGGGATGGTTGCAAAGCCTACCGGTCGCCACTGCCTCGTGTGGGCCATTACATTTGTTATCAGAGCTAAGGTTGAACTTTAGCTCAGGAGTATAACACATTAAGTAACTCATTAGAGATAGGGTGAAGTATACCCTAGAATGAGTATCTCTAAGATATCCGTCCGAATGCCTCAGTAAATTCTCTTACTATCCACTGATGGTGAGTATGAGTGCAAGAAGAGGATGAGATAGGGGACAAGGGAATTCGACTATAAATGGTCAATACCCTACAACAGTGGAAACAAAATTTTCTCTATCAATCTCTTTTGTTCAGTATCTTTTCTTAATTCTTCGATGGTTCCTGGTAGATCCAGGAAGAAATTCGATATATTTGTATGGGACATAAACTCCAAATAAGTCGGAATTGTTTGTTTAGATGAATTGGTTGTTTTGATTGCTATGGTTAATAGGTATACTTTAGTTTTTAAACTAAAAGTTTTGAGATTATATCTATATATCTATTTCTTTGGGATTCCGAATATATTCTACGAATGGTTAGTTATCCCTTCAAACTAACCGATATCACTCCATATTTCGTAGATCTGGATGACCCGAGTATAGTGTGAAAAACTTAATAGATTCTTTCTTGTATCTATTGTTGATATTCTGATTTGGTAAGCCAAATGCAGAATAGATATTTAGTTTGATTTGATGAATCATCTTTCATCTATCATATCTTTGGATTTTGATTCTGATTGTAGAGAACCCATAGCATCAACCGAGGCAGAGCAACCTCAAAGGCCAGAAGAGTTGGTGAATATGGTTTGGCTAGGAGGATTCAGGAGGACCTGGGTGAGCCATCTATGGATGAGGAAGTGCCAGTGGAGCCTATTGTGCAGCCACAACCTTAGGAAGATCAGGAGCCCAAGGAGGAAATTGAAGAAGAACCTGAGGAAGTATTCGACGATGAAGAAGAGTTCGAGGACGAGGAAGGACTCGAAGAGGACGAGGAAGAGTTTAAGGATGAAGAAGAATTTGAAGTTGAGGAGTATTATGTAGAATCAGAAGATGATGAAGCAATTATTTGGGATCTAGATAATGCCATTGAGGAACTAGATGGTGGAGGCTTTATCCCTGTAGTACCTGCTCCAGTGGAAGTTTCAGAATCAGACAGTGAGGCGGAGATCAGGGAATTGTCAGGGCCTGAAAGGGAAAGCTCTGATAGTGAGGATCTGTAGATGATTAGGATGTTTCCTTTTGGGTAGTGTATGCTTTATATATGTATTTTGACTCAGAATGTCGTGAATGCTAGATGTACGTATATGTATGGTTGGATGAATGACTATAACATCTGTACGAATGCCCTTAGTAACGCTTAATATAAAGTGTATTTTGGATTAACCGTAAGAATCTATGTGGTTACTGGTATAGTTTTAGTTGTCATTGGTCTATTCTGTGTGTGTGGATAATTCATAAAACGAACTATGCAATTTCGAGGACGAATTTTTTTTAAGGGGGAAGGTTGTAACGACCCCGGATTTGATATAGATTTAAATTGATAATTAATTAATTTTTGAATAAAATTTGTGAAATAAATCGATAAATTGATTGCGAGTTTCCCCGAGTTCAAATAAATTCTGTATAAATCATTTAAAATTTAAATATTGTATATATATGTGTATATGTGAATATATATGTATTTGAGCATATATGAGTAAATTTAAAATATATATATATATATATTTGATTTGAATTTAAATCGTAAATAAATGGTTTAAAATAAAGATGAAATTATATAAGATATAGAAATATAAAGTAAATACATTGGATAAAATCGAATAACAAATTAAAATCTAGGAATTCACCTATATTACAAAATGAATATAAAAATAATTAGTATTAAAATTAGAAATAAATGATTGAGATAGAAATAGGAATACAAATACATAAGATAAAATTATAGAAAAATATATATAGTAAACACATTAGTTAAATTAAACAATATATTCATTTATATTACAAGATTATAAATTATAAAACAATATAAAATAAATACATAAATAAATTATAACAACGTATTAAAATATGGAAATACATTAAAAAAAATTTAAATAAAATATAATCTCACTTATATTACAAAGTGATAAAACAAAACAAAAGAAAATACACATTCAAATAAGAAAAGAAAATATGTATGCAAACATGAAGACAAGTTAAAAAGGAAACAAAAGAAAATAAAATACATGTATATAAAGCTTGTAAAGGAAGCCATCATGTTTTCTCAAACATGTAACAGCCGAAAGAAGAAAATTTTATAAGTAAAAATATGGTACAATGCTAATTAATGCAGCCCCCAAACAAGTATACTTCAGCCTCTAAACCAAAGAAATATCCCTGCTAAGAAAGTGTACAAACAAATAATTCTTTTATCACTTGTACAACATAAATCATCACCCTGTAAACCTCATTTCTTATATACATCAACAACCATATCATCTCAGTTTCGTTCACCATTATAAACTGAAGTAAAGATCATTTTTAAACTTAAACAATCAAACAAACATCTCAAATTAAAACCAAGCAATCAAAGAAAAAATCTGAGAACAAGGAAGGCTTCCAGCTAACAACTTCAACCCAGTTTTCAACTTTGCAAAGTTTAAAAAGATTCCAATTTCAACTTAGAAGTCTACAACTTCAAAACTTCTGGAAATCAAGATGTTTAAGGTGAGTAACTTATAGCTGTTTAAACTTGAATATATGTTGCCATTGTTCTGTGTATGTATATCTATGTATATGTATCAGTGTATCTCTCTGTTTGGTCTCAGGACATAGAACAACCAAAGAAGATTCAATTTCTTCTCCCCTAATCAATATTAGGCTTTGATTTTAAAACAAATTAGTTGTGTTTAAGTATGAATGATAACTTAAAAATAGTTTCATGACATAAAAATGTATATAGATGGAAAAATCAAATTTTTACAGTGGTAACTTCATTTTCTGGAGATTTCGAACTTCACGAATCATTGATTCAAGTATATAACTTGAATCCTAAATGGAAGACATGATTTTTAAATCTTGTTTGATGATTTTTAAGCAACTGGTTTATGAGCAGTTTGTTTTTGCTTGAAAAATGAATTTTTATCAATTTCCGGTGATCAGTCGATTCGTGGATGTCGGGGTTGTTCGTGGAGATGGAGGAGCCTACGGGGTTGCCAGGAAAAATGGTCGGGGGCGACCTCGACCACTGTGGCGACAGCGGCGAACAATTTTTTTTTGTAAACCTAGTTTTAACGAGGTTTCGTTTTGGGTCTCGTTCGTCATCTAGGGGTGATCGAGTGTGACGAGAATCTGGGAGATGGTAGAGGAGATGTCGACGAAGGTTTGGCCGGAATTTTGGGTTGTTTGGTGGTCGAGGTCGTGAGTATGAGGTGTTGACAGGGATTGGTGGTGGTTCCAGTTCTTACTTCCAGGCTCGAGCTCGAACTCGATTTCGAATTCGAGGTGGAGGCGAGTTTCTGGTGATCGGGGAGAGGAACGTGGAAGGTTGTCGACTTGTTCGACGTCGTGGTGATGGCCGGAGATGGCCAACGACTTGTGCACGTGCACGAGTACTTGGTGTCTGGGGGTTGAGTGTTTGCCTGGGAAGAACGAGGGTTTTTCTCACGTCGTACTCGAGTAATTCGAGTAGTTTACTCGAAGCAAAGAAGGGGAAATCTTGGGTCAAGTTTTGTTTCAGGCTTTTCAACCTGAACTGTTTTCTGTTTTAAAATTTGAAAACTAAATTTAAATTTTAAAACAAGGTTTTTAAAACCGAGTTAAATCAAAATGCGAATAAAGATCCTAGTTTGAACTAAAATTTAGTTTGTAAATAAATAAAGTTTCAAATTCAATTTGTTTCAATAATTTAAAAACAATTAAATGTTTGAAGAAATTTGGAATTTAAAATAGAATTGAATTTGAAAATGAAAACTTAACAAGTTAAAAAATTGAAAGTTTAGAACCTGAAATAAATTTTAAATCAGATTTTAAGATTTTGGAAATTAATTTTAATTTTATAACTTAAGTGTTGCAATAAGTTAAAATGTTAAAGTTAAAAAGAGAAAATTTATTTTAAACTCTTTAAAATTTCTTTTGTAATCAATTGTTATCTTAATATGTAGATTTAAAAATGTTAGGCAATTTTGTTTTAAACTTATTTGAAGATAAACAAGAATTCATTTTAATTTTTAATTTAAATTGAAATTTAAAAATGAAATTTGAAACAATGTTTTCAATATATGGTAAATAATCATAAAATGAATGTGTTCCTTTAAGTAATGAAGATTAATGATTTCTAATTCATTAATGAATGAGTTTTTAATAGTGAATCAATTTATAATCAAAAATGATTAATATAGGAAATTTTCTTTAAAAAGGTGATTAAAGAAATTTAATAGTTAATGAAATCAATAACTAAGATTTTATTTGAATAATTAATTAATGTGATAAATTTAACAATAAATTTAGATTAATTAATTTAATAACAATCAATTGTGGGATTGTTAAATATAATTACTAAATGACAATAGTTATGGAATTAATTATTCAGTATAATTAATTGAGTTAATTTAACTTGTTCAATTTAATTTCTTAAGTTAATTAATTCAGAATAATCACTTGATAATTTGGGAAAATATAATTACTTAGAGAAGTAATTAATAGATAATTACTGTATGTAATTAATGGAATAATGATCTGAAATTTGAGTAAATTATTTGTTAATAAATTAAAGGATTAATTAATAATGGTGATTAATTAAGATTAATTTAATAATTAATGATTAATTGATTCATTAATTAAGAATGATTAGTTAATAATTAAAGGTTAACTAATAAATGATGAAAGGGAAATTATTTCAAATAATTTGTAATTAACTTATGATAATTAACCCGGATTAATAATTGATACATCTGATTTAAATGAATCAGTTGATTAATAAATTTACTTGTGAATGTTTGGACTTGACTAAATGATTGAATTGTTTGATATTCTGATCTGTGATGCTTTGTGATATATTCTGATTTGTGTGTGATCTGTACTGTAGTTCATTTATCTGGGATGAATGTAAATTATTATCTGTAACTTATATATCTGTGATCTATGATCTGTAAATGAACGATAAGCGTTATAGTTTATACCGCTTATCAACTATATTTCTGTATTTTGATCTGTGATGATTTATTGATGCTGCACTACTGTGTGAAACCCCTGGACTACACCATACACACACAAATATGGATTTCACTTGGAAATCAGTTAAGTCGTAGATTTTTTGACAAATTTTAAAGATTGAATTCTTGAATCCAAATAGTTTTGGAATTTGAATTGAGAGCTTTGCAAATGAGTTTCAAATGTAAAAGTTATTTTAAATAACTTAATAAAACTTGATATTTTAATAATTTGATTTAAAAATTAGAATTCGATATTTGAAATTGAATTCAATGATTTGGGAAACTAATTGTTTTCAACCGATAAAAGCTCTCATATAAGAAATGAATTTCCAATTTGAATTAAAGGAATTTCAAATTTGAATTGAAAATGGTTTTCCAAGTTACGAATAAATCTTCGGAAACGTGTTTTGAAAGCTATGAATTAAATCTTTGATTTAAAGATTTAATGAGTTAATCTAATTGAAATGGAAATCGATTTGAAAATCTATGAATGAATCTTTGTGAAACTGGGTGAACTTTTTGAATTGAATCTTTTTGTTTAAAAAGATTAGAATGGTAATGTGTATAAACCATTTAAAGAGGAAATTTGGATAATAAGTTGTGATTTAATTGAAATTCCATTATCCATATGTTTTTAAATATTGCGCTCATTATTCGGTTTAGCCGGGAGAGGACTTTATGTCATATAACCCATTCCAAATAATGATATGTTGTATATGGATTGCATTTGAAGACCGGTGGTGAAGACCGGGTATTTGTGAGAACGATAGGATAACCTGTCGATTGTCTCTGCACTGAGTCGCGCTGGTATAGAGATTCCCTAAGTGATGGGAAATCCGATCGGGATTGTGAATACCCGGATTGCAAGGGCTTCTTCAGCAGTGCATTCGGTTCTGTTCGAACCCAGAACAGACTTGTATGGTTGTATGTCTGACATTACACTTTGAGATATAAAGCTGATTTCTTTCAAATACATTTCTGTTTGGTGGCGGAGAATTTATTCTCTTAGCTTAACACCCTTCTCTGAGACGTACGAGCTCAGAGGTTATGTAGTTGAAGGTTATCAGTGATATACTCCCAATTTGGTAGTGTGGCATGCTAAGTGTTGATGATCATTCATTGATCATTTGTGATCAAAGCATGACTTTGTGAAAAAGCGTAGCTTTGTGGACGAGACCTCATCGAGCCTCACAGACCGGAAATGGTCGAAACAGGAAAGATGCGGCAAGGTCATGAGGGTCGCTCCCTTTAGGGTATGTCATTTCCTTCTGGAAAAAGGTGATATTATGGTATGGAGCCCTGATATTTACCTATGTGGTTGCTCTAATCTCATTTACTGTGTGATTGTTGCTGTGTGATCGAGGGCCCTCAGATAAAGGTCCCAAAGGACCGGGGGGTGGCATACTCGAGTAGTAGTTACCTAGTGTAAGAGGTAACCCGGCCTTGTGTTGGCAGAGATCCGGGTAGGTTCTCGGGACGTCCCTCCAAAGGCGTACCCATTGACAGTAGGAAGTTCCTTAGCCTGACCATTTGTTGGAAATCCAATTTCCAATACGAACCCTGTACAGTTTTAGTTGTAGAACCTGCCATTTACTTATGGTGGTCACCACTGTTTAGATGGTAGCTATAGTAGGCATATAATAATGGTTGTATGTTGGCTAAGATTAATATTGTATTTTCGAAATGTTTTCCACTATGCACTAATAATAATAATCCAATGATTTTGCGTAGTAAGCATGTTTGACTATCATAAGAAGAATTCTCCTCCAATTCTGCGATTGCATTATGTGTGTGGCGGGAGGTCTTATGGTAGTTTCATTTTCCAAAAGCATTGCGGATTTCAATGTTTAAAATTCTTTGTGTTTGTTTTAAAGATAAACTGTTTTTGTTACTCACACCAGTCCCATGACTGACCCGGAGTTTATTGTTCCCTTCCTAAACTCTGGGTGCCCATAATTTTCCACACGGGCAATCTAGAGTTGGGTTTTTCAGATAGTCAGGTTAGTAGACTAGTTGGAGCTAGTTCAGTTTTTGGAGTTCACTCGACGACTGGCATTGCTTATCTTGGTGCAACGTGATGGTGATTCGAGCTGATGTTAGAGTTGTTGGACTCATTCTCTGACTGATCATTTGGAGTTATCAGTTCTATTGTTTCCGCTGTAGCATCTTTAATTATCTCTGATATTGTTGTATCATATTGATATCATTGTTGTATATCATTCTGGATATTGTATTCATTGGAGTTGTATATGATATCATTGTTTTCTTTCTTCCGCTGTGTTGTTATACTTAATGGTGTTATAAGCTCCGTTGAGCCAGATTCGGCATTTGAATCTGCGACATTTCGAGTACAAGTGAAGTACGGGTGCCGATTTTCGAAGGCCGAGTTTAGGGTCATTACAACGAGCTAGCTGACTAAACTCAGCTGAAGAAAGGCTGCCTAATGCATAAGTAGAATATGTGCTACCCAAACATAAAATCATGCCTGAGCATGGATTCATAGTGCCACATGTGGCACTTGAACCAGGTAACTCACCAATAGAAAGTGACTGGTAGTTACGAAGCCTAGCACTTCGGCGAACGGATCCACTAGAAGCTACTACTTTCTTATTCTTATCTTTCTTCACCGATGAATCCAAAGCCTTCGCTGAATTAAAACTTGTATCTGCACCAGTGTTCAAGAAGATACCACTATCACTAGGCTTGAGTTCTGAGTCAAACCCTGTTGAACTAGCTGCAGAAAAACCCTTAGAAAACTGATCCATGCTTGCATTCTTCAAAGAGAAAATGTCTGAAACTGAAGTAGAAACAAACATTCTATCACCAGCTATAATCTCAGACAAGACTTCTGATTGGTAACACTGATAATCTATGCCAAAATTCACAATGGATGCACGAGAATTGGTGTGCATATCGATTGTGCATGAATGAGATTCAGATGAAGTCATTTCCTTGTCAACCTTGATCTCCAGCATCTTATCTAACGAGACAAACAACTCATCTTCAATATAGTCATCAACCTCCAAAGAGCCATCAATCCATTCCAGTAATTCATCATTGACCAAAACACAATCTGAAAAAGCTTTAGACTTATACATAATACTGTTGTTATCAACTTTATCCAAATTTGAGATACTAACCGATAGAAAAACTTCTTGTAAATTTTCTGAAGAATTAACCAAATCTAATGATGGAATCTCACAACACCTTATAGAATTTAAAACAGAGACAAGACTGTTTACTTCGAACTTAGTAGAAGCAACAAAACTCTTTATTCCAACTCATTTGAACCCCATAACTATTACTGCCTAGAACTATTGAGTCTTGATCCATTAAATCGAAAACAACATCACCGAGATCATCAGACCAATCTATCGTAGCAACACTCGAGAAACTGCAGTCAAGTGAATTAACACCTCCACTACAATCAGGAATTGAAAGGCACTCTCTCGAGATATTCGATTAAACTGGAACAGTATGCTCAGTTAAATGCAATAGATCACTATTTTCAACAAGAATATCTAAAGATAAGTCAGTTTCAGGAATCGAAGAAAGGCAATCAAGTTTGTTAAATATAGATAACTCGAAATTTTTCTGAACACCATGTTTGGATGTACGCTTATCCCTTCGAGCAGAAATGAATGAATGATCCTGATCTTCCACAATTTCGCATTTTTTCGATGATGGAATAAAATAAGACTGATCCAAACAAGAATAAACAGCAGGATCAAGGAGAATGGGGTCAACTCCTAGATAATTCTCTTTAAAATCAAGAGTCGAATCAACTGGGAAAACATCAGTAGAGGATGATTTATAATTCAAGATTTCTGAATGACCAACAACATCTGGTGAACCACAAGAACTATCAGCGAATACTTTGCCATAGTTCGGCTCAATGATTATGTCGAAATGATAAAAAAGATCATCGAGATAGCTTAAACCTAAATCTTTATTGGGCCAGAGATAATCGATCAACAAACCTCTTAACATCAAATATTTCAAAACGAATTGAAAACCGTGATTGACCAAAGTAGAAGAAGAACCACCCTGTTCTCTGTAATTAGAAACAATGGATTCCTTAACTTCTCCAACATCAGATTTACCAGAAAAGATCTTTGGGTTGCCAAATCTATCCAAATAATCCTTGCCTATGTTCGGCTCATTAATGATATTAAAGTGATACAGCAATTCATCTAAAAATTTAATTCCCACATCTTTCTTGTCCCAGTGGTAATCAAGGAGAACACCTTTCAGCTTCAAGAAATTCAGAACGAATAAGAATCCATGATTTTTCGAATTCGATTTAGCATTTGAAATCCCACAAACTTTACTCTTATGCCTAAAATTGCCATAAGAGAAACATCGAATCGGATCCCTACAGCTATTAGCTAAGTGGCTAAAATCCCCGCATCTGAAACAGTATTTCTTACCCTTTCTAGATTCAATCCATTTCAAATTGGATTTACGATAAAACGCTTCTTGATATTGAGAAGAAGATCTGTTTTTAACGGCTTGAGCATATGAATAGGGTAGAGAATTGCAATTGAGAAGATAGTTAGATGCATGAGGCGTTGTGGAAGACAATCTATAATCTTGGGAAAAAGATGAAAGCTTCGGCCAAATTTCTTGCGAGAATGAAGAGAACTTCGGACATATTTCTTGAGAAGACGCCATTTGTTTATATGTGAAACTTTGTTATATTCAAACTATTGTTTATTATTATTATTATTATAAAACATAGTTGACTTGGTTAATTTTTTATTATTATTATAAACTTAGTTAATTTTTGTCAAATTATAGTTTGTTATTACTATTATAATTATAGACATAGTTTATTACTATTATTATTATTATAACTATAATAATTATAATTGTTATAAACTTGTTAATTTTTATATTCTAACATGCATAAAGCTACACTGAACTAACATGCGTAGATTGAATTGATGGTCCACGTGAATATAAAATCAAAATAATAAACTACACTAACTATATGGTAGCGGAATATTAAATTTTATTTTGAACAAGACATGAGTCCCTAATAGTGATTCACTGCATCCTTTTATTTTGATTCAGCTACAGTGTACGAACTATCATTGTGTACCTAGTAAATATATATGGCCTCGAATATGTTTGATGTTATAGTCTGTTTACAGCAAACAGCAATGTATTCGAATGTTATATCAATGCTAATGGAACATATTCTTTCATTTTTTTGTTTTTCTGTATATGGATAGTATATAATATGCAGGGCTGAGACGTTGAGTTACCTAATTATGTACAGTGAATACTACGAAATTTGTTTTGTTTTGGACCAAGAGTGTATCGGTTTATGGACCTGTTGTTATCAATTCTATATCAACTCGTCTGCAACTTTGTCTTTATTTCTAATTTTATAGTATTCTTTGGATTTTCACTATTTAGACCACCTTTAATCAATCAAGCATTTGAAACCATAAAATAAATAATTAAACATTGGTACCTGATCTTGCAACTCACTACATATTATCTCTTTTTCTAGTATATAACATATTATCCCCTCTTTGAATGCTTAAACCTTCATAAGATTTAAAGTAAGAAAATTAAGTAGAAAGCATCAAAACTAGAATAAAAGAAGAAGAAAAAAAGCAACAAAAGGCAAATAAAGCAAAAAATAACTGGCTCACTTGAATGTCCCCTTCACTATATGCCCTCCTCAACCCCATAGCAGTTTCAAAATCCAAACCCTAAAAATCGAAAAAATTTGGTCTCAAATCGCAATTTCCAATCCATTCCATTAAATTCAGACAGCTAGAGCTTACACTTTTCTGTAACCGTCCCTCTATGTTTAACTGTACCTTCTCCAAACTGGGAACTTCTTCAGTTTGAAAAACTGGAAATTTAAGTTCTGGCGTAACAGGAAATGATTCACTTATTGCATCTTTAGCCAAAAGTTCTTCCTTGCACTCGTATAAAACATTTTGTAGATGATCATTTTGGATTGATTCCATGTCAGCAACTTTGATTGTTTCATTCATTACATCTTGTCCATTTGATATAATTGTCATGGCAGCACTCATAGGATCCAACATAACTGTTGGTTCTTCTATAATTGGTTCAAGAGCTTTAAATAAATCTCCTTCAGCACCAAGATCATATTCTAATATATTGGATGTTCGAATCATGTTATCCAACATAGAAGAATATCAAATTAAGTGCTATATCTAATGACGAAAGATATTTAAATCTGTGTTAGAATACAAAAAAGAAAAAGAAAAGAAAAGGAAAAAACTTGTGTATACATCAAGTTTACCACTAAATCAAAGAAGATTTAAGGCATCCGCTTGTATATTTGACACCAGCATATCTTGTATTTGAGCAGACTTCAACGTTGTCATATATTTTATTATCCAAATAGTAGTTAAGAAACTTGTTTCTCACCTTTTAATGTGAAATAATAAGGAATATGTGCATTCAATGAATGTAATACAATACGTTGTAGAACTAAATTTACTAAATATGAAAGCACTGCAATATCCAGTATACCCTACTGCAATATCAATGTAACAGCGTGAAATAAAACCGATAACAAAACAAAACTGCAACATTAGATTTTATTGATACACAAAACAAACTCATCACATTGCCATTTTCTGAAAGGAAAAACGAATTCATGGTACGAATATGTCAAAATCAAGAAAATCTTAGGTTATGCATATGCAAATAAAACAATTATGGGCTCAAAGTAGTGGATACAAATGTAGTTAAAAACAAATCTGGACTAAATTTTGAAAAAGGAAATCATGCTATAAATATTTTTCTAAGATAACATATTTTAGATGTATGAAATTTGAGAACCTGACATCTCAGATAGTTCATGTGTTATCCTCATTTTGAGTTGAAAAGTTTCTGCAATGCATTGATGCTTAGTAGTTTCCAAGTTGATTTAGATCAAGTCAATCTTGTGTTGTAGATCTCAGTAGCTCAAAAAAGATCTAACTTCTTATGGAACATATCAAAAAACTGATTGATAGACACATGCATAGCTTGATCGAGCGTGTGTTGGTAAGGAATATGTGGTTGTGCAAATTGATTAAGTGGTTGAGAAAGCTAACTCGATGGTTTAATGAATCAATATACAAACATGGTCTGCACTTTTAAAATTGAATAAATTAATATAATTTTAAATAGTGATCGTACATTTATGTCATAGTAGTTATTACTATAGAAAATGCTAAACATCAAGACATAATATATCTAAACAATAAAGTACATTATGAAACTGCAAATCAGATCCGCACTCTTCATTTTACAATGTGCAAATATAAAAATGAAAAATTACTTCATCACTTTGATCCAAGTAATTATATATTTCTTTTCACAAAGTCCAAAATTAAAACTGAATGGAGGATTTTAAAATTTAAGATACTTGAATTTACTGCTTGTGCATCAACATCAAGCGAAGTCAAATTATACTTGATTTAAATTAGTATAGGTTAGAACTTTCAAAATTGAAATTTATTTATTTTGAAAAACAAATTAGAAAATGAGATGTTACCGTTAATTTAAAAAAAGAAACCGAAGGAAATGATTAGTATCATCTATGCCTTTACTGACTTTCAACATTGAAAATTGAGATGTTTGAATGATTTATAAATCCGATCCACTATCAAAAAAGTAAAGAAAAGAAAAGAGCAATACATATAAGAAAGTTGCAACCAATAACCCTAGCGATGGAAATATCAATAACAGCAGTTGAAAGTGCAAGGTCTACAGGGTGGCCAACCATTATGCTAGAAACCACTTGAACCAAATAAGCGCATATGGTCACTGCTACCATAGGCCCTGCTAAATAACTGATATGTTTTCCTTCATCCTTAGGCCTGCTTATGAATTTGGTCACAGCTCCTCTTCTGTTTTCTGCATACGACATAATAAGAGAAGTTTCCATATTAACTTCTATTGATTAATCGGTGACCTCTTTGATAAATAAACGGCTCATCAGATGGTTATGCTACTATTTTATAATCCTTTTTTATACCTTGTGTCATTGATAAATCTAAATGACGGGTTTATATTTACATGTTAATAAACAATGCTCTAAAAGCAAGGATGAAGAGTGCCCAATTACTCATTTTTATATTGAAAAATCTGATAACCGATTGCTTAAGGAAGCTTATTAATCATTATCTAAACCAAACTCTTCTATATGTTTTGTTGATTCTATTTGGAGGTATTTGGTTATACTTTCTTTTTCATTTAATTAGAATTATCTTGCTTGTATGCAAAAATTAGTCTATCACATTGAAATGGGTAGATCGGTAATCTTTGATATCACTACGTTTGAATAATGTTGTGCAGCTTTAGATACACATTTCAGTGCAATATTTTGAAACTTATTTCACCTTAACCACCTTTCCCACATTAGTATGGCCAAAATAATGGTGTTTTCCTTCAAAACACTCGATTATCCATAATCGATTTCACTTACAGCCAACATCGAATTTTATGGTGTAACGATATGTAATAGTATGCCATCGATGGAAGAAATAAAGTACATGGAAAGTTTAGTTAGTGAATCAGATAATGTAGACACTAGTGATGAAATAATTTATCTTCTTGTCAATAACCATTGCTTTCTACTTTTTTTGTACTTGATTCATCATCTTTTTTTAACCATTATCATACCATTCACCAATATAGAAAATTTAGATTTTTTCCTACTTTTTTTGATTAAAAATATTTTGGACCTAATTGTCAGTTTACTAAGATACTTGGTCTATGGTAACCACATAATTAACAAAATATATTATAGTGCCACATTTAAAAGTTCACCAACACTTTTTATGATGTGTGGAGCCAAATTTCAATACATATAAATAAAAAACTATCTATGCCAACCCTAAAATACCTAAAACATGCATATATGCACGCGACGTGCATGTCATACACTAGAGTTAATAAAAGAAGCGATTCCTAATAAAATTGGAATCATAAGAATACAACTTGTATACATACATACATACAATTTTCTGTTTCTTTTATTGTATCGTATACTCTATCCATGCTTTCTTCCCAAAAAATTAGTAAATAACGTGCACTATTGTATTGTAGAATAATTATGTGCTTAATTTACATATATTATATATCAATATATGCTTATAAATGATTCAATGTACACATATAGGAATAAATAACGAACCATATCTGTGAGGCATAATACGTTTTCTTAAACTAAAGGCCAACTCCTACTCTGAGAAAGCAAATAATAAACGCTTAAATGGTGGTTCAACAACAATGCATGATCTAAGATTCAACCTGATATGAAATTTGTTGACAACAACACAAGAGAGAATGCATGCACGACGTATACACATTGGAACTTGTCAAAAAACCTCACTTGAGTCAAAGAGAAAATACATCAAAAAAACGTACCTAAAGTGATTTCTTTAGAAAAAGGCGAATAATGGAAGCAAACACTACAACAGTTTATGGGTTTCATAGCGTTTTAAAAACGCTATAACAGGCTACCCTAGCGTTTCAGAGAACGCCGTGGAACCACAAGCTATGGTAGGCCGGCAACATTACATAGCAGGAAGGAAAACGCTATAATAACTAATAGCGTTTACAAAAGTGCATAGCGTTTGCACCCTACCATAGCGTTTTTTCTCTGTTATTAAACTTAAACGCTATAGGGAATTTAATCCTTCATTTAACTTCTATAGCATTTTTGAGCACATTTTATAGCGTTTCATCAAACCATGTTATAGCGTTACAATGTTTTTCGATAGCATTTTTTGTCATTCTTGTATAGCATTTTTTATTTTCTACTATAGCGTTTTTGATTCTATTATAGCGTTTTTGATTCTATTATAGCGTTTTTGATGCATAAATCTTACATCTCATATAGAGTTGCGATAGCGTTTGATGAATCAATAGCGTTTTTCAAACGCTATCCTATATAATATTAATTTTCAACATTTGTTTCAATTTTCTTTTTTTATATTATATTATATATATATATATGCACACAGATATATATATATATATATGTATATACAACATTACATAATAACAACATTACATTACATTACATAATAACAGTCTTGGTCATAATTAGCAGTTTGCCTCCAACATTACATAATAACAGTCTTGGTCATAATTAGCAGTTTGCCTCCAACATTACATAATAACAACATTATCTAGCATAATGTACTAATACAAGTATGAAGAAAACATAAGCATATTACTTAGCCCAAGCATCCATCTTTCCCATCATTTTTGCAATCACATGAGATACCTTAGGATTTGCTTGATGTTTCGCCAAACTTGCAGTATTACTCGTACCTGTGCAAATTCAATGAACATATGAGGTAATTTCCAGATAATTTTATACTGTCATTACAAAAGCACACTCAGAATTTCCCAATAAAAAGAAAAACTGTAGAATTTCATGTATACATCTCACAGAACAGAGGTAGAACCATTTAACTGTCAAGTGTGCATAAACAGAAACGTGTTTCTACATGTACGAATCATCTCAGACTGAACATCACCGGAAACACCTACTATTACTATAATTTACTTAGTTGTCTTATTACCATACTATACCCAGAGAATTATTCTACTGTACTCAGACTATTTACTAAAACAGAGGGATACTTACATGTTCATACAGTGTACTTTGAGCAGTTTCTACAATCACAGCAACTGCCTTGCTAAATCTGTAGATATATGCAAAGCAGTTCTTTCAGTAATGGTTTAGTTTCAAAATGTTCACACAAAATATCAGCAATAAATGTCATTTTGCTTTGATTTTTTTGTTATTTCTACAATGACATAGACTCCTACTATTCTAGTGCATTTATATTCGTTAATGGTGAACGTTTTAATACACATGCCTATAATATCTGAACATTAATTATGCCAGGCCGTACATAAGTAAATAACGATGATTTTCTGGTGATGGAAACTGCTCCAAAAGGGAAGAAAGCAACATCAAACACAAAGGCAAAGGACGAATGCAGAGTTATTATCATATCGTTATTTTTTAAATTTTCAGATAACCACACAGTATCACCACGGACGAATGCATAAAAATAAGTCTTCAAAGAGTAGTAAGTAATACCATTGGTAACATACGTGATATCGAATTCCACAGTCACTGATGCTTTAAATGCTGATGCCAGTGTTGCCGATTTAAACGAGAAATTGTACAGCAGAAAGTGATAAACAATTAATGACAGTGCAATACACAGTTTTATTAAAAAAAATATTTCACATACTAATAACTAATAAATGAATTTTACCTCCTTGGCTTTGACTGGACTGAAAGCGCGTCATTATAACAGCCTTATTTCTATGTCAACTGCAGAGAAAAGCTTTGAAATTCTCGTATGACAAATCGTCAAAATCTATACAACTTGCAGAAACAGCCCACCCTCACTGTGTTTTTTTATAACTTGTTTTTCCCGAAGAAAAGTCGGCGTTTCGCTTGTGGATGTTTCTATATCTACAAGTTGAGACATAAAAAATCATTATCAAGTGAAGGTTGCACATTAATCAACACCGACCAAGTGATACAAACTGCAAACAAATATGCATATCACCACCGGAAACCTTATGAGTAGTACACATTCACCAATTCCAAAAATACACTACTGTGCACGTATAATATAATTGAGAAAACAATTGAACATCATTTTCTTCCCCAGTAGTAAAAAGTGTTAAAATGTTCAAGCACGTATAATATAATTATATTAAATAGTTTATAAGTGCCACCACAATTAGCACCTTGATATGTAGACATATTGCAAGCTAAACATAACTCACATAGAATCAAGTTTACGTATTATGTTGGTTTAACACACATTCACTTATAGAATTTGAAATTTGAAATTGCAAACTCTTCAATGGCATAAGTTATTTTTACAGATTAGTGTCGCCAAAAAATATACAAATTGTTTAGAAATTCATGTTGTTATAAGTTGGTCCTAGCAAAATTATGCAAAATTTTTACTATTTTGTTTAATGGTTGTGCAGCAAAGTGCTTAGATAGCAAATCATTGTGCACACAGTTGTTTTATCAGTTTTTCCAATCTATGATACAAGTATTACCAGGTTTATCATATTTGCAATTTTTTTATGTTTAATACAAATTTTTTGTTAATACATTGAGATAAGTCTAAGGAAATGATGTGCCTTATGAGTAGCAATAGTAGCAATATATTATTATCATATTTCTTATCTCCCTTATTTCTTAAATATTGATATTGAAATGGTTTTATTTTGGATCAAGTTTCATTATTTGGTATTTCAGGTTTATAGTTTGTCAACTAGGTCGATAAATATGGCAATTTCTAACATCGATAGATACAAATACTCGCTATCTTAAAAAATAAGCATATGCAGATATATTATTATCTGTACCATAGTCTGAAGAATTTGATAACTTCATATTTTGATGATACGGTATATGTTTTATGCACATATCCGACTAAAATTTTGCTAGAAGCAAGAACCATTAATCAAAATTTGAAGGAACTGAAAGTTAGACGATCCTAGTATATTATCAATTAATAATTTTACAGTTCAATGTATTTTTAATATTTTTAAGAGCACAAATATCTGCAGTTGTTGACTTTGAGTTTGAAAGCAGTCTCCTTGTTTTTAAATGACCATAGAACTTTGAAAAGGCCATTTTGTAAATGAAATTATACTACTATGGACAAGGATCATCCTTTTATTATATTAAAAAGTGAAAATTTACTTATCATCTTCAAATAGAACATTTTATGGTGAATGATAAGTAATGCAAAGAAAATCTACTTCACCGATATTGAGGTTCAGAGTGGAACAGTTTTACCATGTGGCAACACGAAATGAATTTACTGGGGTGCCAAAATGTACACAAGAGTAGCGTTATCGATGGTTTTGAAATAAGTTTAAACATTTTTTTGTATATATTTTATGGTAGAAGAGCTGAGGAGAGTTTTTGGTTGTACCAAAAAGTGATTAACAAACAAAATACATAGTGAACTTGTGACAACAAAGAATAACTATTTCCCTACTGTCAGTCACGTGGTAAATGATATTATTCAAACGGTAAGGACTAAGCAAAAAAGGGGACAAAGAAATACTTACAAACATCCTAATATCCAAAATAGTCTTCTTCATTACCAATCAATAACCTTTAATCGATAATTACCTATATATAAGAAGTAGAACAACCAAAACTAAATAAAAAAATCAACGATTTTTATCAACTAAGTTTATACGTATCTAAAAATTAATAAATTGCACTTACTATAACTTGATTCCATTACAACATTAGTGGCAGGTCGAGCTACTATAAAGCCAATGGCACCTTCAATGAATTCAGGCTTGGATGATTATCTCCATAGAAGTGAATTTGGAATATTTACTACATCTACCCAAACTTTAACTCCATTTCTCCCCAATGGAATGAAATAGGCTAATACATTTGGATTAGTTGGTGTCGCACTTCCTTCAGCGACTATTTCCCCTGTTCCACCCACATCGAGCGGCTTAAATCTATTTTTGAAATAGGCTTCCAAACTTTATCTCCATATCTCTCTAATGGAACGAAATAGGTTAATACATTTGGATTAGTTGGTGTCACACTTCCTTTAGCAACTATTTCCCCCGTTTTACCTACATCAAGCGGCATAAATCTATTTTTTGAAATAGGCTATGCCAGCTGCTAGGCAAGAAAAAAGATTGCTTGATATATGTTTAATTAGTAAATTAGATAACAAGTTGCATCAAATTCATTATGATATGTGCATGCACTAAATTGAATACAGGAAAACAAAATACAAAATTGATGATACTGAACTCATAAGCATTTGAACATAAGCAAATTAACATAAGCTCTGAAGTTCAAAATTTTATTTGTGTCTACTGCTACAATATAAAATGCTTAAGATATAGCATATGATCATTGAAAATATAGATATAAGTAGGTTAGAAAACAATCTTTTGAGAAGTTTAATCAAGGGGAGAGTAATTATTATTTTGCAAAGAAAATTATTATTCCTTACTTGCGTTCTGGCTGTGCATTTATAATATAGTAGACATAATCCACAAGAGAAGTTTCAACTCTCAAAAAATTCTTAAGCTTATAGTAGGTCTCATGCAAAGGGATTGCATACTCATTTCAAAATCAATATGTGAGTCTAAACTATCACTTGTATTTCTTGGAAACACAAAATTACTTACAACTACATTTCCACAACTCAACTAACCTTATTTATGGGCTGAAGACACCATGTGCGAAACACGGATTCATCCTAGTATAAAGCGATAATGAAGCAAACCTACCATCCAATAGGGAGATTTTTAGAGAACTCCAATAGGTCAGGCCGCTTCTTCCCAATATCAGCTGTTTCTCTTACCAATTCAACTTGTTCCACTTTTTCTTTAGTGGGAAAATTAAAAAGGAACCAAATCGGCTTTGAATGAATCAATCAATTTTTAGTATACAATAAACGTAGAACATTAAAAGAACTTGATCTCGAATAGGAACGGAAAAAAATCATACCACTGAAGAGCATCGCCGGTGATGGGAACCAAGCCTGGAAGCGGTGGAATCGGCTAAAGATGGTGAGTTTGTTGAACGGTCAAAGCAAAGAATCGCACTGGAGGGTTTGTCGAAGACTCAAAGCACAAAATCGCCAATTCGTGCAGTTGAGGACTCTGATGGATAATTTTGATGGAGGCGGAGGAAAATCATTGTTATCACTTGCGCTAATAATATACTAATGACCGCAGTTCTTTGAATTGGAGCGATTAGACGAGGTGAGTGTGGTACTACACTTGGTAATTTGGTTTGATTTAGGGTTTTTTGAATGATGGCATGATTTGATTTGGGTTTTTTTGGAGAGAACAGTGAAAGCATTTTATCCTTGTTTTGTTTTTCGAGAGACAAAGTGAAAGAGGGAGATAGGGCATAACATTGAATTGTAAATAAGTACCGCCTAAAATTTTTGTTCCCGCCTTTTGCTAACATAGCGTTGACAATTATATTTTTATTTATTTCAAATGCTTTTAAAGCCTATAGAACGGAAACGCTATGGATTAATGCTATAAATAGTGCATTTTGTTGTAGTGAAATGACTTATGTGATAAGGTTGCCGATATAGTTTATACCAATATTCATCCTAGCCGCTCTAGTATTTTTGCCACCTGTATTTTTGTATTAGCACCAAAATTGGTCACTAACACCCGTAGAATTTCATGGACATAAGAGAATTAATGGAATCTAAAGAACGGAGCATAAAAGTAAATTGACACAAAGATTTTATAGTGGTTCAGCAATGTCGGCCAACGTACACTTCAAATTTCATTCATTCTTCATTTGATTACAATTACATGAGTTGTTCGATTGGCTAGAATCCATTTATACAAGTTTATAAGAAAAATAGCCATGGCAGAGTATTTGGAGTAGGAAGAAGAAGATGATGAAGTCCCCCCAAAAAGAGAGAGCCCCAAAAATGGCCCCCTACCCCTGTATTTATAAACGAAGGTAGCTTTCAGCCTAACTGACATCTTCAAGCCTGGACCTCTTTGGCCACTTGGGCCCACCATAAGAAAAGCTCAGCCCAATGCACTATGCTGACCTCACTTATACACTCTTCAACTTATCAGACATCTATGCCGACACCTATTCCACCAAGCTAACCTTCATCATTCTGACATCCTGTATCACCTATCCGTTGATCTTTTTTACCCTGGGCTGGATATAACTGTTCGGATATCATGCTCTGGTCATATTATTGTCATCTCATGGCCATCTTTCTCATCAAAAGTCAAGTCTGGTCCTCGTAATCACCTTTGTGTAGCCAGGCCAAAAGGCCGGATAACATTTGCCCTCCAAAGTACGTCTTGTTGCGTACATGGCGTGCTTTGAATCGAAGCAAGTTAGAGTCTCCAGAAAGTAATCCATCATATTTTTTGAATAGTCATTATTCTTCAATTTTATCCTTTAAAGTGTCGTATCCTTCTTTGGTCGTCATAACGCTTGGTCGATTCCCAATAGTATAAATTCAGGATTGTAGTTCATCAGTGGCCATCTGTGTCCGGTTCTTTAGGGCTAGTAAATTTCGGCTATCTAATCCAGTCTTTTCTTAATTACCCTAAGTGAAAATCCAATTTCTGTTGATTTCAAGAACCGAATTTTATGAATATAAACGTGCACGTTCAGGTACATGTTCTTTCCAGTGGCTCCCGGATGCGTTTTATATGTTCGTGAGTCATCACCAATTCCTTCTAGTTTAATTGAAATTCGATTGCAATTCCTTGTTTATATTTTTTTGTGAAATATTGGTTGTAATCAGCCACTCGATGAGAGGGGACTTCAAGTTCTACGTAGATGATGGCCTCGGAGCCGTAAGTAAGGGCGAATAGAGTATGGCCAGTCGCGAACTCTCGGGTAGTTCTACAATCCCATAATGCTATTGGGAGCTCATTCACCCATTTACCTCTAGCCTTTTCCAAACCTCTCTTCAGAATAGACTTTATGATTTTGTTCACAGCTTTAACCTATCCATTTGCTTGAGGGCGAGCAAATACCGCAAATCTCTTTTCAATATGATGCCGACGGTAGAAGTTTTCAAATTTAGCATCGTTGAATTGAGCTTCATTACCGGTTATGACGGTTTGTGGAAGGTCATAATGACAGATGATGTACTAGACAGTGAAGTTGATTATTTTCTAAGTCTTGGTACTAGTTAAAAGTTCTGCATCTGCCCATTTGATGAAGTTATCAACTGCTACGATGACGTATTTCGCACCACCTTTAGGATGGGCAAGAAGATGATGATGTCAATGCCTTCAAGTGCCAAATGGCTATGGATTAGCCATTTGAGTAATTTCCATCAGCGGGGCTCTCGAAATTTTTGCAAACATCTTGCACTCGTCGCATTGTCTAGCATAATCAATTGCATCTCGATTGACATTTGGCCAGTAATACCCATAACGGAGTATTTTCTTTGTCAGGGTTTTCCCTTTGGTGTGATTGCTGCATTTTTCTTCATGAACTTCTCTGAAGACTTGTTTGATTTCATCATGGGTTATACATCGAGGCATAGGAATGGATAAACTCCTTTCTACACATGACTTCTTCTTGGTTGATTTGGAGTGAAGCTTTGAGGAGGATCCGTCGTTTTCCATTCCTCCGTTCAGTAAGAACTCCTCATTGTAGATAGTCTTTGATAGGAGTCGACTGTGACCCCTTTTCTGGTTCTGTCTCCAAGATCTAGCCGATCTCCATCCGTCAATGCTTGGAATATTAAGTATTTCAACCGGAACAAAGTATGTCCGTTGCGCGTCCCTGAAACTGGCCAGCCTGGCCAGTGACTTGACTCTTTTCATTTCTTTCGCTGAGGATGTGTGTAATGATGTAATATGTGAAGTTGGCTAGTAGCTTTTGGAGCTGGCCGAGATAAGGAGCAAGAAAATGCCCCCCAGCAAGATTAACTTCCTAACTTTGCATGCTACCAATCAGGAATCACAAAAAATATGTAAAGTTTCCACTCCAAGTTCTCTAGCAAGTTTGAGGCTGGTGGTCGAGGCTTCATACTAAGCATCGTTGTTTGTTACACAGGAATCGAGTTTCAGGACGTAGCAAATCGATCGTTCCTCAGGAGTCATTAACACGGCTCCTATGCCATATCACTGATTCATTGGATGCTCCATTCGCGTACATTTTCCATCTGTTGGTTGGTTCTCCACTACTCTTCGAGTAGTCGTCTGATGCAGTGAATTCAAATATAAGGTCTGCTAATTTCCGTCCTTGGATAGCTCTTCGAGGGAAATAAGTGATATCGAATTGGCTTAGTTAGATATTCTATTTAAGTAGTCTTTCAGACGTTTCAAGTCGTTGTATGATGCTAGCTTTTGTAGCTTCGGGTCGATATTCAATGCATGGCTCACGATAGTCAGTGAAATCACACATGCATGTCAGAATGGGTCCAAGGGAACATATCATCATTTATTCAGAGAAATCCAACTAATTATTTTACCATCATTGCATTGAGCTATGATCCAATATTCATCACCCGAAAAGGGTTGCCATGGCTGGCTGTAATGTCGACTGTCAGATTAGCGGGTGTAGTCTCGGATTCTTTGAGTTCAGATATAACTATTTTGCGTAACATTCAATGTGAAATATGGTTGGGATGGTCAATGTTGATGGTTGCTTTGGTCGAATCCTAGAGTCTTGTTATGAGTTATTAAGTATGATAGTGAAGGGCTTTGAATGCTCTAATCGATTATCTGCAAATGGCCAAAGATCAGGCTTAGAAGCACGTTAAAGAAAATGTCGAGTAGGGGTCAGCCTCGAGTTGCATGAAGTTGCATCGTTGGATCTTGCTTTGAGTTTGGAGTTGCTTGTATATTCGAGTAATGAACTTTCCATTCAACGCATTCATGATCTTTTATCTGTCCTTCGGGTTGGAGTGATAGTCAGTTGCTAACGAGCTTAGGCATCGATTTAATGATTCTATCGCTAGGCATTCTTTCGGTCGTAGCCTTGAATAGTTGTAAATACTATATATAAGTTTCAATATTGAGCTATCGTAGCCAGTCTTTGGATGATCACGTTTCTGCTCCCAGTCTCGAGTTGATAAATGTATTGTGTGGACGGTTGAGTCTCGTCCTAGCTATATTTATACTCCCACCTAAACTCCAAAGACATAGAGTCGATCGGTGAATAATCGGTTAACATTCATCCTGCTTCTCGCTCGTGCCCCTAAGTCTGGGGCATATATTGATAAGTAGGAAGGCCAGCCATGCCCACTTTAGCTTTACTCTCTTTCCCGTTGAATCATGGGATCAGGGCAGTTGATAGGAGGCCGAGTCTCGCCTATCCTAGATTGTATTGTAGTTTTTCATTCCAAGGGGAATACTCTGATGCCTCGCCAGTTTAAGGGCGTAAGTTGGGTACTAGACGGTCAGCTACGTCCACATTGGTTCATGTTCTGTAATCAGATCTTGAGGTAAAGTTGGCTCAAGTGTAGTCGGGTCATGCTCATCCAGTTTCATATTCCTCCTGACGGATCGAAGGAGGGTGTTGGAGAATTAATGACCAAGTCTTTGTGGTTTACTCTCCTTTCCACACTCTGGTGGTCATAGTTTTTCAAAGGACATTCGGGTCACATTCGTATGTGCTTGGTGCGGATCGATATTAACCCTCGATTAGAGGTATGATATAGTCGGTCGTTCGTAGCTTTGGATGCCGTTCCGATTGGTTCTGTATTGAGGCTTCCTTGCAGTAGTTGCCTTAAGTTGTAAAGAACAATAAGCTAGAGCTATAATGAGCTGTCGTATTCAGCTTTTAGTGATTTGTACTCCTGCTTCCAACATTGATTTGGCCAGGCCACAAGTCGGATGGTCGAACTCCATCCTTAGCGAGTTAATACTCCTCCTGTCGATTTTAGGCCGAAGTTTGCGGAATAGAGAACGGTCTGAATCCACTCATCTATTTATTGATGTTTATATGCCACTCTGCATTCTGGTGACTAAGAGTTATTCTTCCCCCGGTCTACTTGCGCCCAATTTGTGTTCATGCTTCGGGGACTTAGAGATTTGTCGAATGGTTTATGCTCTTGTCCACAGTTTGGGACGTAGAGATTTTTGTCAAGTCGTTTATACTCCAGTCTGCGCTCTAGGGACTCAGAGTACTCTAGTCCGCTTCAGGGACTTAGAGATTTTTCTCAAATCATTTATACTCTAGTCTGCTTCAGGGGAAAAAAATTTCTTAAGTCGTTTGTGTTCTAGTCCACGCTCCGGGGACTCAGAGATTTTTATCAAGTCGTTTGTACTCTAGTCCACGCTCCGAGGACTCGAAGTGCTCTAGTCCGCTTCAGGGACTTAGAGATTTTTCTCAAGTCGTTTATACTCTAATCCGCGTTCTGGCGACTCAGAGTACTCTAGTCCGCTTCAAGGACTTAGAGATTTTTCTCAAGTCGTTTATACTCTAGTCCACGCTCTGGGGACTCAGAGTACTCTATTCCACTTCAGGGACTTAGAGATTTTTCTCAAGTCGTTTATACTCTAGTCCGCGCTCTGGGGACCCAGAGTACTCTAGTCCGCTTCAGGGACTTAGAGATTTTTTTCAAGTCATTTACACTCTAGTCCGTGCTCTGGGGACTCAGAGTACTCTAGTCCGCTTCAGGGACTTAGAGATTTTTCTCAAGTCGTTTATACTCTAGTCCGTGCTCTAGGGACTCAGAGTACTCTAGTCCGCTTGAGGGATTTAGAGGTTTTTGTGACGCCCCACCTCTATACTCACGCTAGCCAAGAACACTACAAGGTAATGCCGTCAACTAGCACGAAGAATAAGGCTGTTGAGCAGCGACCATCCATGTAATTGCTTTGTGCGAGTACCGATATGTCAGATAGTATAACATGCATTTCATTTCAAGAGGAAATCCAACATATCAAATACAAACTCAAAGCTACTACACAGTGGTTATGTGGTCTTCGGAAACAAATATAGAAATAAACATAACATAAATCAGTCACAGATGTTCATATCACAAAGGCGGAAACAGATATGAATATATAACACAAAAAGGTGTACATCAGAGTAGTGGTCAAATAAGATCCACAATATCACAAAAGAATAGATACAAGTGCTAGACAAAAGAATAAGTATACATCATGGAGTCTATATCTCAAATGTATAACAACAAAAACTACCAATGTAATTTAGTTAGACAAAAGTCAGAAGATGATCACATATAAGGATTCAAGCAGAAGCACCTGTAACATCTCGGTTTGACCCGAGTATTATTTAATAAGAAAATAATAAACGGATTAGTCTAACTATAACTATCATATATAAAATGAGATATAAGAAGAGATATAACAAAAACGTATGATAACAATAATGTCATACAGTGACAAGTATACTTTAAACAACACCAAAATCATACAATATCTCAAGAATCTCAAAGCACCAAAAAGAATGTCATATTCTTTATTTTATTCACCAAACCCCAAATATTGACAAACATATCATTGCCAATCACAAAAAGAGGTGAAACACAAATTCCAAAAATCATCAACTAAAAATCCAGAAATCACAAAGGGGGGAGGCCTATCACAAACGGGAGCATGAAAACTCACCAACACATGTATCACAAACGGAACGCTATTCCATGGTCGTTAACCATAAATTTTGAGTCGAAGCTCCACAAACGGCCCGAAGACCACGGGTCGCTACCCCGCCAAATTTGAGCCGAAGCTCCACAAACGTGGTTTTTAGTCCCCACACAAGCAAATAGACATCGCACATCGCTAGTCTAAATCACAAAATGATCATCATCGATCAATAAAAAGTGTGAATTACACTAAGCTAGTAAATATATGAGTTTAGCTTCATGTCCCATAACCACTAGCTTAACTTAAATATTTATGAACAAATTGTAGATTTCCACTCGAAAATTGTCACAAGAGTTCAATCGTACAAGTCCAAGAATTAACCGACGAAGTGAACGCAAGCATTTCATACCACTTGTTTTACTAAGCCGTTTAATTAGATTTCTCATACGAATGAGGTAAAGGTTTGTATATACTAATAGATTGGAAAACGGTTTTGAAAACAAGCTTTATATTTAAAAATAGAGTTGAAATCATCTTTGAAAAAGAGTTTGAATATTTACTACTAGTATAGAAAACCTTTATATTTTTAAGTGACAAATCATAGAAATGATTGTAGAAACAATCAATCGCCAAAATCCACATTCGAAGACGTGAATCAAATCCAAAGAAATCGATACCGAATCCATCAAAATGGATATTCTCAAAAGTCCCGAAAAAAGAAGTCATCAAAGTCGACAAAGGTGATAACAACTAAAAGGATCAACAAAATCGATAAACAATGGTAATTCACCAAAAAGAAGTAGGCAAATATGCAATTCTGGCTGAGACAGCAGATTCCGTCGACTGGGCATTGAGTTTAGTCGACTGGACCAATGCCTGGAAACTCTCGGGTTCCAGGTTAGTCGACTGCACTCAGAGAGCCAATCGACTGGACTCTGAGTTCAGTCGACTGGACCCTGTTTTCCAATATTTCCATCCAAGCCAAATAAAGGGCAATCTCTCAACAATTTGCGATCGGACGAGCAATGGGCGTTAGGGGTTTATGCCAATCGACAACCCAGCCCTATAGGCTCTTCGATTCACCACCAAAAGCATGATTATACATCAAAGCTAGGATTTATAAAGTTCTTGACTTCAAAACACCAAAAATAGAAATGTTCATCCAATCAACTCAAATCAAAAGCAAATGAATATGAATATATGTTAGGAATTCATACCTAACAACATTGATAGAAATAGACAAAGATGCGAGTTCAAAAACTCACCTTTTAAACTCAAACACAAATGATAAGCTCTAGAACAAGCAATAGGTTGATCTCTCTTCAATACCACCTCTAGAATCTTCAATCTAATATCAAAGGTGAAGTTGTTTCCTAAGTTAGGTTATAGGAATTTTTGAAAATTAAAGAGGGATTGAGATGGAGAAGATGAAGAGGATCTTACCTAAGCTTTTCTTTGATTTCTAGCTTGAAGATGATAATTCCTAAGAGAATTAGGGATTAGGGATTTCTAATTTCTTTTCTCTTCCCCCATTTTTCTTTTAACTTGAGTGTTAGGAAATAATAGAGTGAGTGAAGAGGAGTTGGATGAAGGGTTAGGTTATTAGAAGGTTGATGGGTTGAAACCCAAACCCAAGCCCAAAGTGAAAAAGTCATAATTTTTACTCAACTCCAAACATCTCGATGTTTATACTAAAAAAAGTTGTAAATGCCATTTTGGACTCAATGGAGGTGGTCTCGAGTCCCAATTCGACTGTTTACAAAAAGTAGCTTTTCGGACTTTAATCCGATTAACGATTCTATATTTAAATAAAACATTTAAAAATACAATCGTAAAATATGCGGATTGTTACAGACTCCCCTCCTTAAAGAAATTGCGTCCTCGCAATCTTTAAGAAATAAATAAGAAGTAACAACAATAAAAGCATATCAACAAAAAAAGAAGAAATTTGAAATAAGAAGTTCATCTAAAGGAGCACGAGAGAGAAAGTCCGGATGTGTTCGCTCGATGAATTCTCTGGATTCTCAAGAGCAATCCTTAGGATTTGAGGACCATAGAACTTTCACAACAGGAACATCTTTATTTCGAAGGCGTTTAACCTCCGAAGCAATGATACGAATAGGATGTTGCTCATAAGTCAAATTAGGCGAAACTTCAATTTCTTCAATAACACCGGGCTCAAGAATAGAATCGGAATCTCGTAGGCATTTCTATAGTTGAGAGACGTGGAATACGTCATGAATAGTAGAAAACTGAGCCGGTAATAAAAGGCGTTAAGCCATGGAACCAATGCGTTCGGTGATGGGAAATGGCCCAATATATCGAGGTGCTAATTTTCCCGATCGACTGAAACGTACAACACCCTTCATAGGTGAAATACGAATAAACAAAAAGTCTCCCACAAAAAATTCTAATTTCCTTCTTCGATTGTTGGCATAGGATTTTTGTCTACTTTGAGCTTCCTTCATTCTATAACGAATAAGGTCAATCTTTTCTGTGGCATCCCGAATAAAATATGGACCTAAAACCAGCTTCTCACCGGCTTCAAGCCAACATGAAGGAGATCGGCATGGCCTTCCGTAAAGTGCCTCGATAGTTGCCATACCAATACTACATTGGAAGCTATTGTTATAGGAAAACTCAACAAGAGAAATATGATCTTCCCAACTTCCACCAAAATCTAGAACACATGCACGAAGAAGATCTTCAAGAGTTTGATTCACACGCTCGGTTTGTCCATCGGACTGAGGATGATAAGCGATGCTAAAATTATGCTTTGTTCCCAAAGCTTTTTGAAGACCCTTCCAAAATCAACTAGTAAACAATGGATCACGATCGCTAACAATAGAAGTAGGAACTCCATGCAATTTAACAATTTCCTTGACAAAGAGTTTAGCCAAAATAGGTAAGTCCGATTGGATCGAACGGGAATAAAATGGGCGGATTTTGTAAGTCTATCAACTATCACCCAAAGGCTATCATGACCCGAATGAGAACGGGGAAGACTGTCAATAAAGTCCATGGAAATTTGATCCCACTTCCATATTGGAATTTCCAAAGGTTGCAATAACCCACCAGGCCTTCGATGTTCGGCCTTTACAAGTTGGCAAGTCATGCAACGAGCAATATCGGATTTCATTCCATCCCAATAATAAAGTCGCTTCATATCCGCGTACATTTTACTACTACCGGGATGAATGGTAAATTTAGAAATATGAGAATCTTCTAAAATGTCTTTACGAAGATCAATAATAATTGGCACCATAAGTCTACCAAATTTTCGAATACCGCCACGAGCATCAATATCAAAGTCTTTCAAACCTTCAATATCAATTTTTCCCTACAACTTTGGCTAAGAAGAACCAATTCAGGAACATGCTTTTGAGCTTCAAGAATGTGGTCTAAAAAAGAAGATGAGCCTCAAGGCTACATTAAACAAGAGATGAACATGAATTGGATCCACGATCTCGAATCTCACAAGTGGATAAAGTCGCAAGATCATTCCATTCGGATATCATCATGGAAACAACCGCTTGTTTCTTACGACTAAGGGCATCGGCAACACGATTTCCCATTCCGGGAGTATAAAGAATATCAAGATCATAAGATGCAAGGAACTCGAGCCAACGTTGTTGCCGCAAATTAAGTTCCTTTTGAGAAAATAAATACTTCAAAGATTTATGATCGGTGTAGAGAACAAATTTCTCCCCCAAAAGATAATGACGCCAAATTCTAAGGGCGAAAAAATAGCCGCGAGCTCTAAATCATGAGTGGCATATCTAGTCTCAGCAGGCTTTCATTGCCTAGAAGCATAAGCAATAACACATTCCCTTTGCATGAGAACGACACCCAAACCAACACGACTAGCATCGGTGTAAACAATAAAATCTTGGTTCCCTTCGGGAATCACAAGAATAGGAGCCACGGAGAGGAGTTCTTTTAGTTTCGAAAAAGCAGCTTCACATTTGTCTGACCAAACGTATTTGACTCCCTTCTTTGTCAAATTAGTAAGAGGTACGGAAATCTTAGAAAAGTCTTTTATGAACCGACGGTAATAGCCCGCCAATCCGAGAAAGCTACGAATTTCTGTCACACTCTCCGGTCTCTTCCAATTTTGAATCGCTTCAATCTTTGAAGGATCCACGGAAATTTCGGATTCAGAAATGATATGTCCCAAAAATTTCACACGAGATTGCCAAAAGTGGCATTTAGAAAAATTTTCTTTCAATTGGTTGCTCCTAAGAGTTTCCAACACAATCCGAATATGTTTTTCATGCTCTTTCTCGGTTTTAGAATAAACAAGAATATCATCGATAAAGATGAGAACAAATTGATCGAGGAAGTCTTTGAAAACTCGATTCATAAGGTCAACGAAATAAGCTGGAGCATTCGTCAAACCAAATGGCATAACAAGCCATTCATAAGATCCATAACGTGTACGGACCGATGTCAAAGGAATGCTATCCTCTACAATACGGAGCTGGTGAAAACCGGTTGCTAAGTCTAACTGTGAAAAGACTTTAGCACCACTAAGCTGATCGAATAAATCATCAATCCGAGGCAAGGGATATTCATTCTTGATGGTGAGATCGTTAAGCTTGCGGTAGTCAACGCAAATCCTAAGTGTACCATCAGATTTCTTCACAAAAATAGCTGAAGCTCCCCATAGAGAGGAACTAGATTGAATAAATTGCTTCGCTTCCAATTCGGATAATTGTTTACGCATCTCCTCATTCTCTTTATTGGACATACGATAAGGAGGACGAGTAATAGGCAGAGCTCCGGGGATTAGATTAATTCTGAACTCAATTGCTCGCTTAGGTGGTAATCCTAAAACGGGCTCAAATATGTCGGGAAATTCACGAACAATGTGAATGAGGGAAATGACATCTTCCTCATCATCGTTATCGTCATCATGAGGATTTAGTGAATACAAGGATGCTCCCGAATTGGAATCTGAATCTTTAAGAACAAGAGAAATCTGCTTAATAGATTGAGGATGTCAAATATATATAGTCCGCTCAGGACATAAGATATGGGCTTCATAACGGTTAAGCCAATCCATTCCCAAAATCATTCCGAAACCAAGGTAACGCATAACATGCAAATCGGCTCGGAAAGCATAATCACATAAAATAATTTCGACATCTTTACATAGTAAACTGAGTGTTGCGGATCCACCAACCGGATTTGAAATCCTTAATGAAGTCATCAAGCCAATAACATTCAAAGACAAAGCATCAACAAGTTCTTTTGATATAAAAGAGTGAGATGCACCCGTATCAAAAAAAACTCGAATAGGAAGATCGCGAAATATAATAATGCCATCAAGGATAGAATGAGAAATACCTTGACCACGAGAAGTGTTAGTAGGGGCTTGTACAACATTTAGCTTGCCTTCCTTCTTGCTTTGAAGTTTGGGACACAAAGATATAGTATGACCCGAACTCTTGCAATAGCGGCAAGAAGGAGACTACGGACACTTGTTTGCATAATGGTCCTTAGAACCACAATTGTAACATTCTCCCCGACGAGAGTTAGGAGTATTTGCTACCGAAGTTGTTTGCTTCCCCTTTTTGTTGGGATTAGACTTGAATTTAAAAGGTCTCTTCTTATTGATGTTTTGCTTGACTTCAACATCACTTTCTTTATCGGCCTCTTCGAGTCGAAGAGCGATATAAGCTGATCAAAAGAAACTTCCAATTTCAGAAGTAATGGCTTTTTGAGGTTCTTGTTCAACCCATAAACAAATCTCTGATTTTTCATCAATGGGGTATTAATATACTCGACCCCATATTTAGATAGAGATTCAAAAGAAGCGACGTAATCCGTCACAGAAGATTCCCCTTGAACAAGGTCAATAAATCGTCGAGCTAAAGATACTTTCTCAGCTTTCGGCATGAATTTCAACTTGAACCTTTCCCCGAATTGCTCCCAAGTAAGGTCCTCTTCAATAATTTCAAAGACCAAAAGCTCGTACCAGTCTAATTCTCTTTCTTGGAGCATACTAGAAGCCACTTGGACTAGATGAAGATCAATAAGATTCATGCGAGAAAAGATGCGGTTGCATGTTCGAAGCCAAGCCTGGACTTCTATAACACTCTCGGAACCTTTGAATGGCTTTCCACCCAAGTTGGTGTAATCACTGCACAAGCGTGCAAACCCAGATTTAGGATGAGTGGGCTCTGGAACGGGTCCGATAGCTTGAGCATTTTTCACAAGATCTAGAAGTTGCCGAGAAGACATAAATACTCCATCCTGTGGAGTAGCACTGGATTGACCGGCACTGGGGCGGCCTGGTCTAACCATTTCTCTTCTTTAAGAAAAAAAAAGAAAAGAGGAAAAAGGTTATTCACAAAATGAATATCAAACAAACTTGATTGATAAAACAAGGCATCATAAAAAGAAATAGGATAGAACGGTACGAAGACTCGAATTAAATTCTATGGCACGATTCCTAAGGAAGACTTAGGACAATGATCCTTGCTAGATTATTCTACATTGTTCCGAAGTTTGGCTCTGATACCAAGTTGTGACGCCCCACCTCTATACTCACGCTAGCCAAGAACACTACAAGGTAATGCCGTCAACTAGCACGAAGAATATGGCTGTTGAGGAGCGACCATCCATGTAATTGCTTTGTGCGAGTACCGATATGTCAGATAGTATAACATGCATTTCATTTCAAGAGGAAATCTGACATATCAAATACAAACTCAAAGCTACTACACAGTGGTTATGTGGTCTTCGGAAACAAATAAAGAAATAAACATAACATAAATCAGTCGCAGATGTTCATATCACAAAGGCAGAAATAGATATGAATATATAACACAAAAAGGTGTACATCAGAGTAGTGGTCAAATAAGATCCACAATATCACAAAAGAATAGATACAAGTGCTAGATAAAAGAATAAGTATACATCATGGAGTCTATATCTCAAATGTATAACAACAAAAACTACCAATGTAATGTAGTTAGACAAAAGTCAGAAGATGATCCAAGATAAGGAGTCAAGTAGAAGCACCTGTAACATCTCGGTCTGACCCTAGTATTATTGAATAAGAAAATAATAAACGGATCAGTCTAACTATAACTATCATATATAAAATGAGATATAAGAAGAGATATAACAAAAACATATGATAACCATAATGTCATACAGTGACAAGTATACTTTAAACAACAACAAAATCATACAATATCTCAAGAATCTCAAAGCACCAAAAAGAATGTCATATTCTTTATTTTATTCACCAAACTCCAAATATTGACAAACATATCATTGCCAATCACAAAAGGAGGTAAAACACAAATTCCAGAAATCATCAACTAGAAATCCAGAAATCACAAAGGGGGGAGGCCTATCACAAACGGGAGCATGAAAACTCACCAACACGTGTATCACAAACGGAATGCTATTCTATGGTCGCTAACCATAAATTTTGAGCCGAAGCTCCACAAACGGCCCGAAGACCACGGGTCGCTACTCCGCCAAATTTGAGCCGAAGCTCCACAAACAGGGTTTTTAGTCCCCACAAAAACAAATAGACATCGCACATCGCTAGTTTAAATCACAAAATGATCATCATCGATCAATAAAAAGTGTGAATTACACTAAGCTAGTAAATATATGAGTTTAGCTTCATGTCCCATAACCACTAGCTTAACTTAAATATTTACGAACAAATCGTAGATTTCCACTCGAAAATTGTCACAAGAGTTCAATCGTACAAGTCCAAGAATTAACCGACGAAGTGAACGCAAGCGTTTCATACCACTTTTTTTACTAAACCGTTTAATTAGATTCTCATACGAATGAGGTAAAGGTTTGTATATACTAACAGATTGGAAAACGATTTTGAAAACAAGCTTTATATTTAAAAATAGAGTTGAAATCATCTTTGAAAAAGAGTTTGAATATTTACTACTAGTATAGAAAACCTTTATATTTTAAAGTGACAAATCACAGAAATGATTGTAGAAACAATCAATCACCAAAATCCACATTCGAAGACGTGAATCAAATCCAAAGAAATCAATACCGAATCCATCAAAATGGATATTCTCAAAAGTCCCGAAAAAAGAAGTCATCAAAGTCGACAAAGGTGATAACAACTAAAAGGATCAACAAAATCGATAAACAATGGTAATTCACCAAAATAAAGTAGGCAAATATGCAATTCTGGTTGAGACAGCAGATTCAGTCGACTGGACCAATGCTTGGAAACTCTCGGGTTCCAGGTCAGTCGACTGCACTCAGAGAGCTAGTCGACTGGACAGAGCCTGGAAAACTCTCGGGTTCCCAGTTAGTCGACTGGACTCTGAGTTCAGTCGACTGGACCCTGTTTTCCAGTATTTCCAGCCAAGCCAAATGAAGGGCAATCTCTTAACAATTTGCGATCGGATGAGCAATGGGTGTTAGGGGTTTATGCCAATCGACAACCCAGCCCTATAGGCTCTTCGATTCACCACCAAAAGCATGATCATACATCAAAGCTAGGATTTTTAAAGTTCTTGACTTCAAAACACCAAAAATTGAAATGTTCACCAAATTAATTCAAATCAAAAGCAAATGAATATGAATATATGTTAGGAATTGATACCTAACAACAATGATAGAAATAGACAAAGATGTGAGTTCAAAAACTCACCTTTTAAACCCAAACACAAATGATAAGCTCTAGAACAAGCAATAGGTTGATCTCTCTTCAACACCACCTCTAGAATCTTCCATCTAATATCAAAGGTGAATTTTTTTCCTATGTTAGGTTATAGGAATTTCTGAAAATTAAAGAGGGATTGAGATGGAGAAGATGAAGAGGATCTTACCTAAGCTTTTCTTTGATTTCTAGCTTGAAGATGATAATTCCTAAGAGAATTAGGGCTTAGGGATTTCTAATTTCTTTTCTCTTCCACCATTTTTTTTAACTTGAGTGTTAGGAAATAATAGAGTGAGTGAAGAGGAGTTGGATGAAGGGTTAGGTTATTAGAAGGTTGATGGGCTGAAACCCAAACCCAAGCCCAAAGTGAAAAAGTCATAATTTTTACTCAACTCCAAACATATCGATGTTTATACTCAAAAAAGTTGTAAACACCATTTTGGACTCAATGGAGGTGGTCTCGAGTCCCAATTCTACTGTTTACAAAAAGTAGATTTTCGGACTTTAATCCGATTAACGATTCTATATTTAAATAAAACATTTAAATATACAATCGTAAAATATGCGGGTTATTACAGTTTTTCTCAAGTTTTTTATACTCTAGCCCGCACTCTGGGGACTCAGAGTACTCTAGTCCGCTTCAGGGACTTAGAGATTTTTCTCAAGTCGTTTATACTATAGTCCACGCTTTGGGAACTCAGAGTACTCTAGTCCGCTTCAGGGACTTGGAGGTTTTTCTCAAGTCGTTTATACTCTAGTCCACGCTCTGGGGACTCAGAGTACTCTAGTCCGCTTCAGGGACTTAGAGGTTTTTCTCAAGTCGTTTATACTCTAGTCCACGCTCTGGGGACTCAGAGTACTCTATTCCGCTTCAGGGACTTAGAGGTTTTTCTCAAGTCGTTTATACTCTAGTCTGCGCTCTGGGGACTCAGAGTACTCTAGTCCACTTCAGGGACTTAGAGATTTTTCTCAAGTCGTTTATACTAGTCCACGCTCTGGGGACTCAGAGTACTCTAGTCCGCTTCAGGGACTTAGAGATTTTTCTCAAGTCTTTTATACTCTAGTCCGCGCTCTGGGGACTCAAAGTACTCTAGTACGCTTCAGGGACTTAGAGATTTTTGTTGAGAGCAGTCGTATTTCCACCCGTTTGACTCATATTTCATTTACCCTATCGAGGCTAATGTTGTCGAATGAACGGTCGAATCGCGTTTGCTCATGGAATATGACTCTGCCCCCAGCATCAAGGACGAAACTTGAAAAATGGACAGTTGATTCTCGTCCGCTTGGCGATTGTAGCTCTTCCAATCAAGTCAGGGAAGGAGGTATATGATAGATGGTTGGATCACATCCATGCTGGGGTTGGATAATCAAATCTCGCAAAATTTGCTTCGTATCTCTTTCTAGAAGACGAGGATAATGGATTATTGAGTAGACAACATATGTTTCAAGGTGCAGTCATGTCCATGTATTGAAAGCGATGGTTAATGAGTAGGCACTCCATCATAGCTACTTCAAGTCGGGATTTTGAACTACCTTTTGTGTTCAGGGTAGGATTTGATGTGTAGATGATCAAATCACGTCCACTCTAGATAGATCCTGGCGTCGCAGAGCTTTAGGAGAGGCATTTGTATTTTGTCAAACTTTGTTTTATCACTCGATTTGAGTGGATGATCGGGCCATATTCATTCCAAGCCTTGCTTAGGTCTCCAAGTCAAATATAGAGGTCGATGAATGGACGGTCGGTCATGTTCACTTTGTATTGGGCTCTGACCATGATGAGCTTTTCAATCTCTAGTCCTTGGCCCCAAATCAAAGGCACATGGTTGATGATGAGCGATCGAATTATGCATGTCTTGATGAAACTCCACAAGTCCAATCAAGGTCTGCGTGGATTGGTTGGCGGCCAACTCTGAGTACTTGGTCACCTACATGATTTTGGAAGAAGTTTAGTTCAAGTCGGTCGTAATTCAAAGCATAATTGAAATTAAAATAATCCAAAGAAGATTGGTATAAATCTCATTGATAAGGGGAGCAGCATCGTGTGCTCGCTATTCAACTCTACCCCTAGTCCCTTCTAGCGGGATGTCGACTGCCAACAGTCCAATTGATAATTAGAGTTCTTTATTGATGGGTATTCGAAGTTCCTGGCTCGCCCTTCTACAAGGCTTGCACATACTATTGATGCTTTCAAAGAGCATATGAGTCGAATTTTGAGGTCTTATTTTGCCTACTGGAATCAGAGTCCTTAGCCAACAGGCCTGCATTGTTATTTTTCCTAGTCTGCTCCACTCCTCCTCACTTTGGTTTTGATTCATTTTGTAACAGAAACGATCCATGGTCGTAGGAGGCTCTCCAGCTAACTAGCTGCCAAAATATATCTGGAGGTCGACTCTCCTCAAACGCGATCAGTATGATATCCTTGTTAGAATTTGAAATAAATTGCTTAGAGCCAAACATTGGTCTGCTTGGAGTCACTAAATTCAAAGTGCTGGGTCAGTGAAGAATGGTGCTTGGAGCCATCTTGGCATTTGCCTAGAGTTATATCATCTATGTTCTCCAACCTTTGGGAGTATCGTTTGAGTAACGGTTGCTTGTTCGTTCCCTTGTTGTCATTCAGAAGCTACCACTTGATCCTATATGCCCTGGTCGGTCATAGGATCAAAGGGAAGTGGATAGAATATTCCTTTATTAAGTTAAATTTGGATCGTAACCGAAAAAGTTTTTTTAAAAAAAAATAGGGGTCGTATAAGAGACCAGTGTAACTTAAGTTTGGATCGGCCTATGCACATGGTTCAGTATATTTGGTACTCGGTCGGCATGCTTGTAAATCACAAGAATAGAAGGTGGTTTGGTATTGGAGTGTAGGCATGGTGGATCGGCCAAGAGTGGCTCGGCCAAGGCGGTTCGGTGTTGGAGTGTAGGCATGGTGGATTGGCCAAGGCGGTTCGATGTTGGTGTGTAGACATGGTGGATCGGCCAAGAGTGGCTCCACCAAGGAGATTCGGCCAAGGCGGATTGGCAAGAGTGGGTCGGCCAAGGCGGTTCGGCCAAGGTGGATCGACCTGAGTGATTCGACGCGTACAGTTCGGCAGCTTGAGTCTATTCTTGTTGGCCCAGTCCGGATTTCTCCTTGTATATCGCTCGGTCATGGAGAGAAGGCTAAGGTGGGTCGGCCATTCATCGTTCGTTCGAGGACGTTAGCAGATTAGCAATAGGGCAACATGGTTGACTTTCCTTCACTTCGGGTTACATCCCTAGCTGCTCCGAGTTATAGGAGATTTCGCTTCGAGTCATGCACGAGGGATTCATGGTTTGGACAGGCTGGCTCGGTGACTACTGGTTCGGTCATAGGGGGTCGATATACACGGGTTGGCATTTGCTCAGTATATATGCTAGAGTGATCAGCTGTCAGCTTTTGAGTGGGGGATCAGCTATCTACATTGAGTGAGGGGTCGGTTATCTGCATTGAGTAAGGGGTCGGCCTTTATATAACTCCAGTGCAAACTTCAACATTCAATCCCAAAAACTTGCGTACATGAATGAATCCAATCCTATGGCTAATAGCTTCCTTTAGATCTCTTTCAAATCTGAGTAGGATAGGAAGTTTGCTGGTAAACAACTGGATCTATCTCGCGAATATGGAAATCCACTAGTAGACGATGAGATCCAATCAAGCTGAGAATTCAATTCTCAGTGAAAGCACCAAAATGTTAGCACCAAAATTGGTCACTAACACCCGTAGAATTTCATGGACATCAGAGAATTAATGGATTCTAGAGAATAGAGCATAAAAGTAAATTGACACAAAGATTTTATAGTGGTCTGGCAATCTCGGCCTACGTCCACTTCAAATTTCATTCATTCTTCATTTGATTACAATTACATGGGTTGTTCGATTGGCTTGAATCCATTGATACAAGTTTATAAGAAAAATAGTCATGGCAGAGTACTTGGAGTAGGAAGAAGAAGATGATGAAGTCCCCCCAAAAAGAGATAGCCCCAAAAATGGCCCCCTACCCTTGTATTTATAGACGAAGGTAGCTTTCAGCCTAACTGGCATCTTTAAGCATGGACCCCTTTGGCCACTTGGGCCCACCATAAGAAAATCTCAGCCCGACACACTATGCTGACCTCACTTATACACTCTTCAACTTATCAAACATCTATGCCGACACCTATTCCACCAAGCTAACATTCATCATTCTGACATCCTGTATCACCTATCCGTTGATCTTATTTACCCTGGGCTGGATATAACTGTTCGGATATCATGCTCTGGTCATATTATTGTCGTCTCATGGCCATCTTTCTCATCAATAGTCAAGTCTGGTCGTCGTAATCACCTTTGTGTAGCCGGGCCAAAAGGCCGGATAACATTTTGGAACCCTTGTACTCTCCCCTCTTGAATGATTTTGTGGATATTCCTTATGATCCTACTGATAAAGTCTCTAGATCACTAAAAAATGCACTAGTAACAATTTGAGGTCATATAGATCATAATCTAAAAATTTAGTCAACATATCTGCTCTTCTACTTAAAGAAGAGAATATACTTATACAAACTTAGGTAAGGCTGCATTAACAATAACACTAGGTGCTTAGAACACATGTAACAGTTGTTATGTTTCTTAAGAAAACTATGCATGATTGGAATAAAATGGTAAGCATGATGAACATGACCGAAACCTAACCTGAAAACCTTAGTATTCAACTTTAACCTTGTTGACCCGTGTATCCATTCGAATTATAATAGTCCAGTTTTCATAATAGCCTTGGAATTTGCATCTGAATCTTGAACGTTAAACTGTATGATACTATAAACTTCTTGTTTTTTAACCGTTTCATCAAACGGATGAAAAATATGTTTCCGAACTACTACTAATTTTTAATTTCCTTACATAAATCGGTGAAATCAACACTAAAAATAAATAATGTTTAAATAATTAAAATATGTGAAACAAAAACTTAAAAGAAGTGCAAGTAGACATAGTTAGAAGAAGCAAGATTTTAGAACTTACTTTGCAATCCAGAAGTTGTGTTCATCGCATAAGCTTCATTTCTACTCTGAATAACTAAGATGAACAATCGTCCTACTCATGCTCTAATGGTAGTCCAGTTTGTTACAAAACCAAATCAGTGAGGAGTTGTTGATTCTGATTCATTATTTATGTATAATGGTAGGAAGAATCTAAATGTCAGGCTCAATAAAGTATAAATTTCCATTGGTTTAAAGTGTGCCTGAAGTGTATGTATGTAGCTCGGGTAGAAAGCAACCACAGACTAATTAGTTTGATACAAATATTATATTTTGTTTATATGTACTACTATCCCTTTAAAGTATGAATAAACATAGTAGATGCGATGTGCTGTGGTACTAGTACCGTGCCTATTATTTAAACTGCAAAGCCACAACTTTAAGAGTTTTCATTGAGAATATATTTTTACCACTACTCAAATTATGTGTAGTAACCAACCCTTTTTAAATGATGTTGTTCATTTGGCAGTTACAAATAGTAGTCATGGGTTTGTACGTAGGAAACAAAATCGTGCACTTAAACTATTTTTAAACAATAGACAAAGAAGTTATAACAGTGGAATAACAGTGTATTTGGAACCGGCTCATTGGGTCTCACAAGCTGCTCTACTTAATTTCTGAAGGTAATGTTTAGCTCACATTGATCAACTTTATTACTATTATTAAAAATTAAATTTTGAAAAAGATTCAAAGCCAAAAAAATTAGGAAAAAGTAAACAAAGGTCTGATATTGGCGGAAGACAACAAAGAGCATAACAATCTTTGAAATTGACAAATAAAATGTGTACATCATGATAGCTAACAGCAGTAAAACAAATATATGATGCTACAAAATGAATTGGAGGAAAAAATTACATCTAAATTAGAGCTTAAATTTTAAAGTTTACATAAAATATATGCAATTTGTAGTCAACAAATTTGCTTCCTGTTATAGAGGCATACATTGCTTTTCCCTTTTCCATTTCTTTTCCCTTTTCCATACATCATCTAATTCACAATTTGACTCAATAAACAAAGGACCTAATTGAATGGAATTGTTTGTTGATCAAATCATGCTAGTCCACATATTATTTCATATCTTTTCATATATATAGAAAATGGTAATAATTTTAGAACATATTTTATCATAATTACACCAAAGGATGGTTGTATCATTTGCACAATCAGCCATGAGTTAAGCAGGTTGAAGCCATATATTATCGGAACTACTAGGGGAAAAACAATTTCATCCAAACCTCACCCAAATCTATAATTGACGTAAACAAAAATTATGATTTTTCACACAGTGATGCCGATAAAATTGTGCTAACTAAATGCTAAGAATATTTCGAAGGACAATCACAATGTTGCAATTATCACATTAGCAAATTAAAACCTTTATTATATACTAAATTTGCAAATGACCCAAACAAAACAATAAATAGCTATCTTCAAAGAGAATACAAGTACCCACCTAATGATAATATATATTTTTGTCACATTAGATGAAGCAATAACTTTCTTATTTCATGTGAGATCATATTTCATTCGTTGTTAATTCAAAGAGCTGCTAACTAATCTAGATCAAAAACTAAAATTAAAGCATATATAATGCATTAATCATTAGCATTTTCTTACAATCACGAGATAACACTAGTGAAATAGAATATATTTTTTCTATTTTAAGTGGAAGAATAGAAAATTTTCTTTCCAAATGGTACTTATACTTAGTTTTACCCGTTTGATTAATCACCCAAAATTACTATTTCCTCTTAGTTTATAAAGAATACTATAAAAGATTGTGTGAATAATCTCACTAGATTAATTTATAGCTAGCAACATGGTACCCTAATGGGAAAAGGTCTGATATCTACATAGTTCACACAAACATTAAACTTAAACCTTAAAAAAATGTTTGTTTTGAACCTTAACTTCTAACTGTCAAACCCCATGAATACTAATTTCAGCAAAAAGATTTATATAATATTACAGAATCTCCAAACAACAACAAAAAGACCTCCAGAGAAAATACTGGTTGGAAAATAAGCTTACCATAGAAAATCAATCAATGACAAATCAAGGATTTTAATGGTGGGATGAAGAAATATTATATCTACAGCTGAACTGTAGAAAAAGAAAATTCTCATGCTAAAATAAATTGCTGAATCTTATGTATCATTATAGGAAAACTTGGTATATTCTAGTATAAAATAGCCCACAATCAATTTTCTCCAATATTACTTAACCAAAATGTGAAATATTAGGGTAAATGAATCAAAAATCAAATCATCAATTATAAAATAAAAGCAAAATGTATCTCTAGATGTTGATCAATTTAAACTAATCGTTGTATACCAAACAAAATTTATTAATGGTATTTTTAAACGGTGAAATTCCGAATCATAAGTATTTACGATTAACAAAATTGGGGAAAACTAACCTAAAACGCCGAATAGAATGGATTTGTTTAGATCTGAGAAACAAACCCTTTATTTTCTTCTTCACCATCTTCTGTATCCCTTTTTCACCATTGAAGAACTTCTTTTTTTATAGTTTAGTCGGCAAGTAGGAAGAAAATCCCATGTGCGGAGGAAGATTAGCGTACGTGAGGAAATGGGTGATTAATTATAAGATAGATACTAAGACCCATCAGAGACCCATGTTTTGGTCTTTTCTGTTTGTACTTGAGACAAAATATTTTGTTACCAATTAGTCCATGTCTAGAGACAAAAAAGTTTGAGGTCACAAAATTTTGTCTTAAATTTACGTTTTTATTGTATTGTGTTGATTAGTTGATCCCCAATCCCCATGCATCTATCAATGCTTCATCTCTGCACTTTGAACATTTGACCACTTGGTCCATGTCTAAAGTTTTCAAGAATGACCACTTGGTCCTGCAGTTGGTACAAACTGTTTTTATTTTGTGACTTATCTAAGTAAAAAAATAAGGAAATAATAAATGATTAGTTGGGTGGATTATTTTGTTTGTGCTCCTATTGTAAATTATTTGATGTTGCTTGAACATTGAGATACCATTAACTGGTGTTTTGCATTGTATTTTATATACTGAATTTATCTTTGTGGCATGAATGATTAAAGATCAACTAGGATAATCACATGTAAAAGAAATTCTATTGGGTTTGTACAACTAAATTTAAATACTTATTACTATTAAAAATAACAGTACCTTCACATAGACCTTTCATTTACCTTCATGAACAACAACCCTTTTCTCCTCGGTCCTTTTTGAAGAAAGGCTGCTTGGTTACTCCAAATCATTTCTGCTTATCCACAGTAAACAAACATTGCCAGTATTACATTATGTTTTCATAATTTTATGATAATATGACTTGATGCATAAGAAAAAAATAACAAAACTAGTAGAGATAGCATCAGCTTTACATACAGCAAGTGATAGGGTTCGTATTGTTTATTTTTGCTGTATACATATTTAATATAATGATCATACAAACAACCGATAATAAGTTCTTATAGCAGCATGGAAAAAGTAAGTGGTTGTTTGCTTATATATCATAAAAATTAAAGAATAACTATTTATAGACCAAGTTGTAAAATATGAAACTATCTCAAAACACATTATAGTCTTACTCAAACTACTAAACTGATGAACTACGTATTCTCTTTGCCAGGTTGCCCCTTTGCAATGTCAAAAAATGAGACACAACAAGCTTAAGATATATTAAGACAAATAACTTATAAATGAATGAATTTTAGTAGAAGCGCACTTCTAACATTTCAATGCATACTCTGAGTGAAACCAGTCTCAATTACATATTAGAACCTCATGTGTTTATGATCTCAAAGGACTCTAAGTTATATCTAGAACTCTCACTCATTCACAAAATGCAAATTTGGAAGTAAAAATGAATAGGACTAGACAATATATCTCAAGCCATGCTTAGCAAAATTTTATGCTTAAAAGCATTTAAAATCCAGTTTTCCACCATTCGAGGACAGCAACTGAAATTATCCTCACACTCATCACATCTATAAATAGCTTCCTTATATATATACACACACTCAGATTCTAATGGACCAACTATAATTTGTTTTTTCGAACATTTATTCGATATGGTAAGCAATATGTTAAAGTGAAAACAATTTATTTGTAGAAATTTATTAATTAGTAGTCAAATTTAAAACTGTCCTCTGATAATATATTGAAATAGCAAGAAATTGTGCCTTTAAAGTTCAAGCATATAATTTTATATTCGGATGACATATCTATAAGTGTACTGCATGGAAAAATATGATCTTGATGATCGGTTACTCTATAAACAAATATGATATCAATTATTTTAGTAATGTCCGGATCAAAATAAAAAAATCATTGGACTAAAAATTGTATAAAAGTTGGGATTATATATAAGGACTTTGCTTGCATAATATCCCACTAAAGGTAACAATAACACCATAAGCTTTCTTGGAAAGCTTAAATTAAATAAATATGCACCTTATAAATAATATGCAATACCTTTGATGAATCAATGTTATAAACAGAGGAGCGAGGAACTATGCAATCTCCATTAGTATCCATCTTATTATGCTTTTCTTCACCTAAAAACTCCATACTACATTTCATGATTCTTTTTCCTGAAAAATCATAACTACTTAAAAAATTTCATACCAGATAAGGATAGAAAACTATTACAACATATGATGCAAACATTCAATGCTTTACCAAGGAAATAAAGCAATTAATCATAGCATAATTGAACTAAGAAATGGTATCCTTCAACAAGCAATAACTGGACTAAACAAAGGAAGATGTTATTTCTAAATAAAATCGATAAAATAAATGAGGAATTTACCTCAAACGGAACCAAAACCCTATATTGCTGAAACGATAATTCTTATATTTGAAATTGAGATTATAGTTATCAATACAAGCATGGATATAAGAGCTTGTTCCAAATTAGGCATTAACGCATGTTACAACCCTCAAACGCCCTTACGCAAACTCAATTTAAACAACAAAATCAAAATAAAGTTTATTTTCTGGTTACCTATATTGAGCTGAGGTGTGAAGCGGAGGCTGGAGACCAGAATCGTGGATTGAGACGCAAGGGTTTTTAGGCCAAATTGTGGTGGGACTGCGTGAGATAAAGAGAAAGGATCAGATCGAAAGAGCTTTCTTTTAGGGCTTTCTATACCAGGAGGAAAAGTTGTTGAAGTGATAGTGGAAGAAAAGGAAATACAACCGGGCGAAGACTAAATTTTAGTAATTTTTAGCGGATATCGTAGTTGTAACGTTTCATTATTTATTTTAATAGTTATAAACGAGCAATGGTTGCACATTGAAACCCTACCAATCAATGCAACTAATAATAAGTTTTGTTGTAGTGTAACCATAGCATCAACCAAGCAATCCTCACTATCACTCATTGTGCCTTGAATATACGACAATTCATATGGCCTCCTTACTTCCAGGACTAATGGAAATCCCAGTTTTCAGTGTACTCTCGTATCACGTAGTCCAAAGCTAGATACATGTCTCGTAGTCCAAAGTTAGACACTAGACCCAACGCCACCGGTCCAGAGTATTCAGATCCACTCCATTGATCCATGGGCGTCCCCACTTATAATACCCCTACTTCAAGTACAACATAAAAAACTCCAAGTATAAATGATCCCTTAGCACATTCATCCGAGTCCTCATATTGGCTTAATTCGGTTTCCATTATCCAGGAACCCTTACACGTTCCCCATTCCATGGCTCCCTCCTTTGTCGAGCCGCTATCTTCGGTACCTACTACCTTCACGAGTGACCAACCGAAGATACAAAGCTTGTATCATGCTGTTACATCACTATCCAATCCTCAAGCAAACGAGCCAACACCTCCAGCATGATCTACAGAGTCCCCTGCTTCCTCCTTGTACGGGCCGACTCCACTATAATAACCAAAACAGCTCGGTACTGACCTAAATAGCTTAGTACCAACTTGTTTACTTAGCCAATTTCTGGCCAACTCTCCTTCCTTGCTTCTAGCACTCCATTTCCAAGTGCTTTAGACCTCGACCCATCGATCAAAACAACTCGGTCCCATGCCAAATCCTTCATCTTTAAGTTCTAGAAATAACTCATCATAACACCCAATACTTAACCAATCTCCTACATGTTGCCATAGACCACCTCCACTAGCCATGCTCTAGAGACCCCCAAAATCACCAACCCATTAGGCCAATCGAAATAACTCGGTACCTAGTTGTTTAACTTGGTACCGACTCAGCAAATCTTGAGGTGCAAATTATACTGCATGCTTCTCCCATGCTCTAGAGCCTCTCCTCCAAATTTCATCCAATTTTGACCTTTTTTGCCTCCGATTTCCCAAATTCACCAACCTATCTTCCTAAGCATCTAAAACACTAACAAATCACATCAAAGCACAACATACCAACATAGAATAACATGCATATACATCAGTTTATACAAGCAATACACAAGAATATGATAAACAAGCCAATTCTAATCTATGTTTACATATTACATGCACATATGAATATGAATAAGGAGAATTACTAAATCATTTTTGAAAACCATTTCATAGATTCCCAAATTTAGGTATAAATATATGGTAACATGTAATTAAATTTAGAAAAGGTTTTAATGCCAAAAGTCATGCTAAAACATGTAATTCTACCATATAAACATGCATTGGATAGTGAGAAAGCATAAACCACTCACCAATTACCAAAATCAACCAATCCAAGTCTAGATCCAATGTGGACAGCAATAAAAAGCAATGCAAATCAACCAAAATGATGACCTTTATCTTCTAATTGATGATCTTCTATCTAATTAATGATTTAGCTAGATTTAGAGAGTAATTTGTGTGATTTTGGATGAATCTAGGGTTAATGGGGGTTTAAATCTGACTTGAGGAAGATGGAAAAGTTATAATTCATGTCCTACAGCCCCCTATTTATACTAATCTCAAAATGGGGTAATGGGCCTAAATAAGAGTTTAATTAACTACTCTCTAAAATAGGCCAACATCTATCAAAACTTAAAACAGGCATAACTTCATAATTGTATGCCCATTTTTCTATTATGACTACTCTACGGAACGAGAAACCATCATCATGAAGCAATGAAACAAGTTTGAGACCCTAACTCGACATCTATCATAAGTATAGCCCAAACATGGTTTTTAGGGTTAAAATGTTCACATAGAAATGAAGGAAAAATCATATGTATGAAAAATATCCCTAAGAGTCATAATCCTAAATTATAGAGTCAAACGAACTCACATGAGTCAAATAAAAATATTTTACGATTATCCGATAGGTAAAATATATGTCGTTACAGAACAGGAGGCTTATTTCGTAAATAAAAGTTATTTTGAAAATTCCGTTGTGTAAAACCAGAGTTACAACTAGTTTAGTGTTCATGTCGGCATCATTATATGTCGATATGACACTATATTTATTTCATGTTATATTTACCAATACGATGGAATGAGATGGGTTAATGATGACATAGTGACTTATGTAAAAATTTAGATGCAAAAAAATTATTTAGCTACCTTTTTTATAGAATGTTGTCAAAAAAATACATACTAATCTAACTTTGTCGCCTAAAAATAATGTCGGTGATGGTTGCATCATCATCGATGTTTATTATCGGGTCTTGAAGTGGAGGATGTTACAATTGTATTGCCACGTATTAGATTTGATTTAAAATTGTTTGTGTATTGTAATTTGAAAGATATGAAACCAATTTTTTTGTACATGTTTAAGAGAAGTAGATTGCTAATGTTCATTTGATTTTGGCAATAGTAAAATATTCATATGTTTGCACAAATTTAATTTATTTATAAATATGAATTTGATATTCAAATATTTGATTTTTATACATGCATCTATATGTTATTTGAAATAGTGAAATAGTTTCAAATTAAATCATTTGGTTAAGTTAATCTCATTTCAAACTAATTTATTTGATGTTTTATCGTTAATCAAAAATATGTGTTTAAAATTTAAGTTTTTAAATTATAATATATATATATGTATATATGGAATGCTTTAATTAATTCACACTGTTGTAATAATATTAATTATGACATTGCTTTAATAGTGATCTTATACACACACACACATATGGTATTTCTGATATAATTTTTTAATGATATGATAACTTTGATTATGGACAATTGTGGAACCATCTTTCTTTCAATATAGAGATTAAATATAGAATTAACTGAGAATCTGTAAAAGAAGAAGGCAGAATCAATTAAAAACGTTACCTTTTCCTCACTCCTCGTTGGAATCATATTTTACTAGATCTAGATGTAATATATTCTTAGAATCGATTAATGATGTTACCTTTTTCGTCTTTCCTCTTAGACACAGATTCGATTAGATCTATATATGATATATTTTATTCCCACTTTCTCCTAAACATTAAGCATTCACATATTTGAAGATGACTAATTTAACTATATAGTTTGTATTAAAATGTGTATTTATGTATGTGTGTATCACATACATGTGTATATGTATATATAAACTATATATGTCAGGTACTATTAATATGTGTATACAAACCACATATTATAGTATAGTTAAACATATGTATATACTTAGCATTTATATTCCTGATATGCATATGAATTTTCATATGTATATGTAAGTATAACATATATGTATATATAATAGGTATAAATCCCAATACCTATATGTATGTATATACTTATACACATGCTTATATGTCTTTATTTATCATCTTGTGTTATGAATATATATATATATATATATATATATATGGTATATATTCAAAATAACATTAAATTATATTAAGTAATATGATTAATTAAACAAAAACAAAATAATTTTAAATAAGATTTGTTTCTATTTAAATAGATGGATTGGATCTAATGTTAGTTAATAGATTTCATAGGCCTATTACGATTCAAATATAGATTGTTTTTAATTACCCATTTCACCCACTTCAAAACAGACTAAATTCCAACTTTATTGAACCTAAGGATATTTGCTATCGTTAGAATGTTACATAGCATATTGGTACCAAGGCTTGAAGTAGGAAATTCAAAGTGGGATATTCAGTGCTAAAGAGAATCCACCTATAGCTTGGCGTGTTCGATCTAAACTGGAAAGAGTCATATGTGGATGAAAAAGACCATGTAAAGGAACGAAAAACTTGCAATGATCTATGGAGACCTATTACCAAGAGCATGTAATAATGAGCATTTGCGCTGCTATTTTTTCATGAAGATTGCCGATTTGAGATGCCTTCCAACACATAATATAGGTATGCTCTGAATGTAGAATTTGGGTGCATTTTGTTTGTTAAAGTCATGTTGTACATATGTGTTTATTTATTTTCGATGTATTTTTTGAATTATGATGTAACTAAAGTTGTTATCAATGAATTCTAGTTAGTTTTGAAAGTTATATGTGTTATTTCTAAGTACTTTACAACATGAATGAATGACTTAAATTATGAGTATTGAAGCCGATGAAATATTGTGCATGCTCATAAATGATTACAACTGATCTCAATGGCAGTTTGGAGTCGACTATATCGATGCGGTGAGTAAAAATCAAACGAAGTCTGTTGAATGGAAACATCTAGAGAGGTATTCTATTTGGATGGAGTATACATTTGAGGAATTATTTATTATCGGATTACGTTCATCTCCTAAGAAAATTTGTTTTTTTCCAGTTATGTGATGATGATCATTAAGCTCATACATGAATTTACTATTCATTTTAGAGAGAGAAGGAAGATAAACGTGAGCTACCAGAACAAACATGCACAGGTGTGTATAAAAGTTTGAATCTGCCTGTGAATGAGTTCCGAGGGACGACGAATGATGGACAAATGAATGAATTTGAATTCATCCAATGAATTTGAATTCATCCAATGAATTTGAATTCATCCAATGAATTTTATTAGTTATACTTACTTATGTTTGGGTACCTGAATCAAGTTTTGGAAGATATGCTCTAAATACTACTTAAAGAAACCAACTATGCATTCCTAGAAAGATAATACATGTCTGGGATTGAATACAAACATTACAGGAACTGAAATTACACACAACTAAAGAAGAACTTACTCTAACCTGTCAAAACAACAAAACAATTATGTCGGAAAGCTAGTTGTAAGCTCTTTTCCAACCCTTTTACTTTTTTTACTTCCATTTCTTTTATTGATGAAACTGGTGATGATGACCTTATCGTTGTTTGTGTCACCTTCATTAGCAATCTCCTCAATATGTGCTAATATAATCTTCAACCGTTGTCAAGTTTATGATTAGGAACTAGAGCTGTGAATATCAACGTATCAATTTGAGTAGAAGCATTCCAGAAGAAGAGATATGAGAAAAAGTGAAGGATGACGGATCACCCTTTTTCGATTGCTCATAGATTATCCTTGCATATTTTGTGTGATATCCTCATTTTATGATCCACTTCCAATTTTCACGCTATATATAACGACTGAGGGAGTAAAAAAACATATGAATAAAATGACTGAGGAAGTGGAGAGAAAGAGGAGGAGAAGAATTTAAGAGGAGAATCTCTTAGTGATAACTTGCTCATAGATTAGAAAATCCTTACCAAGGAGATTTCATCCCTGTCCAATCAAGCCGGGCTAGGCGCAGTACGTTTTTTGCCATCGTGTAGGACTTTAATTCTTAATCCATACCTAATCTTGCTAGCAATAACATACACAAGCATATTCCAAGCACAAGTAAGCAAAGATAGGAATTCAACATAAACAACCAAAAGGAATTCCCTGAACTTTTGAATATGTATCACATAGTACCATCACAAGCGGCAAAGAGGTCCACCCTTAATTTAGCAGAATTCAAAACCCCCGAAGGGTGGAGCGCTGCCACGGCAGAAGAGGAAGCATCCATTCTTTCCCCTTGTTTGTCTTCCTCACTCATAAATTCAATTATCTTATAATGACAACGTCAATTGTCAAGGTTGCAAGAGAAAATTGGAAGAATTTCACTGTGCTATACATCATGGGACCCAAACCTATTACCCTATTTTAAAGCATACATAACAAGAGTGTGGAAACTAGAAGGGGAATTCCAAATATTCTATAAAGACAGTGGCTTCTATACTGTCAAATTTATTAAGAATGAAGATTGTGATAGAATCCTTGCTAATAGTTCGTAATTTTTTTGACAGGAGATTGATTATGATGAAAAAATGGACACCGGGGATGAAGTTATCAAAGGAATTTTTGAAATCAATTCTCATATAGGTTAGATTTATAGGATTGGACATTGACGACAGAAGAGGGTATTGGATGTATAGAATCTCTAATTGGAAATCCTATAAAGCTAGATCATGTAACAAAAGGTATAACACATACCGCTTATGCCCAACAGACCAGATTCTACGTTTCTAAAAAATGTACCTATTCTAGACGAAGATAACAATATAACATGGCAACAAGTCATACGAATGGCACCCCTCGAAGTGCCCAAACTGGGAATGTTTTGGCCATAAAAGAAAAAACTACCTCATTCAAAAAAACATGGGTAACAAAACAGCCCAGTGTTACAATACATGACGCAAATATGATAATTGTTGATGAATTAGATAGACAAAAATGGTAGTTCAGCAGTAAATAACTCATCATATATAAACCATAACACCGCAGAAACTTATGGCAGTTCGGTATCATTACAACAAAACATATCACAAATCAACAATGAACAATCCATGTTAATGCACAATAATTCTTGGTTCCATTCAGTATAGCAAATTCAATTTAGAAACAATTATATGATCATAATAATACATCTTGTAATTCATTATGCAATGAAAATGAACGACTAATGGCATACAAAGTACTCAAGTCTGCGCCAAACATAGGTAAAATAGTCGATACTTTAATAAATGAGGAAAAAGAAGACATGGAATGCTTGGACTCTAAAGAAGCTGCAGGCAAATCGATAGCTGCAAGTGATACCCTTGAAAACAAGCCTGATCTTGCAAGCCCATCAACATCTCCCTACATAAAAGCCTCTTGCGGCAGTCGTTGGGCCTGGAAAGGTAGAAGGAAAAAGGCAACAAACTCAACAACACTGTGAATAACAATGAGCAAGTGTTACATACAGTGAGGCAAGCAAGAAAAACTAGAGCCAATAAATATGTTTTCATATTTAAAGCAATCACTCTCGAGGACGTCATCGACAATCTAGCATGGTCAATGTGACGACCACCTTACACCACGGGCACCCAATATACTTATAGAGTGTGCTGTTATGGTTCTCGGCCGATGTAGGACATTTCTCTAGGTTTAAAGTAAATAAAACAATCATAAAAGATGTAACGACCGCCCTACACCTAAGTTATAGAACGGTTGTCAAAGGAAAGGAAAGAAATAAAGAAGAGGAAATATAAGAGAAGAGAACGAAAAAGAAGAAAAAGGAAACATCAAATCATAACATGTATATCTCATATCGCATCAGAGTAAATATAATAGACAACACATATATAACATAGTAGAGACAGTAATAAAATGTGAACTAATCATCTAAATATAAGATCTATAGAGTTATACATCACAGTAACAGAGTTTATACAACTGGAAAATAAACTCAACTGATACAATGTCTCATATAATAGTAAGTCAACATTGTCGAGGCTCCACAGTATCACACAGTGGAATATACAACAACAAACTCAAATACAAGTATGAGTAAACGTCACCTCCTACTAGTCCATCTGCTGAACTCCATATGTCATCCATACTTGCTCTCAAATCTACTCATTTAAGAGCACCAGAGATAATAAGAAGCAAAGCATAAAACCTCGGGCCAGACAATAGTTTGGTATGAGCGATAAACAATCTCAAAATATTATAAAAGTCGATATAGTAGGAAGAGAGGTTACACAAATCATACCTAACTTGTCCTTCCAACCGAAGAGTCAGCATATAACATAGATAATATGCTACTCCACAACATCATAAAAACGATACACCATACTCAGTATCTGTCGGGGTGCCTAGGTATCTCCATCTACAATACCTACTCCATACTAAGTAAACTATCCAGGTGTCTAGGTATCTCCATACACATTACCTACTCTACACTAAGTCAAGTCGGGGTTTCCAGGCATTCCTACCATAATACATACCTAGTATGACATCCCTAGGGTGATAGGTGGCTAGTGAAGCAACCATAACAAACATAGCATCCATCAAACAATACTAACTGTCACTAAGTGTGCTCTAGATATATGATAACTTGTATGACACTCATAATGCCAGTGACTAGTGGAAAGTCCCGGTTCTCCATCGTATTCTCGTATCTTGCAGCCCAAAATTGGATATGTGTCTCGCAGCCCTAAGCTGGACACTAGACCCAAAGCTATAAGTCTAGGGTATACAGATCTCATCATGATCCATGAGCGTCCTCACTATACAATACCCCTACTTCGAGTACAACAGAAAACACTCCTAGTCATCAACGATCCCTTAGCACATGCGCATCCATCTGAGCCCAACTAGCTCAATACAACTTCCACTATCTCGGAACCCACCATATTCCTACACTCCACGACTCCCAATATGAGCCCCTTCGGTACCTACTCCCTCCATGAGTCACAAACCGAAGGTTACGGAGTGTCTAATCTTCGGGACCTGCTACCCCTATGAGCCACAAACTAAAAATACAAGGCTTTTCCTCATAATATACATCGCCATCCCCCATGACGCGAACGAGCCAATATCTCCAACATAATCTATAAAGTCATGAACTATCTACCTCGAAACCTACTCCCAACATGAGCCACATCTGAAGTAAAAACTCTCATGTCAAAGTACCACATCACCGCCTCGTCATATAAATCGCTCGTCCATGGTGCAAGCACATCAACTCTAAGTCCGTCGCATGAATAAACTATCATCGTGCACAACAAAATCTCATCAACATCCAAGCCAAAGATCAATCAAATCACAAATCAACAATAGTGATGGACATTGACCATTCTATTATGGTCAATAGCAACCACTTTGGTCTTGTACTTAACCAAACGGATAAGTACAAACCAAACGAAAACGTCCGACATCTACATTGAAGTTCGAAGCCTCACCCTCTACCTTAGATCTGTCGGCACGTATCCTAACTCTCCTCTACAACTTATCTTGTTTGTTAGGTTTCCGCGTGTGCAAAACCCCAACGTACAAGATATTCCCCTGAAATCCGATCACCGCTAATCTGCGTTTTCCAATCAAAAACAACAAAATTAGCCAAACAAGCCAAACAACCAAACATACATCCAACAACCATACACACATCCAAAACAGCATAAATAGAACATATATAATCCATCAATATCGACCAACATGGGAAATCATATCAATAATACCTCAAATCTAATAATTCCCTAACTATGGCACGTCGATGGAAAATATGTGATATTCTTTATAAATCATTTTAAAATTATTTTATTTTATTTTATAAAAATCTTGTAGGTATACAAGTATAGGAAAATCAAATTTTAAAACCAAAAATCATTCCCGAGCATTAGTCTAATACTATACAACTAATCATAGTGTAGTGAGAGACAATATCATTCACCTCTATAAAATTTATCCAAACTAGTGCTGAAATGTAGATCTCTCCATCATGAGCGCAACGCAAGGAACCGCACCCAAAACGGACCTCGTATGCAAAAGATATAGTAGAAATAAGAATCAAGATCAACTAGATAATTAATTAACTAATTACCTTATTATTGTTAATCCTTCTTCTTCTACCTATAGCCTCTACATGCATATCCTTCTCGCATGCACGATCTCGGGTGATACGGAGCTATACTCGATAAAATTGAATGTCGTCTGTGCCATCATCCTTCTCTTCACTTGCTTAATCTATCCACATCGAAATCACCAAGATTGGTGCCTCTCTATAGATCGCGTCCTCCATGACCTAGCAGCGACAACATGACAGTTGCATATGGCCAGAGTCGATCGGTCATCACCAAAATTTGAGGAGAAGTGCGTCTCAATGAGAGAAACATGATGGTCACCTCCGATTTTCCTATCACTACCCCAAAATCCAATGATCTCAAATCCTAGTCGGTGGTCACTATTCGTGGCCGATCCCAATCGACGTCGCACACCAAATCACCTACATCAACAGGAAGCTCTCCTCATCACGATCTCAACGAATCAAATCTCATGAATTTTAGCTGAGTAAATCGCTCAATCTAGATTTTTGAATGAGAACTAATGGAGCGGCCATTTTCTTGAATGAAATAGTAATAATGAAATAGGGAGAGGGAGAGAGATCTGATTTGAGGATTTATATAATAATAATATAATATTCCATTTATTTAAATTCTCATATAAATGGTCGTACATTTCGAGCCCGTACAATCACACGACACGTCCAATCGCAATGAAACTCATTGCGTACATCACCTCATTTTTTTGGATCCAACGATACTAATCTTGTCGCCATCTGAGATTGCATTCTGGGATGCTAATTTCGCATATTTCGAGATCGTTTCGGCCATTGAATCATTCGATCTTCAAATATAGCGATCCTTATACTCATTTTAATTCACAACTTTATTCCAAACTCAACGGAAGTGGTCTCGAGTCTTGATTCGGCCGCATGCAAAAAAATAATATTTTTGGGCCTTCATTTAATTAACAATTATATATTTAAATCAATTATTTAAATATCCGATCGTTAAAAATACGGGTCGGTACATCCTCCCCTCCTTAAAAAGATTTCGTCCTCGAAATCACTACAAAGAGAACGTCTCCTAACCTATATGCTACCAAAATCCTCTCAGATTCCAAAAAAAGTTCAACAGCACCTTCTTTACACGGCTAGGTCCGGGAAATATCCCAATACAACAAGGATACATCCACACACACACTAGAACATATATAACAATCATCTCAAATAAATATGCTATATCAAACCATAACTATCCTGCATGCCTAACAATCATACCAACACAGGCTATTATCTCAAAGGCTAACAATCCATCATACATGCATACATAAGATCAAACATCAAAAAGTAACATCCATGCCTATCCTAGCATGCGGAGCACTAACTATCTAGTATAAAACATCAAATATGATATCCAATATGAAGCGGACGATAAAAATAAAATCCGTCCAAGTTAAGAGCTCTGGATAAGCAGTCCTCATGCTCTTCTCAGCCTCCCATATCCTATCTCCTTCGCTTTCATTCCATTAAACCTCTACTGCTCCATTATCATCCTTTTAACCTGTTTCATATCACATCTATCGGTACGAATAGGCCTACGAGGTCTCGAAGTTTATGGTTCAGTCTCAATATCATATAATCGATTCGGTGCCAAATTCTCAAACGCCTCTTGTAAGTTCTCCCAAAACCCACTATCGAACAATGGGTTTCGGCAACTTGCAATGCTCTTGGCACACAATGAAATCACACTATCTATCCCACATACAACTCGACAAATACATATGTTTCTCTACTAGACTTAAGGAATACAAATCTAGCATTATTCGTCAACCAAGCGACTGTGACTCAAATGCTATTGTTATCCCGCCTTTTGGCAATGTCGTGATATCATCGACTTGCTAGGAACGGATGGTTATCAGTTCTAAGAATCGACTATATATAATACTATGGACGATAAACTGGCAAATCCGGACCGGGACCCAATCCAGGTGCAATCAGTATGGAATAACAAGCATAGTTCCATGAAGTTACAATTCAAATTTCAAGATAATCGGGGTTCATACGATCGAGTTACGGACAAAGTAAGGATTTATATGGGTCGATTGGGAACGATCCATAAAACAGCAAAAATTAGCAAAGGTCGACTGATATCTCAAGATCCACAAGGCTAATCCACTTGAAACTTTTAGAGCATCAATAAATTGAAGAGTGGAGCCCAGAAAAACGACTGTAGGTCAAAACCTTGAGACAGCCGACCGTTTTCGCCGAACCTTCATAATGATTGGTGTAGCTCAGTGCACAATCCAAGTACAACAAAGATTGATCCTTATCTTACAATCTACAACTCAGAATGATCCCATAATTTAGGAGCAATGTCAAGAGGCGAATGGGACTCCTAGAAACAATCGCACGTTAATTGGAGATAAAAATATCAAATATCGATCGGTGAAATTTTAACCGATCGTTCCAAATTGCCGAGTTAAGTTCGCCGATCGTTATGGTGGGCCCCTATGGACCTAGAGAGCCTTCTGCCGAAATCTTAGCAAAATATTTTGCCATCTTAACCTATAAATACAGACTTGATGGCTCATTTTCAGGATCTTTATGCTGCTTGTTACTCTAGACTCTATTGTAATCAAGTGTTTGCTATCTTCTACTGCTGTAATTTGATCTTTAAGTGAATAATAAAGGATAATCTTCAAAGTGGACGTAGGCATACAACGCCGAACCACTATAAATCTTTGTGTTTCTGATTATAGCTGATTCTCTGTTACTTGTTGATTTATCTTCTCGTTTTAATTTTGTTTTTCTTCATTTACTTTTCTAGACAAATCTACTCTTGGGTGTTTGTGACTAATTTTAGGTGCAAACATTTTGGTGCTTTCACTAAGAGCCCTTGATTCTCAGCTTACTAAGATCCCTTTGCTGCTACTAGATTGGACAAATCCCCCAAAGGAGATCCGTTGTTACCTTTAAGAAGTTGTTTATACTACTTAGATTTGTAAAATTCTAAACAAAGCTATCAACCATGGTGAGGAATACCTGATCTACTTCGTAGAACGTGGAAGGAAATTAGAACAATAGCATCCAACAAGGAGGCCCAAGCAATCAACCGATGGATGTGAATGTTGAACCAGTTGAAGTTCAGAATACCACTGAGTCTATTACAAGGGATAAATTCATAATCTATTGAGAGAGCTGATGGAGAGCCGTCAATAGTTAAACCAACAGATTCAGACCAATATCAATTTAATGAACCAACTTAGTCAGTAACAGCAAGGAAAAGCTATGAGGGATCCCACTCCTTGCTCGGCATTGCAAAGTTCTAGCTCATTAGACGAATATCACGGGCATAGGCATCGCAGGACGGAATTAAACATCGTGCAGAAACTTCGAGACACCAATTGGCAGACCATCGCGGTCTGCCAAGACTAATCGGTATCGATCCCTCCTCCATAGGAGGGGATCTTCCCATACACATTGGGAGTCAAAAGGGAGCTGCTTCCGTTGGTTTGGATGATGGAGTACAATTAGATGCTGACTAAGCACTTCCCTGAAACGATGATGAATTGAATTTACAAGATATGCATCGAGAAGATAGTGAACCAAGAAGACGTGGAACGGCCCGTAGATGTCGATCGAACAATTCACGTGAGGTGGAACACGACCACCACTTGGCACCGACTATCCATACACTGGACTTATCGGCTATGGTCAGACAGTTAGTAAGGGAGAGCCAGGGCTTGACTAACGATGACTGAGTAATCTTGAGGAGCCATACCATGTTTACTGATAATGTCCTGCATGTAGAATATCCAAGGAGGTTTAATATTCCATCGATACCTGCCTATGAGGGAAAAACCGATCCCAGGCAGCACATCATTAGATACAAATGGCTTATAGATTCCACGAGAGCCGATGATGCAACCAAGTGCCGATGTTTCCCTATAGCTCTCTCCATAATAGCGACAATATGGTTTATAAGATTACCCCCTCGATTGATCTCTAAATTCGATGATTTGACAACAAGGTTCGTGGAGCAGTTCCGTATGATGCAACTCGCCCCAAGTATGTAACGTCCCTATCCAGTGTGATCTAGGCTCCGAGGGAATTACTGAAAGATTATTTAGAAAGATTCCATACAGCTAACATAGAGATCAGTAATCCGGACGACCATGCAATACTGATGGCCATAACAAGAGGAATTGATCCGGAGTCTGATTTTGGTGATTGGTGTAATGCCCCTAAATTTTAATTAACATTATTCGAGATATTTAATTGGATAAATTAAATAGAATAATGTGAATAATTAGGGAGATGAGATTAATAAATGCACTGGCCGTGTCTTAATTAATGAACTAAAATAAGACTTAACTAAATTTAGAAGGAGGAATTTTCCTAAGGGGTAAACTTGGAAATTGGGCTACATTTCTTAGTATATATCTCTTCCTCCACTTTAATAATGTTTCACTTTTCTCATTCATAACTCCTCACCAACTTTCGGCCGGCCATTAAAAGCTCCAGGAAGAGCAATAAATTGAGGATAAAGTTAGGGAATTAAAGCTAGGAAATTATCTCATTCTCCAATTAACTAATCAAGGTGAATAATCATGTTTATCATCTCATTTTTTCTATGTTTGGATCGGTTAAAGGTTATACCTGATTCATGTTTGTGATTTTGGTTAGGATATAACCATTTAAACCTTTGTTTGGATAAGACATAGGTGTTTTAAATGTTAATGGATTAATTAACATGTTTTTATTTGGTTTTAGTTAAATTTCGAGTGGTTTTTATCTTCATATGCTTTGAAATTTTAATATGTTGAAGAGAACATAGTAATTGATTTTCTGGAATTTTTCCAGAATTTTTCAAGATGTTTTAATAGTTATGTAAAATTATTTAAGGTATGGGACTTAAATGTTTTGTATAATTATAAAGGAGAAATGGACTTTTTCAAATTTATTTAAATTTTCAAATAAGGAAAGCTGGCAGCAATTTTGAATATAAAATTCTAGCACCAATTAGATTTAGACAAACTAGGCAGGTAGGGTACATAAGAACTATTTTAAACAGTATTTTCACTGTTTTAACTCTTTCGGCAAGAGCTTCCGCCTCTATTCCAAACCTTCCGACAAGATCGAAAGGTATCAAACTTTTCGACTAGGTCAAAAATCAATGCATATGGTATCAGACGACTGGTATGTAGTGAATTGAAAGGGATCGAAAGGTTTAGGGACAAAAGGTTAGAGCTTTCAAAGGAGATGAAACTTTGTTTTGGTTTTTGTCAAGGCCCGCAAATCCGTCCCTCTTGATTAACCACTAATCTCCATTGATTAACTCAAAATGAACGGGAATACGAACTATGATGGTTTAAGAAGAAGAAAAAGGCAGAAGAAGAAGAGAAGGAAAAGAGAAAGAAAGAAGAAAAAGAAAGAAGGACAACAGAACAACATCAGAATAGAAAACAGTATCAGAATCTTACACATCGCAGCAGAACAACATATAATAGATAATCAATAGTCTTTTAAAACAAAGAACTATATCAGTTTATACATACATCAATCAGAGTCAATATACAACAATGGACAGTTATATAAACTTGTCCTCATACAGAATACACAGCGGAATAAATACTATCAGATACAAATACTACGTCTCGTCATCCAGCTCATCTCCAAAGCTCCATAATATCCAGAGTATCCTGATAATCTAACTCTAGACTGCCCGTGTGGAAATTGGTGGGCACCCAGAGTTTAGAAGGGAAACAATAAACTCCGAGTCAGTCATGGTGACTGGTGTGAGATCGTAAAACAGTTATTTATCTTTAAAATAAACAGAGGAATATTTTTTTTAAAGTCAATTCGCAATGCTTTTGGAAAATGAAACTACCATAAGACCTCCCACCACACACACAATGCAAATGCAGACTTGGAGGAGATTTCTTCTTATGATAGTCAAAGATGCTTACTACGCAAAAATCAAATTCTTTTTGATATTATTATTAGTGCATAGTGGAAAACATTTCGAAAGTAGAATATAAATCTTAGCCAGCATAGGTACCATTATATTATGCCTGCTATAGCTGCCTCCTGAGGAGACAGGTTATACAATTGAAATCGTAAAGGCTCGTATTGTTTCTTTGGATTTCCAACAAATGGTTAGGCTAAGGAACTTCCTATCCACGATGGGTACGTCCCTGGAATAGATGACCCGAGAACCTAACCGGATCTCTGCCAACACAAGGCCGGGTTACCTCTGCAAAAATAGGTAACTACTGACACGCGTATGCCATCCCCCGATCGTCACCGATCTTCCCGAGGATCCCCGATTCGCAACAAACCACATAGATAATAATAATGCAGTAACCACAGAGGTTAAGTATCTGGGCTCCATACCATGATACCACCTTTATCCAGAAGGAATGACATACACTAAGGGGCGCTACTCCCTAGAACCTTGCCGCATCCTTCCTGTTTCGACCATTTCCGGGGTGTGAGGCTCGACGAAGTCTCGTCCACAAAGCTACGCTTTCTCAAAAAGCCCTGCTTCGGGTCAAACAAAATGATCAACCTATGATCACAAAGATATAAGATCAAACAAATGATCATATCGCAAATGATCAAACACTGATCATTTCACAGCAACACTCAGTATGCCACGTTACCAAATTGGGATATATCGCTGATAAATTTCAACTACATAACCTCTGAGCTCATACGTCTCAGAGAAGGGTGTTAAGCTAAGAGAATAAATTCTCCGCCACCAACAGAAATGTATTTGAAAGAAATCAGCTTAATATCTCAAATTGTAACGTCAGACACACAATCCATACAAGTCTGTTCCGGGATCGAACAGAACCGAAGGCACTCCTCACGAAGCCCTTGCATATCCGGATAAATTTCTAATCACGTCCGGACTTCCCGTCACTAAGGGTGATAAAACCTCTAAATCGGAGATCAGCCGATGTAGAGTAACTCGACGGTAATCCTTCCGTTTTCAAAAATATCCGGTCTTCAACACCGGTCTTCGAATGCAATTCATAACGACGTATCACATATTCGGAATGGGTTATACGACCCCATGGTCCTTTCCCGGCTAACCCGAATAGTGAGCGATTATTCAAAAATAAGTGTGGCATTCAAATTCATCCAATTCACAACAAATACCTACTCAAGGTAATTATTGATAGTCGGTTATTTAACTATCAATAAAGATGCGCAACATCATCAGATTCCAAATAATTTTCCAAATTATTTTATCTTCCAAAATATCTTTTACTAGATATAAAATTTCCACACTTAACCGTTTGAAACAATTTTCAAATCCATTTCCACATTTCATTTTATCTTTGAAGATAAAATCTCAAAACAGTTCATTTCATATTGGAAAAGCATTTCCATACTTATTTAATAATAAGTGTTTCACAAATCTTTTATTTTCAACATTTGAAAATATTCGATATACTTAAATCAAAATTTAAGTATAAATTCATTCTTTAAGGAAATCATTTACTATAACAACATTTATTTGAGTCAAAACGAATGTTACGTAAAACATCGTTACGACGACTCAAAATCACTAGTATAGGGATTCAGATTTAGATAGATATATAAATCCCAATACTATATAAAAACATTTCCTTTCGGAAATCATTTACTATAACAACAGTGTTATAGTCCACCATTTCCTTATTTTTCGAAAACGTCTATTTCAACAATAAAAATGTTGAAATCTATGATTTCGATATTTAATCATTTTAAAACATTGTTTAAAACAATTAACTTCATTTCAAATATCACTTTCCCAGAACCATATCTATTCTACTTAACGATATATTCACTGTCCAAAATCGTGAATATAATTCACTTAACCCAATTTCAATCATTTCTACACATTTTTATTTCAAATAAAAATTCGCTATCCAAAAACGCGAATATATCTTCTTTAAATAATCTTCTATATTTAATTTATCAATTTCAATCTATTTCGAATTTATAAACACGTTTATAAATTCTATTTCCATTTTAATAACAACTTCGACTTATAAATCTTCTTTTTATCAACTTCTATATTTTTACTTATCAAAATAAGTGATTTCGGATTTATAAACAACTTTTATAAATTCCAATTCTATTTATAAAAACTTCAATCCCAAATCAATTTTGATATTGATTTAAAATTTGTTTATCACTACTAAGTGAATTCCTCATTTTTTCTCAAATGATTCAATATTCTGTTTTAAAATGGATTCTTCAAATTGAAATCATTTTACATTGATTTCCCAATTTATTTCAATTTACCGATTAAATTTCTAGTTGGATTTCCAACTTATCTTCTTTTAATAAATTCCTTTTTAAGGAAATACATTTCAATCGTTTCTTTCAATCTATTTAAAAAATCCAAATTCTTAAATTAAATTCTTCAAATTTTAATCACTATTTTATGAAATCCATTTAATTAACATTTTCACTTGATTCTGGAATTAATTCGATAAGATTATAAAAATTAACTTTTTATACTTTAAAAATTCCTTTCTTCAAAATTTATTCAATTTCTAAAATTTATTCACTTAGAAATTTCTATTTTGATTTCAAAAATTCAATTTCGTTTATTTTTGGAATCCAATGATATCAATCATCCATTCAGCTAAATTTTAGCTTTCAAAACAATTTCCAGACATCAATTCAATAACATCAATAATCATTCACAGATTATCACATCACAGTAGAAATAAATTCAATCAATGTGAGGGGTCCAGTTGGATCCCTCCAACCTGTTTCCCTGCATCCAAAGATGTTAGCACAATACCAATTCTGCTCCAGTACGGAATTATCGCGGTATATGGGTTTTATAAAAATCCGCTTACTAACGGCGCAATAGGGTCTCATCCGCTACACGAGGCGGGAAATCATCAATCCAATATATACATATGCCAATATGTATATATTGCTATATATAGATATATCCTAAAATATCTAATATCATATCCAATAGCAATCAAATCAATCAATAACTGCAAATTAAATTTCCTTTTTGAGTGAGAAAAATCTCACCTTAGCTTTTAATTTGCCATCCATTTCCATCTTGACCCGATTTTCTTGATTTATACCTTGTATAAATATTTATACACATTTATTAATATTCGAAACAAAAAATTACCAATCTCCATTTTTTAATTGTTTAAATTAACCGATAGTTTCGTTTCAGACCAATTTTGTCCTTTAAAAAAATTTAAATTAAACTAAGTTTCCTTAAATAAATTATGTTTAGTAAAAATAATCAAAACAAGTTGATCAACCAATTTAATTACTTTAGATACATTATTTTAAAATAACTCACAGATTTGAAAATGCGTATTTATTTTATTTCTGAAACTTCCCATATGTACATATATAAAAGTAATCTCATATAGATAAAATTTGAAAATTGCTTATGTATACATACCTAACTTTTGCATAGATAAATCAAGATCTAGCTGTTTAATTAATTATTTTTCTTCCTGTCTATCTCTACTATAAAATCGTAATAGTATTTATTATAAAAACGGAAATTAATTTCACTGTTAAATTTCTTTCTTCTAAATCTAAATATATACATATGTATGTATTTTAAAAAATCTAGCGAAATAGAAATATGTTTTCTGTACATATTTAAATTCATATTCAAATCTAAATTGAATTGAATTAATTTCATATACCTCTCTGTGACAAGAACTGCTTCCAGATATCGAAGTCGACTTGCTGTCGTGAAACGCCACCACACGATTCGACTTCGCCGCTCACAGACATCGCGACTCCATCACCGTGCCAGCCCTATTCGCGAGCACGCCACCACACCGCGATTCCCTAAATCGAACGTCGCCGAGATCCTTCTTCCAGTCACGAGCTCGAGACCTCCCTCCCCTTCGAATTGTGCTACGCGACGTCGCGCTTGACTCCCCACGTCGCCGCTCCACCCTATCGTTTCCGCACAAGCCTCGACCACCGCGCGTTCACCGATCGCAGCCACCATCAATTGACTCGCCGCCTAAAACAGCCTCGCGCGCGCGAGAAGGCCTCGCGTCCCCCAATCTTTCGTCGCCACATCGCGATTTGGGTCGCGAAGAGAACTCGGCTGCCATTTATTTATTTTTCTCTTGAACGTAAATTTGTTTTTAAACGAAAGAAAGGAGCTTCGGCTATTAACTTTGAATTTGAACGAAATGAATTCTTCGATCGTCTGCCATTTTTTTTATTTTCTTTGAACGAATGACGAGCAGATTTTTGTTTTGAATTGAATCTGAGGGGAAGAGGGGAATTTTAAAAATGGAAGAGTATGCGCTGCACGATTTATTTTCGTGATTCTCGGCGTAGACACTGGGGCATGATTTTAGGGGAGAACGTGTGTGGGTTGACTATTACTTAAATTTAAATTTAAATTGAATTTTCTTTAAAATTCCGATGCGTTTGCTCGCCGTACGATCACGTATAAACTCGGAAAGATACGAAAATTGAAATCCGACAATAATTCAATGTTACGGTCCCAATGGAACTGGTTTCGTCGAATTCCGAGACTGCGCCTCGGACGGCTATTTTTAAATATCGATTCGAACGATTTAATTTCAAAACTGAACAAAACAGTTTAAATTTAAATTCTGAAGCTGCTATTATTTTCAGAATTATCAATATATATTTTACAAGCGTTCGAAATATTTTTCTTCAGCTTAAAATTGAAGATTTAAATTTTTATTCAACATTCAACATATTAAATTTTATAATTTAATCGCCAATTTAAAAATTATATCGGGAATCCAAATTAAATCATCGTTCAAATATTTAAAATTAATTAAATATTTCCAATTTAATTCGTTCGAAATTCTGGGTCGTTACAAACTTCCCTCCTTAAAAGAATTTCGTCCCGAAATTACAAGTCAGGAAGAAAAAGCCCTTAACTCGTCTACTATCTTTCAACATCTAATAGTTTTATCAAATTTCAAAACAAATCTTTCTACTAAAGATTCGTTATCATTCAACTAGCTTTCCAAACACTTTCATAGTTTTTCAAACAACATTGTTTACTTTAAAATTCAAATTTAAATTTAAATTCAAATTTTAACTTTCAAAATTTTCTCAAAAATTTACTAACACTCGAAATTTTTGAAAAATTTCGCCAGCGTCTCCTTTGCGCGGCTAATACGGCACGACTACAAAACGTCCCTACGGACTCTCAGATTTCAAAAAGAAAAAGAAAAAGCCAAGCGGCTAGACAAGAAATCAGCAAAAACTCATATTATAATTTAAATACTTACCTTTTGTCGAGCAATTCAAATTATCTTTGAAATCAAATCCAATTCCCTTTATACCTGTATATCCTACTAGCCATTATATCTAGTTACAGCATTCAATCCAATTTGCAAATTCTATTACAAAATTTCCAATATAAACTACTTATACCATCTTTACTTCACTATTGAAATTATATATCTATTTCATTCAATTTGAACTCTCATTCCAATTCATTTGTTACTACTCCAATTTATTTATTCAAATTCGGTTTCAACTTCATTTACTACCAAATTCAAAAGAAGTTTAACATTCAGTTTTAATCTTATTCACTTCATTTAATAAGCTTCACTTACAAATTCAGATTTGCTTTCAACATTAAATTTCAATTCCAGTTTTATTCACTTTTGTTCATTTCCACAATTGTTTTCAATTTACCCTTCGGTTAAATCTACTGTCATTTAAACTGGATTTACAATTTGAATTCAATTTACTTCTCTTTTATAATTATTGAATTTAATTCGTTCATCTATTGTCATCTCACTTTCATTGCACTTACAGTTGCAATTTATTCATTCATTTGAAATTTATTTCTACTTACTTGAATTTATCTTCAATTTCGAACCACTCTTTTATTTAGTTCACAATTCAAGTTTAAATTTAACTAATTCAATTTCCATTTCGTGAATTAATTAATTATCAAAGTAGTTTATTCGGATTCAATCCTTATTCATTTTCCTTTTCCAAGTTAGGAATTTCCTATTCAACGTGATTCAAATCAAATCACATTCCATTATTTTATACCTATCTCCTATATTACTTCATCTTGAAAATATCTTTATATAGTATTCCAGAGTCTTAATAACATTTTCAAAACCATTTCTGAAAACAATTCAAATTTATCTTTTGAATTTTCAAAACAAAACTCAATTTTCCAAACAACTTTCATTTAAAACAACTTGGCAGTAATTTCTCTTTTGGAAACCCGAAAATGAACATCGATAATGCTGCAGTCATTACCGAAGTTATTTTCCAGCGACCGAAAAGAGTTTAGAGCTTTCATCTCTTCAGAACATTTTTTCAAAACCTTTGAAATTCATTTTCAAATCAAAAGTGATTTTAATTCCAAAATTTCCAAATTCTTTCAAAACATTTCCAAAAACTTCTCTGGAATCCCGTTTCAGATTTCAAATCACATTTATAATTTATATTCTCAAATTTCATTTATATGTGAATTCATTTCTTAACTTTGGAGATACGGTTTGAATTTCTTATTCAATTTCATATAGTGATAACATTTCAATATTGTCACTTTCCTAACAACCATGCAACCATATACTGTAATAATTTACAGAAAATCATTTCTTTTATATACAAAAATAGTTTTGGGCAAAATTATTTCATTCACCCTATTTAAAACAATACTGTGTCAGTTTATCTTGTTTAAGAGTTTAGAAACCCCTATCGATTACAGTTAGCTAGACTGCACCGACCAGAATCCATAAACAATCAACCGATAAGTCAACACAATACAAAACAATTTCATATTCACTAACAAATACGCGCTCATATCTATTATTACACTCAAACTCATTCTAGAGTACTGCTGACTCTATCTCTAATGAGTAACACCCAACAGAGCAGGGTTGTCGCTTAACCATATGCTCTGATACCAAATGTCAAGGCCCGCAAATCCGTCCCTCTTGATTAACCACTAATCTCCATTGATTAACTCAAAATGAACGGGAATACGAACTATGATGGTTTAAGAAGAAGAAAAAGGCAGAAGAAGAAGAGAAGGAAAAGAGAAAGAAAGAAGAAAAAGAAAGAAGGACAACAGAACAACATCAGAATAGAAAACAGTATCAGAATCTTACACATCGCAGCGGAACAACATATAATAGATAATCAATAGTCTTTTAAAACAAAGAACTATATCAGTTTATACATACATCAATCAGAGTCAATATACAACAATGGACAGTTATATAAACTTGTCCTCATACAGAATACACAGCGGAATAAATACTATCAGATACAAATACTACGTCTCGTCATCCAGCTCATCTCCAAAGCTCCAGAATATCCAGAGTATCCTGATAATCTAACTCTAGACTGCCCGTGTGGAAATTGTTGGCACCCAGAGTTTAGAAGGGAAACAATAAACTCCGAGTCAGTCATGGTGACTGGTGTGAGATCGTAAAACAGTTATTTATCTTTAAAATAAACAGAGGAATATTTTTTTTAAAGTCAATTCGCAATGCTTTTGGAAAATGAAACTACCATAAGACCTCCCACCACACACACAATGCAAACGCAGACTTGGAGGAGATTTCTTCTTATGATAGTCAAAGATGCTTACTATGCAAAAATCAAATTCTTTTTGATATTATTATTAGTGCATAGTGGAAAACATTTCGAAAGTAGAATATAAATCTTAGCCAGCATAGGTACCATTATATTATGCCTGCTATAGCTGCTTCCTGAGGAGACAGGTTATACAATTGAAATCGTAAAGGCTCGTATTGTTTCTTTGGATTTCCAACAAATGGTCAGGCTAAGGAACTTCCTATCCACGATGGGTACGTCCCTGGAATAGACGACCCGAGAACCTAACCGGATCTCTGCCAACACAAGGCCGGGTTACCTCTGCAAAAATAGGTAACTACTGACACGCGTATGCCATCCCCCGATCGTCACCGATCTTCCCGAGGATCCCCGATTCGCAACAAACCACATAGATAATAATAATGCAGTAACCACAGAGGTTAAGTATCTGGGCTCCATACCATGATACCACCTTTATCCAGAAGGAATGACATACACTAAGGGGCGCTACTCCCTAGAACCTTGCCGCATCCTTCCTGTTTCGACCATTTCCGGGGTGTGAGGCTCGACGAAGTCTCGTCCACAAAGCTACGCTTTCTCAAAAAGCCCTGCTTCGGGTCAAACAAAATGATCAACCTATGATCACAAAGATATAAGATCAAACAAATGATCATATCGCAAATGATCAAACACTGATCATTTCACAGCAACACTCAGTATGCCACGTTACCAAATTGGGATATATCGCTGATAAATTTCAACTACATAACCTCTGAGCTCGTACGTCTCAGAGAAGGGTGTTAAGCTAAGAGAATAAATTCTCCGCCACCAACAGAAATGTATTTGAAAGAAATCAGCTTAATATCTTAAATTGTAACGTCAGACACACAATCCATACAAGTCTGTTCCGGGATCGAACAGAACCGAAGGCACTCCTCACGAAGCCCTTGCATATCCGGATAAATTTCTAATCACGTCCGGACTTCCCGTCACTAAGGGTGATAAAACCTCTAAATCGGAGATCAGCCGATGTAGAGTAACTCGACGGTAATCCTTCCGTTTTCAAAAATATCCGGTCTTCAACACCGGTCTTCGAATGCAATTCATAACGACGTATCACATATTCGGAATGGGTTATACGACCCCATGGTCCTTTCCCGGCTAACCCGAATAGTGAGCGATTATTCAAAAATAAGTGTGGCATTCAAATTCATCCAATTCACAACAAATACCTACTCAAGGTAATTATTGATAGTCGGTTATTTAACTATCAATAAAGATGCGCAACATCATCAGATTCCAAATAATTTTCCAAATTATTTTATCTTCCAAAATATCTTTTACTAGATATAAAATTTCCACACTTAACCGTTTGAAACAATTTTCAAATCCATTTCCACATTTCATTTTATCTTTGAAGATAAAATCTCAAAACAGTTCATTTCATATTGGAAAAGCATTTCCATACTTATTTAATAATAAGTGTTTCAAAAATCTTTTATTTTCAACATTTGAAAATATTCGATATACTTAAATCAAAATTTAAGTATAAATTCATTCTTTAAGGAAATCATTTACTATAACAACATTTATTTGAGTCAAAACGAATGTTACGTAAAACATCGTTACGACGACTCAAAATCACTAGTATAGGGATTCGGATTTAGATAGATATATAAATCCCAATACTATATAAAAACATTTCCTTTCGGAAATCATTTATTATAACAACAGTGTTATAGTCCACCATTTCCTTATTTTTCGAAAACGTCTATTTCAACAATAAAAATGTTGAAATCTATGATTTCGATATTTAATCATTTTAAAACATTGTTTAAAACAATTAACTTCATTTCAAATATCACTTTCCCAGAACCATATCTATTCTACTTAACGATATATTCACTGTCCAAAATCGTGAATATAATTCACTTAACCCAATTTCAATCATTTCTACACATTTTTATTTCAAATAAAAATTCGCTATCCAAAAACGCGAATATATCTTCTTTAAATAATCTTCTATATTTAATTTATCAATTTCAATCTATTTCGAATTTATAAACACGTTTATAAATTCTATTTCCATTTTAATAACAACTTCAACTTATAAATCTTCTTTTTATCAACTTCTATATTTTTACTTATCAAAATAAGTGATTTCGGATTTATAAACAACTTTTATAAATTCCAATTCTATTTATAAAAACTTCAATCCCAAATCAATTTTGATATTGATTTAAAATTTGTTTATCACTACTAAGTGAATTCCTCATTTTTTCTCAAATGATTCAATATTCTGTTTTAAAATGGATTCTTCAAATTGAAATCATTTTACATTGATTTCCCAATTTATTTCAATTTACCGATTAAATTTCTAGTTGGATTTCCAACTTATCTTCTTTTAATAAATTCCTTTTTAAGGAAATACATTTCAATTGTTTCTTTCAATCTATTTAAAAAATCCAAATTCTTAAATTAAATTCTTCAAATTTTAATCACTATTTTACGAAATCCATTTAATTAACATTTTCACTTGATTCTGGAATTAATTCGATAAGATTATAAAAATTAACTTTTTATACTTTAAAAATTCCTTTCTTCAAATTTTATTCAATTTCTAAAATTTATTCACTTAGAAATTTCTATTTTGATTTCAAAAATTCAATTTCGTTTATTTTTGGAATCCAATGATATCAATCATCCATTCAGCTAAATTTTAGCTTTCAAAACAATTTCCAAACATCAATTCAATAACATCAATAATCATTCACAGATTATCACATCACAGTAGAAATAAATTCAATCAATGTGAGGGGTCCAGTTGGATCCCTCCAACCTGTTTCCCTGCATCCAAAGATGTTAGCACAATACCAATTCCGCTCCAGTACGGAATTATCGCGGTATATGGGTTTTATAAAAATCCGCTTACTAACGGCGCAATAGGGTCTCATCCGCTATACGAGGCGGGAAATCATCAATCCAATATATACATATGCCAATATGTATATATTGCTATATATAGATATATCCTAAAATATCTAATATCATATCCAATAGCAATCAAATCAATCAATAACTGCAAATTAAATTTCCTTTTTGAGTGAGAAAAATCTCACCTTAGCTTTTAATTTGCCATCCATTTCCATCTTGACCCGATTTTCTTGATTTATACCTTGTATAAATATTTATACACATTTATTAATATTCGAAACAAAAAATTACCAATCTCCATTTTTTAATTGTTTAAATTAACCGATAGTTTCGTTTCAGACCAATTTTGTCCTTTAAAAAAATTTAAATTAAACTAAGTTTCCTTAAATAAATTATGTGTAGTAAAAATAATCAAAACAAGTTGATCAACCAATTTAATTACTTTAGATACATTATTTTAAAATAACTCACAGATTTGAAAATGCGTATTTATTTTATTTCTGAAACTTCCCATATGTACATATATAAAAGTAATCTCATATAGATAAAATTTGAAAATTGCTTATGTATACATACCTAACTTTTGCATAGATAAATCAAGATCTAGCTGTTTAATTAATTATTTTTCTTCCTGTCTATCTCTACTATAAAATCGTAATAGTATTTATTATAAAAACGGAAATTAATTTCACTGTTAAATTTCTTTCTTCTAAATCTAAATATATACATATGTATGTATTTTAAAAAATCTAGCGAAATAGAAATATGTTTTCTGTACATATTTAAATTCATATTCAAATCTAAATTGAATTGAATTAATTTCATATACCTCTCTGTGACAAGAACTGCTTCCAGATATCGAAGTCGACTTGCTGTCGTGAAACGCCACCACATGATTCGACTTCGCCGCTCACAGACATCGCGACTCCATCACCGTGCCAGCCCTATTCGTGAGCACGCCACCACACCGCGATTCCCCAAATCGAACGTCGCCGAGATCCTTCTTCCAGTCACGAGCTCGAGACCTCCCTCCCCTTCGAATTGTGCTACGCGACGTCGCGCTTGACTCCCCACGTCGCCGCTCCACCCTATCGTTTCCGCACAAGCCTCGACCACCGCGCGTTCACCGATCGCAGCCACCATCAATTGACTCGCCGCCTAAAACAGCCTCGCGCGCGCGAGAAGGCCTCGCGTCCCCCAATCTTTCGTCGCCACATCGCGATTTGGGTCGCGAAGAGAACTTGGCTGCCATTTATTTATTTTTCTCTTGAACGTAAATTTGGTTTTAAACGAAAGAAAGGAGCTTCGGCTATTAACTTTGAATTTGAACGAAATGAATTCTTCGATCGTCTGCCATTTTTTTTATTTTCTTTGAACGAATGACGAGCAGATTTTTGTTTTGAATTGAATCTGAGGGGAAGAGGGGAATTTTAAAAATGGAAGAGTATGCGCTGCACGATTTATTTTCGTGATTCTCGGCGTAGACACTGGGGCATGATTTTAGGGGAGAACGTGTGTGGGTTGACTATTACTTAAATTTAAATTGAATTTGCTTTAAAATTCCGATGCGTTTGCTCGCCGTACGATCACGTATAAACTCGAAAAGATACGAAAATTGAAATCCGACAATAATTCAACGTTACGGTCCCAATGGAACTGGTTTCGTCGAATTCCGAGACTGCGCCTCGGACGGCTATTTTTAAATATCGATTCGAACGATTTAATTTCAAAACTGAACAAAACAGTTTAAATTTAAATTCTGAAGCTGCTATTATTTTTAGAATTATCAATATATATTTTACAAGCGTTCGAAATATTTTTCTTCAGCTTAAAATTGAAGATTTAAATTTTTATTCAACATTCAACAGATTAAATTTTATAATTTAATCGCCAATTTAAAAATTATATCGGGAATCCAAATTAAATCATCGTTCAAATATTTAAAATTAATTAAATATTTCCAATTTAATTCGTTCGAAATTCTGGGTCGTTACAGTTTTAAAGAAAATACGCCTGCTAGCTTTCAACAAAGAGTTTCGACATTTTCAAATGGTTTAAAATAAAAAGGTTTCGATTGGTTTGCTTTCTTGTTTTAAATGAAACCTTTCGACAAAGTCGAAACGTTAGCTTTCGATGAGGTCGGAAGCATAGTTGTCGCTTCCAAACCTTTCGACCCAGATGGAGTCAAAGGTTATCTTTTGTTTTATAAAACTTGTCGCTTCTCTCCATTGATTTCGAAGGGTTGGTTTCAACACCAACACCTCCCTTTTTTTGAATGGTTTTGAAGGGGTTCGACTTCGAAAGGTTTTGATTTCGAAAGGTTTTGGTTTCGAAAGGTTTTGGTTTCGAAAGGTTTGGTTTCGAAAGGTTTCGAAGGGGTTACCTTCAATGATTTTGAAAGGTTTTGAGTTTCAATGATTTCGAAAGGTTTTGAGTTTCATTGCTTTCGAAAAGTTTATAAATGGTTTTATAAGGGGGATACCCCAGGCTTTCGATAAAGTTGAAAGGTGGAACATTTCGACTAGGTCGAAAAGAAACCTTTCTACAAGGTCGAAAGGTATGATTTTGTGATGCTTTCAAAAGGAAGGCTTCCGAATGGTCTAACTTTGGATGTTTATTTGCTTTCGAATGGGGCTTCATTCGAAGGGGCTTAAAGGGCTATTTTAGCCATTTTTCCTTAAGTAAAATTTTGCTAATTTGAAGGGATTACTTTGAAGGGTTATAGCATAAAATACTTATCTTTGTTTGAATATGTAAGGGGGATCCTTATATAAATTGGATGTAAATAAACCTTGGGGACACTGGGGTGGGTTTAATGTTTTCGATACATAGTTTGGGGTTACAAATAGAAATATGCTTTCGAAAATATACATTGGGGCTATCAATGTGTTTTTATTTAATCTAACATAATTGGGGCTACCAATGGGAATAGGTTAAATAGGTGGTATACCTGAGGAAAATAATTAATCATGGGGATCGTGAATTTTTATAAATAATCATGGGGATCATGATATTTTAATTGGCCAAGTGTTGGGTTCATGGTTAACCTAGGAAAACCATGGAATGTGCGGTGGATAGCCGACATCAATTTTCTAAAGTAAGAAATGTTTTTCCAGAGGTGGTTAGCCTCAGGATTTGGCACCCAAGGGTTCATAGTCATCCTAGGAAAACTATGGAGTGTGCGGTGGATAGCCCATACCAACTTTTATAAAACAATGTACGATGGATAATCTACATTTATTTTGATAAATTTGGGACGGATAGTCCTATTTAGTTTTGATGGATAGTCATTTTAATGATTTTAGAGGGTAACTCTAATAAATGGATTTTAGATGGGAAATCTAATAAATTGCTTTTAGATGGGATATCTAATGAATGGGTGGATGAGATATCCAATATATATATATGATTTATGGCTTTATTTCATATTATGTTAAGACTAACCATTTTGGGTGCAGGAGCATAGTAAATGATTTGCATGTTTTGTTTTGGATACTAGTGAGGGGAAAACCCGTTCCGCTAAGCAGTGTTGCCTCACTAGATATCTATTTATGATAAGAGATGATACGGGATTATTCATACCAGACTTATTGTCTGACTCGAAGTTTGTGTTTCTCCATAAACTCTTGGGTACTCAAAATTAATTTTGAGTAGTATGAGATTAGGAGACTTTCAGGTTTTTGGACGAATAAGCTTCCGGTGACGTGCAGGAGGCAGGGTTAGCTATATATGAGCTATTTTGTCTATTCTGTTGTGATATACTAAGAACTATAAAGTTCATATTTATTAGTTCTCCAATCATCAAAAGGGGACATCTTCATATGCCGCTCTTATCGTATTTTGTATGTGTATATGTGACCTGAACGTGGTTAATGTTTGGGATTATGTAATTAAATCTTAAATTGAAATTCATAAGAAATGAGAAATTCTGTTTTGTTGAAGTTTAAATTTTTTCATATTCTTGTGTTTCTGTGTTTCCAATAGTTTCAAGCTTCCAATTTCGGTCACTCAGAAATAACACCTATGGATGACTGCAGCATCCGTAGCAGTTAGTTTTGAGCCTTCGAAGCGGGATGTTACAATTGGTTAGCCGGCAAGCCACCCGCAACATTGGAGCGCTTCTATGCAAAGGCAGATCAGTATTTAAGAAAGGAGGAAGCTAGGTGCTCTAGGAAGCAGAATTTCATGGGAACGAATGGAGAAGGAGTACAGAGTAATATTGTGGCAGAGCAGTCTGGAGAAAGTTCTAGAAAGGTTCAGATGAATGTCCAGAATAAACCAAATCAGCAAAAGAAAGGTGGAGATAGAGTGCGAGAATGAAAGAAGGATTTTGGAAGAGGAAAGCCTAGGATTGCGATGTACGACACTTACACGCCTCTCAATACATCTTTGGAGAATATATATTTATCCACTTGCAATATCATGCAGTACAGGAAGCCACCTCCGAAGGTATCAACAGAGAAGCAGAAACAAACCGGAAAGTATTGTCGGTTTCATGAATGCTATAGGCATAACACGGATGAATGCAGGCATCTCTAGGACATTATCGAAAAGCTGATTCGAGAAAGGAAATTGCAACAGTTTGTAAAGACCCCACAGGATGGCGGGCATAGGACATCCGACCCTAAGAAAAGCACCGCACGGGGTCGAAGAGCTTGCGTGAACTGGTAGAAGATTTGTAATAAACAAAATAAAATCGGGGGTTCACACCCAGTTGATAACAGTTGGCATAAGATGGAGCGCTATGCTAGCGCAATTAAGCACGTGGATTTTGAATGCTATTCAAATACAGAAGATGGAGCTCCGGAAAAACAGCAACGTACGATGACTGATGATATTGTGATGCCCCACCCCAAGACCCACATTAACAAAGAGAATTACTAGGTAATTCTGCTAATGCGGAGAATAGGCCTGATTAAGGGCGACCATCATAGTCTTGCATTAGATAAGAGCAAGTATGTCAATTTGGTATTCATTTCTTTTTCATTTTATCTCAAGAGTTCGACATACTTAATTCCTATCTAATACACTACTATGGTGGCTACAGGATCAATTCAGAAACAAAATATAATAACAATAACAATCTCAAGTCACAGAACAACAACACAGATAATATACATATACACATACATCAAATATAATACAACATGCCAAAAGTGGTATTCAACCATAATATATACATACATCCCTACAAAAGAATAGATACAACACAAAGTTCCCAACAAAATGACTACTACACAAAAACTATGCCATCTATCCAAAGTCGAAGGAGAAGTCCAAAAGATATAGCTAGCAAAGGTCCAAAAGTCTAACCTGCAACTCAGTCTGACTCAAGTAATAAATACACGGGTCAGGCTAACTAGAACTTGATATTAGCAAGAGATAAATGGATATACATGCATAAGGGAAACATTCCTTTAAATAGAAAGGAATGATAAAAATGAAGTCCTATTCACAATTCCAGGGGTAGTAGTGGTATAATGGCTCAACAATAACTCATGAATAGGTTTAACATACCATAAGTGATTCCTACTCAATTTTATTCAACATAAATGTAAATAAGCAACATGCTAACCTTAAGAGGAAACATCAAAATCTCCAACTCAATTATGCCTCATTTCATCGGCATATAAATATATATACTCAAAAACAAGGAATCACAAAAAGTCAAAACTGAAGGAACTCAATAAGAGTTTAAAACATCATAAAAATGAAATCACCATATATGTATAACATCTCATATAGCTCTAGGCTATCGATGTACAAAAGATATATCGAATGGTGAAATCATAATAAAACTCAGAAAACTCAGAAAACCCGGATTGGCCAGATCCCCGATTGCATGCCGAAGCAATGCTACACATGCCAAACTCAGACAGGTACTATATATATAATTTAGGTACCTATCCCAGACGACCGAAGTCGTAAATCCCAAACGATCGAAGTTGTAAATCCCAGACGACCGAAGTCGTAAACTCAGATGACCCGAAGGTCTATAGTACTGGTAACCTAGAATGTGTCACAAACTCCCAGAGAGGAACCCGAAGTGTGGTAATAGTGCGTCCTATACCACAGGTTCTCACTTAACGGTTTACTATCCACTAGTAAATACCACATTAGAAAATAAAATCATCAAAAATCTCAAAACTCAGAAATCTCATGATTCGCCTCATATCATCGGCAAGTAAAATAATATAACGAGTTCTCATAGATTATAACTCCAAAATTTGGAGATCTCGAACCACAAATCTTGCCAAATATTGGCCATCTTAGATAATTCCTAAAAATATGAATTATAAATCTCAAAACACACCATAAAATGCCAAATCCCAGAAATCATCTCAAATCAATATCCCAGAATTGCTTCGATCGTACAAGTCTGGAATTAACCGAAAAAGTAAACGCACGTGTCCCATACCACGTGTTTTACTAAATCGTTTAATTCTCTTCCTCATACGTTCGAAAAGTGTAAAAATAGTTTTCTAGAGAAAACGGTATTTTAAAAGAATTTTTCGAAATTATTTTGAAAGCAATTTATTGAAATTTCTCCTTATTATAGGAAATAAATATATTTTAAATAATTAAAAATAATTTAAAAATAGTTTAAAAATATTATATAATAATAATTTCAAAAGCTAATTTATTTAAAAATTATCTCAAAATTCGTTTGGAAGAAACAGTGTTTGAAATCGAAGAAAAATATCGAAATTACTCCAAAACCGATATTCAAATTTAAATCAAATTTAAGTTTCAAATTCCACCAAATCTTGGCTAGCCCATTGATGGACATCATAGCTCTCAAAGACATTCAAAAACATCACAAGATTGCAAAATAAATGGTGTCAAACATAGCATAAGAAGGCCAAACGCTGCGAAAAACAAGGAAAAGAAGGCCCAGAACATCAGTACACAGGTCGACAGGGGGTCGACGCCCTTCTTTGGGCTTGTTGACCTCTAGGTTGACCTGGAGAGAAGCCTGGTCGACAGGCCTATCGACCAGGTAGGTAGCTAGGTCGACAGTGAGGTCGACCTAGGCTACGTGAACTATTTTCTACTACAAACCTTGTTCGTATTGATTTTCTGGGAGCAGTTTGACATATCAAACATGCATATTTTTCAATGAAAATTGACATGAAACAAGATCAACAACTAAGCTACACACCGGAAAAGGTCCAACAGCAATTCGAGATAAAGTCAAAAAGTTATGGGTGCTCAAAGTAGCAACCAGAAACGAGAAACTCACCAAAACAACTAACAGAGAAATATACATAAACAGAAGCTTTTCTGAGCAAAATTTCTTACAGTAACTCAAGTTTTGGTTAGCATTTGTGAGTGTTGAACTCAACTCAGTGATTTAGTAAAGATTTTGTAGCAAGCAGTGAGCTTTGGAGAAGAAATGGAGCTTCAAAGACCTGTATTAGCTGAAAAGAAGACATGCATAGCAAACAAAAACAATTAGAGACAATTCATACCTTCATCAAAGATTTTGATGAAATTATTCTATAGTATTGGTGGAGATTACCTTCTATAATCTTGTTTTGGTGATTTTCATCTTTTATTTGCAGCAATTCGAGTGAAAATTGAATTTATAAGAAGATAGTCATGGATTTTTTTCTTTTACTGTAAAGTTGAGCTGAGAAGAAGATGAAAATTAACTACGTACTGTATTATTTATCTCATACCAGAAGCTTCTAGGTTTAGGGTTGTGGATCTACAAAAGGCCTAAGACTAAATATACTTAGAGAAAATGTTAAGTAATGTGCACTATTTAACCTATTTAATCATTATGTGCATATATTTTCACCTTTTAAAGCCAATAAAAATATATACAATCAATTTGTATGTAACAAAAATTGTTATTAAAACAAAATAAAATTTATTTCAACAATAAAATGTTACTTTTATAAATAAAACCTTATTTTTATCTATATTTCACAAGTTACACCATTTTAGTGTAAAAACGCTATTTTTAAAGCATAACTTGTTCAAAAATTATTTTCTTTGTAAAATAAATTACAATAAACCATTTTAACTTTATTGAATCATTAAAATATTATTTTCAAACAATATTTCAACTTTCATTTTAATAAAACACATATTATCTTCATATTTCTCATTTTAAATTCAATAAAAGATTAATATTGACAAAGTTTTCCAATATTGTTGTATTTACCCAAATAAAATCGCAATTTGATTATTTTCTACTCAAATTCTCAAAATAAAGTTTTTAAAACTTTATTTTCATTACCTTAGATTTATTTCAACAATTTAACATTGAAATACATCACCTAATTAATTTATTAGCTCCAAACTAATAAATACCCAATATTTCAATTTATTTAAACCAAATACTTATCCAATCAATATTTAATCCCATATTTATACCCAAATAAAAAAAATAAAGTTCCATACTTTATTTTTCTCATTTTATTTACAAAATTCATTGTTTATTCCAAATAAACCATTTAAAATTTCCAATTATATTTTAATTTACAATATTAAATTATAACTTCCGTTATAATTTAATATATACAGGTAATCTCCAAACCAGGGTTGTTACAGACTCCCCCTTAACAAAATTGTGTCCTCGCAATTTCTAGAGAAGAGTTTGTATTCAACATATTAATTTCATCAATCAAAGGAAGGATAGACAAGCACGAGATTAAAATTCCTCACTCTCTACTCAAGATGAAAGAAGACCAAGATAAAATTGCTCGGTAAATTCAATGATTTTCCTATGTATAAATACTAGGATTTGCAGACCATTGAATTTCTTGAGCAATACATCATGATTTCGAAGGTATCTCACTTTCGAAACAAAACACAATGGGGTGCTACTCAATAATTTATCGAAGGAGATTGATTTCACAAAAGTTTCTTGAAATAGAGTTGGGATTTTAGCATCGCTTTATCCGAACTCTAACAACAAGCTGATGACTTTCCGTATGTCACTACGAAAGGAGCCATACTGATATTAAGATAACAACCATTAAGGTAAGAAGACCCGATGAGAGATGGTTACTTCAAAGATCACCCTACTCAAACGACCGCAAAATGCTAGTCGTAGACTATTCCACTAAGGCAAGACAATCACGAGGAACACAATAGATATAAATTGTAATTTACAATCAAAATTTATTAGAGTTTGAAATTCATTATCTTCAAAACCATAATCTAAATTTTTGTTTACAATCAAACTTCTTAAAGTTCCAAAACTCATTGCCTTTAAATTTGAAATCTCAATTTTCAACACTTGGAAAATTTCCAAACTCCTTCCTATAGTTCTTATAAAATGACAAATAATTTCAAACTCATATTCCCCTTTTTATTCCAAAATTAAATTTTTGAAAGAATTTTTATAATTTCATTTCAACAATTCTTAAGATAAAATTTTAAAATGTACTACTCTTTATTTTCAAATACCCAAATTCTCATAACAAACTCCATCTTTAACATGTATAACTTATTTTAAATATTCTACAAATATTTATTCTTTAAACAAAGTATTATCTCATCATTTCAACAATAAAACATAACTATATTCAAACTCATACATTTCAATTATCATAATGGCTTTGCCTCGCCATTGATTTATAATAAATAACCCTATCGATTGGCTGCAGCTTTAACCAAATGATCAAAACCACCTCGCCACTCATCCAATCTCACTATGGTTTAATGGCTGCATATGTCATCCAGAATAAAATTTAGCTCTCAAATCCTTTTAATTTATTTCCGAATTTAGTCTCATTAAAACTCAATTTATCGTGTCTGATTGTCTCATCACAACATTTAGGAAATTCCTATCGATAACGTTGATCAGGCGTATCGACCAGAATTCTTAAAACACTTGATGGAAAATCCAACACAAAAATCATCTTATATAAAAGAAGTATCTCATATTTAGTTCTCAAAATGTTCTTTATTTATCCCAAAAACCAAATCCAATTCCACTTAGAAATATATCTTCAATTTTTGAAAAAAATAAAAACATAATTCATTACATATACCCAAAATCAAAAACACAAAAAGAGACTCATTGAGATGTTCCCTGAATATACTCGATTCACAAGATTAAGGTAATAGATTGGAGTGTTCGTCATTCCTAACGGTATAACGAACTACTCAGAAACCCATAACAAGTGCGGAATGCGGTAAAAGAATACTCTCCTCCGCAACTTGTAGCTAATGAGAATCAGTGTAGGGTCAAGGTGAAGAAAGACCCTAGCACCACCAATAGATTGAATAAGAAATCAGCTAGATATAAGGGTAAGGGTAAAACTTCTCAAATGAGAAGAAGAGCACAAACGACAAATCATTACTTCGGGTGAAGTAATATTACTAAGCCTATAAATGAGTATCCAAAAAGGTTATCTCAAAAGAGGTATGAATGGTAATATCAATTAAATTCCAAGGATCACCTCATTTCCTTAGTGGGCATCCTCGTGGAAGGATGACCGAAAGGCTAAGAACCGAGAATGACGTCAATACAATATTTGATTGCCCGATTGGGTGTTATACCCAAACGGACTTACAGAAATCAAAAGAGTCACAATGACGGGAATTCGAGATATATCATCAACATCTCGAAACTCAAGAGCGGGTACAGATACTTCAGAATCATAATCAATATTCCGAAGACAAGAATTAATAAACTAACTGAATTAGGATACCTAAATATGGGATCCTTCAAATCACAAAATGTGGCTTGACAAAATACAAGCCACTCCCTCTCAAATTACTCCAAATTCTAGATAGAAAGTAGCGTGCTAATTCGCACGCAACGATAAGCCACAAGGAACAACCTTAAATTTCTCATGTCAAGTATTGTGGATCCCCTCAAAAGGATTCGCAATCCCCAAGTAAGCAACAAGACCGGAACATCTGATAGCATTAACAAATTTCTCCGATACGGATGAATGTCAAGCACCCGTATTGAAGAGGATTCGAAAAGAATGATCATGAAAAAGAATAGAACCTTTCAAAATGATAGGAGATATACCTCGAGACTGAGGTGCACTACCAGAAGCCTTCGCCATATTCAGATTCCCCGAACTAGAACCTTTCCCTTTCTTAGGACATGAAGAAACCATATGTCCTTCACTCTTGCAATAGGCACACTTGCGGGGATGAGGACACTCTCTAGCTAGATGATCTCGAGAACCACAATTGTAGCAAGCTAAACCTCTAACCGAAGAAGGTGCTGCATGAGGATGAGAACCTGAATTGCCTTGCTTTTCCTTCTTCCTCGGAGGAAAGGATTGGAGTCTTTGAAAGGTAAATTTCTTCTTATTTGGGTTCATTCGAACCTCGGCCTCGTCACTACTATCCCTTTCTTTTTCGACGGCTTCGAGGTGAAGTGCTGAATCCACAAGCTCCTCGAAGGAGAGCTTAAGCTGAAGCATGAGCGACTTCTTCAAATATTTCTTAAGCCCAGATACGAACTTAAGATTCTTCTTGTATGGGGTACTAATGAATTCGAGCCCATACTTGGATAAGGACTCAAAGGAGGATACATAATCTGACACAGTGGATTTTCCCTGCTTCAACTCGAGGAAGTGACGGGCAAGGAAATCCTTCTCGGATTCTGGCACGAACTTAAGCTCAAAACAATCTCGAAAATGCTGCCATGTTAGAGTAGACTCATCTATCTCAGCTATATGGAGCTCGTAACAGTCTAGTGCTCGTTCTTGTAGCATACTCGATGCCACAAGAACACGGTGATGGTCGGAAATCTACATGCGAGTGAAGATGCGCTCGCATGTTCGGAGTCAAGCCTGAACCTCTAAAACTTTCTCGGAGCCTTTGAATGGATTGCCTCCGAGATGGGTGAAGTCGCTGCACATACGCGCAAATGCAGATTTGCGCGGAGGAGAGGAATGAGTAGGATCGGGAGGCTAGTGCTCCTAAAAAGCTCAATAATCTGATCGGTCGACATATAGACTCCTTCGGGACGAGGACCATTGGACGGTCCCGCCTCCGAAGTGCGACCTCTTCTTTCTTCCAGCCATGAGCTGAAAGTTAAGATAAGATAGGATTATTCGCAGGGGTAGATATTAGCAATTGGAATTCATTGAATAAGGAATACTACGGAATTTAAAATTAACATTCCTAGACATATTCCTTTCTATCGACTCCGAAAGGACTCAAAAGATCAAGGACAAGGTTGGGTTCAACTACGATTTAGGGATGATGTTTACACTTGTATTATACTTGATATATAGTAATTGTGTATATTGTTCTTTGTTTATTACATTTTTGTTCTGAATCCAGCTCTGATACCAAGTTGTGACGCCCCACCCCAAGACCCACATTAACAAAGAGAATTGCTAGGTAATTCTGTCTGCTAATGCGGAGAATAGGGCTAGTTAAGGGCAACCATCATAGTCTTGCATTAGATAAGAGCTAAGTATGTCGATTTGGTATTCATTTTTTTTCATTTTATCTCAAGAGTTCCACATAATTAATTCCTATCTAATACACTACTATGGTGGCTACAGGATCAATTCAGAAACAAAATATAATAACAATAACAATCTCAAGTCACAGAACAACAACACAGATAATATACATATACACATACATCAAATGTAATACAACATGCCACAAGTGGTATTCAACCACACTATATACATACATCCCCACAAAAGAACAGATACAACACAAAGTTCCCAACAAAATGACTACTACATAAAAACTATGCCATCTATCCAAAGTTGAAGGAGAAGTCCAAAAGATATAGCTAGCAAAGGTCCAAAAGTCTAACCTGCAACTCGGTCTGACCTGAGTAATAAATACACAGGTTAGGCTAACTAGAACTTGATATTAGCAAGAGATAAATGGATATACATGCATAAGGGAAACATTCCTTTAAATAGAAAGGAATGATAAAAATGAAGTCCTATTCACAATTCCAGGGGTGGCAATGGTATAATGGCTCAACAATAACTCATGAATAGATTTAACGTACCATAAGCGATTCCTACTCAAGTTTATTCAACATAAATGTAAATAAGCAACATGATAACCATAAGAGGAAACACAAAATCTCCAACTCAATTATGCCTCATTTCATCGGCATATAAATATATATACTCAAAATCAAGGAATCACGAAAACTCAAAACTCAAGGAACTCAATAAGAGTTCAAAACATCATAAAAATGAAATCACCATATATGTATAACATCTTATATAGCTCTAGGCTATCGATGTACAAAAGATATCTCGAATGGTGAAATCATAATAAAACTTAGAAAACCCGGTTTGCCCAGATCCCCGATTGCATGCCGAAGCAATGATGCACGTGCCAAACTCAGACCGGTAATATATATAATTTAGGTACCTATCCCAGACGACCGAAGTCGTAAATCCAAGACGAACGAAGTCGTAAAAATCAGACGACCGAAGTCGTAAATCCCAGACGACCGAAGTCGTAAACTCAGATGACTCAAAGGTATATAGTACTGGTAACCCAGAATGTGTTAGAAACTCCCAGAGAGGAACCCGAAGAGTGGTAACAGTGCGTTCCATACCACTTGTTCTCACTTAACAGTTTTCTAACGACTAGTCAATGCCACATTAGAAAATAAAATCATCAAAAATATCAAAACCCAGAAATCTCATGACTCGCCTCATCTCATCGGCAAGTAAAATAATATAGCGGGTTCTCATAGATTATAACTCCAAAATTGGAGATCTCGAACCACAAATCTCACCAAATATGGTCATCTCAGATAGTTCCTAAAAATAGGAATTATAAATCTCAAAACACGCCATAAAATGACAAATCCTAGAAATCATCTCAAATCAATATCCCAGAATTGCTTCGATCGTACAAGTCTGGAATTAACCGAAAAAGTAAACGCACGTGTCCCATACCACGTATTTTACTAAATCATTTAATTCTCTTCCTCATACGTTCGAAAAGTGTAAAAATAGTATATGTTATTTATAAAATAATTTTCTATAGAAAATGGGATTTTAAAACAATTTTTCGAAATCATTTTGAAAGCAATTTATTGAAATTTCTCCTTATTATAAGAAATAAATATATTTTAAATAATTAAAAATAATTTGAAAATAATTTAAAAATAATTTAAAAATAGTTTAAAAATATTATATAATAATAATTTCAAAAACTAATTTATTTAAAAATTATCTCAAAATTCATTTGGAATAAACATTGCTTGAAATCGAAGAAAAACATCGAAATTACTCCAAAACCGATATTCAAATTTAAATCAAATTTAAATTTCAAAATCCACCAAATCTTGGCTAGTCCATTGATGGACATCATAGCTCTCAAACACATTCAAAAGCATCACAAGATTGCAAAAGAAATGGTGTCAAAACATAGCATAAGAAGGCCAAACGCTGCGAAAAACAAGGAAGCCCAAAACATCAGTACACAGGTCGATAGAGGGGTCGACACCCTTCTTTGGGCCTGTCGACCTCCAAGTAAACCTGGAGAGAAGCCCGGTCGACAGGCCTGTCGACCAGGTGGATAGCTAGGCCGGCAGTGAGGTCGACCTAGGCTACGTGAACTATTTTCTGCTGCAAACCTTGTTCGTATTGATTTTCTGGGAACGGTTTAGATATGAAGCAGACATATTTTTCAATGAAAATTGACATACAACAAGATCAACAACTAAAATACACTCCGGAAAAGATCCGACAGTAATTCGAGAAAAAATCAAGAATTATGGGTGCTCAAAGTAGCAACCAGAAACGAGAAACTGACGAAAACAACTAATAGAGAAATACACATAAATAGAAGCTTTTCTGAGCAAAATTTCTTACAGTAACTCAAGCTTTGGTTAGCATTTGTGAGTGTTGAACTCACCTCAGTGATTTAGCAAAGATTTTGATAGCAAGCAGCGAACTTTGGAGAAGAAATGGAGCTTCAAAGACCTGTATTAGCTGAAAAGAAGACATGCACAGCAAACAAAAACAAGTACATATACCTTCATCAAAGATTTTGATGAAATTATTCTATAGTATTGGTGGAGATTACCTTCTATAATCTTTTTTTGGTGATTTTCTTCTTTTATTTGCAGCAATTTGAGTGAAAATTGAATTTATAAGAAGATAGCCATGGATTTTCTTTTTTTTCTTTTACTGTAAAGTTGAGCTGAGAAGAAGATGAAAATTAACTACGTACTATATTTTTTCTCTCATACTAGAAGCTTCTAGTTTTAGGGTTGTGGATCTAAATCTTACCCAAAAAGCCCAAGTCTAAATATACTTAGAGAAAATGTTAAGTAATATGCACTATTTAACCTATTTAATCAATATGTGCATATATTTTCACCTTTTAAAGCCAATAAAAATATATACAACCAATTTGTATGTAACAAAAATTGTCGTTAAAACAAAATAAAATTTATTTCAACAATAAAATGTTATTTTTATAAATAAAACCTTGTTTTATCTATATTTCACAATTTACACAATTTTAGTGTAAAAACACTATTTTTAAAGCATAACTTGTTCAAAAATTATTTTCTTAGTCAAATAAATTACAATAAACCATTTTAACTTTATCGAATCATTAAAATATTATTTCAAACAATATTTCATCTTTTATTTTAATAAAACACATATTTTCTTCATATTTCTCATTTTAAATTCAATAAAGGATTAATATTGATAATGTTTTCCAATATTGTTGTATTTACCCAAATAAAATCGCAATTTGATTATTTTCTACTCAAATTCTCAAAATAAAGTTTTTAAAACTTTATTTTCATTACATTTGATTTATTTCACTAATTTAACATTGAAATACATCTCCTAATTAATTTATTAGCTCCAAACTAATAAATACCCAATATTTCAATTTATTTAAATCAAATACTTATCCAATCAATATTTAATCCCATATTTATACCTAAATAAAAAAAATAAAGTTCCAAACTTTATTTTCCTCATTTTATTTACAAGATTCATTGTTTATTCCAAATAAACAATTTAAAATTTCTAATTATATTTTAATTTACAATATTAAATTATAACTTCCGTTATAATTTAATATATACAGGTAATCTCCAAACCTGGGTTGTTACAGATATTGTGTTTAGAAACAAGGATGTGACAAGGTGGAAGCTCCGACAATTGACCCGATGGTCATTTCGGCCATGATCGGCTCTGCTTTGGTGAGAAGGATATTGATCGATTGTGGAAGTTCAATAAATATAATTTTTAGAAAAGCCTATGATTATATGAAAATGGAAGCCAAGGACTTAAAACGTCTAAAGCCCGCATACACGGTTTTAACGGTGTTGAAACTGAGGCCGTTGGTCATGTTGAATTACCTGTAGAACTGGGAGAAGGTGGCCACATGAGAGTGCGAATCTTACCGTTCATTGTTTTGGACGTCGACTCTCCTTACAACATTTTTTTGGGCCAACCAGCCCTAGCTGAGTTCCGGGCAGCTCTTGCCCTATGGTGTTTGACTTTGATGTTTCCGACAGATAATGGTGTTGGAGTTGTTCATGGTGACCAGGCGACCGGACATGCTTGTTATGTAGCTGAATTGAGGGATGCTAAACGTAAGGAGAAAGGTAAGGGTGTGGACAATTCAATTCGCATCTAAGCTACCGAAGATTGACAACTAGCGTCTGTGCCTTGGCTTGGGCACTACAGTCGGTTCTATAGAGATATATAGATCCGAGGGATGACGAGGAGGAGCCTAAAGAGACCAAGGTTGCACTGGCTGAGCTGTCAATTGACATCATGGTTAGCCACGATGACCCATCACAAGTCCTACATATTGGATCACCGCTTAGCCCCCCGATGATGAAATAACTTGCTGGATTTCTCCGAGGGAATTTTGACGTGTTCGTTTGGACTCATTCTAATATGTGTGGGATCTCGCCTGCCATAGTGAGCCACGCACTAAATATCGACCCGAGGCACGTCCAGGTGAAACAAAAAAGGCATGGTATGGATCCGGAAAGATCTGTCGCACTTAAAGTGGAGGTAGGTAGACTCAAAGATAATGGGTTTATTCGCGACGCCCTCTACCCAAAAAGGGTATCTAATCCTGTACTTGTGAAGAAGGCAAATGGAAAATGAAGAACATGTATTGATTATTCAGACTTGAACAAGGCATGCCCGAAAACAAGTTTTCCCCTTCTAAGGATCGACCAACTAGTAGATTCAATCGTGGGACACGAATTGCTATCTTTCATGGATGCGTACTCAGGATATAACCAAATCCCGATGTATATTCCCGATCAATAGCACACCAGTTTCATTACTAATGTTGAATTGTATTGCTATGTTGTAATTCCATTCGGATTAAAGAATGTAGTAGCTACTTATCAGTGCCTAGTCAACATGATTTTTAAAGATCAGATTGGAAAATAATGGAAGTGTATGTGGATGATATGCTCATGAAGTCATGATGATCAAGTGACCACATTAAAGACTTAGCCGAAATGTTCGATATCCTCCGACATTACAAGATGAAAATAAATCCTTTGAAGTGTTCTTTTGGTGTTACATTAGGAAAATTCTTAGACATCATTGTTAACACCCATGGAATAGAAGTAAATCCTGAGTAGATTCAGGCTATCTGTGGTATCCAAGCGCTAAGGACCGTCAATCAAGTGCAAAGTTTGAATGGGAAAGTTGCTGCCTTAAGCCGGTTCATTTCCAGAGCTACCGATAAATGCATCCCTTTCTTTGACTTGATTAGGAAAGGGAAAAGAAATTTCGAACAGGCACAGGATTGTAAAGATGCATTTCAAGCTTTGGTGGATCATTTGGAGAGATCCCCTATCTTGTCAAAACTGGTGGATCATGAAGTTTTATACATCTATTTGGCTGTGTCGGTCCATGCCATAAGTGCCACATTACTTCGTGAGGAGAACCGAATCCAAAGACTGGTTTACTACGTCAGTAAGCGATTGACGGGAGCTAAATAGAACTATTCAAAAATAGAGAAACTGACATACTGCTTGCTGATTGCATCACAAAAGCTTCGCTCGTATTTCCAAGCACATCCGTTAATGTTTATACTAACCAGCCATTACAACAGGTCCTATAACGACCTGAGATGTCTGGAAGATTACTCAAGCGGAATATCGAGCTTAGTTAATTTGATATCACTTATCTCCCTCGAAGCGCCATCCAGGGCCAGGCACTGGGAGATTTTATAGTAGAATTTACTGCACAATATGACTCCCCTGAGAATAGCGGAGTCCCTACCGTACGGTGGAAATTATATACTGATGGAGCATCCAATGATCGTTGTTCTAGAGCTGGAATTGTGCTTGTAACTCCTGAAGATCGGACGATCTGTTATGCTTTAAAGCTTGATTTCTCAACGACAAACAATAAAGTTGAGTATGAAGCCCTAATTGCTGGACTTAAACTCGTCAAAGAAGTGGAAATAAAGTCTCTTAAAATCTTTTGCGATTCGCAGTTGGTAATGTACCAAGTCAGGGGGCATTATCAAGCTAAAGGACAATGGTTTGCTCCATACCTTACCCAAGTCCAAAAGTTATTGGCGGAATTTGAGTACTATGACATTTCACATATTCCACGGGATCGAAACAGACATGCCGATTCGTTAGAAAAGTTTGCTAGCACCGGTGATGCACAACAGATGGGCCTGGTTCCAATTGAGGTACTAAATGCTCCGAGTATAAATCTAATGGAGATTGACCAAGTGTTAGAAACGGAACCTGAGAAGGAATCGTGGATGACTCTATTTAAAGATTATCTGCTACAGGGAGTCCTTTCCGAATGAAGGAATGAAAAGCAACAAGTCCTTAATAAAGCTTCATGGTATATTATACAGGGAGGAATTATGTACAGAACGGGTTTTTTTGTTCCCCTGCTTCGGTGTATCGCTCACGATGAACTAAAATGAGTCTTAAAAGAAGTTCATAAAGGAGAATGTGGTGATTACACCGGTGGGAAAACCCTTGCAAAGAAAATACTCCACTATGGGAATTACTGGCCGACAGTAAATCGAGATGATGCTGATTATGTAATGTGACAAGTACCAAATATATGCAAAAGTTCCAAGGGCTCCGCTGATGGAAATTACACAAATGGTCAGTCCGTGGCCTTTTGCCATGTGGGGGATAGATATTATCGGTTCCTTACCGATCTCTAAAGGTGGTGCGAAGTATGCTATCGTTGGAGTTGATTACTTTACCAAATGGGTTGAAGCAGAAACTTTAGCCATGATCACAACCAAGAAAGTAATCAACTTCATCGTTCGGAATATCATATGTCGTTTTGGTCTTCCACGAACCATTTTAACGGACAATGGGACTCAATTCGATAGCGCCGAATTCAAAGATTTTTGCTATCGGCATCGTATTGAAAAGAGATTTGCAGCGGTTGCTCACCCACAAGCAAATGGACAAGTTAAAGCTGTGAAAAAAAATCATAAAATCCATTTTGAAGAAACGTTTGTAAAAAGCTAGAGGCAAGAGGGTGGATGAACTCCCGATAACACTATGGGCTTATAGGACCACCCACAAGTCCACGATTGGGCATATTCCGTTCGCCCTTGCTTTCGGTTCCGAGGCCGTTATTCCTGTTGAGCTCGAAGTTCCTTCTCATCGAGTGACCTACTATAACCTCAAAAAAAACAAGGATCTTCTCTTAGAATCTCTAGACTTTATTCATGAGAAGCGTGAAGAAGCTGATCTAAGGGCAGCTGCACATCAACATCGAGTCGCTTGATATTACAACATTAAAGTCCGACCTAGAACCTTTGTAGTTGGCGATCTTGAACTTGAAATGGGTTTTTCCTACCCCGTCGCACATGAATCCAACCTGGGAAAGGGGGTCTGTTATTGAACAGAGGCTTGGAGAGGGAACCTTCAAGCTAGCGACTGTTGATGGCATCACACTCCCAAGGGTATGGAATAGCGAGCATTTACGACGCTATTTCACTTAGTTGATTTCTTTTTTCATTCAATTGTATTTGCTTTTAGAATTTGCTTTAGCATTTGATTTTCCAGATATATAATAAGACAGATTCTATTATTCTTTTCCATTTAGCGAATAAAGTTTTGGACTCCCTTTGTATTAATGTTTGCTGTAACATTGTGTATCAGTTACACGACGAGACTGAAATGAAATAAAAGTGAGTGTGACACGACAGATTGCTCGCTAGACTGAACCCCTGACTACCGGGGGCAAATCAATCAATTATGGGGAGTACGATCTGACCTCTCTTCGAAATAACTCTAAGTCCCCGGAGTGCAGATTGTAGTATAAACATAAATCGGGTGAGAGTCGACCACCCGTGAAATAACTCTAAGTCCCCGAAGTGCGGATTGGAGTATAATCATAAATTGGGTGAGAATCGACCACCTATGAAATAACTCTAAGTCCCCGGATTGCGGACTAGAGTATAAACATAAATTGGGTGCGATCCGACCACCCATCAACTAACTCTTATCCTCGGAATGCAGATATGAGTATAAGCAAATAAATGAGTGTGGTTCGACTGCTTAATTTTCCATAAACTCCAGACTGAAAATGACAAGAGGAGTGTAAACTCGCTAAGGATGGAGTTTGACCATCCACCACCTAACTCCACTAACCTAAGACTGGGGGCAGGAGTATAATTACTAAAATCGCCGAATTCAGTGACGTAACACTAAGGCTCGAGCCCAGTGTTTGATACAACTCGAGACCACGACCTCAGGGTGGCCTTGGGATGGATAAATCGGATCGATATCCGAACCAATGAGTAACGAATAACAAATACATTAAACGTAAAATGTGATAGCTCAATCATTTAAACAAGTGTATACAAAAATCATACACAAAAATAAAAGAATTCTTATTCACACTAAAACTTGTTGTACATAATACAAGTTTATCCAAAATGAGGAAAAAAGTGGGGGTCGTACCCAAACAAACACGACCAATGAAAAGAAAAAGTAGCCATCTGACTATTTATATATCACACCAACCCAAAGATCATTTCTTGGACTTCCTATCTTTACTTTGCTTCTTTGGAATGGACCCTTTTGAGCTGCCACTCGATCCTTTCTTCGACCTTTTCCCGCCTCGGCTTCTCTTCGAAGAGACATCTTCAGTTATATGGATTGAGGCGGTATCGTCTTTGGAAGCGGGAGGGATCGAGGCACTCTCAGCACTAGAACCAGAGGGAACTTATCCTGGGGAATTGTCCCGCTATGAGGGATAGTTTGGAGTGGGACGGGAATCGGTTCATTGAAATCCAAATCAATAGGCTAGTTTTAGCCTCCTTTTTCAACAATTCTTCCCTCTCAGCACGCTCTTTCATGCTGAGCTCGTCAGTAGGTTTGGAAGAACCCATGATCACAACATCTTCATCAAAGGGGATTTCATGGTGTGGATCACTTTTTTCCTTGAGCAGTGCCTCCATGAATTCATCGTCAATAACAGAGGTTTCTTCTTGAGCACCCTGAGCAGCGGTTGAAGTTGTAACTTTAATAGATTCTATCACGGCTGCTTGTTATCCTAATTGAGGCTCTTGCGAGGGAAGAGGAGCGACACCTATTGGATTCAAAGTTGAGAAAAATAGGCGAAGAGTTTAGAAATATCAACAGATAACACCCCAACTTTTTGAAAGATGGAAAAAGCCAACGGAATACCTTCCTCAGTGCAGCTCCCAAGCTGAGCCAAAACATCCTCAAAACTGCGTTCGGGAATTGGAGAAAGTTGGGGCTTGTTTGGATCATACCCGGGAATGGTTGAAGAATCAGCTTGTTAGCCATAAAATCCAATTAAGAACATAAGTATGAAAGAAGGTTAATAAGAATATCAGACTCCGTTGGAGTTGCAGGCATGGGTTTCGACAAGGGTTAGAAGAGAGCATTTCAAAGGCATTAAGAAGACTTTCGAAGGAGTCGGAGGCACCAGGTGCCCTTACCGTTAATAAACAGTGTGAAAGCCTTCGAGTCAGATAGAAGCAGGACTACCCTTTTTCCACTTTCAACCTTTCAACGCGGATAGGTCCACATATTTAAAGAAAGCAAAGACAGGCTCGGAACCACCTTTTGAAGGCAATGAAAATCTACCACTCATATGCGCACCAAACCTTTTTGAACCAAAGGTTTCGCCTTTATAGCAACCCTTTCGAAATCATACCACAGCCTTTCGAACCGGTCGAAGCTAATGACTTTAGGAAAAGGTTCCGCATTGACCAATAAGCATGCATTTGGAAGCTACTTATAGCATCGAAACCATTGGTGCTTCAATACCTTCGAAGCCTCTATGAGCAACCTATCGACAAAGTCAAAGGGCTCCCATCTTTACTTTCAATGATAACAAGGTAACATGAAGAAAAAGACGTATTTGAGGACCTTTCAACAATGTTGAAAGCAGTTCTGGAGAAAGCAGAGAAAAGGAATACTAAAGACTCAACAAAGGCGGAAGGTTTCGACTTAGTCGAAAGGTCTGGAGAAAGAAAAGGAAGGCGCAGGGGTAAGTTAGAGGACTCGAAAGAGATTCCTTTCGACCGTGTCGAAGGCATACGAGGCCTTTCAACCCTGTCGAAAGGCATGATGCGACATATAAACAGGGGCCTTTCGACTAGGTCGAAGACATAGGCGCGGAAGGGGGCCGACTTGCATCTATAAATAAGACCCGAGGGGTCCAGTTTTGGGGACCGGAATTTGGAATCCTGAATTCATTTCTTTTACTCTAATTTCTTAGCTACAACAAAATAATTGTAAACCCTAAATCGATTTAGGGAAAGAGCTTTCATAATTGTAACTCATTTTGGTTTAATAAAAATGGAGAGATGAAAAATTCATTAAGGATTATGATTATGATGAAGATCATTATGATCATTAGCTAGAACTAATGATCCATTGCACATGATTATATCTTATTCTCTTAACTTCGTTTTGTCTATGCAATATATAGGATTCGCTTGGGTATTCACTTTCGAAACACATCACCGTCGAAACCAAAATCAAACAATGGTAGTAAGAAGGGTGATGGTGTTTCGATAATGATGAATTCAAAAACTTGGAAGTATCCAAGTTGATCCTATATAGAGGAAACTGAATGAAGCTTAGGCGACTGCAATCTGGACCTGTTTAGAAAGGATGAAGCACCTTTTGACCTAGTCGAAAGGGTCGTTACGAAAGAAATCCAAATCATAGTCGGCAAGCAAATGCCTAGAAAGGAATTCATTCGAAAGGGGTTTACCCTCCACTACATCTTCAACCCTTTCGAAGGGGTTCATTAATCAAAGAGGCGAGACCAATGAAGTCGAAAGCAGCTATCTCACCTTAATAAAACATGCTTGCCTTTCGATTGGGTCAAAAGGGTCAAAAAAAACCTTCTGACCTGGTCGAAAACCTCTATAAATAGCTGACCTCGACTCTTTTAAAAGAAAGGTTTCGAGTTAAATGCTTTTTCCTTATCCTGCATTTATAATTTAACCATCAAATCTGTTTCGACTTGGTCAATCAGGTCGAAAGGTGGGTTTCAGAAAAAAGCGTCTTGGCTTCTTAATCTTATATGACCTACCTAGTTATTCACATAGCTTTGAGGATGTTGACAAGTATTATTGTTAACATTTATGGCGCTAGAAGGAGGGCCTGAATCTCTGACATGGTTACCATCTTATAGACTAATTTTAGATTACTTACCTTGGCATAGGAAAATGAAATCTCAATGACTAAGCAAAATAGAGGAAGGGGTTATCCACAAAACAACTCTTGAGGAGAATGTTGCTCCATCCTTTAATCCAGATGGGGTTGTTCAAGGGTAGCCCTCGTCACCAGCTCAATAAGATGAAAATACTGCAAAGATCAAACTCTTAGAGCTGCAGCTGCAAGAAATGCAGGAGCTCCTCAAGATGGAGCTGTCTCAGAAATCTTCCAAAAATGGCTAAGCCAACACAAGGGGATGAGGTAATCTCTCGAAGAAGGAACTTGAAAGCTAACTCCAATGAAAATAAAAGCAAGATAGATCCAACGTCCTCCAAAAAATGGAACGCCCCCAATCTATAGCTAATCATCAAGGGAGAGTTTTCGATAAAACACTTGAACAATCCGGAAGTTCTACGTCAAAGGAATACTTTTTGGACCAGAAAAATTATTGTAATGTTGAAGCTTACCTGAAAGATGCAGCTGAAAAGGTGATAAAGGATGCGATGAATACAAAAGTGAAAAGGACTATGGATGAAAATGCTAATAATAATGAACAGGTGCCACCCTTTACTGATGAGATTATGGCAACAGTCATCTCGTCTTATGTGAAGATCCCAACAATGAAATATCATGGAGTCACGGACCTGGATGATCATTTAATGGCTTTTGATAGCTAAATGGATTTATACAATGCATCAGGAGCTGTCAGATGCTGATTATTCCCGGTAACACTCCAGGGAGTTGCAGTCAAGTGGTACAAACAGTTTCGAGAGAAAACCATCTATTCATGGAAGTAGTTCCCTTATGAATTCTCCGCCCAGTTCTGCATTTGTAAGGATCCCACTATAGATTATACAGTCTTGGCCAACATAAAGCAAAGACATGTGTTACACCAAAAATCAACCTTTCGACTAAGTCGAAAGGTCTTTCAAACAAAGACAAAGGAAAGAGAAGCATGACCCAAACCTTTCGAAGGAGTCGAAGGGATGCAGTCATCGGAGTTTAACAGCATCAAACCTTTCGAAGGGGTCAAAAGGTTCCATCTCTCAGTATCCAGAGAATTCCTACCTTTCGAAGAAGATGAAGAAGTCAAAGCAAGTGTGAACATCTCCATGATGACCTTTTCTAAAGTATAGCAAACCTTTCGAACCGGTTAAAGCACATCCAGGATACCTTTCGACAATGTAAAAAGGTTTTATGAAGAAAGCAACGCTCATAAGTCAGCAAAGAATGAAAGACAACCCTTCGACAACATTGAAGGGAAGCACAGCTCTCAACAAACAATCAAGTGAAGAGCAACTTTCCAACAAGGTCGAAGGGTTCACAACAATCAAGTGAAGAGCAACCTTCCGACAAGGTCGAAGGGTTCACAACAGTATATAGAAGGAAAACCCTTCGACAAAGTTGAAAGGTTGGTGAAGGCATAAAGAAAAGCAGACCTTTCGACAATGTCGAAAGGTCCAAAATGGCGTATGAAGAACAAACCTTTCGACAAAGTCGAAAGGTTCACAGCTGCATATAAAAAGAGACCTTCCGACCCAGTCGAGAGCATGGAGTCTAAGGGGGGCCACCTGCATCTATAAATAAGACCCAAGGGGTCATGTTTTGGGGATCTGATTTCTCCCATTCTAATCTTGTATCTTCTTAATAAAGACATTGTAACCCTAATTGGGTGTTGATTTGGGGAATTGAATAAAATGAAGCTTTATCTTGGATAAAGAGGGAAATCCTAAGCTTTGTTGATTACTTTACTGTTTGCTTAAAATTTTGTTGGATTAACTCCTAATTTCCAGGTTCAATCTCAATGAAAGGTTCTTGCTGACAAGACCGACAACTCTTCTGATACAAATAACTATTACAACTTTTTGAAGTCATCAACTTTGCAATATGAACCCTTCGACAAGGTCAATAACTCAACCGATACCAATACAAACTGTAACCTTCCGAAATTATCAGCTTTGAGGCCAAACCTTTCGACAAGGTCGAGAGCTCTGTATGCTATCAGAATACCAAAAACCTTTTGAAGCTTTAATCGTCTAACCTTTCGACAAGGATAAAATCTGCTCTTTAGATAGAAATACCTGGATTTGTAAGGCTTAAACCAAAAGAGGTCATTCCCATACCTTTCGACAAGGTTGAAACCCACTCCATATAAATGATCTAACCTTTCGACAAGGTCAAAAGCTACTATATTTCCACCAAGGAATTTGATATCCAGCCTAAACCCAAAGAAGGCTATCACCCTAACCTTTCGACAAGATTAAATCCAACCTTTTAAGGACAAACTCAAGAAATTTTGACCTAATCGGAAATAAAACTTTGCAAGAGATCTCATTCAAGTTCAACTGAGACGAAAGGTTACTTAATCCAAGGACTAAACCTTTCGACGACGTCGAAAGGTCTGATCCAAGAATCATCAACAAATAAAGTTAAATAAAAAGACAATTCCTAAGGGAATTTCACTTGCAGCTCTCAAAAAGGATATTCACCTTTACTAGTATTACTCTAGGGTGTTGATAAGAAATATTGTTAACATTTTTGGCGCTAGAAGGAGGGTTTGAACCTCCGACTTGGTTAACCCCCTAACACTACTATTCTCTAACCCCCTTTGGATTAATCATACATCAAGTGTGTCCATTTTGGTTTGATCATGGCCAGAAGATTAAAAAGGTCTGAATAAGGGTCTTTTGAACCACATTTGACAAGATTCTCCTAAGTAAACATCAAAAGCTCCAATCAAGATGAAGAGAAAAGGATAAGGCTTGAAGCCCTAAGGATTATAAACAAAAAGAAAGCATAATCTTATGATCCTGAAAAATGGAGTCTAAATCCTTTTCATGTGGGTCCTACCCCTATCTTTGCACTTGGAAAAAGAACAAATGTAAGTGATAATATCTTTAATTAAATGAGAAGAACAATCCAACATTATTCCAAAGGCACAATCTTTGGAAGAGAGATAATGAATGATTACAACGCCTTTGCACACAAATGACAACCAACTACAACAAGAGCATTTCCAACCCAAGAGATTAAAAAGGTAGCAAAAAGAAAAATAATTGAAGAGCATGAAGTGATAAGGCCAAGAAATAAAAAGTCAAAGCGCCATCCTTAAGAGTCAAGTTTCAACTCTAGACTTCCAAAAGAATGTAACTTAACAACATCAATGAAAAACGTCTACTTACTCACAAAGGATGAACTTAACTATTAGCCATCACAAAAGAAAAAGGCAAAATATGAAAGGAACTTGGGAGGGTCCTTCTATCATTATCATATGATGAATGGTCATGAAACCATCTACTGCTGAGCCCAGGAGGGGATGATCATCAATTTCTTTAGATAAGGAAAGATCAGTGAATTTGTAAAAAAGATTTGAGAAAGGATTAATAAAGATCAACTTTCTGAAAAGAGAAAGTCTACATGGTTGGGAGTGAAATGCTCCTCATATTTGGATACTACCTAAGATGGTAGTCTACCTAAGATGGTAGAAAAGCTTATGTCCGCGCCGAGATGGCCAGGGCAGAGCACTTCCTGGAGGGAGGGCGGGTAGGCCTTTAATCGCGTCGTGAGATAGCCAGGTTATAGCACCGGACAAGCCCTTGGTCGCGCCTCTGGTCAGGTCAAGGCGCCTCCTAGAGGGAGGATGGAGTAAGCCTCTATCCGTGCCATAAGATGGCTAGGGTAGAGCACCGAACAAGCCCTTATCCATGCCACGCTATGGCCAGATTAAGGCACCTCCTGGAGGGAGGATGGAGTAAGACTCTATCCGCGCCATAAGATGGCCAGGGTAGAGCACCGAACAAGCCTCTATCCACGCTGTAAAAGGGCCAGGGCAGGGCACCTCCTGGAGAGAGGTCGGGTAAGTCCTTGGTTCCAGCCTCTAAGATGAGCTAATCAAGAGCACCAGACAATAATGGACTAAGATGTCCAGGCCCAAGAATAGACCCAAAAAATAAAGGACTGAGGTTTCCAAGCCCAAGTGAGGTTCAATCAATACTAGACTAAGACGTCCAAGCCCAAGAAGTGGCCCAACAAATAATGGACTAAGACGTCCAAGCCTGAGAAGAGGCACATTCATTGAAGGACTGAGATGTCCAAGCCTGAGAGGAGGCTCATCCAATCATGAACTAAGATGTTCAAGCTCGAGAAGAAGCATATTCAATAATGGACTAAGACGTCCTAGCTCAAGAGGCAACTAATCAAATTATTTCTATATACATTCAAAACCTGGAGGGTTCATACATGTCAAAGAAGATGGAAGCAAAGGAGCGGAATGGAACATCGCTTATTAATACCCGAATCTGGGTTTTGGGATATTCATTTCAGAACTTTACTATATAATACTCGAATATGGGTTTTGGGTCTCTATTAACTTCTAGTTATCTCAATATACCCGAATTTGGGTTTCAGGATTCTCATATTTAAACATTAGCTGTTAATACTCGAATTGGGGTTTTGGGTCTTCCATATAAGAATTTCATCATCTGTTACTAGAATCTTGGTTTTGGGTATTCATCAATTATTACCTTATTATATCTGAATCGCGATATCAAGACTACTACTTATGCGAACCCTAATCTGGGAGCAAATTTTCTAGATTTCTATTCATTACAAATGCCCGAATTTGGGTCAAAGAATGTTAAAGATCACTACTTAAAGTCTTCGAATGGGGGCTTCGAGTTTCTAAATTTTTAAGTCCTATTAATGTCAAGGAATGGGTTGGAGAGTTACTTCAGACACTGATCTCTTAATCAGGTTCTTTATTAAATAAAGGTTATATTCTAATATTTATCTCTCAGTGACAAGGAAGAATTATCCATCAGCAAATTTCAAACTTTCCAGCCAAGTGGAAGGAGTTACATTCTTGATCATTTCCCATCTTAGTTAAAGATGAGATTTTAACATTTAGAATGAATTACTTTTCCTACATTTAGCAAAATGATTTGTTAAATCTAAGCCAAGGACATACATAGTCAAATATGTCAATCTAAAGCTAACAATTAGAAATATTGTTTGCTACATGTTCCTCAAGGAAGTCGGAATGGCAAGGAATAGCAAAAGGGTTAGGAAGCACAAAAGTCGATGAATGTGCAATTCAAAGGCATTCCAAAAAGTGATATTACAAAAGAGGATCACGAATCAGGCGATATTTACAAATTTTATGTGGCTTGCATAAATTGTGGAATCATTTACAAGTAACAAAATTATATACAAGATAAATTTACATAGCTCAAATACAAAAATAAATTACAAATCTTGAGCTTCTTTATTAAGAGTCTCCACCACTGAAGGCTCTACGACATGATTGATTGCTGGGCGAAGAACTTCCTTTAGCTTCTTCTCTCCTTATACTGCTCTCATCATCAATGGCATCAATGTTAGTCTTCAGAGCACGATTGAAGGCCCTGTTTGCAGCTCTGACTGTTTTATTCTCTCTTTCTAACTTTGTGACACACTTGACGAGCAAGTAATTGTCATGCTCTAGCTTCTGGTTTTTGGAAGCATATTCATTAATGGTCTGACAGTACTTCACTTTTTGCTGCTAATCAAAATATTTGGCTATTTTGAACTTTATCCTTCGACACCAATTCCGCACTACATCATCATCTAAACCTGGGGGAGCATTAAGCATAGTAGGGAAGTTCTGAGCCATGAGAAGCATTGACCTAGTAGGTTTGACCATAGGAAGAGTTACTTGAGGGATTAGAAGATCAATCTTTGAAGTCTTATCGCCCAAAATAAACTCTAAAGAGGCACACTACGCCTGGCTATCTTTTAACTTTAATTCCAAATCATTAATTTGTTGAATAAGTTTGGACATTTTCTGATCAAAATCAGCTGTGGTATTAGTCTTCACTTGAAGTTTGAGCGTAGTGATCATCTCATCCTTTTTCTTAATATCATCCTCGAGATAGGCTGTATGGTCTTTGTGACCATTGGCAATAGTCTTTTGGAGAACATATCTTTTATGCCATTTTACGGCTTCAGTATTGCCACCGAAATGGTCAAGAAGGAATTCATCATGGACTACGATCTCACCACTCGCTGTTAATAGTCTTTCTCTGATAGCATCGATGCATGAAAATTAAGTTTTGAGAATGGTGAGTCATAGGTGACTGTAGCTCCTATTTAAACGAAAGAAATAAAACAAAAATAAAAAAATGTGATAAAAGATCTCTTTATTATTATAGTAATGGATTACAACTCAAATAGCCACAAAGTTAAAAGGTACAACGAACAATTTGATCACACTTAAAGTTGTGAAGCTACTTTCATAACTTTATCTAAAGAATTGGCTGAAAGCATAACTGTCAAATCAAATGGCATAGTAACTCCTTCAGGGGTTATAACTGGTGGGCATTTGCTATAGTCCCATTTTCCAGTTGGGGGACTATCACGACCGCAAATCAGTTTAGAGTGAAATGTTCTGATCCCTTTAAGGAAAGTTTCCTTCTCATTGCCGAGGAAGTCAAAACGGAGGCGAGGGTATTCCATGTACAGTTTTTGTAAATCTCGAAGGAAACAATATCTCGCTAACTTTGAATTCTTTAGAATTGATGCATTTTCAAAGTAAAAACTTCTCAATTTAACATATTGGTTTAAATGATCTCTAGGGACCACTCGACCTAAAGAACTGATATTCTGAAATAGTATAGTAAAAAGAAACTAAGCATAAAAAATAGAACCAAAACATGTACTTATAAATCAATTGGTTGTTACATATTTACAATCATTCATCTGGTTCATACAATATAGATCTAGAGAAAAACTCGAAAACGAATTTAAAAAAGCAGTACTTAAGTTTTTCAGGGGCGAGATCTTGAGGAATCGATCCGACCCGTGGTAAGTTCCAGCAAGCTCCGGGATGCGGGTCAGATCCAAATTCATCTAAGTATCTTTTATGAAAACGTCTGAGTAGACCCCCACTGAATTCACCTAAGTACGAAAAATCTATAATAGAATGTCTACAATAAGCTTTATACAAAAATTTAACCAAAATGTCTCTTTCCTCGATCATCACCAGAATAAAGTTAGTAACTCTCTATTTTCCTTCAAAACAACGTCATATCAGAGGCACTCTTTCTTTAATAAAGGGGCGGCCCTTTGATATTTAAAAGAAGCTAATACGGAGGTACTTCTGTCCAGACTATGATATTTCTCAGATAAAATATTGTGCTTCTTTATTAATTTGTCTAACTCCCTATATAACTTGTAAATTTCCGCCTGTTTGCTCTCAAGTTTAGTTCTATAAGGAAAATTTGACTTCTTATTTATCTAAGACAAATGATTTATCACTAATTATTATCTTCGAAGTGTAAGACATTTAAACAGAGAAGCCCATACCTATGAAACTGGAATGGAAGCCTATGGAGCCTTTTCTTTCTCCTGTGGATCCTCGGTATGGGAGGGAGCAGTTTCCTCCTCTGGAAGGGTAGATGGACCAGGGGATGTTGAAGGCATATCATTATGTGGTGATGGCTCCTTTTCAGAGGATTTAGTTGGATCATCACCATCTTTTTCTGTGGCACTAGAGGGACCCCTTTTGTCTCCACCAAGGCCTTGGCCTCCAAAGGGGTTATCATTATTATCATCATCATAGTCACTATCCCAATCAATATCATCACCATCATCATCTTTTTCCGTGGGATTGTTATCTTTATCATCCTCCTCTTCGGAATCGGATTCGATGTCGAAGGAGGGGATATCAAAAGATAGAGCTTTCGCAACATTAACTATCTCATCCTCGCCTTTGGGCTCGGTACCATGCCTAATTTGGTTGATTTTTTCCATCACTCTTTCGGCTAAAACTGGGTCGAGAGAGGGGAAGCCAAAGTCGGGACATTTCTCGGGATTATCGGCATAGGCGAGCATGAGGGCATCTTCACAATGTTTCAGCATCATAGGCCCCAGGGTGGCTTTAGCAAACTCAAAGACTTGCTTTTTGACATCGAAGAGGATTTGAACAGCTAGTTTGAGCGAAGCTCTGGTCCTTTTCAATTTGTCTTTCAGTAGAGAATTCTTGACAACCAAGCGAGCTTTCTCATCTTCCGAGTCTTTCAGGGCGAGCTTCATTGCAAAATTTTCATCGAAAGAGAGTTGGTGAGCTTACCTCTCCGTTTATAGATCAGCTTCAACCCTGGTAAGGGAATCCTTGACTTGCTCCAACTCATAGTAAGTGTCATTTTGAGCGGTAGTCAAAGAAGATAGTTGGTTTTTGAGTTCAACATTTTCCTCCTGTAGCTTGGAGGATCTAGCGGAGAGCCTTGAGACATGTTCATCTAAAGCAATCCAGTTCCTAGAAATCTGCAATAAGAAGAAGTGTAACACAAGTTAGCGATTAGAAAGATCCAGCGATGATAGGAGCAATTGGGTGAGAGCTTACCAGAAGTTGTTGCTCCATAAGAAAGTGATGATTTTCTTCCAAGTCTGAACTGAATGATGGCAAAGAAGAAGAAGCAAAAGATTCAGAACGTAAGATAAGCTTGACCAGTTCATTAAAATTGGTCGATGAAGGAACAGAAGATGACGACTTTGGAGGAATTTATGTCTTAGAAGGATTCTTTAGAAGAGCAAGCTGCATCTGCGCTAGTGGAGCTGGGGAATCGGTGATGGTAATGTGAGGAAAAGGTTCAGGAGAAGGTGGAGTTGGCTCCATTTTATCTTTAGAAGCTTCAACGATAGGGCTCTTTGGCACTCATTCAGAAGATATATGCTCCTCTTCTTCCTCCACATCAGTAATTTTAGCCATTTTCACCGGAGGAGTGTCTTTAGAAGGTACTGTTAATTTTCTTTTGAGAGATCTTTTGGATCTAGCGAAAGCCTCCAAGATTGATGACACTTCAGAAGATGATGAAGGAGGAGTAGCACCACTGGAAGATACGATGGCCTTGGAGGGAGCTAAAATAATTTCAAGCGGATATAAAATCAGTCAAAGTAATTTAAACAATTCCAGAGATAAAGAAGAAAATACTAAGCTAATAATATACCTGAAGTGTCAGCACAGATAGGCGACATTGAAGTAAATTGTACAGCATCGCCTAAGGAAAGGAAGCGCTTGCCCCAAGAAGTGTGCATGATCATGGGAGGAATCCCTAGGAACCTCTGGCCAAGAAGAAGTAATGAATGTTTTCTTTGATTCGAAGGGGTTAAGAGCCTCAGCTTGCTCTCGAGTTGTTTTGAAGCTGTAGTTAAAGAATCAATGGTTTTCTTGTCAGCATCATTGAGTTTCTTGGAAGATTCACCTGAAAAAAGTCGGAGATTAGTTAACAGAAAACATAGAGTAAAGCAAAGACAACATTAAAGTGAACTTACGGGGGGAGGCAAAAGTCCCGTGAACATCCGCAAAGCACTTGACGAAGAAAAATTGATTCTCCTTGTCCTTAAACTTATTAATGCTATCTGATATTAGCTTCTTATATACATTGACTCTATAAATCTGTTTGTTAAGATTGCTCAACCTTGCCAATTTGGTCAAGGAGTTTAGAACTTCAGCACTAAGCGAAAGAAGTCCAGATTCCAACACCAACATTTCCAGAGGTAGAAGATGAGTGTAAACATTTGGGGAAAGTTGTATTGGAGCGACTCCAACATGAGGCAAGTAGGAAATCAGGAACTCGGGGAATGAAAGAAATCCACTGTGCCATATGTGGATGGCCGTGTAAGCAAGGTACCCTTCAGGAGGGTTGTTAATGGTATCAATTGGTTGGGGAGGAATAGCATTGATCCCAGTAATACCAAAGTCTTTAAGAATAGCAGTGACTTCATTCTGAGTTTTGATGGAAGAATGCTTGGCAACGGCTTCAACTTTGGGAGAGCTCATGGTTCTACCAGGTGAAAACGTTTCAGTTAAATCTCTTGTTTATTTATGAGTTTAGAAAGCATACAAGAATTAAACAGGTAAATTTACTTAGATAGCTCAAGGTTAAAAACATACACAAAGTTTTAAAAAATGGTGCAAAAAGTTTAAGTCAAAAAACTTGATAGTTTAAGCTTTCAACAATGTTGGAAGGTTTAAAGTTTAAACTTTCAACAATGTCGAAAGGTTTATAACTCAAGCTTTGGACAATCTCGAAAGGTTTATAGTTTAAGCTTTTGACAATGTCCAAAGGTTTATAACTCAAGCTTTCGACAATGTCGAAAGGTTTATAGTTTAAGCTTTCTACAATGTCGAAAGGTTTATAACTCAAGCTTTCGACAACGTCGAAAGCTTTATAGCTCAAGCTTTCGACAATGTCGAAAGGTTAACAATCCAAGCTTTCGACAATGTCGAAAGGACAATGACATCTACCTTAATCATCATACTTTAACATTATTGAAAAGCCTAAAAAGCAAAAAATAATATGAATTCCTTAGGCTATCGACAAAGTCGAAAGGTAGAAATGGAACATTAACCCATTCATCACCTTTCGACAATGTCGAAAGCTCTATGGAAGCCTGGATCCACTTCAAGTGTAATATAAAGCTGAGTGACAAGACCTTTCGACATGATCAAAACTAATAACTTAAAATTCCTGAGTTAAAAACATTAAAGTTGATGACGTTGTCGAAAGGTCTGATCAAAGTTGTCAATACGTGTCCTACTCATTAAAGTCGAAAGGTTTCAGGTTCAACCTGTGCAGTTAATGCCCCGCTATTACCCCGCTATAACCCTGCTATATCTCATAGCGGATTTCTACCGCTATGATTTTTCCATATAGCCCCAAATATAGCCTTTCCACTTTAAGCCCCGCTATTTTAGCTATATCCCGTTATTCCCGCTATATTATGTTATTTCCGCTATATCTTCTTTAAAAGAAATGAATTGAAAATTGACATTTATACATTATAAAAATAATGAAATTAATTTATTTAATTGAATTTTTAATATATTTTTAGAAATGAAAATACTTTAGTATTCTACTAAATTCAATTATGTTATATAACGGTTTTACATTTATTTACAGTATATTCGCACATGTTTTTATTTAAAATTATTTATGCATTAATTATAATTCAATTGAATGTTAATTTTTCATTTAATTACTATTTATATATTTGTAAAAACATTAAGTACGAGTTTTATATGCTATTTTAAAGTCATCCGCTATATCCTGCTATATCCTCGATGTATTCCTGCTATGACTTTTTGCACCTCCGCCGCATTGAATCCGTCGAGCGCTTTAACTGCACAGGGTTCAACTCATATGTGCTTTAAACGTTTTGACAAAGATGGTCAGAGACAACTCTAAGGGTTGAATAATTTCAACCTTGTCGAAAGCTAGTAGTCGAAAGGTTTAAAACTCTTCAACCTTGTCGAGAGCTCCTTGTCGAGAGGTTACATCATTTAATTATCCAACCTTTCGACAACGATAGTAAAGTTGGCATCACAATACCTTCCGACCTCATCAAAATGTATAAAGATGGAAAATCCATTATTTCCACCTCAATCTCTTTTGAAGGGGTAGAAAGGTCATTTTGCGCTACCAAATTGTACACAAGGGGGTTCCAGGTAATCATATCGAATTTAACCAAACCCAAACCCGATTGTGAATGCAGTTTTCAATTTTTTCTTGAAGAACAAGTAAATCAAACCTATTAACAAAGTGGATTTCATCTGAAATTGATCTAATTCGATTTCGAAAATGGTATAAAAATTGTCAGTAAGTCAGAAACCCAGGATTAAAACAAAAGGCAAAAATCAAACATTTTGGATTTAAAAGCTAAACCCGATAAGGAGATTTTCAACAACAATCACCACCAACCTCAAAAATTTCAAAGCCAAAGATGAATTTTGTTAAAACTGATCTAGAAGAAAACGTTTTTCAACAAACCAAACTAAAATTGAATTTCAATTTTGGGATTTGGACAACTGGAAATTTGATTGAAAATGGATAAGAGCATAGATTAATCTAAAGAATATGAATCAAATCTAAGAAATTACCTTGTTGTTTTAAATCGAAATGTAGGAAGTTTTGAAGAATACTTTACTTGTGCACGATAATTTTGTTTGCAGGTAAAAGAGGAAGAAAGAACAGAAGTGTACTATATAAGAAAAGTCGCCCAAATTTTCAACCGTTGGATCAGATTTAAATGGACGTCCCAGATCAACACGGGAAGGCCAAGAGGTGGGAAGTTTTTAGCTTTTGACAAAGATGACATGGAAATTCAAGAGCATCCCTTTGAATGGGGGGAAAATGTTACACCAAAAATCAACCTTTCGGGTAAGTCGAAAGATCTTTCAAACAAAGACAAAGGAAAGAGAAGCACATCCCAAACCTTTCAAAGGAGTCGAAGGGCTGCAGTCATAAGAGTTTAACAGCATCAAACCTTTTGAAGGGGTCAAAAGGTTCCATCTCTCAGTATCCAGAGAGTTCCTACCATACGAAGAAGATGAATAAGTCAAAGCAAGTGTGAACAGCTCCATGGTGACCTTTTGAAAGCCTAGCAAGCCTTTCGAACCGGTTAAAGCACATCCAGGATACCTTTCGACAATGCCGAAAGACTTTATGAAGAAAGCAACACTCATAAGTCAACAAAGAATGAAAGACAACCTTTCGACAATATTGAAGGGAAGCACAGCTCTCAACAAACAATCAAGTGAAGAGCAACCTTCTGACAAGGTCGAAGGGTTCACAACAATCAAGTGACGAGCAACCTTCCGACAAGGTCGAATGGTTACAATGGTATATAGAAGGCAAACCCTTTGACAAAGTTGAAAGGTTCATGAAGGCATAAAGAAAAACAGACCTTTCGACAATGTCGAAAGGTCCAAAATGGAGTATGAAGAACAAACCTTTCGATAAAGTCGAAAGTTTCACAGCTGCATATAAAAAGGTGACCTTCCGACTGAGTCGAAAGGGGGGCTGCCTGCATCTATAAATAAGACCCAAGGGGTCATGTTTTGGGAATCTGATTTCTCCCATTCTAATCTTGTATCTTCTTAATAAAGACATTGTAACCCTAATTGGGTGTTGATTTGGGGAATTGAATAAAATAAAGCTTTACCTTGGATAAAGTAGGAAGTCCTAAGCTTTGTTGATTACTTTACTGTTTGCTTAAACTTTTGTTGGGTTAACTCCTAATTTCCAGGTTCAATCTCAATGAAAGGTTCTTGCCGACAAGGCCGACAACTCTTCTGATACAAATAACTACTACAACCTTTCTAAGTCATCAACTTTATAATCTAAACCCTTCGACAAGGTCAACAATTTAACTAATACCAATACACATTGTAACCTTCCGAAACCATCAGCTTTGAGGCCAAACCTTTCGACAAGGTCGAGAGCTCTGTATGCTATAACAATACAAGAAACCTTTCGACAAGGTTAAAATATGCTCTTTAGATAGAAATACCTAGATTTGTAAGGCTTAAACCAAAAGAGGTCATTCACATACCTTTCGACAAGGTTGAAACCCATTCCATATAAATGATCTAACCTTTCGAAAAGGTCAAAAGCTACTATATTTCCACCAAGGAATTTGATATCCAGTTTAAACCCAAAGAAGGTTATCACCCTAACCTTTCGACAAGATTAAATCCAACCTTTTAAGGACAAACTCAGGAAATTTTGACCTAACCGGAAATAAAACTTTTGCAAGAGATCTCATACAAGTTCAACTGAGACGAAAGGTTACTGAATCCAAGGACAAAACATTTCGACGACGCGAAAGGTCTGATCCAAGAATCATCAACAAATAAAGTTAAATAAAAAGACGATTCCTAAGCGAATTTCACTTGCAGCTCTCGAAAAGGATATTCATCTTTTCTAGTATTACTCTAGAGTGTTGACAAGAAATATTGTTAACGACAAGGGGAACCCTTGGGAGATTATCTGAGAAGATTCAACGCTGAAGCACTAAATGAAAAATACATGAAGGACCGAGACAAGCTTATCGCGGTACATTCCGGCTTGATAGAGAACGCCCCCTTCTGGAAGCAGCTCTTGGTTAATGGGTGTAAAGATTTACAAGATTTCCACTTCCAGGCTAACATGTTCATTCGGATGGATGAGCTTTACTTTGCAAAGAGGAAAGCTATCCCCAAGAATGAAGGAGGAAGATTTGGTCAAGACCGAGGACACAAAAGAACAAAATGGGAGTAACCGATTACTAATGCAGTCGCTTTAAACAAGCCACTGTCTTACGTTTATGTCATGGCCAAGGAAAGAGTCAACTTTCCAACCTCCTTAAAGGCCAATAATAAACCTGAGCAAAGAAAGGGAGGTGATTACTGTGCATATCACAAGGCGAACGACCACAAAACTGATGAGTGCAGGGTTTTGGCTGGAATCATCCAAAAACTGATCCGCGAGGGTCATTTGAAGGAATTTGTTCAGGATCAGCAGAAAGTTCAATGGATAGGAGATGGTTCACAGAAACACCTTCTCAATGCCGTCAATATACTGGAAGATGAAGCCCCTTGACCTAGAGCCCACCAATAAACAGAACTTATGTAATTCATGGAGGGTCGCATTCGGTAGGGAACAACAAAGGGACCCGAAACAGGTACATTAAGGAAGCGAAAGAAGGTGTCTTTTCAGTCTAAGAGCCTCCATCGAAGAACCCACGACTCAGTATTCAAATGTCGAATCTTATTATCACCTCTCAGGAGCTGAAAAAGGGGGTTCACCATCCTCGTAATGATCCATTGATGATTACTGACCAAATCGGATTGTCCATCGTCTCCAAAATTCTCGTAGACACTGGAAGTGCAGTCAACGTTATCTTCAAGCACGCCTTCGATCAGATGAACATTCCCGAGGACAAACTGGAGCCCGGCATGGAACCTATCTTTGGATTCAATAACAAAGGGTCGACACCGATAGGGCAAGTGAAGCTGCTTGTGCAAATGGGGGTGCCACCATCTTGTAGAACCTTTGAGACTATTTTTGTGATGATCAACCAGCCGTCTTACTACATCGCCTTCTTCGACAGGCTGGCACTTGACGAAATAGATGTGTTTGTCTCCCCAAAGTACTTAATAGTAAAATTCTTGATAAAGAGAGGATGGGGCACCGTCCGAGGGGAGCAGTTCAGCTCTCAAGAGATGTATTTTGCTACCCTAGATCAATATAAAAGGGATTATTCCGCTTACTTTGATTCTTCTACTATTTTACAGCCTTCGGATGATGGGTTTTCACATCCAAAATGCGAAGAAAAAAGTTAAAATTAACAAGTCTAACAAACGCATGTATGAAAGGTACATTCCTCCTAGAGGCAAAAGGAAGAGAGTCGATGCTAATTCTACTGAAGAAAGCCTAATTGTCACAAAATTCGATTGTCGAGGGGAAACAGAGAGGATAAATCCTATAGAGGACCTTGAGGAAGCATGCATAGATCCAGATGATACTGCTAAGGTGGTCAAGGTGGGAAAGGAATTGGAAAGTGATTTGAAGGACTTAATCCAATTTCTTAGGATCGATAAAGACGTATTTGCACGCTTGCATTCTGATATGATAGGGATTGATCCGACGGTCATGTATCATGCACTTAATATTAATCCAGAAGCGACCCCATCAGACAGAAGAGACAATTAGATAGAGTACGGTCTGATTCATTAAAGCAAGAGGTTGAGAGACTCCTCGAAAATGGGTTTATTCGGGAAATATATTACCAAAATGGCTAGCAAACCCAGTATGGGTAAAGAAATCAAATGGAAAATGGAGGACTTGCATTGACATACAGACTTGAATAAAGCATGTCCGAAAGATTGTTTCCCAATACTGCAGATTGATCGGTTAGTAGATGTAACAAGCGGCCACAAATTATTGTCTCTTATGGATGCATATTCGGGGTATAATCAAATTTCTATGTTCAAACCGGATAAGGAACACACTAGCTTCATAACTGAATGGGGAATTTATTACTATAGAGGGATGCCTTTTGGATTAAAAAATGCAGGGGATACTTATCAAAGGTTGGTCAACATAATATTTAAAGAGTAAATTGACCGAAACATGGAGGTTTATGTGGGTGACATGCTAGTGAAATCTGGAGAGGCCAAAAATTACCTTGAGGATTTGGAAGAGATGTTCAAGATACAACAAAAATATCAAATGAAACTGAACCCATAGAAATGCTCTTTCGGAGTTCATTCAGGAAAGGTTTTAGGCAACCTTGTAAGTGCCCAAGGGATTGAAGCTAGTCCCGACCAAATTCAAGCCATTAAGGACATAGCCGAACCCAAAACCAGCAAAGATGTAATGAGTTTGAATGGAAGGGTAGTCGCCCTAAGTAGGTTCATTTCCAAAGCTACCAATAAATGTATTCCTTTCTTCGATGTAATCAAGAATAAGAAGACCTTTGGATGGGGAGAAGATTGCAGAAAAGCTTTTTAGGAATTAAAAAGCCATTTGGAAAAGCCACCAATACTTTATAGTCCCGAGAATGAGGAAGTCTTATACTTATATATGGCAGTTTCAGAACAAGCGGTTAGCTTAGTATTGATTAGAGAAAAAAGTGGAGCTCAACTTCCGGTATACTATATAAGCAGATGATTGAAGGATGCGGAAATCCAATACCCAGTGATAGAGAAGCTAGCTTACTGCTTGATTCTCATAGTGCGAAAACTTAGAGCATATTTTCAAGCACATCCAATCAAGGTATTGACCAATTTTCCCCTAAAGCAAGTTTTCAGTAAACCAGAAACTTCAATAAGGGTGGTAAAATGGGGAATCAAGCTCAACCAATATGATATAGAATTTCAGCAGCGAACCGCAATCAAGGGTCAGGCATTGGTAGATTTCATTAATGAATGCACTAACTTCATTAAGGAGCAATCGAAAGAGGAAAGGGATCAGAAGCCTATGTGGCAATTGTTCTTTGATGGTGCGTCAAATGAACAGGGGGCTAGCATGGGATATGTGACAATAACGCTAGACGGGCACCGCTTACATTATGCCATTAAATTAGGGTTCCCTGCAACTAACAATATGGCGGAATATGAATCAATGGTAGTGGGGTTAACCTTGGCATTGGAACTCAAGATTCCACGAATTCGTATCTTTAGTGATTCCCAGCTAATGGTAAATCAAATGAAGAAAATATATCAAACAAAGGACTCCAAAATATTCTTTATAAGTGAAGAAGATACTGAAAATGCTTGCTTTGTTTGAAGACTTTTCAATACATCAAATCCCAAGAGCGGAAAACTCACAAGCAAATTCGCTAGCAAAACTAGTCAGCTCAAGAGGAGCCCCGGAAACACGAATTGTTCCAATAGGATATATACTAAGAAGTTTCGAGCATTGAAAGGGAAACATCCGAATAAGGAAAGGAATTATTGGTCCTAACAAGGTCCCAAGCTATGCAACAAGGGAAAATGGAGAGAGAAATTGATAAAGAAATATCAAATGAGAAGGATGACCAGTTGACAACAAGTGACTCATACGATAACACTTGGATGTCACCCATCATTGAGTACCTTATTAAAGGAATACCCCCCCGACAAGGGTAAAGCAAGATAAATCAGGCGACAAGTACCAACTTTTACAATAATGGATGGAATCCTTTTAAGAAGGGATATGCGCTTCCCTAATTTAAGATGCGTAAGTCTGGATGATGGAGTAAAATTGCTAGTAGAAGCTCATGAAGGATTCTGTGGGGACCACTCAAATGGAACAAAATTGGCAAAAAAGGTAATGAGGCAGGGTTTCTATTGGCCTTGTATGGTAAGCTAAACCATCGAGTATGTGAAAAGATGCGAGAAATGCCAAAAATACTCAAAAATTCCCAGATTACCACAAAGTCAGTTAACTCCAATTACAAGTCCATGACCCTCTGATGTATGGGAATAGATTGGCCCACTGCCAATTTCAAAAAAGGGAGCAAAGTATGCTATGGCTGCTATAGATTACTTCACTAAATGGGTAGAAGCGGAACCACTTCCAAAGATTACTTCTGGGAAAGTACTCAGATTCGTCATTAAAAAAATATCATAACCAGATTTGGAATTCCCTAGAAGATAATTTCCGACAACGGGACACAATTTGAGAGTGAAGAATTCTCTTGATTTTGCCATAAGAATGGAATTATTAAGAGTTTTTCCTTTGTCACACACCCAAAAGCGAATGGAGTAGTTGGGGCTGCAAACAAAACCATAAACACAATTCCGAAAAAGCGACTAAACAAAGCAAAAGGAAATTGGGTAGTAGAACTACCACTTGCATTATGGGCCTATCGAACATCAGCTAAAACGGCGACGGGACATACTCCCTACTCTTTGACATATAGGTGTGAGGCAATGTTACTAATTGAGATTGAAATACCCTCACACCGAAGAATCGCCTATGCATTCGATAATAATCAAGAGCTGAAAAAGAATCCCTGGATTTGATACATGAGCTGAGAGATGAAGCAGCAATAAGAACTATAGGGTATTAAAGAAGAATTTCAAAATACTATAACTCAAAAGTGAGAACACGATCATTTCAAGAAGGAGATCTGGTACTCCGAAGAGTAATGGCGAATACAGGAAACCCCGTAGATGGACCCCTGGGACCAAATTGGGAAGGACCCTTAATCATTTGCAAAGTGATCCCCCCAGGAGCATACAAGTTATGCCGTCCAGATGGCAATATGGTCCCGAGAACATGGAATGCCGAACATTTGAGACCATATTTTCCAAAGATGAATGAATAAAGCATCTCTTTCTTCAAAAGAAAAATCTACATGGTTGGGAGTGAAATAGTCCTTGCATTTGGATACTACCTAAGATGGTAGAAAGCCTATGTCTGTGCCGAGATGGCCAGGGCAGAGCACCTCCTGGAGGGAGGGCAGAGTAAGCCTTTAAACGCGCCATGCTATGGCCAGGTTAAAGTACTGGACAAGCCCTTGGTTGCGCCTCTGGTCAGGTCAAGGCACCTTCTAGAGGGAGGATAGAGTAAGCCTTTATCCACACCATACTATGGCCAGGATAAAGCACCGAACAAGCCCCTATCTGTGCCACGCTATGGCCCGGATAGGGCACCTACTTGAGGGAGGATGGAGTAAGCCTTTATACGTGCCATACTACGGCCAGGTTAAAGCACCGAAAAAGCCCCTGTCTACGCCACGCTATGGCCAAGGCAGGGCGCCTCCTGGAGGGATGTCGGTTAAGTTCTCAGTTTCAACCTCTAAGATGAGCTAACCAAGAGCACCGGACAACAATGGACTAAGATGTCCAAGCCCAAGAGGAGGCTCATCAAATAATGGACTAAGTTGTCCAAGCCCAAGAAGAGGCTCATCAAATAATGGACTAAGATGTCCAAGAAGAGGCTCATCAAATAATGGAATAATATGTCTCTTAGTCCAAGCCCAAGAAGAGGCTTATCAAATAACGGACTAAGATGTCCAAGCCCAAGAAGAGGTCTACCAAATAATGGACTAAGATGTCCAAGCCTGAGAAACGGCATATTTTCAATGGACTAATATGTCCGGGCCAAAGAAGCGGCACATCAGATTATGGACTAAGACGTCAAAGCTTGAGAAGCAACCGATCAGATCACCACTATACACAAAGCATAAAGGGTTTACGCTTCTCAAAGAAGACTGAATCTAAGGAGTGAAGTAGGACTATGTCTATTAAATACCCGAATCTAGGTTTCGGGTTTCTCATTTCTAGATTTCATTTATTAATACCCGAATCTGGGTTTCGGGACTTCCATTTCTAAATTTTAATACCCGAATCTGGTTTTTGGGACTTTCGTTTCTGAATTCTATATATTAAAACCTAAATCTGGGTTTCAGGCTTTATCAATCACTTACGGTCTTCATTATACCCGAATTTGGGTTTCTGGATTATTATCTGACTTCACTTTGATGCCCTAATCTGGGTCAAGGAATTCTATAATAAAACAATCGCTGTGGATTTCTGGTTGTCCAACATATGCCCTGATCTGGGCCAAGGATTGCAATTATGAAGTTAATTATTATGGGAATCTGATTATCCCACATATGCCTGAATCTGGGCCAGAGATTCTTATCACAAATATAAATGATGATAATTTTTGATTACTCGACATATGCCCTGATCTGGGCTCGGGATTTATAATATGAAGACAATTATTGCAAATTTTTGATTATCCCCTGTAATTACTCGAATCTGGGTTCGAGAATTCCATTCTGGAAACTATTTCCTGTTTTTGCTTATTGAGACCTGAATCTGGGTGCTGAATGTCTTACTATTAACTTCTAAACTCCATTAACTAGTACCCTAGTCTAGGTTAGGCTCCATAATTCCTGAATTTGAATTTTGGGTCTTTATCACCAATTGTGACTTCTATCAATCAAATCCCAAGCTTGCAATTTAAAGTAGCAGTATTGGAGTTACCACAGACGTTTAAATCGTCAATCAGAAGCATCGAGCTGGCCGTCTTAATACCCAAATCAGGGTTATTAGTTTCCAAATTTAAATGAAGCTCACTAATGTCTAAAATCAAACTCTGGGATCATTTTCATCTCCAAGGAAAATCTCCAAGCACATATTAAAAATTTTACAGGTCACAAAGGCTTATCACCAGATGATAACTAGTAACTTCCCATTTCCTAGCATCGAGTATCTCCAGTAGGAAGATCTTAGGCTTCAATTGTTATGTGCAGGGATAACTATTAATTGTAGACCTCATAACCCTAGTTAAACCAAACCTATGGTTAACTAACTGATTAAATTTATAAGTACCCCCATGCTAACTTATCATGAGGCATATTTATAAGATAATGGGTTAACAATAGAGAATGTCACTTACTTTGGCTTTTGTAGGAAGATAGAGAAATTAAGAGCAGGAGAGTTTAAAACATTTTTTTCCTAAAGCACAAAAGATTCTTTCATACAGGGGGCAAAATGTAGCCATAAAATCCACTTAAGAATAGAATAATGAAAGAAGGTTAATAAGAATATCAGACTCCGTTGGAGTTGCAGGCATGGGTTTCGACAACGGTCAGAAGAGAGCGTTTCAAAGGCCTTAAGGAGGCTTTCGAAGGAGTCAGAGGCACCAGGTGCCCTGACCAGTAAAAAATAGTGTGAAAGCTATCGAGTCAGATAGAAGCAGGACTACCCTTCCGCCACTTTCAATCTTTCGACGCAGGTGGGTCCATATATTTAAAGAAAGCAAAGATAGGCTCAGAACCACCTTTCGAAGGCAATGAACATCTACCACTCATATGCGCGCCAAACCTTTTTGAACCAAAGATTTTTCCTTTGTAGCAACCCTTTCGAAAGCATACCATAGCCTTTCAAACCGGTCGAAGCCAATAACTTCAAGGAAAGGTTCTGCGTCGACCAACAGGCATGCATTTGGAAGCTACTTATAGCATCGAAACCATTAGCGCTTTAATATCTTCGAAGCCTCTATGAGCAACCTATCGACAAAGTCGAAGGGCTCCCATCTTTACTTCCAATGACAGCAAGGAAACATGAAGAAAAAGACGTATTTGAGGACCTTTCGACAACGTCGAAAGCAGTTTTGGAGAAAGTAGAGAAAATGAATACTAAAGACCCAACAAAGGCGGAAGGTTCGACTTTGTCGAAAGGTCTGGAGAAAGAAAAAAAAGGCGCATGGGTAAGTTAGAGGACTCGAAAGAGATTCCTTTCGACCCTGTCGAAGGCATATGAGGCTATTATGAAGTGCTATTATGAAAAGGAAATCCTAATACAAGGCATACGAGGCATACAAGAAAAGGAAAAGAAAGCGAGAAGGTGGATTCCATTCCACAATTAAAATCCGAATAAAGATTTTAGTGCTATTATGAAGTTTTAACATAAATATAGACTCTATTACTTTTCTTGATATCTTGAACTCTTGATACTCATGAGACTTCAGTCTTGATTTCTTTAACCTTGAATTCATCAGTCTTGAATCTCTATATTGTACAGTCTTCATTCTCAGTACCTGCATATATATACCCTGCGTATACATATATATATCTAGACAAGAATATTAGTATTTATATTTTATAACAAGTCCTAAGGTTGTTGTCATCAAAACCATCATCTTAGGAACTAACAATCTCCCCTTTTTTGATGATGACAACCTTTGTTTATAAAATCTACTCCAACAAATTTCGATTCTACTCCGACTCCCCCTTATTCCAACAACTCCCCTTATTCTACTAACTCCCCCTTAATCTAAGCCTATCTAACATATTTTATAAGTCTCCCCCTTTGTCATCAACAAATACGAATCCTAAACTACATAACTCCTCCTAAATCTTATACTATAGCACCGTATATGATAATAACACGGTATAGTAGAATGTAAATGAGATAGATAATAATATGAGTAAAATATAGCAAGGTAAAGGTGAGAGATATGAAAATTTTAAACATAATCAATCAATATATACATCATGTTCTTATCAAACTACACCATGTTCACACCATGTTCAAATCAATCCAAACCATACTAATCTAAACAAATTAAAATCAAACCAAATCAAAGTAAATCAAACCACATATGTAAAATCAAACATTTCTTGGAACTTGAACCCATCCTTCTTCACCGAAGATAGGATCTACCTTTATAGCATCCCATTCTTCATTATCTTTGTTCAGAGTTCCTTCTGGATTCGCTTCAAGTTCTTCTTTGTTGAGGGCAGAGATCATACATCGAATGGCATCGAAGTGCCTTTCTTGTTCCTTTATCATCTGCATTTGGCTTAATTCTAAGTGTTGTTGATTGCGAAGGATAAAAGTAAGTATGTTCTTGAAGGAATTGAGAGTTTCATCAAGATTCTCACTTAGATTCTGAATAGGAGAGACCATTATTTGATAAAATATGAAGAAATTCAATGGAAAATAAAGAGAATTGAAAGTATGCATTTTTTTGGAAGAAACATGTATTTAAATAGTTAAAAAGACGTTTGAAATGAAAAGACACAAGGTAGTTATGTCAATTTCAATTTCAAAACAAAAAACAGTTTTTGGCCGTTACATGTTGACATGGGGTAGGGGGATGTCGACATGCCCCTGTTAATTTTGGCAATTTGCTTTGTTTCTTTATATTATGTACAATTCTATATATATAAACTTATATAATATAACAACAAGCATTCCAGAAATATTTTAGAGCTAATAAACAGAAATAAAGGATTTTTCATTGATAATTTTAGTTAACATTACATAAAACGATACATAACATTAACTAAAGAGAGATACAAACTAATACAACATGAAATGAAACTAGTATTAGTTAGAGGATGATGAAGATGATGATAATCCAAGCTTGTGACTCACTTTTCCAAAGAACTTGTTCATTTTGGTGGAAATCTTGTCCAACATGTTACTAGCGGATCTTTTGAGAATCCGTTGGTTTTCCACGATAATCTTTTGGTTCTTCAGAAGTGTTTTGTTGGATGGATTGGTAGGAGTGATAGGGTATTCGATGCTTTCTAATGAAGCCTCATCTTTTTCCTCTCCTTCTTCTTTCCTCTCTTCATGAGCCAATCTCTCATCATTTTCGGCAAGTGTTTCATATAGTTGAAACACAAGCGGAATTCTTTTGAGAGAGATGTTAGCATGGTTAAACACTTTTCTAGAAATGAACTCATCTAACTTATAATCAACACCAAAGCAGTTGAAAATACGAGTGAGGTAAATTCCATGGTACAAATTGTTTTCACCTAAAGTAAACATTTGGGACGAAGTTCATCCAAAATCACTTGCGCCCAATTAATGTCATAGTGCCCAAAAATAGCAAAAAGAGCCTTACAAACTTTTAAGGTTGGGTGATTGAAATTTCCCGATCTTGGAGTTATAGTATGTTGCAAAAGAAGGTTTACAATTCTAGCTTTAGGATGGAAATTTCGGTTTATAAACTCAAAGTTATCATCCCCTTCAAAAATGTGATGAAATGTCTCACGATCATGTTCATCAATTTTAAAATCCGAAAGATCCATTCCTGTACTCTTACAACCAAGAATGTTACCCAAAATCTCACTATTTAAAACAATACGTGTTCCTTTAACGCTACTCTACACTTCCCCTTCATTTCCTTCATAAAAACCATGATTCAAATTTGCATAAAACATTTTGACAAGATTCGAATAATAAACAAAATCATTTTGAGAATCATCAATTAAGCTAAGAATTTGATTCTCTTCGAAAAGAACATTGACCTCATATGAAGGAAAATCACAAAAGATAGCAAATTTTCCCGTATGGACCTTTCTAAAGTTTACATAGCTAATGTAAGCTTTGATAGCTTCCAGATCATTGTAGAGGAACTCTCTGGTGGCCTTGGACAGTCTCATGGTGGATGGACTGCTTGAGGAAGCCATTTTTGAAGAAAGTAGAGAGCTTGAGAGTTTGAATTTTGAAATGAAAGTGAAAAGATAGGATAAAGTTAAGGAGATAAATAGATATCTAAGAGCCATGTTCTTAGGTCAAGAGTTACCTTTTGAGAGCTTTGGAATTGGTGAAAAGGTGGAGGGAAATTCAAAGTTTTGAATTCAAATTTGAACTTCAAATTTCTGGTAGGGATGTCGACATGGGGGATAGGGTCATGTCGACATGGGTCCCCTAAATCATGTGACTTATTTTTCCTACTTTATTTAATATCTATATCTATATATCCTATAATCTAATTTATATTTTATCTGAAATAATATAAAATATAAGAACACTTTAATATTAATATTTCAATATTAAAATATTATTAAAATAATATTATTTTGAAAATCAAAATTTTAAATTCAAACAACAAGCAATTTAAAAACATGCAAACAACCAAACAACCAAACATTCAAACAAGCAATTTCAATCAATATAATTTAAATGCGTACCTATTTTTAGATCTATATTTTTGAGATCATCAGACTCGTGAATAGCTGTAAAGCACATGTTTGAATTTTCTGTCTCTTGATCTTCATCACTAGAGGATGAGTCTGAATCGTCTAGTGTAGTAGTATATGCTCTCTTTCTTTTCTTTGACGAGTCATTACTTGGAGAAAATTTCTGTTTATATGGATGCAGACAATCTCCATTTAAGTGGCCTGGCTCATCACAATTATAGCATCTGACGTTGTTTTGAGTCTTATTACTATTTCCAGAATTCTTGTGATCATTTCTTTTGTAATTGTTCGACTTTCTATATTTCAGAAACTTTCTAAAATTCCTTGTCATCAAGGCTATTTCTTCATCGTCGTCGCTGTTTGAGTCTGAACCATCTTTTATTGCATTGAAGGCTATTGACTTCTTTTCTGAGGCCTTGCTTTCTATTCTCCCTTGCATTTGTACTTCAAATGACATCAAATTCCCAATCAATTCATCAATTTTCAGAGTACTAATATCATTAGCCACTTCAATTGCTAGAGTCTTTTGATCCCATTCCGCGGTGAGTGAATTCAGAATTTTTCTAACTTGATCTTCTTCGTAAAAGGTCTTTCCTAATGCAACTAGTGAGTTCGCAATGTCTTGAAACCTACTGTACATGTCTGAAATGGACTCATTTGGATTCATCTTGAATAATTGAAACTGATTTGGTCAAGATAGATATTTTGGTCTGTTTAACTTTGCTTGTTCCTTCATGAGTAACTTGCAAAGTTTTCCAGATCTCATATGCAAACTTACAGATAGACACTTTATTAAACTCATTCCTATCAAGTGAATAGAATAGAATATTCATGGCTTTGGAATTGTTTTGTGCGATAGTCTTTTGCTCAATAGTCCACTGTGCAAAATCAGTTGTGGGTTCAATGTACTCAGTTTTTGTGATATTCCAAGTGTCTAATCCTATTGATTGTAAATAGATTTTCATCCTACATGCCAAATATGCATAGTTACTGCCATTAAAAAGTGGTGGTCTGGCAGTAGACTTACCCTCTTCAAATGAACTAGTGATAGTGTTGACATTACCAGTGTTGGCAGCCATTTGAAAACTTTTCAAAAATCAGATTATGAAAACTTTAAAAACCAATGCTCTGATACCAAATGTCGGAAATGCAGATTACGGATCTTAAGGCTGGATTAACACTAAGGGGGGTGAATAGTGTTTAATGGATTTTATGCAATTTTTGAAGTCTTTTCAAATTAAACACAAACAGATCCAATTCACAAACACAAAGACAATCACAAAACCAGACACATACGCAAATAGTAAATAAAAGCAATAAAGGGATGTCGACATGCCTATGTTATTTTTGAAAATTGATTTTGCTTTAAAATGATTTCTATTCTAAAACTTGTCAAAACAATTTCCAAACTTTGTAAACCATTTTGAATATAGTTTAAACTTATAAAAGAGTTTTAGAAAGTAATCTTAAAATATATAATCCATAATATAAAAGTAATATTAAAAACTAAGTATAGACTTCTTTAAAATATATTTTTGATATTTAAAGCTAAAACATTAAAATCAAGAGATAGTTTAAAAACAAGAGATGATTTTGAGATCAAAATATTAAAAGATGATAAGAAAAGTTTTTGAATTAAGGCTGAAATATTTAAATTGATAGAGATGACATTTAAAAAGATAGTTTTTGAAAAAATAGTTAAAATAAATTATTTTGCATATTTCGTGGATTTCATTCCACAAGAGATGGTCGTGGGTTCCATCCCACTAAAGAGGTCGTGGGTTCCATCCCACTAATAAAGCGAGAAGGTGGATTCCTTTCCACACTTAAAATTCAAATAAAGATTTTAGTGCTATTATGAAGTTCTAACATAAATCTAGACTCTATTACTTATCTTGATATCTTGAACTCTTGATACTCATGAGTCTTCGGTCTTGATTTCTTCAATCTTGAATTCGTCAGTCTTGAATCTCTATACTGTACAATCTTCATTCTCAGTACCTGCATGTATATACATATATATCTAGACAAGAATATTAGTATTTATATTTTATAACAAGTCCTAAGGTTGTTGTCATCAAAACCATCATCTGAGGAACTAACATTGACAAGTTTTCTTGTTAACACAGCTATAGAGCTAGGGATGACCTAGGGTGCCAGGGTTATTCAGTTGTAGTATCGGGTTGTGCCGACCTGAATCCTTCACCCACTTCATGTGAAGAAGCAGCAGCAGATTCTTTCTAGAGTGTAAGTGGATATCATGCAATGTTTTGGGTGCATCGCCTAGTAGCATTTCATTTTCAAGCCTAGATAGGTCGATATCCTCCGAGTTGAGAAGTTTCTTTTGCGATAAGAAATTACCACGCGCGCCAGAGCTGGTAGGGATAATCTTCACCAAGCCATGTTAAATTTTTATGCTTGAGAACATTGGCATTGCAGAGAATAAGAAGTGGGTTAAGCTCGTTCATTATCTCCTCCCTAACCTTATCCTTGGTGGTTTCTACTTCACGCTGAATAAACGCATCGACATTTTTAGCCCTTTCAATATTCGTGTCTCTCTCAAATCTAACATTTACTAGCTTGTCACAAGCATCTTGAGCGATCTTCTGGGCGTCATCTTTTTCCTTATTTGCATACTCGAGCTTAGCCTTGAGATCTGCTATCTCCTTCAAGGATGCGGATTCATTAATTCGAGCTGTATCCCGCTCAAGCGCTATCTCTAGATTTCGATGATGCAACACTTGAACCATATCAAGATGACTGGATTTCATCTCCTCCATGGATTTGACAGTAGTGTTAGATTTTCCTTCGGCTTCTGCTAGGGAGGTCCTAGAAGCCTTTAACTCGTTCATCAAAGTATCGATAATTCTTTTATCTTGAGCTTCTTGGCATTTCAACTTTTCAATTTCCGCCGCGCGCTCGAAAGATACTTCCGATATTTTCTCTACTGCCTTCATCCATTCACGATACTGTGTGTGGATGTCAGTGACACAGTTAATAGTCATTTTCTAAACATGGTCTGGGACCCTCTTTAGGTTGGGATGAAAAAAGAACCCTTCAAAATACAAGTTTGGAAACTCTTCACGAAGTTGTGCCATACGAGCACTGGGTTGACCGTAGGACTTTCGGTAGTAGTTTCAACTTCAGTACTTTCCTTGCCAGGTCTTTGAGTAGCAACATATTCGCCGTGGTGATGACGATCACTGGATCACTGAGAGTAAGAAGAAGCTAAAGGTTGTAGAGGATCTGAAGTAGGAGGAGGACCACGAGAGGGCTCGGTAGGTAGGTCCCAGCGGTCAGTTGGCTTCTCGGGACCCTTTTATGGGGGAGATCTCGATCTTGATCGATAGTTGTCTTAGGGTGGCTTGTTCCTATCGCTTCTGTCTTGATAACCCCGGTCACGACCAAAATGATAATCGAAACCATAATATTCTCGACTACCACCTTGACGGTAAGAGCCAGAGCATAAAGCAGAGGATTGGTGGTGTATATCCCGAAGGGAATCAAACATGTTCCTCTTCTTCAACATCGTATTTGCAAAGGAAAACAGAAATCAATCAACTTTAAGCATTAAAAAGCACAGGTCGAGCGTAATGCAAAGTTGAGGGGTGCAAGTGTGTGTAAGTGTCCTTATGTTACCCCCGGACAAACCAGGTGCAAGAGCTTTGCTCATTGGAGTAACATCTCCTTTAGAAGTTGGAATCTCAGTGCCAATTCTGGTAAGAGATTTCAACCTCCTGATGCTTATGTCAGTAAAATGAAAAGCATCAACATCAGGCGGAATTGGTAAACCAGACAAAGAATCAAGTGGTAGACTTGAACGCTCTGATGGTTGAGAAGAAGATTCATATTGTACGATCTTAGGAGCCATCGATTACTTGGATTGATTAGAAAGACGACTTTTTGGAAATTTATGAACAAATGTTTTCTTCTTTCTCCTATCGAGAATCGAGGGTTGTGAGGTCTGCGAAGATCTGATGTCAACTCCGAGACAGGATTCTTCATCATTGTGGCGGAGCACATCACCTTATCTCCTTCGGTATCAGTACTAGTGAATTCCTAAGCACTCATGATTGAAGGCACCACGGGATCGGCCCGATTGTCCCTTTGACTGACTGCAGCCCATGGTCTTATCCCTGCAGTCTGAGTGATTTTGGTTAGCCCCATGTTGAAGCCCTCTTCTATCAAACAAAAAGTAACGAGACGTTCATTCATAAGCAGGTATTCAATGTTCCTGCTTTGGGCGGAACATTTTTCAGAGTTGCGACCGCCTCCTCATATAGGTTACTACTAGGCCGAGTGACTATACCTGTGAAAGAAGTTACGTAGTTAGGAACATGGTCTAAATTTTGTTTTTCCATGCTAATATAAAGATAGTGGATAGCACTTACTTCTTTCCAGCCACTATTGGGCAAAACCGGCCTGGCAGCGAACGAAGAAACATTCGCTTTTAAAGGCGCTTAATTTGTTCCATGTGCTAGTTAGAATCTGGCACCTCTTTTTCGATTCAAGAAATGTAAAAAAAAAGACTCCCAATCGGTCGCTTAAAAGTGAAAATGAATCGAATATCATCGATGGTTGGAGGACGGTACAGGAACTCCATAAATGCCATATAAGTACAGTTGAGAAGAGTGTAGCTGATGGAGCTACACTTGAGATATCCTTAAATAATGGAGAATTTCTCGAATGTGTGAATTAAATGGCAGAATGCATCCGGCCCAGCACACGAACTTGTTGCACGTCGTATATCCTTCCTAGGGTCTATGAGCCTTGTCATCCCACGACGGAACCAACACATCATCAAAAGGAATTCCATGCCTTACACGGATTTGGAGAAGAGCATCTTCTTTAGTTTTAGAAGCTACCGAGTTGGTAGGGTTCTGCAAAATAACTGCATCCTCTAGAGTGTCAGGAGCAGGATCGACGACTTTCGGCGGAAGAATGGGAACTGCACCAAAAAGATCAAATTGAGGACCTGGGTTTTCCAGTTGTTCCGAATGATGATTAGAAGATGGGAAATTGGATTCAGTTGCTGAACTTGATTCTATGTCAAGGTTATCCTGTTGAGAAGACGATCCAATTGGCATAGCTGCGAGGCACCCAGAACGTATAGAACCCATCGCTATTAAACTTAGTAAAAATAATGATTAGATAAATTGACTTGTACCCCCAGTGCATAGTGAGTGCTAGTGTGGTGTGGTGAAGTATTGCACAATACATTAATAAGTTGTACGAAGTTAAAGACGGATAAGACGATGAGACTTCGAGGTTCCACCGGAGAGACCGGCATTCCTGACCGTCTCAACCATTTCTCTGTGTCATCGGGAAACGATGTGGTTTGAATTTCATGATCGATCGTCAGCAAGTAAAAGTTTGATTTTTATGTTCAAATTGCCGATGAGCTTCAATAGAGCAGTCAAAAACATTGATCCTTGTCAAAGTTCAAATGTCACGCATTACTGAATATGCAATTCAAGTCATGTACAAGTCATATGTGTTCATTCGAATATGCAAGGCTGAAGTTCGTCATTGGGTTCAAGATCATTTAGTTAAGTTCCATTTTTAAAACTATGTGCTGAACACCGATCATTCTCCTTAATGCCCCAATACCGATCGTTCCCCTAAGACAACATCTACCGATCAATTGCAGTTGACCATGTACACCGACCGTTCTCCATGACCTTCCATATCGATCGTTACCTCCACGCCATCAACCGATCGTTCCATTCCATCTCTTCCGCCTCAAAAGCCTCCAACTCCAAAAACATTGCCGATCGTTTGTAGATGTTCGTTCAACACTCAAGCTTCAACATCATTCCGTAACGATCGGTGCAATGTCATGACTATCTACCCCAGGTTTTGCCGATCGTCCAAGAACGATCGTAGAGGATCGATCAAATAACTTCCCCAACTCCACTGCTTCATCCTCCATAGAAAATGATTGGTTAAGGCCCTCTCCAAGCTCCATTGCCCTTTCTCAGTTGTTTAATGGATCGACTTCATTATAGAAGACGAAGGCCACGACATTGATGAAGCTCAAAGTCTCATCCTCGAATCATAAAGCAAGTTTAAATTTGTTCTACCTAAGTTTAAGATCTGAGGAAAGGAGGAAGATTCGAAGTCGAATTGAAACGAAATATGGAGAAGAACGATGATTTTTTGGGACGCAGATCGTTGTTTGGATCGGTAAGAAAAAGAAAAGGAGGCTTGTTTCCTTTACTTCGAGATGGAACGATATGAAATGAACTGAAGGAAGAAGGAAGAACGACTAAGTATTGATGTTTATATAGATAGAATGTATGCTGATCGCTAATGGCCCAAAGATTATGCCGATCGTTGTCGGCCCCAAAATTATGCTGATCGTTCCATATCTAAGCATATGCCGATCGTTCCATGTCCAAGCTATATGTCGATCGTTCAATATCCAAGCATATGCTATTCCATATCCAAGCTATATGCCGATCGTTCCATATCCAAGCATATGTCGGTCGTTCCATAACCAGGAACGATTCGAAATTCATTTTCTAAAAAAAGGAGGAGGATTATGAATAGGGGAAAAACGATCGGTAGTAGACATTTTCCATGAAAAATATATAAAAATAATGACTAGTAGAAACTATGTATAATTTTTTTTTTAAACTTGACAACGACTCGTGAACGTTTAATCATGATCAGAAGTCAGGTACAAACACGTATACGCACTAGTATACATTTCAAAATTTAATTTTTTGAAATCGACAAAAATTGAATGTTCACCTAAAATCGACCGAAGAAAAATTAAAACTAAGCTGTTAAAGCTTAGAGATCGCCGGAAACAAAATAAGATGATCACTGACAAGTTGTGATCCTGTACTCATACTATTAGAAATCGACCAATCGTCATGACAAATAAGGAAATTATGACATTTGATGAGAAAACAACTCAATGGAAGGATAATGACTATACAATAAACCGGATGGATTTCTTTCCGACGATCCTGGCTTGCGATGATTCAAAGCACGTCATGCTCGAAATAAGATGTACTTTGGGGGGTAAATGTTATTCGCCTTTTGGCAAGACCGTGATATCATCGAATTGGATAGGAACAGATGGTTATCAGTTCTAAGAATAGACTATATTTGATACTATGGATGATAGACGGGCAAATCTGGATCGGGTCCCAATCCAGGTGCAACCAGTATGGAATGACTAGCATGAAAGAGGCTATGCGGTAGGATCGTATAATATGGAATAGTGGAATGGTCTAGGTAGATAGCAATAAGCAGTAAGTAAAGTACACACCAAGACTTTATACTGGTTCAGACCTCTTGTCCTACGTCCAGTCCCTAAGATCCTCTTAGGAATTCAACTAACCAACAACCCTCACTTAACCCGGAGGAATAGGTTTACAACTTACCCGAACAACCAAACGGGATTTCTTGCCTCAACTACGGAAGAGGACTTCAACTAGATACAAAGAGTATTTTTGACTTGTTGTGTTCTTGATAACTATTAACAGATTTGAATAAGATCACTCAATGTAAAAGAAACATAGAAGAACTCAGTATATCTTCTTATTCACACAAATAGCTTTACAGAGGGGTTGGTATTTATAACCAACGAGTTCACTTAATTAAGGTAAGTACTAATTAAGGTAAGTAGTAATTATGGTATACATAACACTCCCCCTCAAGTTGGTGCATATATATTAATCATGCCCAACTTGTTACATAAATAATTCATTCGAACTCCATTCAAGGCTTTTGTAAATATATCTGCAAGTTGCTCCTCAGTCCCCAAATACTCTGTAGATATTAGTCCTTCTTGTATTTTATCACGAACAAAATGACAGTCAATCTCAATGTGCTTAGTTCGTTCATGAAATACAGGATTAGATGCAATATGAATAGCTGCCTTGTTGTCACACCGTAGTTTTGCAGGAATAGTAGCTTTCAATCCCACTTCTGTTAAGAGCTGATATATCCATGTTATTTCACATACAGATTTTGCCATAGCTCGATACTCTGATTCTGCACTAGAACGAGATACAACATTTTGTTTCTTGCTTTTCCATGAGATTAAGTTACCACCAAAAAAGACAGAGAACCCTGTCGTAGATCTCCTATCTACCTTAGATCCTGCCCAATCTGCATCTGAAAAACATTCAACTAGATTGTGCCCATGATTTTTATACACAATACCAAGTCCAGCTGTTCCTTTTAAGTAACATAAAATTTGTTCTAAAGCAGCCCAATGATGAATTGTTGGGGATGACATGAATTGACTTATGACACTAACAAAATATGCAATATCTGGTCGAGTCATAGTCAAATAATTCAACTTCCCAACCAACCTTCGATATCTATTTGGATTTTCAAATAATTCACCTTCTTTTATTAGTTGTAAATTTGGAATCATTGGAGTGTTACACGGTTTTGATCCTAGGTTTCCTGTTTCTTTCAGTAAGTCAAGTACATACTTTCTTTGAGACAACAAGATACCTTTGTTACTCCGCATTACTTCAACACCTAAGAAATATTTTAGCTCTCCCAAGTCTATCGTATGAAATTGTGTATGAATAAAAGTTTTAAGAGAGTCGATCCCTGTTTTATTATTTCTTGTGATGACAATATCATCCACATAGACAACTAACAAAATAATTCCATTTTCTGAATTTTGATAGAAGACTGAGTGATCAGATTTGCATTTCTTCATTCCAAAGTTCTCAATAACCTGACTAAATTTTCCAAACCATGCACGAGGACTTTGTTTTAACCCATACAAGGTCTTCCGAAGACGACATACTAATCCATTCTCCCCCTGAGCAACAAATCCAGCAGGTTGCTCCATATATACTTCTTCTTTAAGATCACCATGAAGAAAAGCATTTTTAATGTCAAGTTGATGTAAAGTCCAATCATAAGTAGCAGCTAGAGAGATAAGTATTCGTACAGAAGTTAATTTCGCAACTGGAGAGAAGGTCTCAGAATAATCTACACCATAAGTTTGTGCAAACCCCTTTGCAACTAAACGAGATTTTAATCGAGCAATAGATCCATTTGGATTATATTTAAGAGAAAAAACCCATTTACATCCAATAGCCTTTTTATCTTTGGGTAATTGTACTAAATCCCAAGTATTATTAAATTCCAAAGCATTCATTTCATCTATCATTGCTTTTTGCCAACCAGGATTAGATAGTGCTTCTTTGATAGTTTTTGGAATTGAAATGGAGTCAAGTAAAGTGACAAAAGAGTAAGATGAGGTGGACAGTTTATTATATGAAACAAATGAAGAAATAGGAAAGGTACACTGCCGCTTTCCTTTCCTTAAGGCAATAGGGAGATCAAGATTTGTAGATGAGGCTATTTCTGGGTTTGTGCAAACAGATTGGACGGTATCTGGTTCCAAATTATTATTTCTAGAATTGAATTGCAAGGGTATATCAGCAGAATGCGTATCATTATGTACCAGGGAAGATGTGTCTGGAGCATACATAGGTGTATTAACATACACAGGTGTATCAGCAGCACTCGCAGGATGATTTAAGGTTTGATTTGCGAAATTTGTTGGATATATAAGGAAATCATCACTATTATGGGACAGAATATTATCATGTGCAGGTGCAGAATAAAAAGATGTATTATCCAAAAAACTAACATCAATTGAAACTACATATCATCCAAGACTAGGGTAGTAACACTTATACCCCTTTTGAAGTCGTGAATAGCCAACAAAAACACATTTTAAAGATTTAGGATCAAGTTTAGTTATTTGTGGCCTCACATCTCTCACAAAACAAGTGCTTCCAAATACTTTTGGACTAATAGGAAACAAAGTTTTGTTAGGAAATAATACTTTATATGGAATTTCCCAATTGAGAATAGAAGATGGCATACGATTAATAAGAAAACATGCCGTAGAAACAGCATCAGCCCAAAAAAATTTGGGAACATTCATATGAAATAAAAGAGCACGCGTAGTTTCAAGAAGATGCCTATTTTTTCTTTCGGCCACACCATTTTGAGATGGTGTATCAACACAAGATGTTTCATGGAGTATACCATGTTGAGTCATATATGAATGAAACAAAAAAGATGTATACTCTTTAGCATTATCACTTCGCAATGTATGAATAGAAGTATTAAATTGATTTTTTATTTTAGCACAAAATGCACAAAATATAGAGAACAGTTCAGATATGTTTTTCATCAAAAAAAGCCAAGTAACACGAGAGTGATCATCTACAAAAGTAACAAAATACTTGAATACAGATTTAGACACAACCGGACACGGTCCCCAAATATCAGAATGTACTAATTCAAAAGGATAGTTAGCATGTTTATTGACTCTAGGACTAGAACTTAGACGGTGATGTTTAGCAAAATGGCATGCTTCACAATCGAGTGATGATAGTGAAATATATTGTGGATAAAGTTTTTTTAATAAAGAAAGAGATGGGTGTCCAAGCTGACAGTGAGTCTTGAGGGCTGAGAATATACTCGAACAAGCTATAGGAGATGATGGTGGTGTATCAAGAATGTATAACCCTCCGGACTCATGTCCTTTACCAATAGTCCGCCTCATTACTAGATCCTAGAAAATACAATAATTTGGATAAAAAGATACGGAACAGTTCAATTTTTGAGTGAGTTGGCTAACAGATAGTAAGTTAAAAGATAGTTCAGGTAAGTGTAGGACAGAAGTTAAAGGAAGTGAGATGGTAGGATAAACAATTCCAGTTCCTTGAACTGTGGAACACGATCCATTGGCAAGAGTCACCGTGTGTTTTGAATTGTTCGACTGAAAGGTAGAGAAAAGGGAGGAATTACCTGTCATATGGTCCGTCGCACCGGAATCGATAACCCATTTATTCTTTCCTGTGTTTGCAACAGTAGTGATAGATGAAGAACCCTTCAGAAATTCTTGATACTTCAGAAATTTAGCAATCTCCTTTGAAAGTGCAGCCGTATTATCAATATCATCTCCTGTTTTCACTATATTTGCAGTGTTGTTGTTCTTTTGTCCAGTACTCATAACCTGCTTCTGCTGATCTTGTTGTATTTTAAATTTTAGTTTTCTGCAGTCAAATTTTGTGTGTCCAAGTTTTTTACAGTAGTTACACATTACATTTCTAGTATCTGATGCACGAATTTTAGATGCACGTGCACGAACTTCAGGTCTTTCAGGTCTCTGAGATCCACTATTTTGATTTGGTTTCCAATTATTGTACTTGTTACTTTTTCCTACCAGAGCACTTTCTGTAGAAGGATTTCCGACTAGATGAGAACTTGTACTTTCTGTTCGAAGGATGCGACTGTAAACTTCTTTCAATGATGACATATCTGTACCAGAAAGTACCTGTGATTTAGCAGATTCATACTCATGTGGTAGCCCTCCTAGAAAACTCATTATAGCCATTTGCTCCCTTTGCTTTTGTTGGATTTTTATATCAGAACTTAGTGGTAATAATAGGTTAAATTCTTCATACTTCTTTTTGAACATCATAAAATACTCCATGAGAGATTGATCCTGTTTTTCAACCCGATAGAATGACTTACAGACTTCATACATACGAGATAAGTTCCCCTTTCCAGAATATAGAAACTCTAAATAATCCATTAATTCTTTAACGAACTCACAGTGATTCACCAATCCAATAACTCCACTATCAATGGAGTTTCGAATCTGAAGAAACAGACGAGCATCATCCCTCAACCATATTTGGTCTTTTTTCTCTGTTGAATTACTGTCAGGAGGATCATCGGTGAGATGATCATCTTTCTCAATACTGCGAAGGTACAACCATACTGTTTTGCTCCAATCTAAGTAATTCGAACCACTCAGTTTATGGTCAGTAATTTTTGACATCATGGGCATTACATCCATGACTGTAGAGACTTTTTCTTCACTCATGAGATCTTGAACTAAAAGATTTGGGTTGATTTCGAATACCTTGATGATAAACCAGATCTCAAAAGAGACGAATTTCGAAAAGACAAAACAAGAATCTTGAAACGACAGAGCAAATTACTCAATGCTAGGATTAATTTTGATTAGAACAAATTTCAGAAGAGAAGAGAGCGGATTCTAATCTAAAGAGATGAATTGGGGATATTGAATTTGAAATCGGATCGCTTAATTTCTGATTTTGAATTGTATGGCTCTGATACCATATTAACAGATTTGAATAAGATCACTCAATGTAAAAGAAACATAGAAGAACTCAGTATATCTTCTTATTCACACAAATAGCTTTACAGAGGGGTTGGTATTTATAACCAACGAGTTCACTTAATTAAGGTAAGTACTAATTAAGGTAAGTAGTAATTATGGTATACATAACAATAACACTAATGAGTCTAACTGAGTACAACTTTCCTATAATCTTATCCTCAAGAATATGAAATGTGTTTATGAAGATTTAGGAAATATAAATTGCTATGAATCAAAAGAGTATTTAAGATAAATCAGAGATTCAAGCAATTGAAGTGGTTTGTGATTGCTTTTGAAAACTTAAGAAATCTGAAAATTTAATCAAGATAATAGAGAGATTAAAGCAATTAGAATTTGCGATTTGCAAATGATAGAATCATGTATTTATAGGTGTAGAAGAGGTGTATCTATTTGCAAAAGATTCAGGCAAGAGATGCATCCATTACCATTGGAGAATGGTTGCAACTCTTGGGAAGAAGAAGGTGTCTTTTCATTAAAAATTCGCAGGTTCGAATTCAGTCGACTGAACAGGGAATTTCAGTCGACTGAAACTGTGCATGTTGTAATTCTGTAACAGGTTCAGTCGACTGGGAATACCTGTTCAGTCGACTGAACTATTAGTTTTTGCACAGTGAATGTTTTTCTAAAAAATGAAGTTATGAAACGTGTTCTAGTGTTTTGTGCAAGCCTCTTGAGGATAGATTTTAACAATGAATCTAAACTAAGACCTATATTTAAATCATACTTATGGTATCTTTGGTCTTCATAGTTCTCCCTTTAGTTTTGTACATATCTCTTCCTTTTTGTTGAAGCACATTGTCATTAATCAAAATATAGCGTATCAACATTCTCCCCCTTTTTGATTGATGACAATACTTATGTGTGTAATTATTTCCTCCCCCTGAATATATGCACTGTCTTTCCGTAATTGCTCACATCTCCTTTGCCAATGATATAGCCTTTTGAATTGTCTCCGAAGGTAACCGAGCCACCATCAAAGTATGTGATGTTTGTAAGCATATCTTTGTCGCCGGTCATGTGTTTTGAGCAACCACTGTCTAGTATCCATTTCTTCTTTTTGAGTGGGACCTGAAAATAAATACAAAATTATTGGTACCCACCTTTCAATAGGGTCCTAAAAGTTAGAACTTAGGAAACCAAACCCAATTTGGTTCAGTATCCTTTTTATAAATATAATTTTTATTATTATGAACACTATCCATAAATGCTTTAATATATTTATTCCTAATTAAAATATTGTTAGTCTTTGGAACCCAAATTTTAACTATCTTTGTTTCTTCTTTTGTTCTAATAGGTTCTTTTAATAACATTTGTTGTTTTGAATCAATATTCCTCTTAAAATTTGTATTTTTCTTTTTAGGAATTTTTGACTCCTTTTTATATCCTAATCCATGTTTATTTGAGGAGGATTGAGAATTTTCTAAAATCTTAGATAAATTTTCTCTTCCTTTGTTAAAATTAGAGACATTTTTAGTGATGTTAGCTAATCTAGCTTGAAGACTATTATTTTCTAACTCAACTTGTCTAATCTTGGTTTTTAACTCATGATTTTCAGAAACAATTATATCATTCTTTGTCTTTTGAGTTTCAATTTCTTGACTTAAAAGTGATAATTGAGTTTCCGAATTTGAAGGAGACTCTTGAACTTTTTCAAGTTCTTCTTCTAGAATTTTCTTTTCATCTTTTAACATATCTCTTTCAAATTCAGCTTTGTTTTGATTTTCACGAGTTTCCTTGAGTTTCCTTTTAAGAGTTTTTATTGTGCTCAAAAGTTCAGTGTTTACATCAATTAAATCGTCGAAAGTCAAATTACTAACCTCGGATTCTTGAGCCATAAAGCATACATTCGCTTGTTCATTGTCGCTATCATTTTCACTTTCAGATGAATCTGAATCGTCCCATATTACAGAGAATGCCTTCTTTTTGAATTTTTCTTTCTTGTTTTTGTTATTGAGAGTTCTCTGATTCTCCTTCTTTTGCTCTGGACAATCTTTGTGCATGTGACCTTTCTTGTGACAGTTGAAACATTCTATATTCGAGGATGTAGGTTTGTTCAAGAAATTCTTTTTGAATCCGTTTTTATTTCCTCTTCTATATTTCAAGAATTTCTTGAAATTTTTGGCTATAAATGCTAAATCCTCATCTTTAGACTCTGATTCTTCCTTTTCCGCATGAAAAGCTACATTCTTTCTTTCTTGTGCTTGATCTTTCTTAGCTTGCATATTTACTTCATACGACATAAGATTTCCAATTAATTCTTCTGGTTTCATTGTAGATAGATCATTTGCTTCTTCGATTGCTAAGACTTTTCTCTCCCATTCATCAGTGAGTGAATTTAGAACTTTAGATACAATATCAAAATCCGTGTATTTTTCTCCTAGTCCTATTAAGGCATGATGAATGTCTTGAAATCTCGAGTACATGTCATTGATGGATTCATTCTGTCGCATTCTAAAGTTTTGAAACTGGTTCTTTAGCATGGAGATCTTTGTTTGTTTGACCTTGTTTGTGCCTTCATGTATGGTTCTAAGTGTACTCCATATCTGATGTGCAGTAGTACAAATGCTAACACGATTGAACTCATTTCTATCCAAAGCGCAAAATAGCATATTCATAGCTTAGGCATTTGCACTAGCTTCATTCTTCTGAGTTTGTGTCCATGTAGGGTAATCAGTTGTGGGTACAACGAACTCTGCTTGAGTTGCATTCCAGGCTTCAAAGCTTGTTGCTTGCATATAAATCCTCATCCTTGTAGCCCAATAATTATAGTTTAGTCCATTGAATAGTAGGGGTCTTTGGGTAGATTGTCCTTCCGCAAATGTAGAGTTATAGGCAGTTGTTGTGCTTGTGTTATTTTCCATATTATCAATATGTCAAATAACGGTGTTATGGTTATAAGACGGCCTTGATCTGATACCAATTGAAAGAGGCTATGCGGTAGGATCGTATAATATGGAATAGTGGAATGGTCTAGGTAGATAGCAATAAGCAGTAAGTAAAGTAGACATCAAGACTTTATACTGGTTCGGACCTCTTGTCCTACGTCCAGTCCCTAAGCTCCTCTTAGGAATTCAACTAACCAACAACCCTCACTTAACCCGGAGGAATAGGTTTACAACTTACCCGAACAACCGAACGGGATTTCTTGCCTCAACTACAGAAGAGGACTTCAACTAGATACAAAGAGTATTTTTGACTTGTTGTGTTCTTGATAACACTAATGAGTCTAATTGAGTACAACTTTCCTATAATCTTATCCTCAAGAATATGAAATGTGTTTATGAAGATTTAGGAAATATAAATTGCTATGAATCAAAAGAGTATTTAAGATAAATCAGAGATTCAAGCAATTGAAGTGGTTTGTGATTGCTTTTGAAAACTTAAGAAATCTGAAAATTTGATCAAGATAATAGAGAGATTAAAGCAATTAGAATTTGCGATTTGCAAATGATAGAAACATGTATTTATAGGTGTAGAAGAGGTGTATCTATTTGCAAAAGATTCAGGCAAGAGATGCATCCATTACCATTGGAGAATGGTTGCAACTCTTGGGAAGAAGAAGGTGTCTTTCATTAAAAATTCGCAGGTTCGAATTCAGTCGACTGAACAGGGAATTTCAGTCGACTGAAACTGTGCATGTTGTAATTCTGTAACAGGTTCAGTCGACTGGGAATACCTGTTCAGTCGACTGAACTATTAGTTTTTACACAGTGAATGTTTTTCTAAAAAATGAAGTTATGAAACGTGTTCTAGTGTTTTGTGCAAGCCTCTTGAGGATAGATTTTAACATTGAATCTAAACTAAGACCTATATTTAAATCATACTTATGGTATCTTTGGTCTTCATAGTTCTCCCTTTAGCTTTGCAAATATCTCTTCCTTTTTGTTGAAGCACATTGTCATTGATTAAAATATAGCGTATCAACATAGCATAGTTCCATGAAGTTACAGTTCAAATTTCAAGATAATCGGGGTTCATACGATCGAGTTACGGACAAAGCAAGGATTTATATGTATCGATTGGAACAATCCATAAAACAGCTCAAATCAGCAAAGGTCGATTGATATCTCAAGATTCACAAGGCCAATCCACTTGAAACTTTCAGAGCATCAATAAATTAAAGAGTGGAGCCCATAAAAAAGATCGTAGGTCAAAACCTTGAGATATGAAGATGGCCGATCTTTTTGCCGGTTCTTCATAATGATCGGTATAACTCAGTGCACAATCCAAGTACAACAAAGATTGATCCATATCATACAATCTGCAACTCAGGATGATCCAATATTTTAGGAGCAATGTCAAGAGGCACGTGGGACCCCCTAAAAATGATCGCACGTTAATTGGAGATAAAAATATCAATCGATGAAATTTTAGCCGATCGTTCCAGATTGCCGAGTTAGGTTTGCCGATCGTTATGGTGGGCCCCTATGGATCTAGAGAGACTTCTGCCTAAATCTTAGAGAAATATTTTGCCATCTCAACCTATAAATACAGACTTGATGGTTTGTTTTCAGGATCTTTAAGCTGCTTGTTACTCTAGACTCTATTGTAATCAAGTGTTTGCTATCTTCTATTGTTGTAATCAGATCTTTAAGTGATTAATAAAGAATAATCTTTAAAGTGGACGTAGGCATACAATACCGAACCACTATAAATCTCTGTGTTACTGATTATAGCTGATTCTCGGTTACTTGTTCATTTATCTTCTCGTTTTAATTTTGTTTATCTTCATTTACTTCTCTGCACAAATCTATTCTTGGGTGTTTGTGACCAATTTTGTGCCCAAACAGCTATCATACCATCCTTAGTCATCGGCAATCCCTCGATGCAATCTATAAATATATGTTCCCACTACTCGAGAATAAGCAATCTCTCATCCCTACAGAACCAACAGTCTCGATCGGGTCTGCACTGCATTGCCTCTACTGACACTACTTGTTCTTCTAATTTAGCCACGATCTCCACTAGTCTAACCTAACACCTCTAACTAGTACCAGTCTGCTAAATCAAAGTAGGTCTGATGGTCATACTAGCCATTACCTTTGGCCATAGCTCGCCGAGTTCTGAAATCATAACCAGTGATAAGCTCGAGCAATGCCCACACTAGGGATATCGCTCCCAAACTGGTATGTCTTCCACTCAAAGCATCAACAACTACATTTCCCTTACGAACGTATAGGAAATGTCAAACCCATAGGAGGCTAAGAACTCTAATCATCGCTATCGGCAAAGGTCATGATCTCTCTCGGAGAAGAGATACTCCAATGATGTAGTATCACTTAATAGCTCAAACTCCTTTCCTAATAAACAATGCCTCCAAGTCCTCAAAGCGAACTCTATCACCACTAACTCAAAATCATTAGTCAGATACTTCCCCTCATGCGGTTTCAGTTGTCAACCAACATGCGACAACCTTACATTTCGTTATCAATACCGCACCCAGTTAAGTACCATAGGCAAGTGCATACTATTGTTTCCTCATTCCTGCTCAAAATGAGTAACATTGATGCACTCATCAACCTCCCGATTAAACTCACTAACGTGTGTCCACACCTCGCATCTCAAACAAAAGTCTGATCCAGTCTCATCAAACAAGTTAACGGTGCTGCTACCTTGGGTATTTCCAAATTCTGGACCGCCGTAACAACATGATCTACAGCGATATCCTACTCTGAAACAACAAGACCAAAGTACCTCACTCCCTTCCTTCAGAAGTGATACTACGAAAATCTGATCATCATCCATGAGCACAAGCGCAACTCACTCGTGTGATCTCTCGAAACACGATCCATAAGGTCAACAAGTTATGTCGATACATTGGTTAGCCCAAACGGCATAACCAATCCAATCCAAAAATCAAGGTAGTAAATAAAACATAATAATTAGCACACTCCCTCTAAATACTCTTAGTTGGCGTAACCTCACCGTAAGGTCCAACTAAGAGAACATCCTCATGCTATAAAGCGATCGAACAAGCTATTAATAAACGGGAGTAGAAGCATGTTCGTCATCTCATCTGGCTCTCAACAACCAACAAAGAACTCCAAAGAGCAATCCGCCCTACAGACGAACACTATAGGTGCATCCTACCAAAATATACTCCCACGAATGAACCATCACCTCAACAGGTCATCCGCTCACACCTTTAGTTTTCCAAGCTCTTTGGACATCATCTGCCTCAAAGGCATAACTACTGGTCTAGCCCCTCAGACCAGATCGTTACGGAACTCAATCCCTAAGTGGTGGTAATCCGGTCACCTCATCGAATATATCCAGACACTCTCTAACTACAGGCATAGATGATAACTCATCATGTGGAATATCAAGCGAATATAGAAAGCTAACCATCCCCATCCTCTATAGATAACCAATCATCGTTGTTCGCTCCTCGACAACCCGAATCGTCATAAATGGCCTCTCACAATCCACTACTATTTTGTATCCCCTTCAGCCAGTCCATTCCCAAAACCATAATACCAACCCAACTGATCAATAGAAAACAAACAACAACAAACATCCATGACTCAATGAGGAAAAGTCTCGACAAACCATGTATAGGTTAGCTGAGCCTCTAACTAGGTCTGTCACAATCAAAGGTCGGTAATTATCTCAAGTCTCAATCCAAATATCTCCATTAAGTCTAAATATAAAGGAATATGAAACCTAGACGTCAAACATGTATGGAAATGCCATAAGTGAAAAGCATATCTCAAACGATAACCATTTCCCTTCTCTTTCGTCGATAGAGTACTCGATGAAATCAGAATGACAATTAGTACATATGCTTCCCTGGTCTATCCCTACACAGCCGGTATAGCATAACTCTTCTACACTGGGTACAGGCCCTCACATCATAAAGCCTTCTTGATCATCTTCTCGAAGCCCTCACCAATATGACCAATCAATCGCTTCCCAAGACGATCATCAACACAATGATAAATTATTCATTCTTCGAAGTGAATGATAAACTAATCCCAAATAAAGCGATCCTCAAGAATTGGAGCTATTGAGACACTCCCCTAGTTCATTGTTCATCCGTGGAGTTATCTAGAGGTTAACTTCTACCCCATGGCATCTTCTAACTCCAAGTCATCGAAGATCCTCTTGCAATTATCCATCCAATCTTGCCTTTCAATAGCAGACTCTGTTCCAAAGAACGGTCTGCCTCTTAGGATCTCATGGTCTATATACAGCTTGACAAAGTCGACTCTAGCCATTTGCACTTGAGCACCATAACCATCAAAAAAAAAATGGGCATTCCAGGAAATGATTCGCACCATCTCTATAAACATATCCTATTAATCAGGTTTAGTGACCCCAATCCTGCCCAATCCTCAACTCTGAAGATAGAGTCAACAGTAGTATTTCCAACATGCTAGATCATTCCTATTCTACAATAAGGATGATTAGCCTCTAACAAAGAAAACTGCATCAATAGTGCTCGTGTGCAATATAACTATATATGCTATATACTACACTATAGTTTTAAAAACTAAAATATATAACAAATACGAACTCTCTCATACACACACACACACACTCTAGATCCAGTCTAAGGCAATAACTCCTACCCTATCTATACCATATCGAGATGTCAACTCAGATTAATCATACAACCTACCCTCTGATACCAAATGTATTCCTTACACCTTAGGTATAGAACGGTTGTCAAAAGAAAGAAAAGAAATAAAGAAGAGGAAATATAAGAGAAGAGAATGGAAAAGGAAGAAAATGTTGGAAATGCGGATTACGGATCTTAAGGCTGGATTAACACTAGAGGGGGTGAATAGTGTTTAATGGATTTTATGCGATTTTTGAAATCTTTTCAAATTAAACACAAACAGATCCAATTCAAAAACACAGAGACAATCACAGAACCAGACACATATGCAAATAGTAAATAAAAGCAGTAAAGGAAAGAACACACCGGAATTTTATAATGGTTCGGAGTTACCCTGCATCCAGTCCCATACAATTTCTTGTGCAGATTTCTTTTCAAATATAATGTCGATATGACAACCTCGATTTCAAGGCCATGAGATACACCCTCCTGTCTCCGAGTCCAAAGCAAACTCTCTTGATTTAACCAAGCTACAAGATCACCTAATTGATTTACGGGCTACAATCACACCCAATTGATTTACGGGCTACAATCACACCATTTTTTATCACACTTTGATAGAGAGAGACTCGATACACTTCGATCTTTGATTACAAATGATCCTATAACTCTAAATAGCACTGAGATCTTTGAGAGAGAGCGGCAGAGAATCAAACTAGAGACGATAGAGTTTGATTCACTTAGGATTTCGGTAGAATTTTGTTAAAGCATTTGAAATATAAGAGAATATTTGAGTGGAGAAGGAGTGAAGAAATGAAGAAAAACTAACTTAAAATTCGTTGAAAACAACTGGTATATATAGGAGAACAATGGTCATGTCCATTCGCGAAAGGTTATGACGAATAGACACTTCTTTTGAAAATTTGAAATTTGAAATCTACGGCTACCATGTCGACATAGGGGTATAGGGATGTCGACATGCCTATGTTATTTTTTAAAATTGATTTTCTTTAAAATGATTTCTATTCTAAAACATGTCAAAACAATTTCTAAACTTTGTAAACCATTTTGAATATAGTTTAAACTTATAAAAGAGTTTTATAAAGTAATCTTAAAATATATAATCTATAATATAAAAGTAATATTAAAAACTAAGTACAGGCTTCTTTAAAATATATTTTGAGATTTAAAGCTAAAATATTAAAATCAAGAGATAGTTTTAAAAAAAAGATGATTTTGAGATCAAAATATTAAGAGATGATAATAATAGTTTTTGAATTAAGGCTAAAATATTTAAATTGATAGAGATGACTTTTAAAAAGATAGATTTCGGAAAAATAGTTAAAATAAATTATTTTGAATATTTTGTGGATTCCATTCCACTAGAGAAGGTCGTGGTTTCCATCCCACTAAAGAGGTCGTGGGTTCCATCCCACTATTAAAGCAAGAAGGTGGATTCCATTACACAATTAAAATTCGAATAAAGATTTTAGTGCTATTATGAAGTTTTAACATAAATCTAGACTCTATTACTTATTCTGATATCTTGAACTCTTGAACTCTTGATACTCATGAGTCTTCGGTCTTGATTTCTTCGGTCTTGAATTCATCAGCCTTGAATCTCTCTACTGTACAGTCTTCATTCTAAGTACTTGCATATATATACCCTGCATATACATATATCTAGACAAGAATATTAGTATTTATATTTTATAACAAGTCCTAAGGTTGTTGTCATCAAAACCATCATCTCAGAAACTAACAATCCCCCCCTTTTTGATGATGACAACCTTTGTTTATAAAATCTACTCCAACAAATTTCGGTTCTACTCTGACTCCCCCTTATTGCAACAACTCCCCTTAATCTACTAACCCCGCCTTAATCTAAGCCTATCTAACCTATTTTATAATTCTCCCCCTTTGTCATCAACAAAAACTAATCATAAACTACATAACTCCCCTAAATCTTATACTATAGCACCGTATATGATAATAACACAGTATAGTATAATGTAAATGAGACAGATAATAATATGAGTAAAATATAGTAAGGTAAATGTGAGAGATATGAAAATTTTAAACTTAATCAATCAATATATACATCATGTTCTTATCAAACCACGTTATGTTCACACCATATTCAAATCAATCCAAACTATACTAATTTAAACCAATTCAAATCAAACCAAACAATTCAAACCAAATCAAAGTAAATTAAACCACATATGTCAAATCAAATATTTCTTGGAACTTGAACCCATCCTTCTTCACCGAAGATAAGATCTGCCTTTATAGCATCCCATTCTTCATTATCTTTGTTTAATGTTCCTCCTAGATTTGCTTCATGTTCTTCTTTGTTGAGGGCAGAGATCGTCCATCGAAAGGCATCGAAGTGCCTTTCTTATTCCTTTATCATCTGCATTTGGCTTAATTCTAAGTGTTGTTGATTGCAAAGGATAAAAGTAAGTATGTTCTTGAAGGAATTGAAAGTTTCTTCAAGATTCTCACTTAGATTATGAATAGGAGAGGCCATTTTTTGATAAAATATGAAGAAATTCAATGGAAAATAAAGAGAATTGAAAGTATGCATTTTTCTGGAAGAAACGGGTATTTAAAGAGTTAGAAAGTCGTTTGAAATGAAAAGACATAAGGTAGTTATGTCAATTTCAATTTCAAAACAAAAAACAGTTTCTGGCCGTTACATGTCAACATGGGGGGTAGGGGGATGTTGACGTGGGTCCCCTAAATCATATAACTTATTTTTCCTACTTTATTTAATATCTATATCTATATATCCTATAATCTAATTTATATTTTATCTGAAATAATATTAAATATAATAACATTTTAATATTAATATTTTAATATTAAAATAATATTATTTTGAAAATCAAAATTTTAAATTCAAACAACAGGCAATTTCAAAACATGCAAACAACCGAACATTCAAACAAGCAATTTCAATCAATAAATTTAAATGCGTACCTATTTTTAGTTCCATATTTCCGAGATCATCAGACCCGTGAATAGTTGTAAAGCACATGTTTGAATTTTCCGTCTCTTGATCTTCATCACTAGAGGATACGTTTGAATCGTCTAGTGTAGCAGTATATGCTCTCTTTCTTTTCTTTGACGAATCATTACTTGGAGAAATTTTTTGTTTATACGGATGCAGACAATCTCTTTTTAAGTGGTCTAGCTCATCGCAATTGTAGCATCTGACATTGTTTTGAGTCTCATTACTATTTCCAGAATTCTTGTGACCATTTCTCTTGTAATTGTTCATCTTTCTGTATTTCGGAAACTTTCTAAAATTCCTTGTCATCACGGCTATTTCTTCATCGTTGTCACTGTTAGAGTCTGAACCATCTGTTATTGCATTGAACGCTATTGACTTCTTTTCTAAGGCCTTGCTTTCTCTTCTCCCTTGCATTTGTACTTCAAATGACATCAAATTCCCAATCTATTCTTCAATTTTCAGAGTAATAATATCATTGGCATCTTCAATTGCTAGAGTCTTCTGATCACGTTCCGTAGTGAGTGAATTCAGAATTTTTCTAACTTGATCTTCTTCATAAAAGGTCTTTCCTAATGCAACTAGTGAGTTCGCAATGTCTTGAAACCTATTGTACATGTCCAAAATGGACTCATTTGGATTCATCTTGAATAATTGAAACTGATTGGTTAAGATAGATATTTTGGTCTGTTTAACTTTGCTTGTTCCTTCATGAGTAACTTGCAAAGTTTTCCAGATCTTATATGCAGACTTACAGACAGACACTCTATTAAACTCATTCCTATCAAGTGAATAGAATAGAATATTCATAGCTTTGGAATTGTTTTGTGCAACAGTCTTTGGCTCAGCAGTCCACTGTGCAAAATCAGTTGTGGGTACTCAGTTTTTGTGATATTCCAAGTGTCTAATCCTATTGATTGTAAATAAATTTTCATCCTACATCCCAATATGCATAGTTACTGCCATTAAAAAGTGGTGGTCTGGCAGTAGACTGACCCTCTACAAATGAACTAGTGATAGTGTTGACATTACTGGTGTTGGTAGCCATTTGAAAACTTTTCAAAAATCCGATTATGAAAATTTTGAAAACCAATGCTCTGATACCAAATGTTGGAAATGTGGATTACAGATCTCAATGCTAGATTAATACTAGACGGGGGTGAATAGTGTTTAATGGATTTTATGCAATTTTTGAAATCTTTTCAAATTAAACACAAACAGATGCAATTCACAAACACAGAGACAATCACAGAACCATACACAGATGCAAATAGTAAATAAAAGAAGCAAAGGAAAGTACACACCGGAATTTTATACTGGTTCAGAGTTACCTTACATCCAGTCCCACACAATTTCTTGTGCAGATTCCTTTTCAAATATAATGTCGATATTACAACCTCGATTTCAAGGCCACGAGATACACCAAACTTTTTTCGATTCCAGGGCAAACTCTCTTGATTTAACCAGGCTATAAGATCACCTAATTGATTTACAGGCTACAATCACACCCAATTGATTTACGGGCC